>RZGP01000004.1:1200000-1928814 GCA_004303015.1 Cladobotryum protrusum
ATAAAGGGGCGTCCCTGGCCAGTTGAACGTGTTCACCTTCTTATATGCGATGTCCGCGACATTGATATTAAGTCCTGCACATGGGATTAACGTTTATACAAATAGTCATACGAAATTTCAATACCTTCCAAAAGATCATCCCAAGCTTTGTCAATTTCTGGTTTGGGCACGCCCGCATATTCCAAACCACTGGAGTTGATAAAATATTTGCCGTCTGGTCCGATCTCGATTCCATCTGTGAAAGCATGCTGAACAAGTTCAATCTGAGGTTTAACGCCCTCTAGTGCAAAGAGTCAGTAAGCTTCAACAAGATCCAGCTAAACTTATCTACAATTATCAACAACATTGGAGAAATATGTGGGTTCACAAACCTAAATCCGAACTGAACCCGTTTTCATACGACGGGTTCTTGATTCTTGAAAAATGAACCAAATGTCTAAAGCCGAGTGCAATGAATAAAATATTAAATAGGGTTGAAATGAGCAACATCAACTGAGTGAGAAATTCGCGTTTTTTTTTCTTGGAGGTCTGATCGAGCAGACGATCATAATGAATATGCCGTGAATCGCGGTTCCAAATCATGGCTAATTGTGGATTAAGAGGTACAAATTGAATGAGAGTAAGTGACTCATTTTATCTAATATTAAACTTGAAAAAATTTCAAAGTCAATGCAGAGATAGACTACGTTATGGCGTATGTAAGGCAAGATCTCAGCAAACATGCATTACGTACAGCAGACTCGAGTAGAGAAGAGGTGGAAGGAACATACTCAGAGCATGACATAAGACAAGTCTTAGCTGGATACCATACTCAAGCATAACTGTAGTATTCTCCCCATCTCATGATGCATCCTAATTACTTCCTGATGGTATTTTTTATCCAGCAAAGCAGATCTCTTCAAAACGCCACTACATCCGAAAAAATTCAATCCAACATAGTCTTTTTACCATCATGATGTCCCAGACAGACGAGCCGGCCGCCCTTCTGTACGATGACAAAGACTTACTTGATAGCACGAGTGAAAACAACCACATCTTCGAAGGGAATTTTTTTCTTTCTTCATCAACTTCATCGATAAAATCGCGGTTGGCTTTATATCCATTCTTTGTCACTATTTCTGGAATCGTCTTGGTTTGTGCCGGCTTATTCATCTTTTGGAGAATCTCATTACCACCCCCAACAGACCTTCGCCTTGAGGCTCTGACAGGAGACGGCAAAGTATTCCCCAGCGGGCAGTTGACCTGGTCACAAAACTTCAAGCCCCTCCCATGCGGGAAAACAGCAGCTGAGGCAAAACAGCTGGGTTGTCATTTTGACATAATTGCTACTGCATGGCTGCCTGTCTCATGCATTGATTACGAGCTTGTACAAGAATTTCAATCAACATATATATGGAAATACTATCTCGACAAAAGTGGAACAAAGGAATTGTCTAATGAACCAGACTCTTTAGGTTCAGAGTCAAAGACGATTTGGACTACAAACCGTTGGCACGTGGCACACTGCCTTTTCATGTGGAAAAAGTTGAATCGAGCACTGTTGTTTGGGCGAACTACGGACGCTGAAACGGTAACAATTGACCATACCAATCACTGTTCATCTACAATTTTGGCTATGGAGGATCTTGATGAGATTAATACTATTCTCGAGATTATATATCCTCCGTGCTAGTATTAATGAATTTGTATTTGTCCCTTGCTTCTTTTCTCAGTGGAGTCGTTCTTGGTGCTTAAAATCTACTTTGATGCATGAGCTTTTGTATAAAATTATGACCCCTAAGAAGAGTTCACAGTTTGTAATTTTTTCGGGTTTCTCTCCAGAGACACACTAGGCCTATCCTTCCTACTGAAATAAGGCAAAATGTAATCAAATATGTAAACATGAATGTATGGCCGACCAAATTTTTCTGCTTCCAAAACGTCAAACATGGGGCACTTCATTCAGTGTCAATGTGCTGGTGTGGCAGCGCCCGGCACAGAGGGTTTGTTCGGCGCCGGGAGGAAATCTCTTTAGAAGGCGCGGGGATCAAGAGTTAGAGGAAGGGAAAAAATTGAAACCGTCATCAATCAAGACCTAACTGTGAGATAGCTACGTTGTATCCCCTGATTGTACGCTCACCCTCTCCCTTGTGACCAAAACCATGACATCCAATTTGGACTGATGCCTTTGAACTTTTAAGAAGCACAAGCACATAGACACAGAGTTTTATTTATTCCAAGTCTGCATGCATGTAAAAGGTGAATGTGCATATTCTAAATGTTCAAGGTCATAACGCCCCTATATTTCTAGCAAATCACTAGCCCTCAGCTGTTTCTAGTCCTCTATCTCTCACATGACACCCAGCGTATCCAACCCAAGTTTTGATTGGCATATTCCAATAATCAGGGCCATTTTCAGTCATGTCTACCAAGAACTGCGAACAGTGTATGGTATGCTCCTCGTCTGTGATAATAGAGTCGAGTTTTGCACGGCCCTCGCTAAATGCTCTCCACTGCTTTCGCCATAGCATAGCACAGTGAATGATATGATCTCTTTCTGAGGTGTAGTAGTACGTCATCTCAGACATAGTATCAATGGATAGCAGATGGGTTCTCTGTTCATCTGCAAATCCGTACCAAGAACCATCAGATTGATATTCTTCTATAGCAGGTTGGTCCATGCAGATTCCTGGTATCCAGTGATTGCTGAGAATATCGTACTGACATCCCCGTGCCTTGGCTTCAGCTGTCGAATTACCACAGGTAAGAAATTTAACCTGATCATCAGCTTTGGAGTAGGTGCAGTAAGACGGCTCGGTTTCCCGTCTCCCAAGTATCATCAATAACAGCCAGAGTGATGAAGTGATGAAGAAGATAAATATGTGTGAAGTGATGAGATGAGATTGAATGAGATACAGCCAATGCTTAAGCACTCTTCCAAAGCAGCGGAAAAATGTATGCTTGAAAGAACGATCCTGCCTCGGGTTGGGGAGGAATAGGTCTGTTTCTTCCACAGAGGTTGCCTCAAGATGTCTCATGTTTGGTTGGGTGACTGGAAACATAATTTATGAGAAGAAAGAAATAGAAGAGGGAAAGAAGTAAAGTCTCAAAATTCAGCAGATGATGAAAATGGGTGGAGTGAGTGAGTCCAATGCAAACTAGAGATGGAATTATGATGCTTCCCTATGTATATTTAAGGGAATTTCTGAGACGCTCACAATAGTTACAGACTGGCTAAGTAGATGGACCTCTTACGCAGCAATAGCTCACATGAAACCATGAAATGCAGAAATCGTGTAGAGATTACGGGTGAGGCTATGGTGGTAGGGGTGAGGAAGCCAATCAGGTGGAGCGAACCAATGCAGCACACGTAATGCGGAGGGATGCGACAAGCGAGGGATAATTAAATTTTTGACTTGTGGGGGTAGTGATGAATGACTTGGCCATATTTGTAGCTTTACTAGGCGTGGTTGGCTGGGCGGATCTCTTGATGAGTGCCTAACGCCGCGCCCTGTTCAACGTCACAATCAGCTTTGCATGCTTCGTCTACTCTCCCGGAGCGCGGTCTTGTGCAGCTAGTTGCCTGAGAATATTCATTTCAACATAGCCTTATGATAAAAAGATCCGCACAAAAACCACCATGGGGTCCAACTCGGAAATGGTACCTCCTCAGCTCTGTCCTCTATTTTTGACGGATCCGGAAAGCATTGTTGTAGTAGCAGAATGCACAATCACGGAGTCGGAAAAACTGCATGTTCAGCTTGTAGCACATGTAACACCACAGGAGGCCAACTTTGCGAATGTGGTTCAACCGATTGCTCAAGTTGAAAATCTTTTATTACTGGAAAAGAGGCGTTTGATCTTTCATCGATCCGTATCTCCCAGCCCAGCAGTGCGAGAGGCATCAATCCGCGCCCAGTCGCTGTTTGATGCGTTCTTGGTTAGAGTCACTATGAACGAAGAAATCTACAAGCTCCTCCTAGCTGTGCAACACAAGCGAGAGGTTTTAGAGCCAGAAGATGCCTATCTTCTAGAGCGGATGATTCGAGACCATGTGCGCTCTGGCCTGTCACTATCCAAAGGCTATGAGAGGGATCGATTTGGAGAAATCCAGAACCGATTAAGCTATATAAAAATGCAATTTGGTGAAAACATAAGCCACTTGCAAACCGGAATATGGCTTTCCCCTCATGAGCTTGATGGGGTTGACGATAGCTTCCTTCAACGTCTTCCGATTGGCACTGCAGAGAATGAAGGCAAAGTGAAGGTGAGTTTTCAAGAGAATGTGGTTGGTAGGGTTCTCAGCAGCGTGAACAACCCCGAAATAAGGAAGCGAATCTACATTGAGAATGCGAATCGATGTGGTGAGAATGCTGCCCTATTTCAAGAAGCTGTCATGCTTCGGGATGAGGCTGCCCATCTGCTTGGCTATCAAAGCTATGCCACATTCATTCTAGAAGATCGAATGGCCAATTTACCAGACACCGTTCACTCTTATCTCAAAGAACTGCGGTCACTACTTGGTCCCTTTGGACGGAAAGAAATGAGTTGCCTCAAAACAGTGAAGAAAGCCCATCTCGAGTCCCTTGGACACTCATTTGACGGCAAGCTTTTCCCGTGGGATGATTACTACTACAAGCAACGGCATGAAGTGAGCCAACGGCAGATGGCTAAAGGGACGCCTTCTGAATACTTTCCCCTAGAAACAACACTACCTGGCCTTTTGGAACTATTTGGTGAATTGTTTGGTCTTCGGTTTTTACCACTGACGGACGACGACATGAAAAAGGCGCTTCCGCCTGTAAGGGGTATGGAAGCATGTTGGTGCGGTAATATAAAAGCCTTTGCAGTTTGGGACAGTGAAAAATGCGGCGGTACTTTTGCTGGCTATTTGTACTTGGATTTGATCGAACGGGATGGTAAACTTTCAACACCAAGCGCATTCAATATTGAACCAGTGCGTATGACAATGGATGCCATCTTGTGACTTTTACTAACCTTTGGCAGGGATTTACTTTGGCTAATGGTTCTCGCCACTACCCAGTCGTTGCTCTCACCTCTTCACTACAAAGCCCAACAGTGACCAAGCCAACTTTGCTGAGACAGTCAGAGCTGGTGCTATTGGTTCATGAGTTGGGCCATGGAATTCACGATCTCGTTTCAAAAACAAAATACGCCAGATTTCATGGTCCAGATGGCACTTCGATCGACTTCGGCGAAGCCCCAAGTCAATTGCTTGAGAGGTGGTGCTGGATGCCATCTGTATTGAGGTCACTCAGTAGACACTACACATATCTTTCACCCGCATATATGGATGCATGGAAACAAAGTAACAAAGAAGCAGCCAGTCCGCCCGAGAAGATCACACAGGATCTTGTCAAGAGGGTGATTGCCGGCAAACAGCACAAAGGCGCATTGTTCCATTTGAACCAGCTACACTGGTGTTTCTTTGACATGGCAGTGCATGAACCTCAAAAACATGCACTTTTTGAGTCAATGAGTATTGCCGCTCTGTTCAAGAAGCTGCGACAAGAGATTTATCCAACCGACTGCGACGAAAGTTTAGGCGATGCATGGGATCACGGGTATGTCTCTTTCAACCACGCAATGGGAGAATATGGTGCCGGATATTACAGCTATCTCTTGTAAGTGCTCTGGGAAACAGTGTTTGGTACGTGCAAAGCTCTTACAATTTTATTAAGCTCCAATGCCTATGCGGCCGACATCTTCTCCACTCTATGCCTGGATAAACAAACGGTGAGCAGAGAAGCTTTACATTATCGGCGCACTGTGCTTGAAAAGGGGGGTTTGCAACCTGAGATGATCACGTTGAAGGAATATTTGGGTCGTGATCCACTAATGGAACACTTTTTAAAAGAACTTCAATTAGAAGCGGACAGGTAAAGAATGCCCTGAAATATTACGCACGCGTCAGGTCGAGGAACACATACCTATGGTGTTATTTCAGTCAATGGGTGTTGATTGATGCAATTATTAATTCTGTAGGATTTTTTTTCCATTTTATATAAAAGAGCTGAACTATGTAGAAGATTGATCGTTGCACCATCAAGCATTCACATTTGCACCATGTTCAATTAGCAGTTGAGCCAAGACTTCGAGACCTTCCTCCACAGCGAGATGTAGAGCTGTATAACCCATCGAATCCTTGCAATTGACATCAACTGAAGCATCTATGAGGCTCTTTATAATTTTCTCATTTCCAGATTGAACAGCTGTAAAGAGAGGTGTGCGGCCCAAGTCATCTGTTTCGTTTGGATCAGCTGCTTTTTGAAGTAGTAAATTGACCATCTCTGCAAATCCATTCTCTGCTGCTAGGTGCAATGCTGTGCATCCTCGAGTGTCACGCTTCGTGATATCGGCCCCACGATCCAGGAGAAGTCGAGTGATTGATTCATTGCCCTTGCAGACAGCAACATGCAAGACCGAGAGGCACGTATCTGATGAGAAGTTTTTGACCGATGCGTTCTCCGATAGCGTTGAAGCAATTGCCCAGGGTAGTTGGCTTCCAGGGGGCGATAATGGTTCTCCAATTCCTACATCTGCCACCTCGTTGCAAGTCCATGCTACTTCTAAGGCCGGATCCAAGGTCGGGTCAATGCTTGGGGATGTTGTCTCTCTAACTCCAGGCAGAAGCCCCAACGACGGCGTGGTTATAGTGACCCCAGCGGCAGCCTGTGCCACTACAGCCTCCAGCGCCAACATGCGCCGTTTTTGGTTTTGACCTTGGCAAATGGATGATAATCAGCACCTAGACCAATTGTTTATCTCCCCTCTACTCCCAATCATAAGGCAGATGGTCACTGCGTCCGATAAATAGGCTCACTCACGGTAGTTTCGCTGTGCAAGTCTATTTTGTAATCGCTTACGTTCAAGTTTTTCCAAATTTGAACCATCCGACTGCGCAGGTCTTTTACCCAAGCGAGCAACACAAGCATCCAGATCAATATTTGATGCAAAGCCGACCATCATGTCAAGATAAGTTACTCGACATCCGATATGAGAAACTTACTGACAGAATATTGCTTCAGAATTTCAGCGTCCTCACATGGAGCACAGACATGAGGGCGAACACCAGAGTATTATAGACAACCTATCACCTTTATCGCTCAACCAACAAGTGAACATCTATCTTGCAGATGTTGTTGGTTCCTCACACACTAGGTCTGCTTAAAGCCAATATCCTGCCGTTCATACCAACATAAAACACGATTATCCATGGATGAAACCTGGATGAGTAATATTTTTTTTGCTCGATATGGTTAATGGCCGTGTAACTCTATTATCCACGCATCAAACCCTCTTCAGGTGTTCAAATAGCAACGCGATTGCAACAGATTCTCATCTTAGCTAACTCTAATAATAATCGAGCAATTGCAGCCTTAAACTTAAGCTTATGTATCCACCACTTAACAATCCGACTAAAGTAGGATCATAGTGGAGATCACAATAGACAAATGAGCCTTGTGATGCAAGTGCCTTTTGGGTGGTGTCATCTATGCATGTCTCACATCTACGCTCACATATCACTCTTCATAGAATTCGGTGGAATTTGCCCGGCTCGCCATTTGTAGAAGTGATAAAAATGCGCTTCAAACTATGTTAATAGAGTAACCGTATTAGGCGCTGAATGTCCCTGAAGCTTGGGGGCGCTTTCAACGTTGTTGATTTAGATGACACTCTTTATCCTCTACAAGAGCCGAGTGAGACTGTCTGCGATGATAAGTGTCGCGCGACACTCAGCCCGCGTGAATGATCCTTCAGAATCGCTTAGAAACGACCTGCTTATTTTAGTCTAGTGAGTTCCTATCATGGCAGGTAATTGCAACAGGAATCATGGCCACGGAATACTCAAGGCATCAATTCACAGCACCTGGAGACTGGCTTGGTCATCCGAAGCCGAACCGGTTTCCCCGCACTTGTGGCACCGCACTATTGGGATGGTTTGATGGATTCGTTATTTATTATGACTTGATGAAAGCTCAGATGTGATATTCCTAGCCCCAGGCACCGCATCTGCATAGCAGATCCACTTCTATCCCAGATTTTGCTGACAAAATGCTTGTGGTACGTCCCGTACAAACTCAACACATGTGCCTAACGCATTCATTGATATGGCAACCTGCTACGACACTCCACCCTGAACTTTCATGCTCCATTTCTGAGCCTTTCCGCATTTCTGTATAACCGCTCCGGATGAGCTGCATCTCGCTGACGTGTCCAGCTTTGCAACGACTCGAAATCACGACACGTGTGGTTTGTACCAAATATCGGTAATACTTGCGTGTGATCATCCGACCATTTGATTGGCATAAGTGTCATATCGCCAGTGCACATAAGGCTTAAGCGAAGGCTATCGATGCAATGCTCTATGAACTAGGTCAGTTTTTTTTCATCAACTGAGATCCCAGGACACTCTTATACATACCAACATGAACTTCCAATGTCTCATCCTTCAAATGTGGATAATAATCAAGATATATGTACTGGCGTATAAGATTCTTCATAACTTAACACTTGGCCGGTCTGGAGGGGTATTGAGTCTGAACTTACCAGACAATGTAGATCATGAAATACCGTCACCCTGAAAGTCTGTTCATTATTGATGTTTCCACTATAGTGGCTAATGGGAGCACCTACTGCGCTTTGTACAGCTGATGTTCTGGGTCCAAAAACATGTTCTCACCGAACAGCTCCTGTTCCTGGGGGGTTATAAAGACGGTAACAGCTATGTTCTTTTTAGATCAATGGCGCTAACAAAACAACAAACCAACTCTTCATTTGGAGCGTTAGTACAGACCTGTGAGAAGCTCTTTCCAAGCGGCATCTACTGCCGTATTTGGGATGCCGACGTACGACGGGTATGTAGCCGGTCGAACAATATGTCCTGTCTCATTGTAGATGAGAGTCGCATTAAACCGCACGGTTCGGGCGATTGCCGGAATTGACCGAGAGGCAGGCGCTATTATTATTCATGAGCATCAAATACGACAACATGAAAGGAATCATGCGAAATAGAGTACAACTTACGGAACTCGCTTTCTCTCCAAAACCCAATATCTCTGCCTCGGACGTGGGATATCCAAATAACAACTCCAAGAGCGGTAGTAAGAAATGAACACAGGATCCAGGGTATCGTAAATGACAACCAATTCTTCGCTGGTGCTCTGCATGCAGTACAGATCCAGTCCTCATCAGAGCTTTCGTCGTGGTTGAGAAGAGGTTTCATGGTTGTTCTACCTTTCCAGTTGGCCATTCTGTGTAAATTTTCGAAGAGTCATCAACAAAATAGAGTCATGGGCAGAATGCAATGGCTCAATGTCAATCATACGATCCACCTTCCATTTAGGCTTGTGGAGTTCAATGGATCGAAGAATTCCGAGTATCTTACTATAGCTGGCACATAACAGTCTTCCACATCATGTCACCTAGGTTTACAGGGCCTGAATACGTAATTTGACTGACGCCATTTTTCTTACTTGACGGAGTAGGTAATCGGCCATTGTCATCGCACCTAATACTTGCCCAGCATGTCGTTGATCCTAGACAATCCAGTCTTACGTGGTTCACATGCAAGCCACGTAAGTGTGCACATTCATTAGTTACTTTAAGGTTCAATACTGTGACTGAAACATTACTGATTCGAAAAGCTTGTCTGTACCACTAGTTAGGTGCCTAGTAGGCCTGGGTATTTAATGACGCACACCGATACAGTCGCGCATTTCTTAACCCTATGCACAGGCAGGACCAGGTTTTGTGCTTCTGATTTTGTGTACCATAAGTCCAAAGTTGCAATGCGAACTTCTTCAAGATCCTGCTTGGGCATTTCTGTCAATTGGGAAGAGGACCAGGGCAGCATTCAAAAACTCCAACACAGACAGTCAATACCAGCGGTCAAGTTCTTTTTTTACACTCTTTTCCCCTGGTTAGCTACCATCTCCCTACTCATAACACTTGCGATGTCGGATGAACGCTTTGAGAGGCGTGGCCATGAACAAACAATATGGAGAGAAAGAGAGTTTCGTACGTGGCCCTGGAGATTCCTCCATCATTTTGCATCAAGAAGATTCTGAACCACATGAAGGCCCAGCTGGACAACCGTTTTCCGACAAGCTTCACCAAAGGAGATTTCAGGCAACACTCAAATATAATACAAGTCATATGGTTTATCGCCCGTCAACCAATCCTGAATATGTTGGAGAGCCAAACACCATGATTGATGAAGTTTGGGATAGGCTTATTGGAGGTACGTTGCTTTTGATCTGCCCGTCTTATCCGAATGTTCGTAACCCATCAGATGACCACAGCCGTGAACGTATTCGTCCTTCCCGAGGAGGTAAATCAACTTGGACATGACTTATGGCTAGACCCAGAGACTGGGTTGTACATGGCGCAGTGCGTTAATCACCATTATTTAGCTTCGGAGCCTTGAATCATTGACAACGCTATAGGGTATCAGTATTTCATGATCTTCACTGTCTGGTAAGCTGCTAAGACATCGTGCTGTAACATGCCAACTGATTCTCGTGCAGAACCTGATTCGTCAGTCAATGCACCTGGAGAAGTATCCCGAGCTAGTAACATATTCGTTAAGGGATCATATCGGTTAGTACTTGTCACGACTGTGATGCACATCACAAAAATGAAGGGCGTCGTGAAACTAACATATCCATTCCAGATCATTGCATCGACAATCTTCGAGAAAGCCTTATGTGCAGTGCCGACATGACATTGATACCCATGAAATGGTCAAAAAACAGGAACTGGATCATGCCCGAGTTTCAAGTTACTCATACCTGCCGCGACTATAATGCATTGAAGGAATGGTCGCTGGGGCGAGATTCTGCTGACCCAAACCGATATCTTGAAAATGCACGACGGCTGAAGGAGAAAATTGGTTGATACTAAAAGAAGATATGTTGTCTACTTATAGATCCATCTATTGAGCTCGGTAAGAGGCGCGATACATCAGGGCAAGGGCATTGTCAGAACAAGTAATAAAAATTAAATGAAAAGACTGCCTATGATGTAAGACTCAAGACATCGGCGTGAACCCTCCGTCAATTTAACTATATTGTCGATACTAGAAATGAGTTTTTTAGTGAGTATATTTCGTGTAAGAACCCAGTGAAGTTCTCATATGACCTGAGTCACGCTCTTAGCACGTTTTTCTGTAAGCAAAGCCACAACTTGAGCTGGACTACATCCTGTGCCTGGGACAACAGCATTTTGCGTTCAGGATTAATTTTAATTATCATTCTTTCAGGCAGCGTGAAAATCTTTTTCTTCACAGCCTTCCTTGCTCTTGGCTTCGGAGGGTCAGCCACGATGCTTAACGAAGCTATAGTATGCGTTTGGGGTCTTGGCATTTACCATGCGAATGCACCATGTTCGGGAATCTGTATGGAACGAATGGACTAAATGTTAGGAAGAAACTCTCATTACTTGAGACTATTTGACCATTGTTTGACCATATTCAGAGTACACCAAAGACTTGGCAGCACATCAGATCAAGACCAGTTCACTGTGTCATCTCCGTCAGTAGTCTCACTTGGGTTTTATTTCCTAGGAACAACAGCAATGATACCCCTCAAGGGGTGGAACGTTTAAGCCAACACGCACTCTGGGATAAGCAAGGGAGAGACAATATACAGCATACATATTTATACCTTGATCGCCCGCATAGTGTTGCGGCTTTTCTGTACCCTCGCTCGACAATCACATCGAGCGTGTTCAGCTTAAAAGTTCCACCCCTTGCCCCTCCTCCACATCCAAGTCACCAGTTAGATCGACCATCTTGGGACTGGGGAACGCCACGGGAAGTTTTAAAGCCCGATAAACCGTCGCATTTATAGTAGTGCGTAATAATGAGCCAGTATTCCTGCCACTATGCCCCTCAGTCATGAGATCCATCTCTCATAATATATTCTATCGCATTATCTTACCGCGCGGTGGCCGAGGCCCGCCCCATCACGACCTACTCAAAGAAGCAAGTTCCGACGAACCGAAATCCCAAACAGCCATTCAGATTTATCATCTGCCGACCATTCGGAAATGCCGGCACGATTTCATATGTCCATTATGAGAATCGGCAGTAGCCGTCTAGGGCATCCGAAAGTGAGATTCATCACACAGCCACGTCCGTCTACCCCGGATGTCGTAGGTTTGACATGACGCACGTAAACTCATCCAATGCCTAGCTCCCGTTTCGGATGCCGAGCAATGTGGATGCCGTGCAGGTCAGACTCGGGCGTAGGTTTGGGTGTGACAAAGCCGTTGGATAAAACATCGTTCTGCATTCGAGATGGAAACTCCCATGCTGTTCCTTGGGCGTTTAGATCGAAGGTTTGGGATTGGTCGTGCTCAGTGTTGACATGCTCGTGTTGACATGCCTTTTCGAGAAGTCGGAAGCCTTGGCAGGACGGCACCTAAGACATTGCCTTCATATAACAAGTGAAATGCCCTTGCCTGCAGGTCCATATCAAGGACTCGAACAAGAATTACTTTACCTCCTACAAAATATAGAGGCCGACAAGTGATTATACATCACGTAAAAGAGCTATAATGAACGAAATTTCAGGTCCGCTAATCCTAAACTGTCCTCCTGTTACATGACTGACCTCACAGTCGACGCACGGAAACGCGACAACAACTCTGAGTCGTTGTCTGCTATGCAAGAAGTCGAAAAAGGAATACACAATGCCAGCAATGTGGAGTTGAAAAAGAACATTGGGCTGTGGGAGATGGTTGCCATCGCGTTCAACGTCTGCAGTAGCTGGGCGGGTCTGGCAGGGAGCTTAAACGTCGCCCTCATTCAAGGAGGCCCCGCAGCGATTGTGTATGGCATCATTGTCAGTTCGAGTCTCTACGGAGCCATCGCATTCAGTATGTCAGAGCTTGCAAGTGTCTATCCCACTGCTGGTGGGCAATACCACTTTGTCTCCATTCTTGCGCCCAAGAAGCTGAGCAGAGGTCTATCCTACATCTGCGCCATGCTCACCAACTTTTCGTGGGTGTCCCTTGGAGCTTCGGGGAACATGATCTTTAGCCAGGGGCTTATGACATTGGTTTCCTTCCATTATCCCGACTTCAAGACACAGCCCTGGCATCTCTTTGTCTCTTTTGAGATATTTACGCTTCTCACTCTCTTGTACAACATCCTAGCCATTAAAAAGGTCCCAGGAACCCACTTAGTTGGATGTACGTTCTAATATGCTCATTCCAAAGCGACTTTAACCGTATTAACAATCACGATAGTCGTTATTAGCCTTTCTATCTTCCTGGCATCATTTATTGCTCTGCTCATTCGCTCCTCGCCCAAAGCCTCTTCAACATTCGTTTGGGGCACGTTCATCAACGAAACCGGCTGGTCTGACGGCGTCTGTTTTCTCAGCAGCCTTTTGACGGTCAGCTACATCTACTCTGGACTCGATGCGACGATGCACCTTGCAGAAGAAGCTCCCAATCCTCGAGTTTCGGTTCCGCGAGCGACTCTCAGCGCTATTGGCGTCGGATTTGTTTCCGCGTTCGCTTATTCGATCGCTATACTCTACACGATCTCTGATCTGAATGAGATTCTTTCCACTACATGGTTCGTTGCACACCATCTGTAATCGGTACTCTGCGAAAGGTCATGCCAGCTAATAGCACAGGTTTCTGCCCTTTCAAATTTTCCGGATGGGTCTCCGATCCGACACAGGCGCTGTCATATTCCTGGTAGTCACCATGGCAGTAAGCTTTATTGGATCAACTGCCGTGCTACAGACTTCATCGCGAATTACATGGGTCTTGGCCAAAGATAATGCCCTGGTATTCTCAAAACACCTTCAAAAAGTGCATCCTGGGCTCGATGTTCCAATCTACTCGCTCGTCTTCACCACCGCGGCCTATGCCATTTGTGGATGCATCTTTCTCGCATCATCGACTGGTATGTGTAATCTCACCGCGCCGCCTTAACCATGCTGACCCAATTGCGTAGCTTTCAATGCCATTCTGAGCTCATGCGTCGTTCTGCAGCAACTGTCATTTCTAATGCCCACAGTTTTGCTTGTGTATCGACGCAGATCCGAGAAATTCCTACCAAGAGATCGCGTTTTTCGTCTCCCAGATTGGTTCGGATGGACTGTGAATCTCTGGCTGGTCGCACTGTCGACCACATTGTTGTTGTTCTTTTTTCTTCCGCCTTTTCTGCCAGTGACGACCGAAAACATGAGTGAGTAAACTCCCCTAAAGTCTAATAGGAGGCTCGAGAACAGGCAAGCTAACCTTCTATAGATTATAGCTGTGTGGTTGTCTTTATTGTTTTCCTATTTGGGCTTGTCAATTGGTTCTTCCATGCTCGGCGGCATTACGAGGGTCCCCGGATTGTGTTTCATGATTGACATGGCAAGTTAGACATGCCATCAATGCCATGAGTCAACATAGATGAATGATGAATAAATAAATTATATTGTGCCTTTTAAATATTAGATGTTATAAATGGAGAATAATGCACTCAGAGTACCTTTTTGCTGCGCGAATATTCACCAGTGCTGTGAGATTGCTATCATGTCACACTATATTGCGTGCACAACTAACGCAGCATAAAGCCAAGGCCAAGGATGTAAGGAAACGGTGAAATCCAGAATACTGCGGGGAACTGGAGCAACAGCAACCAAATGCCTCGACAAGCTCAGATCATCTGGCTTGCCCAAAGTCATATTTAAACATATGCAAACGCAAAAGTCACTCATATCTTAAATAGATTGTCTCAAGGATAAGACTCTGACTCAGGTCAAAGAAAAATCTGACATGCGTTCTGAGTCACTTGCCGGCCAGTGTGTCATAAGATAGAGTGAAGAAGGGGTAAATTCATCAAAGACACAATAGATCATCAGATCATCCGATGTGAGTGAGTTTATGCTGAAATTGGCCTTGGATATAGCAATTGCCTGGTCATCATGAGGTTAATACGATCCATGGATCTCACAAGACAGCCCAGCGCATCCAGTTAGACCTTCCATCACGCCGTGACTCACGGCTCCAACATCAAAGTCAGTAGGAAAGACAGTGGCTTATATATTCAACAGCGTATGGCACGCCACATTTAATTGCATCATTATCATCATCAAACACTGGCATTCTATCTTGCCACTCGATTCAACAGCAATCATGAAGCTCACAATCATCGATCACAACGATGTGCAACGAGATATCGATACGGGCGCGACTAAAAACTTCAACACCAACTTCCATACTGCCGAAGAAGCCCCAGAGGACGAGATCCCCTCCCACGACCCTTATTCATTCGACAAATGGCTGCCCCTGGTTCTTCGCTCGCGCAACATCCCTCCTTCTGACCTCCAAATCGTCACTCTTTCTCGAGCGCAGACCCGTGTTGTTCTCACTGCCGCTGGAGCGTCTGTTCTCACCCGCTCACTCAATCGGGCCTATGAGGAAGATCTTCGAGAGGAAGTTTATTCAGCTTTTGATAAACTAGTCTTTCCACCCGACGGTCTCTTTATGCGTTTCGCTGCCTGCTCTGCAAAGGATGGTGTTCTAAAGACACCAGGCAAAGTATCGGTTCACTCAGTCGACGAGATCATCTTGCAAATGACCACTTCTGTGAGGGCTTGGAGCGCATTACAAAATATCATGAATCATGAAGGCGAGGAAGCGTCCATCTATTTCCTGCCGTTCGATGCCAGGATCAAGGTAGAGCGAGAGTATCGCGTCTTTTGCGCGCCAACGTCTCTCAAAATCACTGCTGTCAGCCAATATCGGTGGCACAAGCCCTGGATGCTTGCTGATGGGACCGAGCAAGAGATGAAACAACGTGCAGAGAAGGTCTTGGACGGCATCAAAGACGTCCATCAGTCAATCGTCCAAGAGTTGAAGGAGATTTTTACCGACGCAAAAGCCGAGGCTCATGTCCTTTTTTTACACCAGGGCTTCACATTCGATGTGATTTATTTCGAGGACACAGGAGCTTGCGCACTCATTGAACTCAACACCTTTGGCGTGAGAAGCGCATGTGGCTCCTGCTTATTCCAGTGGCTAAAAGACAAGGAAGTGCTGTACGGAAACGAGTCCGAGGTCGAATTTCGGGTTGCTTCCGCAGCAAGTCATGCTTAGCCGTTCTACGCAGTGATCAGTGGACCTGGTGATAAATCGCATGCATAAATGGGTTCTATTCGGGACAAGTCATTATCAGGAAAGAAAGAAGCATGCATGAATCATATTGTCTGATGGATAAGCATTATGCTGACTGTGGTTATTGGTATGACCTGGAGATGATAATGCACAAGAAAAATTCTTATTTTCAGATTTCTTCAGAATTGTGCACTTCTTTGGAAGCAATTAAACATTGATCGTATCGTGTTAGAAATGCTGTGATTAAACGATCTTGCTCCCAAGTTTTAATATGTAAATTGAAGATCCCGGGTAGGGAGTTATACTCATAGCAAAGCGCGTCTTACGAAGTAGATTGTGCACAGCAGCAGATGATTATTACAATTCTTTCAGTATCATAAATAATCAGTTCAAGGCCCGTCAATCTTCACCTCGGAGGCTAAAGGAGCATCACCCAAAGAAGCAATGACCTCCTTCGCAGCTCTTTGTCCCGCAAGCAGAGCACCCTCCAAATATCCCTTCCATTCATACGACGTCTCGCCTCCACCAAAGTGAATGTCTCCAAATGATTCCCTCAATGTCTTGCCGTACTTCTTAACCATGCCAGGGCCAAGAGCACATGTTGGTGCCCCGCCAATGTACTCTTCCTTTGCCCATTCCATGTAATTATACTCTTGAACATCTCTTGCCTTTTGTGCCAACGAAGAATGCTCACCTACGAGTGTGACCAGATGCTCAATTATGGCTTCTTCACGCTCCAACTCATTCAACTTATTCCACTTGGTAGCCGGGTTGCCAGCGATGAAGATTGCAAGACTGTACTGCTTCGTCGACAAGTCGCTAATGTCCCAGCTGAAGCAAACAGGGCCAATGACAGACTCAAATTTGCCGACAAGCCCAACCTCTCTCCACCAGGGGGATGAATAAGTCAAAATGGCCTTGGCATAGACGCCTGGCTTGGTGCGTGTAACGAGTGCCCGTTTGGCAGGGGGCAATGGCGGGGTGAATTGAATGTTTGAGTATGTGTTTGTTGGAACGGCTATGATGACCTTCTTTGTCTTGTAAGTAGTGCCAGCGCTGGTTGTCACATGGACTTCTTTTTCGCCAAGTTGCGATATGCAATCGACAGGACTATGAAGCATCACACTTCCATTCGGCAGTGTGGCTGCCAGTGCATCGGCAATAGAAGAGGTACCTATGAATCCCGATCGTTAACATTCGTGCGTCTTATTGCAAACCCTAGAACATTTTACCTTTCTTAACCTTCAGCGACTGTGCGCCAAGCTCCCCCTCGCTGACGATGCTCAAGTAACCGCAGCCGGACTTCAGGTAATCCAAGAAATAGTGCGCCCCAACATCTTCCGGTTCTCTTCCAACAACGGCAGTGGTCAAGAGGTGAAGGCTCGCCTGGACTGCAGGGTTATCCCCAAGACCCTTTTGAGCGACCCACTCAGAAAGGGAAACATCCTCTTCTTCGGGGAAGTTGTCAAATTCGTGGATGTCGCACTTCTCGGCGGCGACAATTAGAAGTTCGATGAGTTTTAGAACCGCTGTAGTATGCTCCTATATAGATTTTTCAGCAATGAATTAATGTATGGAGAACTTGGTGGATCCTACGTTATGTACCTGCTCACTACCGCATCTGTACACTTTCCCATCATAGCCTTGGTAGACTTGATCACCTTCTGTGTATTGCTCTACAGTCTCCAGACCAAACTTTTGTGTCAGTGCATAGATGGTTGGTTGTGTGGTCTTGTTGATCCACGTCGCGCCAAGCTCAACAACGGCATCTTTATTGGTCTTGAGTCGCTGTGTTCGACTTCGACCCCCAATGCGCTGCTTCGCCTCCAGAACCGCTACAGAAACCCCACCTTGATGCAATTCGTAAGCAGCCATGAGGCCTGAAAACCCGCCACCGACAACCACCACATCGACCTCAATCATGGGTGTGAGGTAACTCGTCGTGGCCGGATCATGTTGCTTGTGAAGCATATCTGTAGCAACGCTCCACGGCCGAGACGCGCCACCAATACTGGCGACAGCTTCAATCTCGAATTTGGCTTCAGGGAAAGCCAACTTGGGGACGGGAACCAGAGTTGTAAGTGGTCTGTTGACAACGCCATGCTTCTCGGTAAGCAAAGCTATGACGGGGCCAACAATCTCAGTACCCAATGCGAGATCCCAATCAACAACATAAAAACGCAGATGAATTATGTCGCGAGGATGTGCGCCGGCGGCCCTCAGGGCCCGTTCGAGATTGTCCACAGCTTGTTTGACTTGATCACCCAGACTGGCTGGCCAAGAGCTGTCAGAGCGTTGGCCAACTTGTCCAGATGTAAGGACAGTACGCCCTGAGCCTGTGATTGACACTGCGTGAGAGTACCATTGGGGGTCTGGTAAAGCGGGAGAGTCCACAAAGTTGAGACTGGGTCGAACATCTCGCGGTGCCATTTTGAAATGGACAATAATTGGATTATAAAGAAGTTCGGGAACGGTGGAAGAAGGCTGGTGACAGGACACTGGGGTGTTCCTTAGTATGTCTGTGATGCTGAATTTCTCTTTAACATGGCTCTCACTTTGTTCATATACTTGACTTCAAGACACTTCTATACTATCGTCACTTCATGATGTTTGTCTACCTAACATCCATCAATATCCACTATTTACGCATGCAGCTAAGGTAAATATAGAAATCCGGGGTACGTCAGAGTCTTATCTAGCCGCGACTCCTTATCTCGTCAACGTCGAATCATCCTACAGGATGCTCTAGTTTGGGCGAATTACTCAACACATTGACCTGGACAAAGCGACAGTGCCACCCTTTGTCTTTCATATGTATGTACCATCGCTTACGGCTTACCCACCGTCTCCGCCCCACTTGTTGTGCATGAAACGGACCCTCCCGGCTATGTTGCCCCGTCTACTCCGTAGGCCCTCCCAAGATTTTACTTCTTCAACCCCCAATCGCAGCCATCGCCAACCTTGGTCTTTATCGACTTATCTTTCGCACCAAATCCCTCAAAGCTTATGCTCACTGTGGAGAAAGATCGCGCTATCTCTGTACTTGTTCTTGATCTTTTAATCTCACCCCCAAATGGATCCTTCCACCAGCCCGGCTCGCCCTCCGCGGGGAGCGCGGGACCCGAGCACTGCCGGCGTCCAACAAGCCCGAAGAAAGCCATACGACTACTCAAAGCCGAGACCCAATTATCCTCGCTCTAAGAGTGGATGCTTGTCTTGTCGGTCCCGGAAGAAGAAGTGCGATGAAACTCGGCCACGTTGCGGCGGTTGCTGCCGAAATGGACTCACTTGCCAATGGCTGGACGCTCCACATGTAACCCAGAATAACTCAGCTCATGGCACATTCGAATCATTTGAATGTGTCACTAAGGGGGCTGGCCAAAATGTTGGTAAGCCAAACTCATTGGTGGGGATTGGGAATGAGCCACTTCTACGCTCCCTTCCTGTCACTCGGCCTGAGTCGGCCTGCACACTTACCCCGACGTCCCTCACACTGCTCAGACACTACTTGGAGCACACAGCCTGCTTGCTCGCCACTGTGCGCTCAACAAAGACGCCGTTCATCACGCTTGTCATGCCGCTTGCATACACCGATGACCTGCTTATGCATACAGTTCTGGCTTTGAGCGGCTCTCACTTGGCCGTAAGGCAAACATGTAAAGCGATTACTTCAACAGCCATCACAGGCGCCGGTACAATATGGAATGCTACAGCTCAGCATTTTCAGAAGACCATATCCGGAATTCGCCGAGAGCTCGCGGATTTTGATGCCGCGGATGCGCATAGCCAAATACGAATCCTATTGATCCTAATTATGGTTTGTCATTATGAGGTATGCTCATTTTCATCTTCCAGCTACGTCTGATTGACCAACTCGACACAGGCTGTTTCTGGTAATACAGATGGCATGATGATCCAGCATCTCCGCGCTGGCAGGGAACTGATCAGGCGTCTACTCTCTCGGCCACTTGGCAGTGATGTCAATACAGATTCCCTCGGATTCAGCCTTGAACTACATGCCTACCTATCCATTGTCAACTCCCTTTCACTTTATGGGCCCAAAGGAGATTTGACCACGCCATACGACGCATTTCTCACATCACTTGATAGCTTGAGTTCCTATTCTACTTTTGGTACCATGTTCGCTGGATGCCACTCTCTGTTTCAGTTGATCCCACAAATCGGCCGGTTGGGCATAGAATGCGTTGCTGAAGAAATACTCTTGGGAGATACTTGGTCGCCCAGCCAAAGGCTACAAGCCTTGTATCGATCACTTGAAAGGCTCATCTCAGATTGGGCATTTACGCCTCTTACGGAAGGGTACAGCGTGAATGAACAAGAGCAGACACTTGTTGCTGCAGAGGCATACCGATGTGGTTTGTTTATACACCTTTTCACAGCTTTCGCAGGGTCAAAGCTGCCAGATCCTGACACTCTACTCTCTATCCAAATGCACATTGACAAGTTCCTGTCACTCGTCTCATTTATTTCTACCTCTCAAATTATGACCATTATCCTGTGGCCGACCGTAATTGTCAGCTCCTGCATGGTTGATGAAGAGCAGCGCAGTGGTCTAATCTACGCATTGGAGAATAGTCACTACGAGATGAACCATCTCTTCAAGGTTGCCGAGGTGCTGAAGCTGCTATGGGAAGATGACGATCCTCGAGCGTACGGCCCATATGGATTATATATGACGATGAACAAACATCAAATCTCCATACCCATGCTTTGAAGTTATAGAGAAAGGCAAGGGTAAAGTAGAGCAATGAAAGCGATGAAACATATATGTCAGAGAAGGGCAATGTAAGTAGCAAATGATATGACAGCGAATTGTAGTTTCATGTAAGACAGAGTGCTGGTCTCAAACTTGGGGAGCATCAAGGTCCCAATTTACTTCTTTACGCCAAGCAAGTTGATAATGATACGGTCAAATGTGGCTACTCTATACTCTATACCATTTTTTCATGGCTGCCATTGAGTTTGTGATTCGGCGTTCGGTTTCCTGCTTGCTACTATAAATCTCACCCAAATGTAGCTGAAGCTTAAAACAACGCATCATTCAAGGGTTCCGTCGAGATCTTGGCGAAACTGTAATTTACCTCTATGATCATCCCCATGGTTTAGTAGATAAACGCCAAAAGCCTTAATTCAATGGGAAACGAGACGCAGAAACTTTGTGTAACTCTAGGACACGCGGGCACAGGGCAGGTAGCACAATCACAATACCAAGCAGTGATTCACAGGGAAGAATAATGATGTGATTCACGACTAACTGTGCACAGGGCTTTGGAGATCAGGGCAACAAGGTTACAATCAAAGTTCAAATGAAGCGGAAGCCTAACCCTCTTGTGCAAAGGCATGAACTATAAGCAGATGGACAAATCCACTACACTCTCATTTAAAGATGTTTTCTTCCTATCAGCATTAGCATAACCATCTAATTCTCTTTGCATCGTTTTCCAACAGCAACAATGGACTTCAACCAATTTCCAACGGAGCTGCTGAAGCACATCATGTGCTCTTCGCCGTCTCTCCAAGATCTCCACAACCTCATTTCCGCATCACCACGTTGCTTCTTCATCTTCTCAAACGCCCGCGTGGCCGAAAATGTACTCACATCAATCGTCGATAAGGAGACGCTTAGGCATATTGCCGCCGTCTTACGCGCCCCGGACGTTTCTCAAGCTGGAAAGGATTACAAGGAACACGAGCGGCAACTTTCTGCTTTTTTGCAAAAGTGTCTGAAAACGAAGAACTTGGAGACCCCCCTTACTGTGCTTGAACTCGCTACTCTGTGCGAAAGCCAGCTCGAACGGCAGCTAAGATACCTCTCGAATGACTACCTTGGCAGAGTCGCATCCGCTCTCAAACTGGATTACAGGCGCACTGATAAGCCGGCACATTTGAATGCGGTTCGGCCTGCTAGAGAGTATGAAGAAGTAAACCACGTCACGAACCTTAGCGGGAGCGAGCTTGTACGACTGTACAGAGGCTTCCTCCGATTTGAACTGTACTGTCGGATTTTCAGCCTTCAATCCAAGGAGGATAAGCCCAAGGGGTTCTTTGGAGCTCAGCTCCGGTTCGGACTCTTCTTCGCCCACCTTGAGACTTGGGAGATAGAAGAGATTGTTTGCATCCATCAATATTTCTCAACAGTCATAGGAGAAATGATTGGGGATCTTGGAACTCAATTCGTCAATGCGGTAAAGAACTTTGAAGGGGTGCCATCGTCAAGATCTTCGCTGAAGAATATGATCTCTCTCAGGGACCTGGACTCCAAAAGCTTTCCGTTATTCTCCCGTACCGGAGACGCCAACATGCCTTTTTACATTGAGTTCATGGTATCTCTTGGGATGCGATTCTTCTTCGACCTTCTTCGCGCAAGTGGAGAAACTCGTGCTGTCATCCTCCGCACAAACACTCCTTTCATTCGTTCTTTCTTGACTGCAACGCTGGAAATGGATCCCAAGAGGCTGCAAGAGCCAGTAACTGCTCCACCAGACTCACAAGAAAACGATCCATCATACCCAAACTTGGCCTTCCGAGAGTTCATAGTCGCAGGGCTGGACCTCCGCCCACGAGTTCAGCTGTTCGAAAGCGAGCGCCATTTTCGTAGAAAGGTGGGATACGTGTTCTGGGATAGGAAAAATATTGAGCACCCGGTTATTTGGGAAGCGATCCGGCCAAAAGACGATACACTCCTGACTTTACTTGACAGACCGCGTCGTGCGCTACGACGCAACACAATTAACGAACGAGTAAGGTACTACTGGCTATCTACGGTTCAAATGATGAAGATAAAAGGTGAATTCGGCAGATTATCCACGGCGCCAGAACAGTCTCCATGGTGGCGGGTTGTTTGTATGTAGTCACAAGATTGGACCATTGGTGTGGATGGAGGTGATTGGTACAGGGAGAGTTATAGGACCCTGTAATGAGGGGGATATGGCAAAGGAGCTGGCAAAACCAACGACTTGCCAGATTCAATAAGTCATTAACGAAGATATCTCTTTCTGCGCACAGTGTTACAGCCTACCGACATCCGGTACAGCAAAAAAAAAAAAGAGATTCGACGAATAAGCCATCGCTGTATATGAGAGATCTACATCAGATTAGTACTCGGACAATTCAGCCGGATGTTCGCTTTGCATATTAACCAAGGACTTATAGGCAAGGTTCGAAACAAACAGAGTGCCGTGAGCCGAGTGCGCCAGCCAACGTGCGAGAAAATGGTCAAATAGAGTAGGTCCTGAGGGTGTAACGGAGAGTACTCAGCCCACTCATAGCCGGTCATTCCATATAGTATCGCTGAAGCCAGACACTCGTGATCAAAGGCCTCAGCTCGTATAAGAGAGATTCCCATTTGAGGACTTCAGCATTTGTGATATACCGGTAAATTCCACGGCGAAATCCAACGTGGGTGTGGTAAGGTTGTTAGGCCCAATCCGGCAGGTAAAGACGCCTCCGATCCAGAATCGTGAAACAGAAACCTGGTAGGCATGTCATCAAGTGCCGTGTAGCCGTTTGTCGTCGTAAGACGCTGGGACTTGGGAGTTGAGACCTACTCGACAAGTAGCATATCCTAGTCATAGCATAGAACGAGTTGGGCATTGAGCATTGACCAGATCTGGAGGAGGGGATCTTTAAGCTTCCGAATTTAGATCCTGGAATCCATTGCGTCATGACTCCATCGGTTCCAGGTAAATGGGTCGTTATCCCGCCATGTCCATAGCCTTTTGGCGGTGGTCGACATCAGATAGAAGCATCAGTGATGTCTAGGACCAATTATATACGCTAAGACGTTTACACCTGTTTCAACGAATTCTAGAAAGGCATTTCAGGTATCATACTAAAGGCCCAATTTGTTTCAACCTTCCACTCACTCCCCCGGCTTCATCAGCAACCATGCCAAGCTCGCAAATCTACATGCAGAGGGCGGCTATGGTTACATTCGCTACGCTCTCCACACTCCCATGGGTGCCTTGTCAACTTCACCCCACATATCGATTAGTACATGCTAGATGAATTTGGGAAGAAGGTGATGGTATTGTTCTTTCGGCCCTGTGTCGGTGCAATGTGATTCAGTACGAGTGTCGTGAACGTTATAAGGACTCGATGTCCAGAGGAAGGAAAAGGAAATCACACAGAAATAACATCGCATTCCAGACTCACTGCAAGGCACTTCAAGATGCGTGCTTCTCTACTTCTTTCTCTCGCTGGCCACACGGCTCTTACCATTGCTCTTCCTTCAGTAAATGAAGCCCGTGCAGCTGGTGCCACCGCCTTTGCCTCCAACTCTAACGGGAGTCTCAAGCTATCCTCTGTTGCGGCCCCCGTTCAGGGTGCTGGCAGCCCTGGATCAGAGTCAACCTGGGACTTGACCATCGATGATACAAGCTCCGGCTACAAGCAAAAGATCACTGGCTTCGGCGCCGCCGTCACAGATGCCACTGTGACTGCCTTCAACACCCTGTCAGCTAGCACTCTCAGCTCCCTTCTTAATGAGTTGATGACCAGTGCCGGTGCTGGCTTCAGTCTCATGCGCCACACAATCGGAGCCTCTGACCTCTCTGG
Organism: Cladobotryum protrusum; assembly: GCA_004303015.1. Lineage (NCBI taxonomy): Eukaryota > Fungi > Ascomycota > Sordariomycetes > Hypocreales > Hypocreaceae > Cladobotryum > Cladobotryum protrusum. Next base: position 1,224,706 of record RZGP01000004.1, read on the forward strand.
TGACCCAGCATACTCCTACGACGACAATGGAGGCAAGGCTGACCCCAACCTCACGGGCTTCAACCTTGGCGACCGAGGCAATGCCATGGCCAGCCTGCTCGCCAGGATGAAGTCGCTCAATTCTAACCTCAAGATTTTCGGATCACCCTGGAGTGCTCCGGGATGGATGAAGCTCAACGGTGTCATTGATGGGCAGACCAACCAGAACAACTTGAACGATGGTTACACCACTAACAACGGTGCCCAATACTCCAGCGCCTTTGCGCAGTACTTTGTCAAGTACATTCAGGCATTCCAGGCTCTTGGTGCTACAATTGATGCCATAACCGTTCAGAATGAGCCCCTCAACAGCCAGGCCGGCTACCCTACCATGTACATGTTCTCCAACGAGCAAGGAAGCCTGATTCAGAATTACATTGGTCCGGCTCTGGCCAAGGCCGGCTTGAGCACCAAGATTTGGGCCTACGATCACAACACTGGTAAGTAAATATGCTGTCTTGCTTCTAAATACCCTGTACTTACACGTATGACTATAGATGTCCCCTCTTTCCCCCAGACGGTCCTCAACATGGCCAGTCAATACGTCAACACCGTTGCTTGGCACTGCTATGCCAGCAACCTCGACTGGACTGTTCTGTCCAGCTTCAAGCAAAGCAACCCCAATGTCGAGCAGTACATGACCGAGTGCTGGACTCCCTCTACCGGCTCATGGCACCAAGCCGCTGACTTCACCATGGGTCCTCTGCAGAACTGGGCTGCCGGTGTCGCTGCTTGGACCCTTGGTACCAACGCCCAGGACGGTCCTCACCTGTCTAGCGGAGGATGCGGTAGCTGCACTGGTCTTGTCACCATCAACAACGGCCAGTACACATTCCAGACCGCTTACTACATGATTGCTCAATTCAGCAAGTTCATGCCTCCCGGAGCCACCGTTCTCAGCGGCACCGGTAGCTACACCTACTCTGGCAGCGGCGGTATCCAGTCCGTTGCCTCTTTGAATCCCGACAAGACCCGCACGGTTGTCATTCAGAACACCTTTGGCAACGATGTCTACGTTCACTTGAACACCAAGAGTGGACAGGAGTGGAGCGGTAATGTCCCCGCCAACTCCGTCACCACCTGGGTCCTCCCGGCCGTCTAAATTGAGCGCCCATTGTCCTGACTATCTTTGTTGTACATAGTTTGAAGAGTGGCCACTGAATAAGCTCAAAGATGATGTATATAGTTGTATATAGTTGACGAATGGAATGATTTGATGTCGAATCAGTATGTATTGGAATACTACTACCAATCACAAACCCCAGTCTATTCAATCCAATATTTTTGTAACACTAACTTTATCAACGGATACAGAAACAATGATTTTACAAAATGTCAATCTTATACACAGGTCCAAAATCAAGCTCCCCACCAGTATTCCAACGCCGTCTTCAAAGACTTTGCAATCTCCTCATCCGAGTCATCAGCCTTTGCAATCCATGCGACATGCATATCAGGCCGTAGCAAGAATGCTTCCACGCCATCCCACTTGGGGTGCCAAGCGGCCGTCTTCTCCGCCAAGATAGTGACTCGGTTCTGGAATCCCGAAACGGCCTGCTGGAGAGTCTTGGTCTTCTCCTCAACTTCAGATCCCACTTGATCCGTACGAAGGAACAAGACGAAGCGACTCAGGTCGGTAACCTCAACTTGCTTGACGCCGTTGTCTCCCGCTAGTTCCAAATGCGTAAATCTACTCCCAAGAACGCTCGGTTCATCATTATTCGCATACGGAACGTAAGGGGCTGTCGGTGGTTCCAGAACTGCAAGGCGACGTGCAACAATGCTGCTGACCTCGGGGGTTTTGAGTAGCCTCTGCATAAATTTTCGCAACGCCTGTTCCTCCGGTGTCACGCATCTCATCATCGAAGCTTGGACTCGGATATTCTCGATGACTTCATCACCAGTCGCAACACGCTCCGTCGTATAGCTGTCGAGAATCCTTTTGATCGCCAACGGGTCGCTCTCTCCCGGCCTCAGGGCAGCAGCAAGCTTCCAAGAGAGATTGGTCGCATCGCTGAATCCCAGATTCATGCCCTGTCCTCCTGCGGGGAAGAATTGGTGCCCGGCATCTCCGGCAATGAAGACTCTTCCTTCGTGATATCGCGTGGCGTGTCGACAAGCATCACCAATTCGGCTCACCCATCGAGGCGAGTGAGCTCCATAGTGCTTCCCCTGCGTCTCTACCAGGTGCTCCCTGATCTCCTCGACAGTAACTTCAGTTGAAAGTGGTTTAAGCAAGGCGCTTGAGGTTGTTCCACCAACTCGATAATAATCGCTCTCGGGAAGCTTCAGCAAAAACGCGTTTCCCTTGGTGCTAGCTTCGGTAACTAGCTGTTGGGCAGGCTTTTCAGTTAAGAGGATATCGGAAACAATGGCGGTACGGGTTGCCGGTGTTCCCTCGAATGGGATGCCAGCTAACTCGCGCACACGGCTGTGCGTGCCATCGCAACCAACCAAGTAGCGAGCCCGGTATGAGACGGGGCCAGATCCATCCACCTTGGCCGCCTGAGCAAACACAAAGTCTCCGTCTTGCTCCATGCTCTCGAATCTAGTGCCCCATTGGAATTGTACACCAGCCCTGTCACATTTTTCTAAGAGCAGACGTTCTGTCGTACACTGCTCGATGGCCCATGAGTAGGGATGCTGCGTTCCCATTACGTCTTTTCCGAACCGGAGGCCCCAGACAAGGCCGAAATGAGCTCGCTCGTAGGCGTGTCCTATGTCCATGAACGATTGGGCCTCGCCGCGAAAGCTGAAAATGTCAAGTGAGCCAGCCGACAGAGAAATCGCCTTGGAATATTGAGGTCGTTCTTCTCGTGAGGGGATAGTGTCAATAACCAGGACGTCGATCTGGGCTCGTCGAAGCTCCAAGGCGAGCCACAGACCAGTCGGTCCTGAGCCGACGATCAAGACCTCTGGATGATTTGTTACCGCCATGGTAGCGAAGTAGAGTTGGAAACAATGCTGGTATGAATTTGAAGATATCGATATAGTGTTAGATGGAAGTCGTAGATATTTGATGTGATGAGCCAAATGTTGTCACAGATCAGGAGAACCAGGACATTTTATAGACAGATGGAACTGCCTCCCTTCTCTCAACTTTGGATTCTTCTGCCAACCCGTCAACGGTATTTCGCACGCCGATGATAATACTCTACCAGCCTTCAAACTGTCTTACCAGTCTTCAAACAAGGCAAGTCAAGGTCGGTCGTCCGAGAAGTTCGGAACGCGAATTGGCCTTTCAATCCTGCGGGGTGGCTTTTCTTCCCGACGCCTGACATATCCGCTCCATGGACGATGGGATCAGCTCCGCCACTATCATCCATGATGTATCCATAATAAACAAATGTGTGTTTTCATTGGTCGTTGAATAAATTGTTGCAGATACTAGCGTTAGGATTGAGACACCTTGCAGGCAGCCCTCTCTCCGCACCCATCGAACAAGGGATCACAACCGGATTTCATGGACAAAACTTTGCCCACCTAGACCCCCCCCTGGCGATCGCACATTTGAAAGAGCGATGAAAAGAGCGAGATGCGGAGATTACTCTTATAGGCGCGATGTGGAATATTTGCTTCAGTATAGACGGGCAGAGCGCGGCTCTTGTTCCGCAACCATCCCTTGCCTGTCGGCGTGACGCTGCGTGCCCCATTTAAGGGAGGAGATGTCTCCACGATGTTACCCTCTGATAGAGGATGCTCGTCGCCTGCAGGACCATTCGGCCGAGAACCAAAAGCAGCATGATAGGTCTCCCCGTCCTCACCAAGCATTGCTCTTTACATAGGGAAATGCAGAATAACAAACATATATCTAGTATATAATGATGAACGGAGTACGGATACTATAATGAGATCCTTAAGAGCTAAACGGCACCAAAGCATGGATCGCAAGAGACTGCCGAGCACCGAGAACCGCCTAATGCAAGCTCCTCATTCAGCCCAGTCAAGCCAGATCCCTGCAACCAGTCAGATCGAGTCTTTGGTGCCGCCTCACACTAAAAACCCCCGCTTACCAATATGGATGACTTACTTGTATCTACTATCTATCTGCAGTCTGGCTGACTGTGCCAGGATCATCAAGACAAGGGCGCGCGCTTTTGAGGTGTCACGGATGACAAGGGCTTTCGACAGCAGCTTCGGATAGCTCAGGTTCTCAGCAAACGCTTTGCGCTTCGCGTCGGCACTCATCCCGACTGTCGGACGTATGTATGTACCATGGCTTTGCCTGCTCGTCTGAGCTTAGGCACTCCAAGATGCCTTTTGCCCAACTGCCGGGTACGGACAGTCCTATACTACCCTGCAGCACATTTAAACTCGGTATGCGGTTGGACTGGTTGATGTGATGGGGATGATGTTTATATAATCTTGTGGATGTTGGAAGATGGAGGCATCGTCCTTCGTAAACACTCATGCCAAAGCATCTGAGCTGAAATGCATCCATGACTGTAGGATATGCATCCATCATGTCGCCTCTACCCCTCCACTGACTCGAGCCGAGTAGCGGAGCCACCCATTCTGTGGTGCTTGTCTCACCCATAAAAATTTTCCTGCTAGTTTCCCATCCCATTCAACTCACTGTTGCATACCATACCCATTCTTATACCCAGACGGCATAGACGCTCTTAGCATTGCCATCTCCCGAGACACGTTTGATTTTTGATTTTTTTTTTGGTTTGTTTCTCTTCACAGGCGAAGCGATCAATTGAGCATTTCAAACGAGTAGATATGATAGCAGACGAAAACACCCCCTTGCTGCCAGATAGCGAGGCATCTCAAGCGCAGGCTCACCGCGATGATGTGTGTGACTCTTACGACGGCCTAGAGTTTGATCCCAAGGGGGATCCTGATAACCCGATGGAATGGCCGTTGGCTTTCAAATGGGGTATCGTCGCGTTGCTCTGCTGCATGGCTTTTACTGTGTATGTCGCATTACTTGGATGCAACCTTTCTTTTTTTTTTCTCGTTCCATTCCGAGGCTTCAAAAGTTACTGACTTAAAAACATTAGTACATTTACCTGCATCTCTGTTGTTCCTCTTGCTAGCCACATCGTAGCTGATCTGGAACATGGCCAGCCAAGCAAGTCAGCCAGCGTGTTGCTCGTCACCATCTGGGAGCTTGGAGAGGCCGTCGGTCCTGTTGCATTGGCGCCTCTATCCGAAGTCTTTGGCCGATACAAGGTCATCAATGCGGCCAATGTGCTCTTCATCATCGCCACCGCCCTGTCAGCGATGTCCCAGAGCTCGGGTTTTCTCATCTCAACAAGGGCACTGACTGGTCTAGCTGTAGCGACCAATGTGCTCAACCCAGCCATTGTAGGCGACATCATGCCATCTGAGCACCGTGGTGCTGCCATGACCATCATCCAGCTCGCACCTCTGTTTGGCGGTGCTATCGGACCTGCCATCAGCGGTGCCATCGCGGAGAGCCTGGGCTGGCGTCGAGTCATGTGGATCTCTGTGACTCTATCCAGCATCTGCGAAGTCATATTCCTCACATACTTCCGAGAGACGTACCCCAAGACCATTCTCCGGCGAAGAGCCGCGAAGCTGCGTGCGGAGTCAGTAGAAGCTGCTCAGCCATTGCTTAATCAAGTTCCTGTTACAAAGGAGAGGCAAAATGCCAACAACAATTGGGAGTCCGCCACGCGACCTGCCGTCGTCCTATCTGGTTCTGTTGTACTCATTTTACTCTCCTTGTTCAACAGTGTAGCGTTCTCATTTTTCTACGTCATATCAGTAACACTGCCGGACGTTCTTGAGGAACTATACCAGCTCTCAGCCGCTGCTACCGGATCTGCTTTCTTGAGCTTCAGTAAGATTATCGAACTTGATTTTTTTTATATCATACCCCTGAACTGACATCTTTTAGCCGTTGGTTCCGTCATTAGTACAATTATCTGTAATAGGTCCCTTGATAAAGTTTACGTGCTGCGTCGCGACGCCAATCAAGGAGTCGGTCTGCCAGAGTTCCGACTCCCACTATCCATCATTGGATCTCTGATGCTGCCACTCGCCATCACGATCTTTGGCTGGATTATCCACTTGCACCTCCCGTTGATCCTCCTTATCTTGTCGGTCGCGCTCCTTGGCATGAGTCTCATTCTTGCCTCCTTGCCCATCATGGCTTACGTCGTCGATGCATTCGGTCTATACTCTGCCTCTGCTTTGACAGGACTTATCGTGACCCGCTGTCTGATGGGCACATTTTTGCCTCTTACAGTGCAACCGCTGGTTGAGAATTTCGGATATGGGTGGGGATTCACGGTCCTCGGTGGGATCGGCCTTTGCCTTGCGCCGATTCCAATGCTGGTGATGAGATATGGTGCTCACTGGCGACAACGATCGACATATACAAAGGACCACTAATTAATTCATAAGTGCGCGGTCTAAACATCTTACGATTAATATTCAGGCAAGCTAGGCGAGAACATCTTGAGGGAGCTATGGTTGACGGGGTTTACCTCACGACTTACGAATACAAAAAGCATGTCGCATAATTGGAATAGATAAAAAGTAATTAGGATAGCTAAAATAGGAGCGTAATTGTTTTTCAAATGCTTATGGCTCTTCATGCCGGCGCGTGATGTTGTAGATTTGATCTGTTTCCCTTCGGTTCATTTTGCGATTCAACCTTCTCTTTTGCCACTGCTGTTCGAAATAGTATCGCCAGACAATCGCTTTCATATGCATACAGCGCAGTTTATTTAGACTCCGAGACATGCGGCTTTCACTGGTGAAGGCAAAGAAAACATCCGAAACGGACTTTCGCAGTCTTCAGGTCTCCGGGTAGCATCGAAATTCACCGTAAGCTCTCAAGTGGCCTTCTTTCTTCTGCGATATCCGAGAAGGCGTATCACTCCAGGGATCGTCGAACATAATAATATGAGAAATTCGTCAAGATTATTCTGGCTTTTCGAATGAAAGTAGCTGTACATGCTATCGATGATATTTCAACATCTCCCATAAAGAACTTGCAAACATATATCTCTTTACCGGTCTCCAGAAATGAATCCGCCCGTGACGATATCCGGACATCGTACGAACGTGCGTTCGTTTCTACCACGGCAAGGTGAGATCGCGTCGTTCGGTTGTGCGGAGGAGATTGGCCCGGCAGATGTTTCCATGGATGAGCTGCAGTAGCCTGATCCTCCACGTTTTAGGCCCTGCTAATATTGTCTTCTAGCTGACATTCTAAACCCTATAATGTCGCTGAATTATAGAGCCAGATGCCTGATTTGGATCAAGTGGCCTCGTGTAAGTCTTTGCGACCTGCGGTTTTGGAGCATGTCGTCTAAGCGTTGCAAGACCTCTTACGAAACACCAATCCTTTGAGCTTGCGATCACGGAGATGGTGGTGTTTTCAGCGTTGCTGTAAAGTCCGTTCATCCCATTTAAAAGTGTGATGGCTTCGCTCATGTTTTGTTGATATCGGCCAGGCTCAAGTACTTCTCCATATCAAGCAATTCTCACCACCACCGAGCACGACCATGTCTCTTATTGTTTATTTCTCAGCTCTCCTCTCAGTTGCTGCTGCAGCGGCCACAGAGATTCATCCAACCACTCCTCCCCCAGGTTTCTTCCATGGCCCCCAGACTGGTATCGGCTCGTGGTATCAGGCCAACGCAGCGGGTGACCATACTAATGGCAACAGCTGGTGCGGATACCCGTACTCCAACAGCGATCCTCTTTTTGCAGTTGTATGTATAAATGGCGTAATACTTTTCTTCCTGTTGAACAAGGCAAGCTAATCCTTCTGGTAGTCACTCAAGGCAATGGGTGGTGCGACATACTCGAAAGACCCGGCTGCCTGGCGACAGGCGACGCGCAAGTACTGTGGGCTGGAGGCCAAGCTGACCGACCCCTCAACCGGCAAATCAACTCTGGTCTACATTGGTGATGCTTTTGATGATAAATATGTCAGGGTAAGCTGTTGAAATAAGAATTGGTATTGTTGAATGGTTTTAGTTAACGTGTAAATGGACAGACCCCAGCCTCCATCGACATCATGCTGAATAGCTTCATCGCGGTGCACGGTGACCCCAAGGGCAACAAGAACATTGTCATCAAGGACGCGCACTGGGAATTCACCGGCAACGTCAATACTAAATACATGGCACCATAGCTTGCTTCAAGGAGAGATGGATGGCCTCAAGATTACCATAGAAATCTTCAATAAATATGAGCCTTATTATTTTTTATCGATCTTTTTCTATACCGAATGTACGGATGATTACCGTAAGTAAATGGCTTTTGACATGACACGCAGCGCCACACCCTTGTGATACGCCAGATTTAAATTGCTTTCAAGATGCAAAATGTCAGCCCTTTTGTGTAACCAGCCATCCTTTCAATTAATAATAGACATGCCCCGTCATCTATAAAGTGGATATGCATAAATTAAGTCTGGAGATAATGCCACAACCCAACGCGTCAGCTTGTCAGCCCTACCGGTATAACGATCAGAAATTCTTACAGACGTTGGTAATGGAATGTATAAGCTTAAATACAGGGCTCCAAGCAGCAAATAGAGGAGTTCAATACCATAGTTTTGGGAACTATAAATCAAATAGTCAGCGCCATATCAGCCAAGGCGCGCCCTTGGTTCTCTTCATTCGCCATGAAATCGGGCAACACCTGATGTTTTAGCACCATTACAAATGGAAGCTGTCCCATAATAGCGGGGGAAGGGCAGGGCAGGGCAGGGCAAACCGCGTCCCCGCATTCTGCTGTTATCTAAACTCGAGGAATGGCCCGTTGGTATCCATCTCAGTGGCCAAATCATGCAGATAGATGCATGGAGGCCCAAAGTCCAGCGGCATGGGCCGTTATAAAGATCTTAAATTGGGGTTGGATGCTCCCGCAGCGGGAGCCCCGCGCGGAGAATATCCCATATAACGTCCACATCGCCCTTCCAATCGCTGATTCAAAGTGCGTACGACACTTGTGCTCCAACATCAACCCCAACCATTGAGTACTGAGAGTGTTTCCTTTGAGATAGCAATCTTCATCTTTTTTTTTTCTTATCGAAATGTCTTCTGTTGACTTTGCACCGCTAAAGAGTGAGCTCAAGAGCTCGACTTTGCTCCTCCCGTCAGATGAGGGATACGATGAGAGCCTCAAGCGATGGAGCAGCACAGCGGTGAAGAAAGCCGCAAGTCCCCACTATCCCATTACTCGATATGGTTCACTGACCCTCGTCCACTAGGCCGCTGTCGCTCTGCTTCAATCAGCAGAAGACATCTCGATCGCAGTCAAATTCGCAGTCAAGCACAATGTTGAGATTGCCGTGCACGGAGGAGGTCATGCCACCAGTGGCAGCTCCTCGGTTGAGGGCGGCCTGGTCATTGACCTTTCACGCATGAGGGGAGTGACTGTGGATCCAAAGACCAAGTCGGTTTTGGTCCAGGGAGGAGCTTTGTGGTCAGATGTTGATGCTGCCACTGCGGAGCATGGCCTTGCTGTTGTTGCAGGCACAGTGAACCATACTGGAGTGGTAGGAACCCTGGGTACATACACTCCATCTACGTGCAATTGCTAACTTGGGCCCCAAAAAATAGGGAGGCCTAACACTCGGAGGTGGATTCGGCTGGCTCAGCGGCAAATATGGCCTCGCAGTCGATAATCTCAACTACGTCACAATGGTCCTCGCCGACGGCCGCATCGTCACCGCCTCCCAGGACGAGAACCCGGATCTCTTCTGGGCCGTCCGAGGCGCTGGCTCCAGCTTTGGTGTTGCTGTCGAGTTTTCCTTCAAAGCCCATCCCGCCCCGGAAGTTTACACGGCGGGGTTCCTCGTGTTTACGGCGGATAAGCTAGACGAGGTGATCGATTTCGTGAATCACTTTCACAAGGAACTGCTTGATGATAGCTGCTCCTTGTTCTTTGGTATCTCGGCACCGCCTCCAGCAAAAGTTCCCCTGGTCATGACACCGGTCACTTTTAACGGCCCCAAGGCGCAGGCTGAAGAGAGGTTTGCCAAGCTCATCGCTCTGGGACCCGTCATGAACACCCTCAAAGACATGCCATACCATGAACTTAACGGTTTCCTCAACCAGGGCTTTGAGCACGGACATCGTCGAGCCTCTCACGGCTCCAGCGTGCAGATGCCCCTGGATAAAAGTCTCATCCACAAGATTCGCGACAGCTACACTCAATTCATCCAGGAGAACGAAAACACCAACGAGTCGATTGTCTTATTTGAGATCATGTATCAAAATAAAGTGTGCGAGGTTCCCCTCACAGAGACGGCGACCGTGATGAGGACCCAGAACATGAACGTCGGTATCCTCTCCAGCTGGTATGACAGCTCCCAGGACAAAGCAGTGAGAGATTGGGCTCGAGGACTTGGGAAGTTTATCAAAGACGTTGGAAATCCGAACAGCTCATATGCGGCTTATGCAAACTACAGCTGTAAGACAACTCCCCCCCCTTCCTTTTAGATGACAATCTGTCCCCCACTAAACATCACCCCCCACGGCGACATACTGAACGTTACGACTAATTATGTTCATTTAGACGTCGAGTCCCGCTCACGAGATCTGTTTGGCGTTAACTATGACCGCCTCGTGGAGTTGAAGACGAAGTACGACCCCGGAAATGTGTTCCACTCATGGCATGATCTCTCAGGAAAACAGGACGAGAAGCTCTTCATCTAGTAGGAAAGAATCACCTCTTAGTATTCAACCCCGATGAAAATACAACTATCACTTCGGGGACTTTTCGCGTAATGAAAATCTCAAAAAGTAATGGAAGATAGGCCACGTCCCTTTCTACCCATCGTATTCATCTAGCCCCTTTTTCTATAAGCATTGATCGCGAGTCTTTACCTCAACATCTTACCCCAGGGCTTAATATCCCTTTGAAATCAACCCATAAGATTCGGCGGTCATGCATGGGGGACCCAATACACCCCTTGTAAACCGCCGACAAGAGTGATCTATATGCAGATAATTGGTCGTTAATTTATGAGCTGTGTCAGTATAACAGCTTAGGATTTAAGAATTTAGAAAATATAGAACCATAAGGTGCTGATCCTTTAGTTATGCCTGCTTGGTGTCGCGAGTCCGTTTTGCTGACGTGCTTACACCCCACATTGTGGGATCCTAACTTTTATGTCTACCCTACACTCTTAATTTATCGCTGAGATCAAGATTATACCTCCAGTTAAACAGCTATGTATTTATGTAACGGCCTCAGTCAACACTCTACAAATTCAATAAAAGATTTTATGCCATATTGGGTGTCTGGGACATTTTCTACTAATATAGTGAAGTGATTCTAGAGACAAATACCGTAATTAGAGACCCTCCTATTTTCATCACAATCGCATCTAGAGTCACACCAGACTGTCGTACTCATAATCAGCGTGATTTATGACAGGTTTTCAATACTGTGAACAAAGTCCGAAGATCTTACACAAAGCCGACAGAAATTAGGTCTAGCATGTTGGTTGACTTAATAAACTGATGCCCCGCGGCGGTAATAGGCTGTATAATAGAATAAGGGCTATCATAATCAGATGTCCACACCCTATGATTCGATTCACCGCTTAAACCGTGTAAAGACTACTACCTCACTCATCGTACACACATTGTGAGTCTGGAATACAGGTATATACAACTCTGTGGTTACCGGAAGCCCTTCACAAAAAAAAAGCAGCCTTGAAGGGACAGCTTGGTAGCTGACATCCTTTGCATCGAGAGAATAACTCGCCGTACATACACCTGAGTACTCGGAGTGTAGAATGGAGCGGCAGACAAATCCGTATAACCGTTCAAGTTTGCCGAAGATGTTGGGCCAGCCATAGCCTAAAGTATAAGCTAGGGGTAAAGACCATAACATCAACAACCATGGGGTTGTATCGAAGAGACTGCAGGTGAGACTCCAGCTGGCACATGTTTACGCAACATTATCATGGATTGAGATAGCTATGGGTTGTAGGATTTCATTCGGGGTGATAACGATATCCAGAATGAGGAACCAAGGACTGTCCTGGAATTAATGGTACCAGAGAGAAATATGTGAAGGGGATGAGTCAAGCAAAAGCATCGACATCAACAATCAAACAAACCATCAGCATCACAGCTTCTCACACATCTACAACCCTGTTAGTTGAATCCTGCTTCGAGTTTCTTACAGACCAAACGGCTCATACAAGCTACAGCTTCGTTACTGATTCATCAAACCACCTCTCCACTATACGTGGACAAAATGGTGTCCAGGGCCAACGTTGTTCTCACTCAGTACGCTGAGGCTGGCAGACTCTATTGCGCCAGCGCCCGTGAGTCTGTTGGAGGGCTCATAATCCTTGGGGCCAGGGTATTGCTGATAGCCGTCGCGGAACGAATGGACAGCTCTCTGTCTGGACTTCTGGTTCGACCTTGCATCTCCGTACTGTCGATGGTTACGAGACCAGCTATGATATTGGCAGGAACCTGAGCCAGGGTGTCACCCAATCCAGCGGAAACCTTTGCTTTGGATGCGACATTGCCTTGAACCGGCCGTTGAAGGGGATTGGAGGATGCTGATGTTATTGTGGATGATAGACGGACAGTTGGTGTGAGGGAGCAGCTGAGTTGGTGCTGTTGATGGAACGAAGGGGCTTTGCTTGGCAAGGTTTTTCTTTTCCCTTGTGGTTTTCCCTACCTCTGACTAAATGGTGGGCGAGGTTGTGTTGTTGTCTATTGTGGAAGATCTTGTACATTATGTGATAGATTAACCTACTTGATTTGAAAAGGAAAGAAAAGGAGTTGCATTCATTCGCTTGTTATTTGCTGTTGTGATGAAACGAATTACCTAATTTCAAAGGGAAAGAAAAAAAAACAGTATTTGTATTTATTCGTCACAGAAATTGGAGCTTTCACCAACATCATTCGCTAGGATAGGTCGAAGACGAGTGGGCTACGTGTTGATTTGTCGGATCTGGGTTGGTCTTCGCGTTGGTTGGTTGTCAGTTGTCAAGGCAGTCTTGGCAAGCGGAAGGCCAAGAGTGATAGCTGATAGCCATGGGGGAGAGGGCACGAATAGAAAGACGACGGCCTATTCCCTTTTCATCGGAGTAGCATTGAGCTCGGTTCCCCCACCCGAAGATTTTCGAAGATGAGTGAGACATGAGACCCATGCCCTCTCTCTCTCAAATAGGGAGGGGGGGCGGCCAACACATGCGAGCCACTGTATCAAATGCAACGCCCTCCCTTGACAAGGACTCAGGCAGTTCGAGCTTCGCAATCCTAATGGATGGTGGTCAATTTATGTAGCATTGGCGGACGAAAAACTAGAGGAAGAAGCAAATGGCAAAGACGGCACGTATAAACGCCACCAAACCACAATAAGCTTAAACTGCCGACAGTGGTATGTATGTCAGTGCTCGCTGGTTTCGATACGAAGGAGGCGAAAAAGGGTCGGAGATCGTTGCTCTCGTGGTGGCGTCTGCTTGAATTCGCTAGTTTGTTTCCTTGTCCCTCCTCATCCCCCCTCTATGGAGTCGAGTGCAACCCGGAGGGGATGAGATATGGGAGATGGGACCCAATGTTACCTATGGACCCTCGCGCGGGCCACGTTGTTTGTTGTGCATCCATTGATCGTTGTTGGATGCAAAACAATCTTGGGTTTTTAATATAAGATGCAGCCGATCCACGAGGAGATTGTTTGTGGGGAGGGGGGGAGGTGGAGTGGAGGACCACATAGGCAGGACTTTGACGATCAAGGCGCATGGCTGTAGTGGTGGAGGCATCGGGCCTTTGACCTCGATATCGGCAACCGGCTTGCTTGGACGACGGAGATGCAAAAGCAAAGCAATGCAATGCAAAGCAAAAGAAGTCCTGGATTTCTTTTTTTCCTTCTTTGGGGCTTTGGGGCGGGCGTTCTGAGGAGACGGTCCATGTGGGAAGGCAAATAATAACAATAAAAGACCCTGTCATCTGTCAGAATGAGTACTGATCGTTGATGACTCCCAAGTCTGTTTTGCTTTTTCATGTTATCACGGCACACACATGGTGGTGTTTTAGTTTGTAGATGGGTCCCGGTATGCATTGGCCAACTCGCCCCTCGCCCGCTTTCCTCTCTCCCTTGTGATAGTCAGATACTTGTACAAATGAGACAGTAGGAAACACAATAGATAGACAGGCACAGCAGAGGTTGATTGTCAATTGATACTTGTACCTGTCGCTGACAAGAAACCCGGGGGAGGGGAGGGGGGTCAACTCATATCACACCTGGCATCTTGTGCTTGTATGCAGGGAATGCAAGGGAGCTGAGAGTCCCTGGCCTGCCGCCTTTATTCCGATTGGGTGCATTGGCGGATCTACTTCGGGCCCGCTGTATCGGTTGAGGCGTCTTCCGAGAGAAGGGAAATTTCCCTGGTCGATCGTGTTATGCCTGCGTACAAATACTGCTAGACTCTCTCTCTTTGCTCATGTTGGCCTTACCAGAAATCGCCTCTCCCTTGCGGCTCGAGGTCTGTGCACTGGGTAGCACGGTAGGGTACCTCACAGCGAGTCTGAGCGCTCCGGTTCCCCGCTACGACCCGCTGGACGGCCGCTGGAACCCACTGGAGGGACCACCAAGTGGCCACCGTGCCGCCCACTGAGAGACAATTTCGAGGGAGCACCTCAGATTTTAAGACAAGAACTGGAGAATGAGAGACATGACACTGACACTGACAGCTGGAGGGATGGAAATTACAGCCGCGTAGCTCTTTTTATTTTATGTCATGTTATTTTGTTTTTATGAAGACTGACTTGGAAACTGTTTTTTTTCTTCTTCTTTCTTTCCGCTTCCTTGCGAATCTGAGATGAAATCAAACATAAACAAACGTGGCAAAAGCATGGAAAACGGGTCGACTTATTTTTGTACTGCAACGTAAGTATGATAAGACGACTTCTTCTCACTTGAGGCTAAGAGGGAGAGAAAAAAAAGTAATGATGAGAGTGATGGTAAGCAAGAAAGAAAAAAACAACAACAACAACCACATCATCAACTGCATCACTATCATTTTTTGAGGTTTCATTATCACATTTTTCATGCTTATCGGAAAAGAAAGAAACAATCCTGACAGCCCTATTTCCCTGATTTTCTCATCTTTTACCCCGCTGTAAATGGTTCTCTGTAGTAGTAGCCCTTGGAGCTAACAGCCCGCCAGCAGCGTCGACATTAGTGGCCAGCATCAGTGGCTAACTCTAAAGTCCACCGCTGGAAGGGCTGCTGAAATGGCTGCTGTAAGAAGCAAGATCCCCTGCATACCGTCGCCCCCACATCCTAATCCCGATTCGGCAACATTCCTGTCTCCATCCATGCGACCCAAAGCAGGACCCAGACCGACCCAGAGGAATCTCGGGTCGCCAAATCCATCCACGGACGACTGAGGCGGAGCCAAACAAAAACAAAACCTCACATGCTTTCCCTCTCTTTGCTTTTTGCCCTTGTATCTGATTGGGGGGCTGATCCTCTCTTTTTCTTTTTTTTTTCTCACTATTCGTCAAAAGAAACAACGCTCCAACAAGCCACTTACAGTCCCCTGATTCAGCCATGGATGTTGCGCGTGGTGCTGATCACTTCTTGTCCCTTCGCAAAAGAAAGGAAAAGTGAAGAAAAACCAGCAGAAAAAAACAATACCAGGAGAGAGAAAGAGAGAAACAAGCGTGCGAACAGCGCACACCAAAGTGGGAACTCCAACATCCCCTGGCCCTGGCTCTATCTCGCCCCCCCCCCCCCCTTGCGGTCCCAAATATCTGGTCGCCCTGCATGACTCTTGCTTCCCTAGCCTTGTTTGTTGGTCCATGAGTCTGGGTCTGCAGATCACTTACACAAAACGACTGCCGGTGCCCGCTTCGTCAAGTTATTTGAAAAAGATCCTGGGCCTCGCTCTCCTCTCCTTGTTTGAAGAATTCCAACTTCTCTTCAACAGACCTCTTCTCATTCCTCGTCCTTGTCGTCGACAACGAGACATAGACTACCCATCCATCACAATGGCGGACCCCATGGCTGGCCTCACCGTCTACAATGTCCCTCCTGCAAAACCCAACTGGGACAAGGTCGGTGTCTTTTACATCTCATGGTGCGTAACATGGACGACATGTGTGCTCTGTGGTATGGCATTCTTGTGGTATAACCGCAACCTCCCTATCCTCAAGGTTCGTAGTCAGGGCTTGGGCTTTGGTGCCATTCTCTTCCTTCACTGCTACTGGATCTTGGCCCAAATCACGTATCCAATCGGTGCTACTATGCCCTTGCCCACCGCCTACTCGGTTCAATATTTCTTCATGGGCATCTGGTTCCCCCTCGGTATCGCCTTGTTCCACGCTTCCAACCTTCGTTTCCTCCACGTCGCCAAGCTGCAGAAGCAGTTCACTACTCCCGATGTTCGAATCACCTCGGGCTGCAACGGCGCCCATTCTTCGTTCCTTTGCAAAGTGAGGAACCTGCCATATACTAGAAAGATTATGGTTTTCATTGGTAGCGGCATGATACTTCAAGTAGGTTTCCCCATTGATTATTCTTGGGATCATCTCCACTGACTAGTATTCTCCTTAGGTGCTTCTCTGCGTCGGCATGTGGGTTGCTTGCCTCAAATATCATCCTACGTTTGGTATTCCTGGTACAGGACTTACCGCCAAAGACATCCCCGGACAATTGGTACAGCTTGGTCGAGGTTGGGAGTGGTGGCCATCCGTCGTTTGGCAGGTCATCTGGACATGGATGGTGGGTCTTCCTCTTCATACCACTACAGAAGAACAAATACTTACTGTTAATCTCTAGGTTGCCCCCTATCTGATCTGGCGAGCTTGGGGTATTCGTGATACTATGGGATGGCGCGCCCAAACCATCGGCTGCTGTCTCTCCAAGTACGTTACTCCTCAACATATTGACACATGACGGTGCTGACATGATTCTAGCCTTCACGCCACTCCCATGTTTTTGATTGCCCAATATGTCCCCGCTTTTGACAAAGTCAACCACTACTTCTCCCCCAGTCAATGGTGAGCTTGCCCCTGATGACGCGAGTATAGCCTCGACTAACAGTGAATAGGATTCACCTTTCCATCTTCATGTTCGAAGTCTTGACAGTCTTCGTTCCCATCTTCCTGGTCATCCGATTTTGGAGGATGCAGAAGAAGTCGGCCGAGGTCAATGCCAAGTGGGAAACTTCTTCGCAATCATCAACACTGAGATCATCGGCTACCTTTGATTGGAAGAAACACTCTTCGCTCAGCCTTGCTGAGAAGGGCCAGCCCATTGACTTTGCAGATGAGGAAATTGGCGACCGCTTGCTGACTATGGGTGCTCTCGAATATGCTCTCTCGGAGAACCCCATTCCTCTGCAAGAATTCTCTGCCCTTAGGGATTTCTCTGGAGAGAACATTGCTTTCTTGACACGCACTGCTGAGTGGAAGTCCCTACTGCCTGAGGCTATGTCTGAGCAGGAAAGACGTGAGGCCTATAACCAAGCCCTATGGATCTACGTCGACTTTGTCAGCCCCCATGACGCCGAATTCCCTCTGAACCTGTCTTCTCAGGATCTCAAGGAGCTTGAGGACGTCTTCGAGAGGTCTGCTCGAATCGTCTGCGGCGAGGCTCGCGTCAACCCTGCTACTCCATTTGAGTTTGGACAGCCTGGTTCTAGCTCTGGAAATAGTGATGCCAAGCCCGGCGCATGGTCTCGCCATGAGGAGCTTCACGGTCGTGTTCAGTTTACTGGTCTGATTCCTCCCCAATTCAACCCCACCATCTTCGACAAGGCTCAGAGCCACGTCAAGTATCTTGTCTTGACAAATACCTGGCCCAAGTTTGTTGCTGAGATGCAATCCCGACGACGCTCCAGCGAGACCAGCCGCTCCATCTTCACTCACACCTCCGAGACTACCCTTGCCAGCCGTGTCTCCAGCAAGCTCTCGAACCTAATTCGCTCCATGTTGTAAAACCCAAAACAAACAAACATCCTTTCGGATAATCAAAAAGTAAAAATCGGTCGGTCTTTTGCTGTCTACCTTTGTTCACAGGCTCATTTCGTGGCGGATACCCCAAGCTTCATTCACGTGTATATGTAACAACGCAGTGGTCAACAGTCTTTTTCTTCTATAATCTTCTTGGATGCCTTAATCTGGAGGCGGTGTTATTACTAGGACGCATCACATTTTTTCAACTGTATATATAGTGGCCTTGACAGGCTCCCTTTTTTAAACTCGATATGTGGACTACCCCCGTATAGCCTGAGCTTTGGTAGTGTCAAGATAATAATAATATCTATACCGGGAGGAATCATGCTGTGCAAACTGCCAAGATGCCAAGAGCTTGCTTTCGTGATTAGTTCTTTGAAGCTGGAAACACTGTGTACGCGTCAGCTGAAGCCAACCCAAGTTTTATTCTTTTCTGTCCAATGCAGCCTTACCTAAATCAACTTAATGATTTGGCGGCAAAAGACTTGTCCTGGTAAGTAGGAAATGATGGGGGGGGGGGGGGTCTAAACCATGTGTTTGTAGATGATTCACTGGCGTTCCGTAAGGACTGAAAGCCATGAAGATCTCTCGTTGAATGAAACGCCCACAGGTGGCTAGCAGGGAATATACGATGTCGGTAGTTTTAGCGAAGACCTCTTCTAGGGTGGTTGAATCTACATTTTCTTGCCGATCCCCAGGAGCTCGGTAGCGAGCTGACATGTTCGGGGGTTGTAAGCTGCTCTTTTCGAGTCGCGCTTATGGAGGGACCTTTTGAACTGCGGCTGGTTACGTGTTACACCATGGGAAGCCACGTGCTCGATGATCATCTGGAGAACCCTGGGCGAGGGTGAAACTCGGTTCCTGCCGATCGGCAAGCTGAGGTTGAATCCGCCGTGGTGGTACTGGTATGGTGAGATTTTTTTATGTTCCGAGGTTGCTTAGCGCATCTGATGATTGATTCGGTAAGCACACGAGTGCCCCGTATAGGACCTGGTGCTGTGCTTCTTTATTCTTCCGAGTAGATGGTGTGGGTTGATTAAGATTCTCATCACATATGAATGGGGAATACTTGGATGCTATACAGATATCTTTCAAACCAATTTGACAAGCGCTTCTTCGTCATCCAGAATGTCTACGGTGAAGAATAACGGTTTGTGGAGCGACAGGATGATGAAGCTCCTCATCTCATCTCCTTTGACTAGCAACAGATGTGAGGCCGCACTCTATTCTCGAATGCAAAGCGCATTATGGGGTTGATGCGGTGAATTGTGAAACGACTGCAGGCTCTTGGGAGACTTTATAAACCCCCATCGCGCCACGCAATAAGGGAAAGCAGTGATTGAATTGTCCAAATGGGGAAAAAGGTTGGAGCATATGCTAGCCTAAGATTGTAATCTATATCTCTACGGTAGTCTGCGCTGGCATACATGGAGTGTATGAAGAAAATAACTTGGGCTGCTGTGATGTCAATCACTTACTGGCAACCATAGACTGTATACATTGATCTTTTTTCATGTATTTCTGCCATTGTTACTCTGTCCTAAGAGCCAGATTCTGGTGCGTTGGGTAGACTCAATACGCATAATTCTGCGATCCCTGGTATGGGTGATTTTAGTGACCTTTGATGCAACACCATGGATGATGGACGCATGTCGCTTTACATGGGGTCGGCTATGATACAAGCGAATGCCGATGAACACCTGCGGCTTTGGCATGTTTTACCCAGAGCTGAACTCTGATTATATTACAAACCATTGCTTCAATGCTTGCCATATATTTTGTTGGAGGAAGACGTGTGGACTTCCTGGCTACCCCGAAAGTTACTCGTACGTTTTATATGCATGTGATTAATGATGGCTATTGAGCCGAGTAGCCTTGAAGCTTTTACAGCTCACATATTAACTACCACCCAGCCCGCAGCTGAACTATGCATCAACTTGGTTAACCATGTGTCTCTGGGTAGTGTCGCCGGATGCGGATATATCCAGCGTGGTTTAATGAATGGCTCAATTGGGATATGAGAGCGAGATAAGGCTCATTTGTCATGGATATCAAACTACCATCGCCATGCCAAGAGTTCTCGAGCTGTCAATTGGGTGGCGAACACTTTTATCCCCGCGTTGATCTCAGCCTTGGCTCTTAATGAACATGACTTTCAACATTATTTTTTACCTCAAGTTGTGACAACAATCTCAACCCAGTCACATATCACATTAGCAGTCGCCGAAACAGGAATCGGTCAAGTACTGAACAACATGGTTGACACGCCCTCTTTAGTATGCATATATGTTTGAACATAAATGAGGAGTCTTTTTGCTTATGACGACCACAGGGCTTTCGGGATCGGTAATGACCTGCGAAGGATTGATGTTACACACCATACCCCTCACATCCCATGCCTTGCCCTTCCCTGCAGTGGTGTCTTGCGATCACCGACGCTCTTTGAATCACGATGTAAGTCGTATTGATGGGCTGTTTTGTTTACAGAATATGTTTTCTTCTTCTCCTGAAGCAAAAAAACACTAACATATTGTCGCCCCAGAACCAATACCCGACAGTGATGATGGTGCAAAGTTGATGTTTACGCATGGGGACGAGCCTCATAGCATCACAATGACATGTGCCAAATGCAGTGCAAATTAACACTTCAGCACAAACACACAAACCAGGCGTCCAATCAACTATCACACATGCACACACATATATATGTTGGCATTTCATTAGTAAAAGAGTCAAGAATCTCTTGAAAATTATCACCAAATGCAGATAGACGTTGTGCGGAATCCTGCGCCATGCGGACTCTCCGTCTACCATTCAAAAGCACCCTGTTCAACACAGTCCAATCGGCGTGGCCTAGACAAGATGTGATGTGTGATAATGAAGGAATAGAAGGAATTGCATTGCAGTCTTCAGCTCAGCCACGCGTCCAATACTGCCTTGAATACGTCAACCGATCGACCATTTGATGAGTCTTGGCCAATGTCTGCCCATCGCCATACTCATAACTACTATACTTGTATTACACCCAATTTGATTGAGTAGAATTCGCAGTGCACAGAATGTGGTGTGCCATGGGGTGAATCCAATATTTAAGTCTTCAAGTCTGCTCTTCCAACAATCAAAGCCACTTGGAGAGCACAGCAGCCAAACAATCGAACTGACTTGAAACAACAACTTCTGTCACGAGTTGATCTTCAAATCTTCATCTCAACCGTCGACATGGCTTCTTCACTCCTGGAGAACATTACCATCAACAAACAGCCCATCGTCCGCAAGGATATCCTTGAGCTTGACAAGCATGAGCTGGACACCCTCGTTCGGGCCTGGCGAGGTATCCAGCAGCTCCCCCCTGACAATCCAGATTCATTCTTCAACCTTGCTGGTTATCACGGCCAGCCTTTCCGTGGTGCCGGCTACTCAACCCCAGACTTCTGGGGCGGCTACTGCCAGCACGGCAACGTTCTTTTCCCAACTTGGCATCGGGCGTACCTTTGGCGTCTCGAGAGGGCTCTTCAACGAGTCCCTGGTTGCGAAAATGTTGCGCTCCCATTCTGGAATCAAATGAAGACGGACGGAGAGACTGTGATTCCTGTCATCTTCCTCCAGAAGCAGTATACCACACTTGACGGTGAAACCTTCAAGAATCCTCTCTACTCGTATCAGTTCCAACAGGGATTTGTTGACCAGCTTGTTGGAACCTCCTCGACCATCAGGCCCTGGGACTATGGAAAGCACAAGGGCTATGAAACTGTGCGGTTCCCGTACTCTGGCCTCGTCGGTAAAAGCAACATTGCTGCGACGAAGAAGCACAATGCGGCGGTGGACGCGTTGGGCGAGGTTGAAGTCAACAAACTACTTCAAAACCATGTCAAGGGCTGGCTCGTCAATGAGGCGGAACCAGAAAAGGGCTTGCTCCCAAGGTATCTGCGAACTCTCGACGCTCCAAACTATACCGTCTTTTCTAATACCACTTCTGCTACCAAGTGGAACGACGATAACTTTTATAGCCTTCACGAATCTGACCAGAGGCCCACGCCCAAGCCAGGCGACCTTGTAGTCCCGCTGGAATCGCCGCATAATGGCATGCATCTTGCCGTGGGAGGCTACAACAACCCCCCAGCCACGAAGTCGGTTGACCAGCCGTCGGGAGGTGACCAGGCAACGGCCGCTGCCATCGATGACGGGATGGCAAATGGCGACATGGGGGAGAATGATACGGCGGGTTTCGACCCAATCTTCTACTTCCATCATGCCTTCATCGACTTGGTTTTCTGGAGCTGGCAGAAGATTCACAAGTCCACGGACAAGCTCGAGATCAAGGATGCATATCCTGGCACCAGCTCTGTAGATCTGCAGGGTCCGACGCCAGGAATAGCGGCGGGAACGTGGTTGACGGCAAACACCCCGCTGGACCCATTCGAGTCTGAGAAGAGCGGCAAGCCTCTGACTTCGAACGTAAGTAGCCCGTATCACCCCCTCCCGTCCAATGCATCGTCCATTACTTCTTGCTAACGCAGTATGCAACATGTTTCCAGGACGTGGCCAACACTGAGAGTCTTGGGTACAAGTATCTGGATAAAGATCTTCTCACACCACCTCAACGCGGTGGATTTCGAGAGTTGGATCCGACACCAACTTTGCGCGTCCCTGGCATCAACCGTGCCAACATCGCCGGATCTTTCGTCATCGCCGTCTGGGCCGTTGGGCCTGCTGGCACCAAGGACAAAGTGCTGGTGGGCTATGAGCCGGTTTTCAGCAGATGGCACGTCGCCGGCTGTCCAAACTGCCAGAACTCGCTGTCGGTTACTGCGTACATGCCGCTCAATGAGGCACTTCGCGACAGAGCCAGGGAGCTGGACTATGAGGTAGAGCTGATTGTCAGCGGCGTGGAAAAGGAGAAGCAGAAGCAGAGAAAGGGCGAATGGAGTGAGCTGCCAAAGGATGGTCGCCGACCCGACGATGCTTTACCAGGACGGGGCTTCGGCTTCAAGGTTGACTTGGGGGAATATTATGCTTGAAGAATGCATTGATACGCGATGAATGTGTGATGGTGGTTGGCCGGGTCAACTCATTAGTCTAAATTGAATGAACACACTCCTTTTCGCTTTTTTGGTTGTTGAAGATTTTTCTTCCTCTTCATGATTCCACACTGTTTTCGCGGAGACTTACTTGATTTGTTCCACGTTCAAAATGATCCACACTGTTCCTGTTTTCGGAGCTGTCATAGGAGAAGAGAGCTATGACTCGTCACCGGCTTGAGTTAATACCCCTCCAACGTTCCGCCCCCCACCACCCCTCCATCGTACCAACTCTCCAGCCAGCTTCTCGCATCCAACTCAACAAATCTTTGCACCTCAGAGAGATAGACCATCAACGGCTCTGTCGCAACACACTGATAGCCATGGCTTCTCACAGAGTTCTTGTCCTGTAAGAGCACCTAGAACCTCCGAAGAGGAGAGATACCCAATGCTGATCCCAATTGAAGCGGTTCTGGTTTCGTCACCCAGCCCGTTGTCGATGTCTTGACAAACGCAGGTGTCCACGTTACAGTGGGTGAGTTTTTTTTCTCCCTCTCGCCTTGCATATAGCGTCGTGGGTAATGAATGAGCCTTGTACTAAACTCGCATTTCACAGCTGCCAGAACCCTGGCCAACGCTCAAACACTCGCCGGGAGCAGCAGTCTTGCGACACCAATCTCTCTTGATGTCACTGACGACAATGCGCTCGACGCTTCAGTCGCCGAGCATGACCTTGTCATTAGCATGATCCCTTATTCTCTTCATGCTACCGTCATCAAGTCAGCCATTCGAAAGAAGAAGAATGTCGTCACCACCAGCTATGTCTCTCCCGCCATGCTCGAGCTCGATGCACAGGCCAAGGAGGCGGGCATCACTGTCATGAATGAGATTGGTGTAAGTGTAATCTCAATTTCCTTTTGTACAAGAATTGCCATTGTTGAATCTCAAGCTAATACAAAAATGAAGCTTGACCCCGGTATTGATCATTTGTACGCCGTTTCCACCATCGACAGTGTGCACCAGGCGGGTGGAAAGATTATTTCCTTCCTTTCCTACTGCGGCGGTCTTCCATCTCCAGAGGCATCTGACAATCCCCTTGGATACAAGTTCTCATGGTCACCTCGTGGTGTGCTCCTCGCTCTAAGAAACGCGGCCAAGTACTACAAGGATGGACAAGTCATAGACATTGCCTCCAAGGATCTCATGGGAACAGCCAAGCCTTACTTCATCTACCCTGGCTATGCCTTCGTTGCATACCCCAACAGAGACTCGACTCCCTACAAGGAGCGCTACAACATCCCAGAGGCTCAGACCATTGTCCGAGGAACCCTCCGTTACCAGGGCTTCCCTCAGTTCATCCGCACACTGGTAGAGATCGGATTCCTCGAGGACGTTGAGCAGGAATTGCTCTCAACACCTGTTGCCTGGAAGGACGCGACAAAGGCCATTGTTGGTGCCGCTTCATCCAGCCAGAAGGATTTGGAGGAGGCCATCTTGTCCAAGGCCACTTTCGAGTCCCCAGAAGACAAGAATCGCATCCTCAGCGGACTGCGATGGATTGGCCTCTTCTCAGACGAGCAAATCATCCCGCGCAAGAACCCCCTCGACACATTGTGCGCCACGCTCGAGAAGAAGATGCAGTTTGAGGAGGGCGAGCGTGATTTCGTCATGCTTCAGCACAAGTTTGAGATTGAGCACAAGGATGGCTCCCGCGAGATCCGAACATCCACCCTGTGTGAGTACGGAGACCCCAAGGGCTACTCCGCCATGGCCAAGCTCGTCGGCGTGCCGTGTGGTGTAGCAGCCAAGCAGATTCTCAACGGAACACTATCTGAGAAGGGTATTCTGGCACCAATGTCGGCCAAGATCAACGCGCCGCTGATGAAGGAGCTGGAGGAGCAGTACGGAATTACCATGGTGGAAAAGACGATCTCATAGAGAAAATAAGTCATCACACGTTAGATACAAAGGAATAGAACCAGTATCCGTCATCCTCAATATTTAAGATGCTAATACATCTCCCAATCCCATTCTCCTTCCGTAATCAGCTCTACTATGTGGGTGATATAATACCATACAGCGAGTTACCATTCAGATGATATATCCCTTGTTGGCGCCATAAGTCAAGCCGAATATCATAAGCAGGATCAACGAAACCAGCAAGCTCTTAAACCACATTCTCTCATACATGGAATCCTCAAGGCCAAAATTCTCGGTCAGTTGTCCTTGGGGTGACTCAGAATCATCCGAATCAATGCGGGAGTGTTGGTTAAAAAATCCGATTCCCTGTTCAGTATCTGCCCGCGAGAGCCTGCGTATGCGGAGCTCTTGTCCGACGGGAGGACCAAAGGTAAATCTAGTTACTAGACTTGATGGATTTTCTCCATACGGCTGATTTGAATGTACGGTGATAGATTCACAGCTTGTTGACTGCAGGTTATCCATTCCCTCCCTGTTAGAAGGTAAAGACTGCATCAAGCTCGCCTTCTCGCCTTCAGGATCTGCCTTTTGCCGGAAATCTAATGAATTGTCAATCAATCTGGCCAAGAGGCCAGGGTTGTTATCACTCACCAAAGTAAATTTCAATTATTGAGAGAATCGGCAACGTCAGTAATAGAAGAGGCAAAACTTGCCCGAATCCCCAGTCATTCTCGCTATCTATCATTTCCATAGCCGCCCAGTCTCTCATCCTTATCAGCTCTAAGGTAGCCCATATCAGGCCCATAGAAATACGAAAAATGGCAAGAGATTGAGAAAAAATGATTTCGCAGAGACTGAAACATAGGCAGAAAAGGCTGAACGATGCCATCGTAAGAACACGCCACCCGATTCGCTTCCAGATTCCATCCTCCAGATTGGTCTTTTGTGACCGGCGAAGAATTTTTCTATGCAGCCTTGAAGGAGCAAGGAAAATGGACATGAGAAGTCGCGAAAATCCTCTCAACCAGGCCAAAGTAGGCGACTCTGGATATAGTAAGTTTACGGAATCAAGGGTTCCCCAGATTGTCAGTACGTTATTAATTGCCAACAATACAATGGATTTTGGATTGTAGGACAAATGATCCCAGCCGCACTGGAATGGGACCCCAAGCGAACCGGATTCCCCAAGGTATTCAGCGCTCTGAATCACGACCTGGCTGGTTAAGAGCATTAGAACTTGCGCTATCATAACTGCAGTCCTCAAGGCCTGAATGATTGTGTTCTTCCGCAGCTCATCCCCCAATAAAGCGACGGCAGACTGATGCACGGTAAAGGACATGAAGCTCAGCATGTAAACGACATAAAAGTGATATTGTGTGATGGTGCAATGCTGCGCGAAACCGACAATGAACATGGACGTCCCGGTGATGAGTTGCTGATCGTTGATCATCAAGATCGACTTCTTAGCGGCTCCAACCACCCAGTCAGGAAGCCTATTGAGTCTAGAAATGGAACTGATTTTTTGGCTCAGCAGCTCATCCAGACGGTTGAATCGCTCTGGAGGAAATACGCCAGGAACGAAATATGCAGCGAGCACCAGCGCCACGGAGATGTAGGCTGAGGCAAGGAACGCAGCGGTAACCTAGAGCTCTGTTAGTCTTTGGAATCTTGCTGACAATATATTCGATTTTGCTTGTTAGTACTCACGCCTATACCAGCCTATAATCGTTTGTTATTAATTATTGTTTTTAGCGCCTCATACTGAAGAGCCCCAGTTGAATACTCACTATATCTGGGTCGGCATTAAGATCATATGGAATCGAGCAGTCAGTGACTGGTATACAAGACAGCATCTTTGCTCCTCGAGAGTATCACTTTGTGATTAAAAGAATCCAAGTTCGATCACTTGCGATTTCTTTCCATGGCAATCAATTATAACCAGTCCCCGGCGGCTGGTGAAAACCAATGGGAGAGATATACCGTGCACTCATCCATCATTGTATGCAATAAACATGTTGTGTAACTAGAAATTCGAATTATTAGTGGTTGTCTAGATGACGTGACTGCTGAGGATTGTCAGAGCCTCATCTAGCTGCATGGGAGTGCATGATTAGGTGGGAGTTATTGATTTGACTGGTTGGGAGCAAATGCCTACCCGCTGGACTTATCATCCACATTCTGTGCCCACAACCCCCAGGCAAACGGCTCGCCGCGCGCGAGGAGGGGTCTTTGGTTTTATTGAAACTGAGCCCTAGCTTCTAGAAGAGCTTCAACACTGCAGCTATGATGTTATGTTGACCAATCTGCCATCTATAGCACAACACATATTTGTATGCTATACGCTGGTGTAAGCGCTCCATAACTACAAACGCAACATAGTGAAAGTATAGAGCCCAAGGGAATTACGCACGGCTACCAGCCTGAACCGACATTCGATACCGCCAGTTAGACATTTCGTGAATTATACGAAGTCTTGACACCATGGACAATACCTCAAGCTTGCCAAAGCTTTGCCGTGAAATCACTTTTTTCTCCAAACCAAAAACATTTTGCATCATGAAAGCTTACTTAATACCACTTTTGATTTAATGTAATTGATTGCATGCAATAGCCCATATTCATAAACGCCAAATTCCAAACCGAAAACACCATACATATATATACAGCTCAAAACATGTTTTCACGATTGACCTTGAAACAGGTACGCACGTGAATCCCTCGCCCCATCCCTCCGTATGAAGTCGTCCGCAGTAACGGTTGTGTTGAAGCAGTAGCCGAACCAGAGCCTAACAATTACATTGGACTCTATAGTATTATTATCTAGAGGTGCAAGTCAGCTACCGTAAAAACTTGGTTATAGAGGATTGTTGCCTCACCAGAAAATATAAATGCTGATGTAGCAGATGGCACCTCCTCGCACCACTCCAACACAAGATTAGACCACTCGTCAGAGAAAAAAGCCTCGTACGCTGCAGCCCAGCCGTCAACCTTATCTTTGGCCAGGTGCTCGCTGGGTACCCAGTTTTGCGGGTTTTCCAAGGTGATTTCGGTCCATCCATTCTGGAGTTGATCTGGTGAGCTGCCAGAAACCTGGGCCAGGCAAGTCGAGAGGAGTAATGTAATGGCAACAAAGAGCTTCATTTTGGAAAAGGTGAGTTTGTTCAAGTCAGAGTGTAGAGGATTGAGTGTGATGAGGAAGAGAGGTATGGGATCCAGATTCAAGGCATCTCTTTAAATCATCTCTTATGTTCAGGTCATGAGTCAAGCGGTGTATCAACATCGTCACTGCATTCCCCACTTCCAACATGCAGAATGGCACTATACTCATAGATGCCTTCTTTTTTGCAGTAGCTTGTATGTAATTTGTGGGTAATGCTTCTTAGCATTTCATCTTTTTCAAATAAATTACTCCACGTCTTTGCATACATTTGCCGCCGTATGTTGTCTCAGTTGACACGGACTGGTGAGTTGGCGGTGGGGTCCTCTCCATATACAACCTTGATCGAGGCATGCCGAGATGCCTCAAATGTGCTCATCCTCCCATCTGCTGACCGCTTGTAGTCGATCAATCATTTAAGCTGCCGGTGCAGGGATATGGTATCCTCATCGGGACTGGTCTTAGTAATACCGGTTGGTTTTTCACTTGATGCAATGGGGATGCCAAGTTGAACGGGGTTGGGGCAGCGTCTAACGGCTTAATCATGGTGGCATAATGTAATATTGCAGGCAAGGCGGCTATTCCTGTCGAATCCCTGCATCGTTGAGTGTCGATCATCTCAATGACGAGTGGTAACTGCAGGGGTTACAGCAACAGGCAACGGAAGCCAGCCCTAGATACTAGAATAGCATCAACCACCCTGTAATCCAATTACACGCTTTCGTGCATTCCATGCATGTTCAATCCAACACAAGACCTTGGATCATTAAGCGGCACGTAAATTCTAGGGTAAGCATTGGCTTCTCGGAGCCTAAGTTGCCTGCCGCCTTGGACTGTGTGCAGGGAGGGTATGTCAGTTGGAGGAGGAAAGATGAGGGGATACAGTGCTCTGGAAGATCTTAATATCTATGCTATACCCAATCTTCAAGTGAAACAGTTTCACTTTAGCTAAAACTTAGAGAACTGTAGCACGGGAAGAGAGCACTCTATTGATCGAATGCGGTTGATCAAACAATGCCCCACAGCCGTCTCTTGTTGCTAAGTGAAACATACGAGAAGTCAATTTAGTGTATTTGACGGCACGTTCCACTTATTCCCTTCGTCCCAGTTAACGGGAAGTTTATGAGTATCATCCAACAACATTAGATGTCCAGGGGTCGGGCTTTACACAAAGCAGACACTCCATTGGGGTCGTAGTGCACACACACAGAAACACAGTCTATTGCTTGCGAGGCATCTAGAATTATCATATGATTGTAATCTGATAACACAGGCACGTACGGAGTAGTTAGTTCTAAGACATGAAGGTCCAAAAGAATATTAACCATATAGCGTGCCATATTGAGTGGATAGCTAGCGGAACATTGCAGACGTGAAGCCATCCCGCAAGCTAACTAATGTAAGAGGGTTCCGCAAGCACGGATATTGTTCGAGTTTTCCGCACGCTGTCCGCATCTCGGCCGAAATAACGCTCAGCCCTGAAACTGTGTGTTTATTAGTAAATTATGAGTCACTATTACGTATAGTATGCTCACCTAGATCGGACGTTCGCGCGGCCCATGTTGCGGACACCTTCAACGTAACGTTCCAGGTGGGTGTCAACTTTGCTCCCCCATGATGGTAGCTCTCTAATCTTGTGGTCCCAAATCAGGAGTTGTTCGTCGAGTAAAGCACCCACAGTATCAAAGGCTCCCTGTGCTGAAAGACCACGCATCCGGCAGATCGCAATCATGTTGTGGCGCACACCGTCTGCCTCCTCTTTGGGATATGATACAATGTCATTGACACTAAGGGCGTCAATAAAAGATGCAGAATCATCTTTTTGTTGAACTCACATGGCAATGATTTTAAAAACGGTGGTCTCAAGATCCTTGATTACCGGGTGCTCAAAGACTTTTGACGGAATGTCCAGACCATGGGCATACTCGATCATGACGTACATTGCCCATCCAGCAATAGAGCGACTGCGCACTTCAAGCATATCGTCAAGTTGAGGAATCGTATCTTGTGAGACACTGTCAACCTGCATGAGAACGCTGTCACGGTAATCCTCCATGGCTTTGATATATCGCTTGATAGTCTCTGGGGATGATTTCTGTTCAAGGTTTGCTTCTGCATCCACCAAAGTTTAGAGCATTTGGATGAACTGACCTGGCAAAGTTGGTCAAATATGATATCATGTGCCTGTACCAACTTTGGCTTCTCGCCACGGTAAGGTAAGCCGAGCATCTTGCTCATCAGACAGTCCATCATCTCATGTGCGGCGTCCGAATCATCACGGAGCTCACCCTCGTCAAACACTAAATATCATCAGAATGCGTTCAACAAGCTTTGATTCGAGAGGCTTACTGTCATCAAACGGAAAAATCCAGTTACCCCAATCACTCAACACTTTAAACTGTTCCAGTGGAGCATCTGCATAAACAATGGCACAGTAGTACGTGAAGTCACATTGTCTGACCTTCTTGGCAGCTAGGGGAGAAAGGAAACAAAAGCTAAAAAGGTATATCGCAACTATTTAGCTTTTGTCCACTAAGAGCATTCAAACAAAAAACATACTTGATAACCCAGTCCTCTGAAATAGTCTTGACTGATGCATAATTCGGATGAAGCCGTGGTTCATCTTTCAGAAAGGACTTGAACATGTCGGGGAGCTGTACCTCCGTGGTTGTTGATAGTTGACCTTTGAGAAAACCCATATCCTGATGAGCCGCGGTAGTTGCTGCTTCTGCAGACAAAGCCATGATTTTCGCTGTAGTTTTTGATAAAAGGTCTAGATAGGAGGGGTAATAATAGGATGTTTGGCAAAACCAGATACCTAGATGATCAGATATATTTATGGAAGACAATTCTACTGTGCCGATAGCCACTGAACACATACTTTTGTAAATCGGGCAAAAAAGAGTAGTCTACATACCATCTAAGTCGAAAAGGGGGAACCATTGTCCTTGATCAAGGCCATTTGCATAACTATAATAGGAATGCAAATATCTTCACATTTTAATCTTCATGTCAGAATATACCTGTTGCCCACATGCTGGCCGCTGTTTTCTTTCTAAAGTTCCCGTATGTCTCCCCTTTGTCTCTCTTATTCCTTCGCGGATCATCAACAGCTAAGAATAAGCACCGTATTGATTCAGCAGAGAAGTGATTATGGAGAGACTAAACTTAGACCCGATACAAGTAAGTGACAAATCTTATCTTATTTGTATAGTTACCTGCTGTTATCGTTACATGAGACTGTATTGCTCAGTTACCGATTCAATTCCCGAAGGCTAGTCAATCCATGTGATGAACTACTGCACATTGTATTGGACAACACATCTGGAGAGTTCCTGCAACATGAGTTTAGTCCGCGTTAATCGTAGCCGAGCTTTGAAACAAAACCCCACAAAGGATGACAGGCTGAATCAAAGGCACGGGATGCAAGGCGTTGATTCGTTCTTTATGTATTTTGACTCGGTTTAAAATTTCAATAGCTTCTTTTTGAGAGACTTTCATCTGTTGTGGTTTCCGGGAGTGTCCACCATCGAAGGTCGTAATCTGACATCTCTAATTCTTTTCGATCCCGGTCCTTTTCCTAACCTCTTGCTCCCTCCGTCACCCCAGGATTCTAGATAAGACCAACTGTTGACAAAACGAAGCAGACTTGATATCTTTTGCTACATACCAACCGATAGCACCGGCCATCAGTGTCTGGGAGTTGCTCCCTCATGTCTCAGTAAACTGGGTGGTAGCTGGAATTGTAACGACGTCAATATTTATTGATTCAGAAATATCTCGCCTCCTACATTCTTACTTCAGCGGTTTAGAATTCCGAGCAATCTTTGGCCAATTTGATTATTTCCATCTATGGCAATGTTGGAAACGAACTGTTTTAACCATCCTTGGCAACTTGCAACTTACATAGTTGTAGGAATTTGCACATACAGCTTTCTTGTCTCTAGTTACCGACTGACACTTCATCCACTGGCGGCGATTCCTGGTCCTAGACTTGCACGAGCGTCCTATCTCTATGAGCTCTGGTTTGACGTCATTCTCGGGGGCAGATACACGCGCGAGATTGCGAGACTCCATCAAATATATGGTCAGCTGAGTGGGAACAGCTCGATTAACGCAATGTACTGAATTCTGGTCATACTAGGCCCTTTGATTCGTATCAACCCAGACGAATTGCACTGCAGCGACCCAGAGTTTCTCAACGAAGTATACGCTGGTGGAAACAGACCTCGAAACAAGTCTTGCCATTACACAGCTGGATTTCCAAGCAAGTAGGCTATTCCTCACTATCGTAGAAGCAAACATCTTCTAACACGCCCTCAGTTTACACACGGTCTATTCCCAGCCCCTTCACTTACACCGCACAGCAACTAACCCAAAGACCCGCAGGCCACCGTTTTCACAAACGACCATACCACTCACCGTGGTCGAAGATCAGCCGTTATCAAGTTTTTTTCTCGAATGCGAACCTCCAAGCTCCAGGGTATTGTTCACCAGACCGCACAAAAGCTATGTGACAAGATGCTCGGGTACAAGGGACAGGGCCCTTTTGAGACCATGAAGGCATACAGTTGCTTCACCACCGATATTATTTCCGAATATTGCTTCGGACACAGTACCGCCTTTCTCGATCAACCAGGATGGGATTCCAACTACTTGGCATCAGTCAACAGCGTAGGAAGGATGATTCATATGCTGCGACAATTTCCTTTTCTGAGCTACTTCCTCCATCGAGTACCACTGTGAGTATTTACCTCCTCGGCTTCTTCATTGACTAAGATTTTGAAGCTGGTTACTACGGATGCTCTCTCACGACCTCTGGCAGACAATGAACGAAATGACGGTTGGCCCTCCCCTGCCTTGTTATTGAACAAACTCTCACATTAATTAGGTGGTCATACCCAACGAGATCAATCGACTGAAGAAAGTCAGCCATGATCAAATCGCAAAAGAACGTACCACAGTGTTCCTGTCCATGCTTCAATCAGACCTCCCTGCCTCAGAAAAGAACACCGACAGACTTGCAGCTGAGGCTCAAACCCTGTTTTTAGGAGGCACTGATACGACAGCAGCGGCATTGAACGCTGTGACGTACCATTTACTTGATAACCCAGACATCTATAGCAAGCTTCGAGCGGAGTTGTTAACTGAAGTTGCAGATGCCACAAGTTTGCCTACCTGGGAAGTTCTTGAGAAGCTGCCCTATCTCTCTGCAGTTATCTTGGAGGGACTGCGTCACATCTATGGCTCCGTCAGTCGCCTTCAACGTATCGCAACAGAAGAGGATCTTGTTTATAAAGGCTCATGGAAACCATCGCCGAGAGCCGCGCCAATCAAAGCAGAATACACCATCCCACGGAATTATGCGGTTGGTATGTCGGCATTCATGATCCACGGGGACGAGACCATTTTCCCCATGGCCTCCCGGTTTGTCCCAGAAAGGTGGCTGGATGAGAACAACAGGCGGAGAAAAGACCTTGAGAATTATCTCCTTTCATTTTCCAAAGGCAGCAGGCAATGCCTCGGGATGCAGTGGGTATTTTCCTGTTCCGATACCCACAGTGGCTTCAGCTAACTCGGCGTGCTTTCAGGCTGGCGTACTGCATGCTGTATCTCTGCGTTTCGGCGGTGGCCCTCCGCGTTTTGCCCCTTATGGAGCTGTTTGAGACAACAAAAGTGGACGTTGAGTATGATCACGACGAGCTGATGGCGCACCCGAAACAGGGAAGCAAGGGTGTCAGGGTGATTGTGGCATGACCACAACAATTAAAAGATCAACACCACCATCTTCAGAGGAATATAGTGAATGTATAATAGATTTGTGAGAGATATAAGGAGGGCCACATGCAGCCTCAGTGCGCTATGCGCGTCGGTACTGCGGCACGTCCGGTCATGGGGGGAGGCGATCCACGAATCTTTTGACGCACATACTTGTAGTATATGGAGATTGGATGAACCCTGCCTATATGCTCTACCGATGAACCATATGACACCAAATTAAAAAGTAAAGTGCGGCGCTGCTGCGATTGGCATACCGTCCCGCCCAGGGAACCTGATGGTGTAGCAGATTAGTATATCAGAGCATCATTCTGCCATGATTATGCTACCAATCCTCAATATTTGGCCCCGCTAATCGACATTTCCACACTACTCTTACCGTACAAGCGATATAGCGGCCGTTTCTGCGCTCCACCTCGGGTGACAATTTATAACCGAGTTTGTCCTCCAGCGCCCGCAGGCAACGCCCATTCATTCAGCTCGGTTTTCTGGAAGGGTCATTGGCTACCACGCCGCCATGTTTATTAATTAAGTATCGGTTAATCTGCTCCCCATAATCGGACCACACTGGCGGGACAAATTATGACGATTTTGAGAGACTTGGCGCAGTAAAGACTTTGGAGATACGACAACGACAAACGTATGTATGCCCGCCTTTATGTAGGTCTTTTTAAACACAGTTAATATCTATTCACCGTTGTATGCGCATTGCCAAGCTCTTTGTCGGTGAAAACCATGCTCACATGTTTGCCAAGTCGTGCATACATACTTGGCACGGCCCGACCCCTCATTGTGGTTTGTCCCCATATACAGCCTGTATGATATCTTCACGAGGCTACACAAGCGAAGGTAACAGTGTGATGCTACAATACCTCACACTGAGACATTTCGTAGGGCAGATGGATGGTAGTGTCGTATCCTTTTTTTTTAGCATGAATTATGCGAGCCTAAGGTCGTTGAGTGGGTGTATGAGTATCCAGCTCCCGCGGTATTCGGGGGCTAAGGGAAGAGGCGGCATATCAACGAATAACGACGGCCGCTGCTAAATTATTGTGTTTATTTTCTTGATAATTAGATGAAATAGTTCTTAATTATTGCATATTTCATGGACACCATCAAGAATCACAGTCCGCGGAGCCGAGTTCTTTCGCATCTCCACCCTGTGATCATAGGGTGGGTTAATTAACCGTGCCGTGCGGGCATCGGCAAACCGCGGCAACCCACCTAGCATCATCTTTGGGGAGCAAGCCCTGAATTATAGCTCTCCCGATATTCCCCTTTCAAGTTCCACTTGGCAAGAAGTAAGGAACTTCAATATTCTTTCTCTATTGGCCTTCTTGCTTAAGCTGAAATCCGTATACCGTGATGTGGAATCACTTCCTCAACTGGCAGAGTCCCCGAAAGATGGCTGAGAATGGTGATGAATGATGCAGATGTGAATGCATATAAGTCGGATGGCACCCCAACTCATATCCAAAGGCATATCCCATGGCATAGCTGAACCAGTCAAGACATCTTCACTACAAGTTCCTACAGTAACATAAACCTTACCTTCTCACCATGCATTCTAAACAGGTCCTGCTGTGGTGTTTATCCGCCCACACCTGGCTGGCTGCGGGCAAGCCCCTCGATAAACCCGATGCAGCCACCACTATGCATAAACTTAGCGACGACTACTCTAAAGCAACCCGTGCTCTGCTCCCTCAGGGCAAATGCACAAAGGCCAACATCAGAGTTAGACGAGACTGGTAGGATGACTCCTTGGCTTTCGCCTGAGCCTGACTAACACAGAGTAGGGACGATTTGTCGAAGCCTGAGCGTCTGGACTACCTCAGAGCCGTTCAGTGTCTTCAATCCAAACCTTCTAGTGCGAATGGAACCACTTTGGCACGGTCCAGATTCGAGGATTTCGTTATTGGTCACATCAACCCGACGCTGAGGATTCACATCTCTGTACGCTCACTCTGCACTCTCATATCACACAGCCAGTTTGCTGACATTTCCGCAAGGGCTTGCTTCTTCCATGGCACAGGTACTTTGTCTACCTTTACGAGCAAGCACTTCGAGAAGAGTGCGGCTACAAAGGCTATCAGCCATACTGGAACTGGCCCAAATACGCAGCCAACCCGGCAGGCTCTTCGGTCTTTGATGGATCCCAGTACTCCTTTGGTGGTAATGGCGAAGCAGTACCTCATCCGACTGCGACTGGCCCGATACCGGGTGGTCCACCTCCGGTCATTTACTATGCGAGACCCGCAGGGACGGGTGGCGGGTGCGTATCAAACGGACCTTTTGCGAACCATACAGTGACCCTCGATGCGGGCAACGATGGAGCAACCACGCCGATTAGGATCACGAACAACCCAAGGTGCTTGCAGCGGGACTTTTATCTCCCGATCTTAACAAACCAAAACTCATACCAGAATGTCACCGACCTGATCCTGAACAGCCCAGACATCCACACGTTCCGTCCTACAATCGAGTCTGCATTGGGTATTCACGGCGGTGGCCACCTTTATATCGGTGGGGAGAACTTGAACTTTTTCAGCTCACCCAACGATCCCATCTTTTACCTTCATCACGCCATGCTAGATCGTGTCTGGGCCATTTGGCAGAGCAAAGACTTTGCCACAAGAAAGGACGCTCTGGATGGGACTCTCACCTGGGGCAATTGTAAGTCTCACGTTCACCACTGCGATGTGGGTTCGAACTAACAGTTTACAGATCCCCCTTCTCCAAATGCCACAGTCAGCGACACCTTGGACGTTGGTAATCTGGGAGATCATTTGGCAATTGGGGATATCATGTCCACAGTCAATGGGGCCCTCTGTTACATCTACAAATAAACAGCAGAGACGGGTTTTCGTGTAGAGGCTGAAGATAGCAATGGTGTTGTTGGTGCCCCGCCCATGGGGCTTGGAAGAGACTGAACATATATCGATCATTTTTGCGACCCAAGCGGCCATCATGGAGTTTCGGGGGTTTGGGATTTTGAATGCATTAGGCGGAACAGGTGTTTTATATATAATTACTCTATCACGATCCTTTTATAACAAGAATATATATTTTGTATCCTGCCATGTGGTGGAAAACAAAACACGGATCTTTGGTCGACAATTTTCAGTGTAAGTTCAGTAGTCGACGACCCATGTTTTTATTCCACCCCTTGCCCGCTTGTGAGGCAGTGCAATGATTCACTCACTGTCTTTATAGACGAATCAGAGAAAAGATTCACACGCACCGAGGCCAACCAGACTGTTCGTAAACCTCCACCACTCCAGTGTCCAGGTCTTTTTCCACTGCTTAATGGTGATGAAGGTTCTGCAGTTTTCAATTTCTCCCAAGGCAGACAGACTGTATGGCCAGCAATGCTGCATGCTTTGCCTCATAGCATGTAGGGTGGCAGTACAGCTGGCACACAATGATTCGTTTATTGCATGCAGCCGCTGCAGTGCCCCTCATATCTGGCTGCCTCATGATCACACTGCCACCCATCTAAATCTGCCTGCTTTGAACAGCGGTCTCCAAAAAAAACGACTTCCCAATACTCTCCTTAAGGTCTTCATACGCTCTATTTCCGTTATCCTCTTCTAAAAGAATTGCGCCGTCACTTTTGTTTCTTTTTATGCTCTCTGACGACAAACCTCGTATTAGAGATGGATCCCGTGGGAGCGATCGGCCATACTGGAAAAATCGTACAATTCATCGGCTTCGCTGCCAAGTTGGTCGCGACCAGTTCCGATATCCACAGATCCGCAACCGGCGTATCCGAAGACGTTGGCAGCATAGAGTCAGTCTACACTAAGCTGCAAGATTTCAGCGCAGACCTTGCCGTGAATCAGAATGGCGAGTCCAAAATCGGCTCTTCCGGCTACACAAAGCAAGCCACCACCATACAGCAATTGTCCGAATCTTGCAAACAGGATTGCGATAAACTTCTTAATATTGTCGACTCGGTGCGGGCAGATAAGGGGCAGAAGCAACCGCTGAGGAGCATTTCAGCAGCTCTGAAGCTACTACGGAAATCCGACGAAATATCTCGCATTGATGAGCGCCTAAAGCGAACCCAAGCTGCCTTGACGCTGCAAATATGTGCTATCTCAAGGTAGATAATGCTCTCCTCACATTATCGGCATATACGCTAATGTTAGAACAGTGAATATCATGGAGATCTTTCTCGAAAATACGAAAATCTCCAAAAGGTCTGTACTAATTATCATCTACGACAACAAGATCAACTAGAAAAGATTAGAGAGTTACTGTACAACATCAAGCTCAGTGCGGCTACTCCCAAGCCAACAGTGTTCAAGCAGCAAGATATTTCTTCACTCGAACAGCAAATGTCGGCTCTCTCTATGGCTACCAAATGTATAGAACAGCAGCAAGAAATCATATGCAGCTTGAATTTCACCAGCCGCCGCGCAAGACATAACAGAATCCATGAGGCGCATGTGCAAACTTTCAGATGGGCATTTGACAAAAGCAACCCTGAGGAGAAGACTGGAATTGTACTCCTACAATGGCTACAAGATGGATCGGGGATTTTTTGGGTATCTGGCAAGCCCGGCTCAGGAAAGTCAACGTTCATGAAGTTTGTGGCAGATGATGAACGCACTCTCGAAGCGCTGTCATCATGGGCCGGGAACAGTGCGCTGGTTGTGGCAAACCACTATTTCTGGATTGGGGGCACAGAAATACAAAAATCTCACCAAGGACTCCTCCAAACACTCTTGTTTGACATCTTCAGGCAATGTCCCAAGCTGGTGGAAGTTGCGTGCAGTGCAAAGAGGCAGACCAAAGAAAATGCAGCAGATGAGTGGTCAATGTCTGAGTTGAAGGAGGCTATGAAACATATTAAGAACCAAAGGAATATTTCCTTCAAAATGTGTTTCTTTCTCGATGGTCTTGACGAATACGATGGCGACCATGTCGAACTCTGTCAGGATCTACTTGAGCTCTCTCAATCGCCCAACATCAAATTATGCGTCTCAAGCCGACCTTGGAACGTGTTTAAGGATGCATTTTCATACGATACTCCCAATCATTTGTCTATTCATCATCTAACTCGCGAAGACATCAAACGATACACGCAGAGTCGACTTCAAGAACATCCCCGATGGACTCGCTTAGTCAACCGTACAAACAATGCCGAGACCCTTGTTGAAGAAATTACTGAAAAGGCCAGAGGAGTTTTTCTTTGGGTCTTCCTCGTGACGAAGATGTTGAGGGACGGTTTAACAAACGATGATAGCTTTTCAGATTTGCAAAAACGGGTTACAAGCTTTCCGTCAGACCTTGAGCAATTCTTTAAGCATATGATCGATACCGTGGACCCTTTTTACCACAGCAAGATGGCAACAACTCTTCAAATTGCTCTGAACGCCTCGGGCCCTCTGGATGCTATTATCTACAGCTTCCACTATGAGGAATACGATAATGAAGCCTACGCCTTGAATATGCCTCTCACATTACTTTCGAGAGATGAAAAGAGGGAAAGGAGGGAACAAACCTCACGTCTACTTACTGCTCACTGCTGCGGGCTTCTTGAATTGCAAGCCGAAAATGTCGAGTTTCTTCATCGAACTGTTGTGGATTATTTGCAAACTCGTGGGATGTCAGATGTCCTAAAGGCCAAAAGTCCGAGCTGGTTTGTTCCTAAATTATCTATTCTCAAAGCTTATCTTGCCTTGATTAAAAGGCTCGAGCCTCAATTCCCTACTTTTGATATCTCTCAGTTTCAGGATATCCTATATGACTATGTAGGACAAGCCCTGGGCTATGCCTCGGCCGTGGAACAAATCAATAATCACGCAGCTTCCGTTGGTTTCAAAATTATTGATGAAATTGAATCGGTTTTCATTCGAAAATATTCAGAATATATTGATCGCACCAATGATGGAGACGGCCGAGTCATATTCCGTGAGGGAATCATTCAAGCAAACGTCCCTAACTACCTCACTTTCAAGCTGTCTGAGAACCGAGGATACCTGGAAGTTTTCGACTATCCTGCGATACTTCTACTTTTACACATTGACCCTGATCTCAAAAAAGGAAATGATAACGGTTTTTCTTGCTCAGACGAACATCACGAGTCATTGGCTGTACTTCTCGATAACGGATGGTGACCCAAACGAAATTTATGAGGCCAATGAAGGTGAGAAAATGACACCATGGACTACGCTAAGCCACAGTCTTCCACTACTCGGGGAAAAGTACAATTCACCTACGTTTCAAAAATATTTACATAATGGCACATTCCAATTGTTGCTTAAATATGGCGCAGATCCCAACGCCAAAGTTGGTGGTCAACCACCCATTGCAGGTGCATATATCCCGTGTAACATTTTCTTTTCAATATTCCTTGAAACCGACAGCAGGGAGAGGCCGGGTAATGGCCTACCGTATCTGGCCGCGTTGGATGCGTTTCTGAACTCTGGCGCCAATCTTCCTCAATTGATGTCGAAAAATAACCCTGTGCCGTCGTGGGACAAAACTATGCTCTTCGATAGAATATCTGAGGACGGCGAGGATCCTTTGGCCGTAGATATTGCGATACGGCTGCTTACTCGCTTGCGGGACGTGGGGGGAAAGGGGCTCGTGGATTGGGAAAGACTGGGAAAACTGTGTGACAAACAAGATTTTATGCGCATGAAAGCCTATTATGAAGGCAGCTTTGGCACTCGGCCCCAAGAACAAAAATGGACAGGATTCAAGAGACGCCTTGAAGATGCCAGGAAAAACAGTAGCCTCTCAAGGACGTACAAATGACCGAGAAGGGCGTAACACATTCACCATGCAGGCGTTAGAAAAAGGTGTTGGAGCATGGACAAACTGTGTATATCTTTGTTCGGAGTTGGCTTTAAAAGTTTCATGGGTGTATTATACGTTCAGTTGTTTGTAGAATATAGCGTCACTTGTACTATTCATCTTCATATACACCAATTCGATGATAATGCCCTACTTGGTAGATATAGTGAAGGGTATAGCTACAGTGGGATGACCGTACAAGCCAGAAGTATAAAATCCATACCCAAGGCTACATCGCACAAGATTGACACCGCTAACATACAAAACTCCCACAAGACGTATCAACCCGTCGCACACAAGGGTAGCGTGACTAGCCGTGACACTATATTCCACGTACACGTGGGTAAATATTCCGTTACAGATTAACAAGGGCTGTTGCGTCATCCACTGCAGCGTCCCACCAGAACCGAGCTCGTCTTGCGGGGTAGGGCAGAGACGCATTCCATGGGGAACCCGCCCATCCCATCCATCAGTGGCTTGCGTTGGCTCACACAGAGGAGGGGGATGGATCCATAGAATGCCCATTGTTGGTGGCAGAATGTAACTCGCCGAAGACGGGATATACCAGGCCGAAACTTTGTTCCTGGATTGCGACATAAATTAAAGCCACGAGTTCGCAATTTTTGCATTCTTGTTTTTTTTTATTCTCCTTCTTCTCATAACTCTCGTGGGCAAACAGGGCAAAAAGACAATCATACCCCCCCGTCTATCTTATACCATATCATATCATATCAAGATGGTCAAGCTTCCGGGCGGCTTCGGTGCTGAGTCAGTTATTTCCCGTATTTCCCGATCATACTGCCTGCCCTTGCTACTGAGATTTCAGATACTACTGCTGGCATTCTGAAGTGCCGTGTTGCGAAAACCATCCATAGCTAACACACTCCCATACAGTCTCGCTGATCTGGCAAGCCTTCTCCTCACCAATGGCCCTCGCAAGGTCTACCCCCGGTCCCGCCGCGTGAGAGTCATCTTCAACCACGCAACCATCGTGGACACCACACAGGCCGTCCTCATCTGGGAGCACGACGCCTACCCGCACTACTACGTGCCCCTGGCAGAGCTCAAGCACTGCACCCACAAGGATGTGAAATCCGTACGGAGCGACGGCGTCCATCGTGCAGCCGTCATCGAGCTTACCGTGCCGGCGCGGAATGGCGTCGAGGAGAGAAAAACGGAGCGGGCGCTTCGCTTCTCGGATGATCGCAGTCTGGGAGCCTTGGCGGGGTTGGTAAGATTGGAATTTGGATCCATGGGTATGTATTCCACGAACTCGACTCCAGACAAAACCCCATCATGGCTGGCAATTCTCAACCTGCAAGATCAAGGCTCACACCAAAGACAGACAAATGGCTCGAGGAGGACGTGCCCATCTACGCCCACCCAAAGGACCCCTACAAGCGCATCGACATCCTCCCCTCGACCCGCCCCATCGAAGTCCGCGTCTACGGCAAGACCGTCGCCAAAACCACCTACGCCGTCCACCTCCACGAGACCGGCCTCCCCACCCGGTATTACCTCCCCCTCGGCGCCGTGGACCAGTCCGTCCTGCGGAGGAGCGACCTCAAGACGTCGTGCCCGTACAAGGGCGACGCCGAGTACTACGACGTGGTCGTCGACGGGAACGAGTTCAAGGACATTGTGTGGTACTATCGGATCCCCACGCACGAGAGCGCCGGGATTGCGGGGTTGGTGTGCTTTTATAACGAAAAGGTGGATATTATCCTGGATGGGGTTGTGCTGGAAAAGCCGGTATCGTGGTTTTCGTAAAGCGGGAGGAAATACTGGCAATTGTACGATTCATGATTGGCATGGCGATGATTTGATGAAGAGAAAAGTTCAATTCGCATATTTCCAGGACCCTCAAAATGCTATCCAATGCGCGTGAAATACCCCAACGCCGTTATATGTGCTGACATGACACAGTATCTACACGTCTCCCCAAACATCTCAGTTCCTCCCCTCCTCCTCAATATTCCAGCTTTCATCCGCGGCCCCAATGCAATGCCCGCTTAAGCATCCTTGTTAGGATCAAATCCAGTCACCTTGTTCGACGCCGCCTTGGTCAAGTACTCGCCAAACAGCCCGTCCGTCAGCTTGAATTTGATACCCCCGCCGTTGAACGTCGCGGCCATCTTGTCCCGCACCTCGTTGCTCGGCCAGCTGTTGTAGTCAATCAGCGCGCCGCGGATCCACTGGCCCTTTGCGTTCTCGATCTTGTCGTCGGAAGGGTTGGCGAAGCGGAACGAGTGGGTGCCGATGCCGCCCTTGTGGTAGACGATCTTGGCGTGCGGGCCGTCGAAGCGGACCTCACTGGCGGGCTTGGTGTCGTAGCCGTCGTGGGCCGAGGCGGCCACAAAGGCTGGCTGGGACTCGCCGTTCTTTACGAAGACGACGATTTCCTCCCACTCGTGGCGGTGGCCGGCGAGGTCACCAACAGAGTGCTCAAGAGCAACGTCCTTTTCAAAGTAGTGAGCGTACCTATTGCAGATCAGCATGCCACTCAAGACCAATAGTACAGCATGTCAATGAGGAAAGCCTTACATGTACGCGCACCATCCATTGTTGCACCTCGTCCGGGAATACACATTCTGGTTATCCAAGTCCGGAGGGTTACGGCAATCCGCCGTGTTGGTCGTGTGCTCAGGCGACAGTCCCTGAGCTACATTGCCCTGAGCGTCCACCGAGGGGACGTTATAACAGCTATCGCTGTCGTAGTCCAATATAGGCTGGAAGTTCTTGGAGTTGTCCGGCGCGCTCTCCGCAATCGCCTTGGGAGGGTCTGGGGCCTGGAAGATGCTGAAGGGGAAAGGAATGGCGGTTGCGGTAACGGCGCAGGCCGCGAGGGCGATGAGCTGCTGATTCCTCATCGTGGACTTGAGGGCTGAACGACTGGAACTGGGGGACTATGGGAGGATGGGCCTGGAGAGAGATGGAGAGCTCATTCTTCCCATTCTCGCAGACCATCCTCTTCCTCATATACATTCTTCAGCATTCAACACCACAAGACCCTCCCAAGCCACTGTTCTGCATTATTTCCACATCCGGCAGTTGGTCAAGATAGTCAGGGGCATTAGACGTCATTCGGTTTCAATCCACGCCTGGGAGCTAATCCTTAGCCAACTGATTGACACGCGCCAATGCCTCTTTTGAGACCCTCCAACTGGGGCGGGACATGCATCTCCCCGCCTCGGCCTTGTTTCTTGCAATGGAACTTTGCATAGAAGGAAGAAAGAAAGAAAGAAAGAAAAAGGTGAACGGGGTACGCGATGCGGCCTGGCCGGACTATGAAACGATTTGGGATCCATTACCGCTGGAGAGATGAATAATATTTTTCTTTCTCAAGCAGGTCATTGCTTTGCTATTGCGGAGAATGGTTTGTGTTTGTTTGTCATTATAGTTGGGTCAGATGGCTTAAGACACGGGGCACCTTTGGGCAATGGAACCTCAAGTCAGTTGATAGTAGAGCATAAACCATACAAAAGAGACCAATAGATTCCCCAAAGACGCTTCTAGACCTTTTATTCGTCTCTCCCCCTCACTCAATCCCTTCCCCCCAGCCAACAACATCAAACAACAAACAACCCAGAAAAGTCCTATGGCCCAAGCTGTCCATGCCGCTCCAGTAAAACAAAACAAAAAAAGTCTTCCCAGTCAAGCGCGAGCACGCAAGTAATCTCATCAATAGCAGAGACAATACGAAATGGACTGGCGCTGTCGATCGCCCTTGGTTTACCTCGGAAGGTCGCATCAAATCTGAGGTCCATGCTGACAAGATCGACACTGCGATGCCGCTTTTCGAGGGCGGGTACACTTGGCATGGCTCCCCCACCATTTGCCTCGGACCGATAAGCTTAAGAGACAAACAAGAACAAGCTTGAAATTCCTCCGTAGCCATCATTAATCCTTCCTACTATCCACGGCAATATGCTCAATAGCATATGCTACCCATGCAATCATAACATCC
Source organism: Cladobotryum protrusum (assembly GCA_004303015.1). Lineage (NCBI taxonomy): Eukaryota > Fungi > Ascomycota > Sordariomycetes > Hypocreales > Hypocreaceae > Cladobotryum > Cladobotryum protrusum. The sequence continues at coordinate 1,269,325 of RZGP01000004.1, forward strand.
CGTAAGACACATATATCACGTAAAATCTACTGCCCATGTGCATTTCGGAAATTTCCCCTCACACAATCTCATCACGAGACACTCTGCTCATCGCAATGTCGGGCTTACAGCCGGTAGAAACCCATGAAAGTCCTGCAGCAATATTCACGGGTCAAGACAGAATCGCACGAGTTAACAAATAGTAATGAAATTTTGTTGCGGTCCTACGCAGGTCTATGTATGCAGATACAATGATGATCTCCTATTCCACACTCTTTATGCAGGGAAACCATATGCAGAATAAACGCCGAGTGCCCTATCCTCCAATAATATAAAACAAAAAAAGTTATAAGAGCATTATGTAGTTTAGTATATGTCTCCTCCTCTCAAATATCTTTATTCTGAATAACTCCACAATCGTTTAGATAATGTGGCATTCTTGCTGACGTAGAGCTGCAGTCTGCTTCCAGAACCACAGTACTCTGTGCTGTTACCAGGGCAGAGCATGTTGCAGTCCGAGTCGGTCACATTCTTGCCTGGCGTCGCACCATCCCAACCAGCAAGACCAAGAGTATTACCACACCAACATTCTTGACCGTACTCAACACCGGCGTACTTGTACTGGTAGCATTTCTCCAAGCAGACTTCTGGCGTCATGGTAGTGCCATTGTTGTATACCTGTTGCTCCATGAGTTTACCTTCCGATGGCTCCGAAACACAGGAGTAGTAGGTGAAGTTTGTGTTTCCTTGGTAAATAACCGGTTCAATCACTGTGGGAGTAGGTGTTGAGGGTGGCAGCTCGGTGGTAGTGGTGGAGGGATCGGTAGCGGTAGGATCACTGGGAGCGGTAGTAGTGGTTGTGGTTGGAGCAGCCTCGTTCTTGTACAATTGCAGCCTGACGCCAGCACCGCAGAACTCGGTGCTATCACCAGCGCATGGGAAAGAACAATCATCCTGGTTAGTCGCCTTCTTGCTTTCCGCATTCAGCGTGCTACCACAGTAGCACTCTCGTCCATATTCGACGCCAAAGTATGTGTAGCTGCTGCAGAAATCGGCGCAAGTCTCGAGGGTCATCGTATCGTTGGCATAAAAGTTATCGCTAAGGGCTCGCGCACCGTCAGGCTCTGCCCAACACCCCTGGAATGTATAGTTTCCAACAGTCTCCTTGACGGCTGGTCCAGTGGGGGTCGGTGAAGAAGTGAGGGTGGTAGTTAGGGTGGTAGTTAGAGTAGCAGTACCGTCGGGGGGCGCTGTCGTAGTAGTCGGGTCGGGAAGGGTAGTGTTGAGTTTGTAAACGTTGAGTCGTGATGGTCCACCACAATACTCAGTAGAATTATCATTACAGGTCATGCCGCAATCGGTGTCGGGAGCTGGAACAGCACCATCGCTGAATTTATCACCACACCAGCACTAAATCATTGTTAGTTCTAATCAATATGCAAAATCATGTTGAGAAAACTTACCTCTCCACCGTACTCAACACCGGCATAAGTATACTTGCTAGACTTGCAGGCATCCACACACTGGGCTACAGTCCTCTTATCTGTGCCAACAGCATTGGGAAGTGCTCTGGCATCGGTGGCTTCAGTGTAGCATCCCACGCTGACGTAGTCATCTACACCAGGGTTGACATAAGGTCCACCAGGAGGGGGTGGGGGAGGAGCAGTGGTGTTTCCATCGAATCGAAGAGTGTCGGCAAACAGCGACATGTAGGCTGAGGCTCCATCACCATTTCCACCACAAATCTGGTTGATGTCACCGTTGCAGTAGTAGTTGCAGTTGGAGTCGTCAACCTTGAGGTTGGGAATGGTATTACCACCCCAGCACTCAGTATGGTATTGAGAACCACAGAAGACGTAGTTGTTGGTAGCACATGCTTGAATACACATGGGGTTAGTGTTGTTGTCATTGCCATAAATCTGGTTAGAAAGCTGACGGCCTGGGTTGTTGTCCTTGAAGCATCCGACGTAACGGTATTGACCCAGACCATTGGGCAACAGAGGAGCTGCCTGCTCGGAAACTGCGTTGCAGTAGAATTGGATAAACTGCTTGCCAAGTTTGGGGTCATTGGTATTCAATGTCCACTGAGCAGTGCCGTTATATGGGTTGACATTATACTGAGACTTGGGGACAGCACAAGTAAGTGTAGCATTGGCACTCTCACCAGGAGCCAAAGAGGTTCCCTCGGCAAGATCCACCTGGTTCTGTGCTCTGATGAGACCAGCAACACCGAAAGGAGGCTTTGAGACGGTAAGAGAAAGATTGACGCCACCAGCAGTAGAATTGTTGGTGATACGGAACTTGAGTGTACGCAAGTTGTTCTCAGTAACATTACCAAAGCTGAAAGGAGTACCCTCCTTGTATTGCACCCAATCAGTGCCGTCAGGTGTTTGGAATTCGAGCAGCGCTTGGGGAGCGGGACCAGCCGAGCCAGCAATAGAGACTGTTCCATTTCCACCACTGGAGACAAAGGTGACGTATGCAGAGTAGGTGCCGGCAGTGGAGGTGTCGAACAGAACGGAGATTGTAGATCCAGAGTTGGCCGCAATGGTAGAAGGAAGCTTCTGCAAGGTAAACTTGCCAACAACCAAATCACCAGTACCGTTCAAGTATTGCCATGGACCCTTGGCGCTAACAGATGAATACATGACAGAGTTGATGGTGAGGTCTGCATTTCCAAGGTTGCTCAAGATCAAGCTCTCGGTAACACCCTTGGGGTCATTGCCAACGACAACGCCTTGGTAGGTAATTGTGTTGGGGCTGACTGACAAGAGAGCATCAGAGCTCTGGCCTGTTCCAGTAAGTCTAGCATGAGTGTTGACACTGTAGCCAGCAACGCTGTTGGTGGTGTTGACAACAACATCGTTGGACAAGAGACCGACGGTGGTAGGATGGAATTTGGCTTGAACAGTGAAGCTGCTGCCCTTGGCAAGCTGCAAAGGCATTGTAGGGAGATCAGAGACGCCATAATCCGTTGTTGAATCCAAACCAACATCAGTAACTGTGACATCGATTAAAGCAGTGCAAGTAACGGGCTTAGCCTCGCTAGTTGCCGTAATGCTGACATTTCCAAAGTCAACGGAAGCAGTGCAGTTGATGGGTGAGTTGACTGGAGAACCGTAACCATACAAAAATCCCTGGTTGGTGCCAATGTAGACGATGCCATCTCCAAAAACCGGTCGGTAAAACTTCATAACGCCAGGAATATTGAACGAGTTGATCATGTTGAGCTTGCCATTCTTGGGAACAGCATCATAAATACGAAGGTTCAAGCCTTGAACGTCAGTCACCCACAAGAGACCAGTTCCAGGCTGGCCATTGAGAGAGGTTGTTGTTCCGTGGGAAACGCCAAGGATGTAGGCATTGCTAGTAGGCGATTCACCAACCTTTGTGAATGAAGGACGGCCACCATCGCAAGAGAACTTGAAAACGTTGGAAGGGTGTTGAATCACGTTAATGTAAACGTAACCACCTTCCAGGGGATAGACACCGGCGCCGGCATAAACGGAGTTATCGTTTTGATAGACCTGAATGACATCGTCGAGACCATCCGCACCGTTTCTGTACCCACCAAGATTATCCAAATTCAACCAGTATGTCTTGCCGCTCTTGCCAGTGACGACACCAATTCGTCTGATATCACCACAAGAGAACTGGCTGGGAAGAATCTCGAGAGGACTGGTTCCAAGATCTTTATCAGCACCATCCAAAGCTTGCTTTTCCCATGGCATAAAGAAGTCGACCAGGTTCAAACTGCCATCCGAGTTGATAGTCATGTGAACTGCAGCTTCTTCCAACGAAGTAGGGGGGTTCAATCCCTTGACAGGGACATTGGCCAACTGAGAAGCATAACCGTTGCCAGTTGCAAACCAGATGGAGCCGGCATCATCAGAAGCGAGACCTCCACCAGACATCCAAACACCGCCACCGCTGATAGTGTTGGCGACACCCTTACCCTCCATGGCGTATTTCTCAACAGTCTGACCTGATGTCTTATCCCAGCCCATAATCCAACCAGTAAAGTTGTACTGAACACAGTGAGAAGCAAACCCAGCATAGATAAACTGGCCACTGTGAAGCAGAGCAGGTCGCTGATGGTGGATACCACCGTTGAACATGCGGTCCGGGTTGTTGGTAGCAACGGTGCCCTCAAGACCAACGGGGAAATTGGCCCTTTCGCTGAGATCGTTGACATTGAGAGCGTGTAGGTAGTATCGACCGGCGGGGCGACCCTGAGCCTGGTTGAGAATGCTTTGATCGGCATAGGTCTTAGCAGTGAGATAAAGGGTTTCGGTTTCGGGATCGATGACACCAGTCGACGTGACACCAATGCTGGGATTGATATCGACACAGCCATCAAGATCGGCAGTAAGGAAAGGGATGTGAAGGCTTCGGGAGGCGATAATTTCACCGGTTTTCGCGTCAAGCTTGTAGACGTTGTTCTGAGTGGTTGCGACGTAGACGTATTGCTTGGTTCCGCCGCTGGGGGTGTAGACTAAGGGTTGGGAGAAAATCTGCTCGGGATTACCGCCATAGTTGCCAGGCAAGACGGTCTTGAACAATTGTCCAAACTGAGGGCTTCCGACAACGGACGGGTCCATGTTATGGTTTCTATACAGAGCATGTTAGCAATTGCTTCAGGGTCGCCATACAGAGTAGCCACCCAGTCGCGAGCAGAGAGGGTACTCACGTCTGGTATCCAGATCTGGAGTTGTCACCACCCCAGGTGATGGTATCAGTAGAGCCCAGGCCATTGGCCAGGCCAACAATGGCGGCGAAGAAAAGAGTACCCAAACCCATGGTCACGACGACTTTGGCTCGAGCGATTGACGTCTGACGATGGAGGTGGGTATAAGGGAGTGTTTATAAGAAGCGAAGAGATGAATGAGCGAACGACTTGCCAAGTCCCGGGAGGACGCGGACAAAGTCTGGAAAGGAAACGATGTCGGCAACCGAATCGAGGGGCGACAAGGGGATGGATAGCGACAGATGAAGTCGGTACACCCCGGGCATGGTTCTTAATAAAGAATCTGCTTGAGTAGACGCCGCCTCACTAGTGGAGAGTCCTCACCGAGCTGGAAGAAGCTCTCTCTCTTGCTGTGCTGTGCCATGCCATGCCATGCCAAGCCCGAGAAACCAACAAGGACCGTAGCAGGGACCGTGGTCAAGTCAAGCGGCGGCGGCGGCCAGGCCGGCAACTTTCGATTTGCTCCATTTTGTCTTGCCTTGTCGAGCGGAAAAGGCGTGAGAAAGTGAATCAGTTCTGTGCAGGGGGTAGGGGATGGAGTCCGCGTAGGTCGTGTGTGTGTGTGTGAGTGGAGGTTGACGGAGAGGAAGAGGTTAGCACTTGGGCACTATGGAGAGAGAGAGAGTGACGAGACGAGTCGAAAGAGAGGCCCCCACTACAAAGCATGATCCTTTTTTAGCGACATGGTCTGCGCCCCTAGACTTGTTTAGGCGCTATGGTGACCAGATGAGGACTGGTCTCGGGCTGGAACCTGAGAGGCGCACTGCGAGGACCTTGAATGGGAGAGCGCTGCAGCGCCCTTGCAGCTGTACCTGACATTAGCACTCTGGACTCTGGGCAACAATCCACTGTGGCTACTGAGTTTCCTGTAGACTGCCCAACGCCGCGGACCTCAGCGGCGCACCCATTGCCTTGGATCTCTCCCTTAGCACCAGATCCACCAAGCCCATCTGCACTGCATCGTACCCATGCGCTTGTTGATGCGGCTGTATCTTGAACGGAGCACCACTGGTATATTGGACAAGTATTGAAGCAAGTCCCCCATCATCCGTATATCCGTCGAGTATTGGGAAAACAGCCCTTAGGGTGGGAACTTGTAAGCAGGGACCCGTCCATTTAGTAGGAGTAGTCCGCCTGCGTGCATAAATTAGTGAGCATTTTGGAATTAATTGGCTCGCTCGTGCCTACGGACGGAGATATTGTGGTTTGAGTACAGACGGTAGGGTAGGGTTGTAGCAGTAGCAGTAGCAGTAGCAGTAGCAGCAGTAGGGGGGAGAAGGAGACACAAAGATGTGCAGAATTTGTAAAACAGGGGGGGGGCCTTGGCGCCAACATCGTAATTCAAGTCAAGTCACAGCGGCTAATGTATGAACACGATGAACCTACGGGAAACGGAATTCTTCCGTTGATCAATTTCGCTTTAGTCGTTAGAATTACGACCTACTAATACCTACTTGAGATCATCGTCTCATTCAACTCAATCGATAGTGTTGGGTTGATCAATCTGGGGAATCTCAAGCATGTCAGCCAGGCCCGGGACACGCGCTCTCTCTCGTTATCCACCTGAAAGGCATCTCAACGCACGCGACTGGGGGGGATCGTTGGAAAATACTCATCAAGGCCTTTTTTTCTTTCTTTTCTCTGCGGGAGATCTGCCAGAAATGCTACCCAGACGAGTAGAGTCGTAGTGCATAAAGTTCGTGCTTTAGTAGGCATGGAACGTTGTCCCGCTGTCCTACCGACATTTGATGTAGTAGACGCTTCATCGAGTTATTGGTTTTTTTTTTTTCGGCCTCCAAATCGCCCCCACTGCCGCTCAAGCACCTCGACAGAAGACTGTATCCAAACTTGGAATCAACTCGTTTGCAGCTCGAGTTCCAGACTCTCTTTAGAACCCTTTCGCTTCTTCCTCCTCTGCCTATCGAGGCTGAGCTCAACTCGACTACCAGGACGCCTCTACCGAGCTGCCATTCAGCACGTTGCTTGGCATCATCAGGCAGTGCCGTGACTTCCGACGAGCAAACAAGCAAGCAAACAACCTTGAAGTCTCTTCGCAACGTTAACCTCTTCCCTGACTTACACGGGCCAGCCCTTTGATACCACCCACACGTGGCAAAACCGGCCAAAATGAAAAAGGCTTCAGCACAGCATGGGCGAGGGCAGGCAATAAGAAACAGCATACATACTTGTACATACTACAAGTACATACTCCAAACACCATACATACAATAGACAAAGCGAACAAACCATTCTCCCCCACGCAGTCCCCTGCTAGCTCTTGACGGCAGAGGGGAGGATACGCGGCTCTGTTCCAAATCGCAATTTGGCTCCTGCACTTGGCCGACCAAGTTCAAGTTTTTGCCCGGTTTTGCTCCGGCCTTTGTTAACGGATATAGGATGGCGCTGTCTCTGACCAAGTCCTTGAATGGAGCCCTGTAAAATTGCTAATATCCATTAACTTGCCCACATAAGCATCCATGAACACCAGATTTTCTCTCTCTCTCTCTCTGCAAGAGAACATTCCGATCCTCCGGGGGTGTTCGCTGCTACTACCAGTACGGAGTAGATATTGTGTGCACTACCACGTAGCAGCAACGCCATGTCTATCCTGAGTCAGGACGATTGGCGAACTCCCGGCCGAGTAAAGATTCTTGCCGCCTGGAAGATGGAGGAGGAGAGAGATCCCGCGCGCACACACATATCCGCCCAGCGGCTATTTTCTTCACATTCCAGAGGGTGTCAGCAAGCTGAGTTTTTTTTTTTCTTGTCCAGCTCTGACGCTTAGAAGCGAGGCATAGCATGGTACAAGTATTAGTTAGTCAACAAACGAGCAAACAAGCAAACAATTTTCCGCTGGACAGACCATCCAACGGCTCGAGTCTTGCCGGCCACGTGCAGCCGCAGCCCCCATCCATCCGCCGGACAAGGAAATGTTCCTCCCATGCCATGCCCCTTGCATTTCCGTCGCAGCCCGGAAAGATTGATAACAAAAAAAAAAAAAATTTCTCACACTTTCTTGATACTTGTAGTACACAGATGGCCATATCACCAGAGAGCCATGATCATTAGACTGAAGCTCGCCCAACTACCGGAGCGAATATCGGAAACAATATCTCAACAGCCGACGTAGTGTTGCCTCGCGGCTAAACTTGACAATGCAACCAAACCCCAAAGGGTGTGTGTGCGTGTGTGTGTGCGTGTTAATACTGCTTGGAGCAAAAAGCCGCAAAGTATTGCCATATCATTCCCGGAAAATTCCCCTTTGGGCACAACGGAGTAATCGTGCATATAGCATATGTGTATTAACCCGAACCATCTTGCTCGCTCGCTCCATTGAGTTCTTGATCCGTCTTTTGCCTCCCGACACAAATCAACTATATGAGCCCCCTATTAAGCTGCATGTCTACCGATTCAGGGTACGGTAAGATCCGGCGGCAAGACGATGACCTGAAACGGACACCGTCTTAGGGGGGGGGAGAAGAAAAGGCTCTTATCAGGCAGTGATATAGGTTTGCAATTATTACACCAATGCCCAGCTTCTCCAGCCCTACCTGAATCTATCTGCTTTTATTGTTTTGTCGTGGCCCCATGTTCAATTTGGTAATCCATACCGGGTATCTCGTTATCTTGAATAATTGCCAGACTGATTATGCAAGGGCAATTAATAAACCTTATCATGACAAACCGCATGGAATACGATATCTTCAATATTAATCTGCATCAAAGCCCTTGGGACCTTGGGCTATTCCCTGTCATGTCCGAGCGCCGTGTTGGGTGTAAAGAGCTGTGTGTGTTTTTTTTGTTCTTCTTGGCTGTCGTCAATGACAGACAGACAGACACACACACACACACCCCCACAATCACCTTCTGACAACAGCTTGGCGTCCATCATGGCTGGCTGTCTGGCTGGCTTTGCAAAGTGAAAAGATTTCATGGCTTTGCCTCTTTTGATCTTCAGCGGATCTGTCGGCTTGCCTTGCCGTCAATAGTTCAAAACGTTGGCACAGAAAAGGGCTGCGGGAGATCATCTCCGGCGGTCTGTCGGCCCAAGCCATTCTCAGCCGCTCAATCGGAAGCGACAGCGGTCTGCCAAAAATATCTTTTGCCCTCCCTTGTCCTATTATCATGAGCCTGGACCTTGTCGAGACCATGGCAGATCGACCGGCTTCCCTTGTGAATGGCGACAATGTAGGTATGTATGTACGTGTAGCAAAGTAGTAGGCACCCAACTCTGGGATACGAGCCAGGCTCCCTTTTCCAGATCTTGAGCCCAAAACTCGATCAGCTCGCCAATGTATTGAATAACCTGTAGGAGGGAGCCAGGCTTGCTCGGTCAAATGCGATGCCCCCCCTTCTCCTATCAAGAGGGTCAATCAATCGCCCAAAGAGCCTTGATGCAGAACCCCCCCCTGCTACATCACCACCCGGAGTGGCAACGGTGGATACCGCGCCTTAAGCATGCAATCGCTTCCATGCATCTCGCACGTCTTTCACACACAGATTATATTTCTTATTGGCTCATCTGTTATCTCGGTGCCCTTTAGGCGCTTTCTCTCCTAACCGGCAGCATCTTTACCGAGATATGAAATGCGTGCCTGCATTGGTTGAGTGCCTGCATACGGAAACTTGAAGGTAGATCTCCTCGCTGACACGGGGTTTATCGGGCCATGGAGCCTGGTCGGGCTTTTACGTGGCTCCCCTGACGGACCCAGAAGGATTCTAGCTTTGTTCCGTAAGAATATGGATGATGAGCAATAAATTAAATATTGCAATAATATTGATGGGTCATGCTAAGAAATGGAGAAATATTGCGGGTAATGATACTTGTTTATGCAATGGTCTTTATGCACATGCTGTATCACGTTTCGATAGCATAAAGATGGATGATGAACCAGAAGCCAATATACTGATTGAATGCATTCGCAATATTGTCTATTTTCAATATCATCAAATTACATAACTGGAAGTCTATCAGAGACATGAGGGCGTTGTGGCTTTTGAGATCATGTTTAGGGTAATCATGTGTTTCGTGCTACCCTTGAACATCGCCGGGGTATGACGTGGAGGCGTCTTGATGCAAAGCCATTCTGGCTAAGTCATCATTGCTTCTAGGCGATTCAGAATATATTATAGATAATCGTGGCTGAATCCTGGCTGAAAAAAACGTATTCGCTCAATAAAAACCGAATTAGAAGCTGGAAATATATTATCACTCCACTCAAATCATAGACATGATTGAAGCATGGTGAAATGACATGCATTGATGACTCTCTATGGTCTATTCTAAACAAACCCTGTACCCTCTGAAGGGATTCTCTTCTATCCAACCGTAGAATGTCGAACTCGTAGCTCTCAACTACCACTGGGGTTCACTCAGCCGTTTCTGACCATGAATAGCATACGGAATAATGCCTCCACCGTCACCCTTGCACCTGGACTCCCTCTTGCAAGCATTACAAGGACCACTCCTTAAATGAGGGCGAATCGGATCTGTAGCTCCCCAAAGAAGATAGCTCGAATTCTCATAGTGCATCGCCCGCTTCCGCTTCTTGCATGCCAAACACTCAAACTCCCACTCGAGAATGCTGAAAAGAAGTCGCTTCTTATCGAGGCTGAGCTGATATCTTTGGACCTCCTCCTCTACTGTCTCCACAAGAATGTACGCTGGGTCTTTCGAGTCTGCAGGCCCTCCAAGCTGCTTGCCGATGGTCTCCAGAACAGTGAATTGCTGATGAGCGATGCTGAACTTGGTGTCCAAGATGGCCAAGGTAACTTTGTCTACCCCTAGCTCAATGAGTCTACTGCGAGATGTCATTTCACGCTGAGTGTGTTGTGAGCCCGAGGATTCTGAGCAGCTCGAGCATGCGTCTGGGTCATTAAACACCTCTGGGCCAACAATGTGAGAAGTCATTTTTAGAATATTCGACTGCAAGGCTGTAGTGCTGGTATAGTTGGATCTGACTCTTGTTAATGATATTATACCTCTGTACAAACATGTTTTAAAAGTTCTGCCTGTCGTGTTCTGTGTCAGTGATTCAGAAACACGGTGGTATGTACCATGAACTTGGAAACCCGTTGCCTTTCCAGTTCCACTAGATGGGAATCAGGCCAGGTTTCATCTACCGTGTGACAAGAGATGGAGTGATTCCCCTTGAGCCTGAAGTGTCATCTTACGGGAATATATAAAGGCAGAATGTCCACTCTTGCGAAGATCTCGACGCCAACTGAATAGTGTATGGTGGACTGTCTCATTCTAGGCACCTTTAATCCTTTTAATCTTCTATTGGTGCTCGGGGTTTTCTATAATAGAGAATTCAGCAGTCACTCATTAGAAACAGTTGCTTCCAACAGCCGTTGTGCAACTTCCCTTGCACTGGCGGGAGCTGTGACACTCGAGAAGCGCTTGGAAGATGACAAACAACCACCTATTATGTAGGAACCGTAAGTCTCTATCCATACGCGGCTGTTGAGTTTGAGTAAACGATGCACGAACAATCGAATATTTGCTGGAGTATCATCAAACACGAGGGTCGTGGAAGAGCTGTGCTAGCGACCCTCGCCGTTCGGGGCGACTCACCTGACCAGAAACCCTCTGCTACCATTCAATGTTGAAAATTGTAGAATGACGCTTGATGTGAAATCATCAATAACTCAGTCACTGAGAGGCAAAGTATTGGGAATGACGAAAAAAGAGGAATGTCACGTTCAAGGGACCACAAAGCCACTGATTACAATGAACTACTTGTTATTTGGACTATCTGCCTAACTCAAGGGGCCACTTTGTCCTCTGTCATATGACATCGCAATAGCAATAAATCTCGCATGAGCTGGCACATATTAGCCTACGAACAATGCCGGTGCGGAGAGGAGCGTGCCCTACCAGTTGGTGGCATCGAGCCACTGAAGACAACGGAAATAGACTCAAGGTTTGAGAATACCCTCCTTCTCGAGGGCGCGAACCGCCTGAGTGACCCAGACGAGACAGTTGCAGGTGCCCGATGCACCATACTGGGTAGTAGGGGCGGGGATGGCCCTGCAAATATCCTCGGCACGGCTCATCGAACCATCAGCGATATTGCCGATATAGTCGCTGCTCTTGAAAGTGGGAAGGCTACTGAAGCCAGGGGGGTTGACGTGCTCTATGGAGAAGATCATCTCCTCGCAGCCGCTGATGCGCTTGACGTGGAACTTGACGCCCTTGCCGGTTTCTCCTCCAGTCTCGATGAAGATGATGTGGTGGGGGCTGTTGCTGGTTTGGATCTCGACCTGGTAGACCTTGAGAGGCATATTGATAGATGGATATTCTGAACTGGGTGATGGTGTTGAATAGAGCTGTTGCTCGAAGAGTGGAAAGGGGTTTGGTGTTGTAGAAGTTGCTAGAGAAGGAGCTGGTGAGGTTGATGGAATTGGACCAAGAGCGTTGAGGAGAGCCGAAAGCCCAAAGCGCGACGGGCGATGGTGTTTAAATCTCACTTTCAAGTAATCGAGTCAGTTGGTATAAAAGTCATGATTATCTGAAGAACCGGCTCTCTTATTCACCTTTTGGCTCGGTGTCTAGCATCATCATTGACTGAGAGATGCGTTCTGGGTAGGTGGGAAAGGGATGAAGCAATGTGGGTTGACTGTTATTCACCAAATACTCTGCTGCCTTCGTGAAGTGAACAGTTGTTATTGTGAATGATGGTAAAGAGAAGAAGGGAATTTCTGTGAAGGGGGACAACTGTAGGGAGCACCAGCACAATGAGTAGAGTTGCCAGCTGTCAGCTGGTGGCAAGCTCTGCTATTCACAGATCCCTGAATAACGCACCAAAGACTCACAGCAACAGATGTAATGCAGTTAAATGACATCATAACTGATAAAGAGACATATAAACGTGAAGAGGTGAGATCATCTTGATGGAAATGTTGAATCCGTTTGCATAATCCTGTTACACTGATAGTGCTGCGCCTACCTAACTTAGCGAGGAAGCAGCTCAGTCTGTCTGATATATTGAATTGACTAGACGTGATAAGTCTACAGGTTGTATTATGTATGTGATACCAGTATTCAATGACACGGTTGAATCACTCATTCACCCTAGAGTCTTCAATGATACCAGACAAGCCTTCAGCTTGCTATGTGACACGATCATCAAGAATCGTCTACTTCTGAGCGTCACTGATCTCTGTTGGTGAGTTGATCATGTTTAAAGACATCAGATAGAATCGTTCGCATTAACTAACTAATTACTTCCATCCAGGTATTATCGACTCTCAAGGAAAGATATCATTAGGGTTGCACACATTGACCCAGTATCCAACGCCACCCTCGACCTTCGTTCCGCCGGGCGTGGTGATAGTCAAATCGCTTCGCGCCGGGCCGCCACCGTTTGCCCACAGATAAGTGACGGGGATCGCGCTGCCCTTAGTCAATGTAACTTTTACGCTTCCACCTTGGGTTTGGGGACCATTGGCTCCTGAACCAACTCTTCGGGCCTGGAACGAAGTGTTGCTATCATCCCACGCTGAGTATGCGGTATCCTTCAACCAGAGATATCCCCAATTGTCTATGGTGGAAGCGCTGCTGGAGAAGGTATACTCTCCAGACTCCTTGGCCACGAAAAAGCCGTGGAATACAATGGCTGACTGGGCTGAATCGAAGGATGCGCTGCCTGGGAGAGTGAGGATTGAAGAGCCACTGGGCCAGTTAGGAGAGACGAAGGCCAGATTAGCCAGGTTTCCAGATGCAATAGGCTTTGCGTTCTTGAAAAAGGAGGATGTGAAGCCGCTGTTGGCTAGGTTGGCATTATACTTGTGGTCGTATCTGCGGTACGACACATCGTTGGTTGCAATCTCCGTGGCTGCGACGTTCTTAATCACTGTGACAGTCTTGGAAACAGTAACAGTCTTGGTTGGCCCGACGTTGGTCTTCGTTTCTTGAACAGTATCGGTACTAAATGGCAATTAGATATTGTTTCATCAGACTTCCGGTTGATGAATTTGCTTACGTTGTGATGAGTGGGCGAATGGTGGTGGTAGCATAGCTGGTCTTGGTGACTGGGTCGGCAGTCTTATACTTGTAATCGGTGACGGTTGGGGTAGGAAGACCCAGGCACTTGCAGGCACTGGAAATGAGACCGTTGCCCCAGCCGTTGGGGATGCATGTCGGCTTGGGTGGAGGGTATCCTCGCTTTCCGGCAGCGACGACCGCGGCAGGCGCGGTATAAGCGCTGTTGAGACAGGTCAAGGTGTTGGTAGTCGTAGAAGTCTTGTAGTCAGTTATAGTCTAATCGTGAATGTTAATATAGAGAAGAAGCCTTGGAGTAATGGATGCTCAAGATCATACCTTGTACACTGTGACAGTGGGATTGGTGTCAACCACAACAGTCCTGGTAACGGAGACGGTGGCCACAAGAGGATCACCGGTCACACTGACGACTTGGGTAGCGGTCACGTCAGGCGGGTATTTCGTCTTGTAGAGAGTGCTATGATATAGTTGTTAGTGTGATTGAAAACGATCAGAAGCACCGTTGGCAGACGTACACAGTCTGTGTTTTGATCCCAAGGACGCTTGAGCAATATGGAGTAGCAGCAGGGTTACGCTTAAGAAGTCCAATGATCACCCCGTTGACTTTGCAAAAGTCCACTGGAGGTGGAGGCGGTGGTGGATAGTAGGGTGGAGGAGGTGGAGGAGGATAATAACCTCCTCCTGGAGCAGCTGTAACTGCCAAAGGCAGAAGAGCAACAAGGGAGAGGTCCGAACGCATTGTAACTGAGGAATAGGCAACTCTGTCAAGAATATTGAATGTGATTGAACCCAATGTTGAGCTTGTTATCACTCAAACTGATGAGGAGCATCTCGACTTATATACTCGGCTCTTGTCTATGTGCCTCTCCCTATTCCCCAAATTGGATATGTCGATATGCACTCAAACCAATAGCTCAGCCAAGTGCCATCACGTCAATCAGTCCAGAACGTTGGGTCCGGGGTACGATCCGCGGTAGTCATGGTTCAGCTTTCCGAGCTGGGTCCTTCGCCTGCGCCACAACAGAGCCGTCGATCCCGCTGTCAGTCTTCCAGTAAGGCTGAAAATAGGTGGCATAGGAAGCAGTAAAAAGCAGCGTGTCTTTGCCCTATTGACCCTCCACACCAACTAGCGCAGCCCAAAACAGCGTGGAAATTTGCAAACAGTCTGAGGGCGGTCTTGGCGGACTGGTCCAGAACTGCCGAGTCGCCCAATCGCGCAGCCCGCATTCCGCATCAACCATGTCGATAAGTTTAATTCAACCTTAAACGGCTGGGGCGAACCGGTTGCTATCCTTAAAATAACGAGACTGGAGCCTTAATCGGCGTCGATAGGGTCTCAAATTAGTAGTTGGGCTTGCATAGTTCGGGATAAAACTGATGCAAATTGTTCTTCTCGGTACTGACTGACTGCCGCCGATCTCGTAATCATTCAAGTGGCTGAACCTGTTAATATGATAGATATAGATCAAGGGGTTTCGCAGGCATAACTGATGCATTAATCCGGTATATTTACATACCTTTATTGCGACGGACTCGGCTCTGTTGGCCCGACATTTGGCCCTACATACAGCGAGTTGAGCCTATGCAGCGCTTGTCTTGAAAAAGCGGTAACATTCGAAAGCTGAGTTCAGCAGCTTTCAAGACATGCAAGAGACGAGCTCCGAGTTCATGACATCGGCTTCGTGCCACCGCCCCCAAGCTCACAATGGTCGGTCTTGTAGTTGTCAAAGTCTTTCCCAGCCACACTATGGACGGTCTCTGACCGATGTGACTCCAGATGAGCCATGATCGCAAACAGACAGCAATGCGAGAAGACTGACACCATAACCAAACCCATCAACCGACTTGAGACTGCTTAAACGAACACGACAATGGCAGGTGAATTTTCGGTACTGTGAATCCAAAAGTAGGGCTTTCACAGGTAAGACTTCCCTTTTTCGGTATGTGGATCGTAGAGCTTGACTTTGAGCTTTTTGTCAAGTTTGATGCTGGAGAGCAATGGCACAGTGATGGTGATCTTCATGCAGCAGAGCGCGGGACTCCAGACTCCCGTCCACGCTATCCCTTTCGTTAATCGCGGCCTAGGAGCAGCCTTAACTTCTTCTGTAATAGGCTGGTTCAGGTCGGATGAGCCTTTACCGGCACTTTTCTCGTCTAACTTGAACTGGAGTGCTTTGTGGCTAAAACTGATCTCGTATTGGCAAGGCGGTAGAGGCGGTGGTGCGGCGGTGACATTTGGTGAGTCGACCAGCGTGTTTCTATAATCACGACATCGCGAGCGCTCCTCTCATGGGCATTGAACGTATTGACAGATACTGCTATAGGTTGAGATGATTTGACCAGGAGAAATAGAAGACCGGTGCACAAGTTCTTCAATGATGGGCATGGATATTGGCTGAGCAGTATTTATTCGATACCTAAGTAGTGAGCGGCGGCAGCCTGCCAGAGTGGCAATGTCGCCGTTTCCTCTGGGACGCTTTGGGATCGCTTCTTCTGTAGCAGATCGATCTCCTCAAGTACCTATACGTAAAAGCGAGAGGCTATCACCGCACGCGGTGCAGTAAAATAGAAAGGAGAGGATAAGGCAGTGAGTAACGTCAACGATGAGCGGGCTTGAAACCCCTGTTGTGGCGATGTATTTGGAGCCTTTGCTCAGTGTGTGTGTCCTCAAGGCTCTGAATCTCCAAGGTCGTTGGAGGTGCTGCTACAGTGATTGTAGTGGAAAGGCCCTTAACCTAGACGGGTTGGAGAAGAGCTGGTCGACAACCGTAACAAGTTCAACATAAGTAGGTGCCCACCTTGTATTACTCTGATAATAAAGTCTAGAGAGCTCAATTCAGACTTATTAGATAATTAGTTTAAAAATAAACGAGGCTTCACAGAGAATATTAGAAATGTTCAATTCTTCAAGTTGTGGTATAACGCTTCCTCTCACTGAAGCACTGACTGTTAAGGATCCAGTAGCTGGGTACGGGTATCTGCCTGCTCCGGTACTTGTTTTGACATGGCGGTAGCACCATGAACTCATGTACATCATCCTTCCTCAGCGGGTACCACTTGCATTGGAATGCATCATTACCACGTGGGGGACGAGCACAGTGACGCAGTGACGTCGAGGTCAACGCGCCGATAGTCGGTCCCAAAATTTTCACCCCACCATCGATAAGGAACAAGGGAGGGGCAGAGAAATTGGAAATAATTTCATCACCACCACCACAGACTGGAAAAAAAGATCATGATCTAAAAAGAGCTTCTGTATCGAGGGCAGAAACTCAATTCCACACCATGCCGCCTGTATCCTTGGTCGGTAGCTCATGCTACACTGCTTCTGATGCCCAGAAGCTGAGAGACCTCATCAACAAGACCAGCCCCTCCAAGGTCAAGGATATCCGGGGTCACTGGGTCTACTACATCGACCTCAATTCTCCCGCTCCTGAGATTTT
The DNA here is from genome assembly GCA_004303015.1 of Cladobotryum protrusum. Classification (NCBI taxonomy): domain Eukaryota; kingdom Fungi; phylum Ascomycota; class Sordariomycetes; order Hypocreales; family Hypocreaceae; genus Cladobotryum; species Cladobotryum protrusum. Next base: position 1,286,501 of record RZGP01000004.1, read on the forward strand.
GGACAAGGTTCAGGGTCTGCTGCAGGATGTTGGCTCTGAGGGACCTGCGGGCTCTGAAACCACTGGAAGCGCTGCAACCATCTATGTGACGCCCCGATACATTTCGCCATGGAGTTCCAAAGCTACCAGCATCGCCCACGTCTGCGGACTGAGGGAGAGCGTTTCACGCATTGAGAGAGGTCGACGCATCTCCATCGAATTTGAGGAGGCGCTCAATGCTGGTGAGGAGTCCACCTTCAGGGACGCTCTTTACGATCGCATGACGGAGATCTTTGCTTTTGATCAGCCTTCTATGGAGCAGATGTTTGAGACAAAGTCTCCATCCCCCCTCGTTGCAGTCGATATCTTCGCTGATAAGGAGGATCCCTTGCGAATTCTGCGCGAATACAATCTCAAGATGGGGCTGAGTCTGGACGAGTCTGAAATGCAATACCTTGTCGATGTTTTTACCAAGCTTGGCCGACCGCCTCACGACGTTGAACTGTTCATGTTTGCTCAGGTGAACTCGGAGTATGTCTAAAATCTTGATACTAATGTGTTTTCTTGAATGCTTATGGCTAGTCATATAGGCACTGCCGACACAAGGTTTTTAACTCTGCCTGGACTATTGATGGCATCCCTCAGGACAAGAGCCTGTTCGAGATGATCAAGACTACCCACAAAACGACCCCTGACTTCACGGTTTCGGCGTACAGTGACAATGCCGCTGTTATTGAAGGTGAAGAGGCAAACCTTTGGGCCCCCGACTATTCTACAGGCTCATGGAAGCTGATCCCTGAGGTTGTCCATATTCTGACCAAGGTGGAGGTAAGAATCTCACTATAATAGTCCGCTATGAATCTTCTGACATTTAGTAGACCCACAACCACCCAACTGCAATTTCGTAAGTCCCTTGGGTTGCAGCATAATGATTTTTCTATCGGGCGCTCTCGGGTGTAACTGACACGCTTCTATAGACCATTCCCTGGTGCCGCCACTGGCTCAGGTGGAGAGATCCGTGATGAGGCAGCAGTTGGCAGAGGCTCAACAACAAAGGCTGGCTTGAGCGGATTCTGGGTCTCGGATCTTCTCATTCCTGATCATCATGCTCCTTGGGAGGTGGATATCGGCCGACCTAGACACTATGCAAGCAGCTTGGATATTATGCTCGAGGCTCCCATCGGCAGTGCCCGATTCAACAACGAATTTGGCCGCCCCGCTCTAGCTGGTGTCTTCCGAACACTCCTGACCCCTGGTGATGCCCAAGAAGATGCTGATCCTACCGCTGTAGGTGATTGGCGTGGCTACCATAAGCCAATTATGATTGCTGGTGGTCTTGGAACTGTTAGACCGCAACATGCTCTCAAGGAAGAGAGATTTGTTCGAGAGGGCGCCCACGTTATTGTGTTGGGTGGTCCGGCAATGCTTATTGGTCTTGGTGGTGGTGCAGCTTCCAGCAACGCCTCCGGAGAGGGCAATGCTGATCTGGATTTCGACAGTGTGCAACGTGGAAATCCCGAGGTAAGTTTATACTATCCAGCTACTTCTCTGGACTTTCTGACACAATGGGATCTTTAGATGGAACGAAGAGCTCAAATGGTCATCAACACTTGCACTGCTTTGGGCGAACAAAACCCTATTGCCATGATCCATGACGTTGGCGCTGGTGGTCTGTCAAATGCGCTTCCCGAACGTGAGTAACCCAGATGTTAGGCAAAGACTTTCAACTGACGTGTCTGAACTAGTTGTCAAAGATGCTGGTTTCGGTGGCAAGTTTGAACTCCGACAGGTTGAGAGTATGGACCGAAGCATGAGTCCTTTGGAGATTTGGTGCAACGAGTCCCAAGAACGTTACGTTCTGTTGATCAACACAGATGGAATGAACAGATTTACCAGCATTTGCAGAAGGGAACGATGCGGCTTTTCGGATGTTGGAACTGTTGTTACCAAGAACGAAGATGGAGCTACTCGCTTGATTCTTACCGATAGGGAATCAAAGGAGTACCCTAGCCCGATTGACTTGCCTATGGATGCTCTATTCCCCCCCAAGCGCTTGCTGAAGCGCGATGTCGCCTCCAAGAAACCAAGTTTGATTCCGTTCAACGCCGTTGCTAGTCTCCGCAAGGCATATGGTGATGAGCTTAGCGGCGCGGATCTATTCAAGAAGGCCGTTGAGAGGGTGTTCCTGATACCAGCTGTTGGATCCAAGTCATTCTTGATCACAATTGCTGACAGGTCAGTTGGTGGTCTGACTGTGCGAGATCAAATGGTTGGACCATGGCAGACACCAGTTGCGGATGTGGCAGTAACAGCTACTTCTTTCCATCTTAGTGGCAAGCAAAGGACTGGTGAAGCTATGGCTATGGGTGAAAAGCCAACTCTGGCCTTGATTGACCCTGCTGCTTCAGCAAGAATGGCGATTGCCGAGTCTCTGCTCAATATTGGTGCCGCCGACATCAAGGGAGATTTGCGCCGCGTTAAGCTCTCCGCCAACTGGATGGCAGCTGTGAACCATCCTGGTGAGGGCGCAGCCCTGTATGAAGCTGTTAAGGCCGCTATGGAAATGTGCACCAGCTTGAGGGTCAGTATTCCAGTCGGCAAAGACTCTACATCAATGAAGGCTTCCTGGAAGGATGGAGAACAAGCAAAGAGTGTCACTGCGCCGGTATCTGTTGTGATTTCTGCATTCTCAGTAGTAGAGGATATCAGGAGCACATGGACTCCACAGCTTCGTCGTGTGGAGGATGTCGGTGAGACGGTTCTCATGTTTGTCGACTTGGCTGAGGGTCGCAGAGCATTGGGCGGCTCAGCTCTTGCGCAATCGCTGGGCGCTATCGGCCATGAGTCACCAGACATGAAGAACTTTGATCTCATTACAGACTATTTTGATGCCCTCTCACAACTCCACAAGAGTGGTGTTGTTTTGGCCTACCACGACAGATCTGATGGTGGTCTCATCACCACCGTTGCAGAGATGGCATTCGCTGGTAGAGTTGGTGTTGACATCATGATTGATGGCATCTCCAAATCCAATGACGCAGCGGACATTATCGATGCGCTTTTCAACGAGGAGGTTGGTGCTGTGTTCCAAGTGCGTGCTTCTGACGAAATAAACTTCAAGAGATGCTTCGCCACTTGCGGTCCTCCTCCTGGTTTAATTCGCAAGTTTGGTGTGGTGAAATCCACGTCCAAGCAGACTCTGACCATTCGCCACGGAGGGGCAACTTTTGCAACCCTTGACAGAGCGGAAATCCAACAGTGGTGGTCAAAGACTTCCTTTGAAATGCAAAGATTGCGAGACAACTCTGCTTGTGCGGAATCCGAGTACTCAACTATTGCTGACTCTGAAGACCCTGGCATTTCTTACAAACTCAGTTTCTCGCCATCCGAGAAGATTCTGCCATTGTCATCTTCAATTACCGGATTCTTTGGCAAGACCCCACGTGTTGCTATTCTTAGAGAGCAAGGCGTCAACGGTCATGCTGAACTTGCATTTGCTTTCAAGGCTGCCGGCTTTGAACCTATTGATGTTCACATGACTGATGTCCTTGACGGACGCTCTCTCGCTGACTTTACCGGTTTGGCAGCCCCTGGTGGCTTCTCCTACGGTGATGTCCTTGGAGCTGGTCAAGGTTGGGCCAAGTCTATTCTGATGCACGAGAATACTCGACGTGAATTTGCCGAGTTCTTCAAGCGCCCAGATACTTTTGCACTAGGTGTATGCAACGGCTGCCAGATGTTGACCAGAATCAAGGAGCTCATTCCTGGTGCACAGGATTGGCCCAACTTTGTCGACAATATCAGCCAGCAGTTTGAGGCTCGTTATAGCATGGTCAAGGTGCAGGTTGATGAGTCCCGTCCATCCGTATTCTTCCACGGAATGAATGGATCCTCTCTTCCTATTGTCGTTTCTCACGGTGAGGGAAGAGCCAAGTTCCCATCTCCCAATTCTCTTCAGACCCTCGCCGAGGCAGACATGATTCCTCTCCGCTATGTCGATAACCGACGAAATGTTACTGAGCAATATCCCTTCAACCCCAACGGAAGTCCTGCTGGTGTTGCCGGTGTCTCGAGTAAGGATGGCCGTGTTGTCGCCATGATGCCTCACCCTGAGCGTACCATTCTGGCAGAAGTTGCCAGCTATGTCGCACCGGAGGAGCTGGAAGAATGGGGCGAGTATGGTCCTTGGGTTAGAATGTTCCGCAGCGCGCGTAAATGGGTGGGTTAAGGCCGGAGGCTGGGGATAAAAGAAAAAGAAAAGGGATTGATATCGTGGCGTCAGTAAGGGTTAAGTTTGCTTATTAGGTTTTGTATTTTGGTCTGTATGTAATGCATTAGATATCAACAAGATTGACTGATTCAACGCTATCCATTCGCTTATAGTGTTTTACATGAATGCCTTTATTCTTTCAATGCCCTTTTCTCATATAGCTACACTTATGCCTCTACAGAAGCCCCATCAACTTTGTACACGCTCCCACTCACATACGAGCTGTCTGGTCCCAGCAAGAACATCGCCACCTGCGCAGCCTCTTCTGCCGTGCCCGCTCTCGGGATGGAGGTTGGGAACTTGGGCGGCTCGTCGGCGTTGTGGCCAACGTCGTCCAGATGGCCCTGCAGCATAGGTGTATCAATAGGACCTGGGGCGATGGCGTTGACGCGGATATTGCGCGGGCCGTATTCTTTGGCGGCAGCGACGGTGAGGGCTATGACGCCGTGTTTGCTTGCGCCGTAGGGCCCATGATGGGCGATTGCTATTATCATGTCAGGATCATGATGGTGAGTGGGGTAGGTGTATGTAAGTGAAGCGAAGACGGGTTGACTCACCTTGAAGGCCATGGATCGAAGTAGCATTTACAATACTGCCTCCGTCTTGGATGACCCTCAACTCAGCCCTCATACAGTACATCATCCCCGTGAGATTGACCCCCATGATCAACTCCCAATCTTCATCCTCAATCTCCCCCACCTTGAGCTTCCCATGATACTTGCCAATCACGCCCGCAATGTTGGCCGCGCCATCCAATCTGCCAAACTGCTCGACAATGCCCGCGATCCAGGCGTCTACTTCCTGGCGCTTCCTGACGTCCACTCTGGTAACCGTAAAGGGGGCGGCCTCTTCGCCGGAGAGGGTCCCTTGCTGCTGGGAGGAGAAGTATGCGGCGGTGGACTCGAGGCTTTGGGGGTTGACGTCGGCGATGCAGACGGTGCCGCCGCGGGAGTGGATGAGCTTTGCGGTGGCGAGGCCGATGCCGCTTGCGCCGCCTGTGATGGCGTAGACTTTTCCTTTGAGTGACATTTTTTATTTATTTTGTTTCTTTATTTCTTTATTTATATGTATCTTGTTTTGAATGAAGAAGTCAGGTGATGAAAGGCCAATGCGTGTTGACTGTGTGAGCATTAAATGATGCAAGTTTGAGATATAGTTCCCTGAATGTTACTCTGTATATATATATATTGCTAGATTACTTCAAGAAAAAAGTCCTAGTTTGAGATGAACACATATTGAGTCATAGCTCAAACAGTCGTTGGTTTTGTGAATCTCTTACTATTGTAAATTGTTAATGAGGGGTTCGTTACATTTCACACTCGAATGACATATAGTAATGATGCGCCCCACGACGAGTGCTGACCCTGAGGTCTTCCCCTGGGGGGCTGTTCATATAGCCTAAACAGGAGGGCGGTTCGTGTGGGGTTGATGAGACATTTCAGATAATCAAAGGCATGTATAGATAGATGATCCATATATCCCCACGACACCCCACAACACTTTACACAGTTGCTTCATAGTGAAACTGATGATTCTTTGCCTCATTAGGGCCTTCAAGCATTTGGTTTACATGACGCTCTGCTATCAAGGCCAGATTCTACGCATCGCATCATGATATAATCCGTATACCCACTCCCATCATATGCTCATCCCGCCTTTCGTTCATTACAATGCCGGACCTGTCCAGGCATCACGACCAACCTTGGCGTACCACGCCTGTTTATGCGGAAACGAAACCTGCCTCTCTCTTGCAAATCCGGCAATGTCCAGATGTCGTAACAACCTAGGTTTTCTCCATTAGGACAAATCTTTCTTCCTTAAAGCATCGGAACTTGCGAGTCACTCACCTTGCATTATCAACTCTTGGCTCCAGGCAAACATTCATAGTTCGATAGTCTGCCATCAAACACCAGTGCACCATACTGCTCATCCACGCAGACACCCTATCCCGCGCCCATTCCTCACCGATAATAATATGGAAACCCCGATCCCAGTCCCCAGCCTCGCCCGCAATGTGCTGACCAAGCAGATCCTCTTTTACCCAATAAATCTCGAAATACCCAAAGGGGATACCATCCCACAAGCCAATGACGGGGAATGAATGCCTTGAATTCAGCGCTGTTTCTAAAAAGCCTGGTGTATACTCGCCCCAGAATTCACTCACTCGCGGTTTACCCATCCACGTTTGCAACAGCGAGGTATCGCTCAAGGTCGTTAGGTGGGTATTCTCTGCGGGTTTTGGCCCAAGGGGACCAAGATAAGGGACTGGTTTGGGAGAGGAGGATGCAACTCTGAATGACAGATACTGTCCCACGCTAGGAATGAACCTGCAGTAGAATACCTCTCCCATTCTATGCGGCTTTGGCCGTAAAGGATGCCGAATTCCCCTTGTAAATGTATATTGCAACGGAGGCGGGGGGTAATATGTCGGAAGATGTGAAGTTGAGTAAAAGGGGCCGGGAGGGAATCCAGGAGAAGGTATTATCAAGCCATCACTTTCCAACCGATGATGTGATGGCATTGGAGATGACGAATGGCTTTGACGGAAGTGAGGTGAGTCTCCACGAACTGGTGAGCTTGGTCGACTGTTGGCTGGGGATCCAGGGAATGAAGATAGTAGGCCCAGCCTATTAGGTTGTAGAGTAAAGAGGAATAGCTGCCCGGGAATTTGCCAAAATGTGCGCTGAGAGACGAACATGCGCTCCCAGCTCTCCCCACTGTCATCGAGCGTCGTTCCCACAGCAGTGTCTTCCGAAGTGATTAGCCCCATGCGCTCCAGCTTTGGTATCAGATTTCGACCTCTAAGCACGCCGTCTCGCTTGATCCTAATCTTCCACTCCCCAACCGGCTTCGCATGTTCCGGTGTGCTCTTCGATGCCTGTGTATGCAAATACGGGCTCGGCTTGGTCTGGTGAAAGTACCAATAGAGTGTAATCCACATCATCATGGCAATCTGCCGTGTCGGACTCGCAGCGGGCTTAAACTCTGTGCTGGAAGGATTCGAGATGGATGATATAAAAAGGGCGTCGTTCTGCAAACTCGGCTGTATAAAGGGTCGTGTTCGCTTCTTGATTCTAGGTATTTTCTGTCGGTCTTCGTTCGCTTCGTCGACGTCCATGCTTCGTTCGCTTTGCTTGTCGTCATTTTCGAATGGCGATTCCACCTCTTCCTCTGTATGGAGGACCACTGTCCAGCCGATAGGAAAGGCGTTGTGATGGGTATTCATCTCGTGGCTCTTGAAGCCCACGCCTGCAAAGACGGGCGTGACGGTGAAGGTCTGCCCATCAGGCAGATGTAGAATTTGCGGCACCATATTCAATATCTGCCCTGGCTTTCAGCCCGTATCCAAGAGTAAAGCTTGTTGTCACGTATTTATTGATTCGATTGATTGAAAGACGATGCGGGGGCGGGGATGCTGTTGATCGCTGTGGAATCCTCCCTTAGGGCTGAAGATCCGCCAGTAGCCGAGACAAAGGTAGAGATGGTGGGTTTCTCTATGTGCGCAACCGCTCAGAAGTCCTATATGCTCTTGTTTGCAGCCTCAATTTGCATTGGTTCGCATGAGTAAGCGGAAACAGAGAAATAGATTGCACATGAGAAAGGCTGGTTGAGCAGAGAATTTGCGCATAAGCATCGTGATGCAAACGTTGGTGGATGCGCCCGCATGCGGTAGGCGGCGTGTGGGGCAACCGATGGTGCTGGAGGTGACCTCATAGGGGACTTTAGGGCTGCGTTTTACAGTGGAGGGAGCTGGGGTGTTTACCGGAAACTAATAGCGGTCTATAGCGGCTTCTAGTGGGGAGACGCACTGTAATTGTTACTGCCAAGATCGTCTCATAATTGATATGGATCGATTGTCACACCACCACATCCCATTCCTCATGCGAAACAAGCCTCTCATAAACTCTAATAATGCATATAGTACATGATATCTAGGTACTCATTTGCTCTTTGTCTCACTCTTCTCTTCTTTGCTTTCATCACTGTCCCTGCCCCTATCCTCCTCATCCTCGTCTTCGTCCTCATCCTTGTCCTTATCTTTATTCCCATTTCTCTCCTTCTCGAGAACCTTCCTAACTTCTTCTCCTCCGAGATCCTTCATTTCGTCCCAGTCAACATCATACTCAGTCGCCACCATCTTAATCTCTCTTCTTAGCGCATTCGCCTCGTGTACTAGCTGTTCCCATTTCTGTAGGTTAAACCCCCTCTCTTGGTACAACGCATTCTGCCGCTTCGACACTGTGATGTTCATTGCGGCTTTGTAACTCAGGTCACGGCTGATGAAAAGAAACCACAGATATCCTCCCATGATGGTCGCCAAACCAGCAAGGTACGTCACGGGCTCGACCAAGTCCCACCCAAAATCTGTATGAAATGTCACATAGTACACGACTCCCCACCAACCAGCCAGTGCCGCGAATCCCCCCTGGGCAAGCCGGTGAGCGCCTTTGTGAGCGAGTGTGTCGCACCCTGACTTGACCTGTGACATTTGGTCGATTTGACGGGACATGCGCCTGAGCTGCATACGCATATAATGGGTCCTGTCCTTAAAGCTTGGTACTGCAACCCGGAGCTCCTTGTCATACCCTTCAATATCGATGGCGAACTCTCTCCCACGCGCCGCATCTCTGATAAAGTCGCCCACCTCGGTACTTCCACTCCAGCGAACCCAGTCAGCCTCTCCTTTACTAGGACCCTCACGACCCAAGCCTGAATACGATGAAACGTTGTTATCGCCGACTGTAGATTTTGATGAAGTCTCATGATGATCTGTTTCGGCACGAAACCCAATATCTGGTAGCTTTTCCCGGTCTTTAACTTTTAATGGTGGGATTTCGGCTTGTATAAGCCTTTCAAGGTAAGAAAGTGGTTGATGAGGGTGTATAAGCAGCGCAAGAGGCTCGACCTTTTTGTGGTTTCCTTTCTTCTGTTCCTCTTCTGGCTGATTGATGAATTCTTGCTCAGGATGAAAGGGCATAGGCAGTATAAGTTTGAGAAGCCTCGTTGGTGTTGTCAACAGTCGGCCTAGAATCGGTTAGGTAGGTTCCGGCCATGATGAGCTCGCTTCCAGTAGCTCACCCTTGCTCCCATCTCCTCCTGAGGGGTCTGGGGATGTCGACTCCGGCTGAGCTCCAACACCATCCCTATGCCAAGGCCGATCATTGGCCATACGTCGCGGACTTCTAGTAGTCGCTAGCCGATCCTCCTCTTCATCCGCTGCTTTCTGATGGAGTTGCTTCGCCTTTTTACCAGCCTCATCTTCACCGAAGCTTCGTGAAAGCCGGAAGCTGCGCGTGGAGGTGACTTTATATTTTAGGCATGGCCATTCAAACTGTTGCTGGCGACTGAGAGCTCCGAGCTGTAATCTTGGTCGAGTGACAGGGGCCAGACGAAGAGTTGCACGCCAGAGGCCGGTCATTGTATTCCAACGGGGGTTTCTTTGTCTTGTTTAGAGTTCATTCACGCCTAATAATAATTCTTCCAGACTCTATAAAAGGAAATAAAGAAGATGACGAAATCGGGCTGAGATGCTGGACTGACATTCGTAATGTTTGGACTGAACCTGTTTCGTGAAGCTCCAGCGCTGCATGACGTCACTGTCAGAATATCGTAGCAAGCGTGCTTCCAGATTGCGACCAGCGTCTGTGATCAGCGGTTCTGCCCCAAACATGCAGCCTGACAGCTACTGGACCTGCAGTGATATAACCCTCCATGAGAACATCACAATTGTAGACGCAAAAGTTAGGGTACGAAATCTTTCACGGAACCATGAACGGCATTTGACGCTTTAAATAATGGGCCTATCGCGGGACGAGCGGGCCAAAGCGGCCAAAGCATTCCTTAACAAGCGACTCCCCGCCATTCTCAAGTCAAATTCAAGAGCCCGAAGGGGTGTTGAGAATGCAGAGTTGATTGTCGATCCGCCGTCTGTGTCAACCACAACAGATATAGAGGGATTAAGGGCGTCTGTTGGGGGAGATAAACATGATGAAGATGAAGCAAAGCCGAGATCTATTCGCCTCCAAGTCACAGATACTCTAGAAGCAGCATCTCGTCTGGTGGTCCCAAATCCATCGAAACCTCATCATAAACCTCGCATTGCTATCCTCAACATGGCATCTCCTTTGCGTCCTGGCGGAGGTGTTTTGACAGGCGCAACATCTCAAGAGGAATGGCTTTGTGGAAGGACGTCTCTCTATCCATCACTCCGCGAGGAATTCTATCGGCTACCAGAAGTAGGTGGTATTTATACATCGGACGTTGTGGTGTGCAAAATGTGGGACGAGGAAGCATCGGAGTTGAAAGCTCAGGACCAGTTCTTTGTCGACGTCATTACGGCGGCGATGCTGAGGCTACCAGATGTGGAAGAGCGAGATGGAGCAACAGTTTATGCAGAGCAAAAGGATAGAGACCTTGCCTTGCAAAAGATGAGAGCTGTCATGCGCATATTGTTATCAAAGGGTGTTGAGAAGGTCGTCCTCGGGGCTTGGGGCTGTGGTGCGTATGGGAATCCAGTCGGAGAAATTGCACGAGCTTGGAAGAAGGTCCTTCTCGGGACCAAGTCAAAAAAGACGGGCCACAAGGAGTCACTTGATAAATTGGAAATTGTTTTCGCAATCAAGGATAGGAGGATGGCCCTCCAATTTTCTGAGGCATTTGGCCCAGAGTTGGTGATGGAGAATGACCAAAGCACCCAACATGAGGCCAAGGAGCCTGGTGATCAACTTGAAGCAGAAGAATAATTCACGTGTTTGATATACCGTCTCAAACCCCCACATTACTACGACTCTGATAGTTAACGTGATGCCCAAAAGCGATACCATCTCCCTACCGAAGACAAGGTTTTTCCTACTTATTTAACATATATACGCACTCACGCATGATAGCAGATGAAGGAGGCTTCACACTATCACTTTCTCTCCTTCTTTCTTTCATTCTATCTCATCCTTTCGCAATCTTGAAGATGGAATACGGTTGATACGCCTGATTCTGATGCCGCGATTCCGAGGCAATAGAATTTCTCCTCAAACCTAGTTCAGTCCCAAACTTATCAATTACTTGTGGGTGGAATTAGGCGCTTTATAAGGTTTCCTTTGACAACATACTCGAAATAAGCCTCAAATTCCATATAGTCTAGTCAGCCAAGGTATATAAAGTCCAATGTTCTTCTTTTGACTCTTCCCTCGCCTCTTTTCGTACAAACCAACTCTTAAAGATCCTCTCACCAACGCCACTCAAAGGCCTTTTTTTACTTTAAAATCTCTGCTCTGAAATTGATATAGTGCTCTCGAGGTCTAGCTTACGTGGCACAATTCCCAAAAGATAGGTTGCAGCCCCTGATATATGCCCCGTTTCTCACACCCGCTGATTCAGATTAAAGGGCAATGAATCTCATCGTTGATAATGACGGTATATTCTAAAGAGCTGCTACTTTATCCAGATGAACTTCACTCTTCATTTCTCAGGGCGCAAATCCAATTGTTCAATACCCAGGGGATGGTGGTGAGAATAACAGCTGCCGTCACTTGGCAATGGACCCATGGATCCTTTTCCCCAACCAGTCTTCACCATCAAACGTAACCTCAACATTAAATCCTGAAAAGTCTGCTTTATCCACTCCACAAACATTCCGCTGGCCCCATAGCGCCACGAATTCAGACACCAAAGCTTGAGTCACGAAAGACTCTCATCCTCTCGCATAAAATTTGAGTTCCGACAGCAGAAGGCCTCGCTTCACAGCCCAAACTGACTTTTCGACTGGCCTTGTCTTTGGATACGAAACTTTTGTTCTCATTAATTCTCATCTTTAGACTTTGATCGTGGAGAAGGGGCCGACCAGCTGTGCTCTCCTCTTGGCTATATATACCTCTCGCTCCCCCCGACTTGCTTGGACTCTCATTCTTCTCCATCTCATATCTACCAGTCAGCTTCTTTACTATCCGCCAGCTTTTTATACCACTAACCACAATGCACTTCCAATCTCATATCAGCTTTGCCCCAGGGGGCTTCGAGGACTCTGCTTTGGACGGCCTGATGGAAGCCCAGAGCCCACCCACCTCTCAAATCCGAGACGAGAATTTAATTTCCTCCGATGAAGAAACAGTTGCTTCTATTATTTCTGCCACATCACACAAACGCACTCGAACTTCTCGCACTTTGCCATCATCACCTCTCTCTCCCTGGAAAGCATCTCGTGTCTCCAAGAAGACCAAGCGCAAGTGTCTCAAGCCTCGGAGCCTTGCCATTGATATACACAACGATAATACTGCTCAAGAACTTGACCTCCCCTACCGCACCTACTATGGAAGCAATGTCCCTGCATTGGGTGACAGAAGCAATGGCGGGAAATTCTTCTTTACACCTTTACAATTTATGCGCATGGGCTATGAAAGTTTCCGCCAGCGGCTGGAAGGTGATGAGGAAGCTCTCCAAGAACTTGGTTGGGTCATAAGGGCAGACCAGGTCAAGCTCGAAGAGGCAGTGAAAGGCTACTATCAGTGGACGCATAATGAGCACCACAATGATGTTTGCCTATGGGTCCAAGACAAGAAGTATGACCGCCACTGGACAGCCAAGCAAAAGGATAGCTTCAGAGCATTCGTCAGCCAGCTTGGTGACAAGAGCCGCGATGCCTGCCGAGCATACGTGAGCGGAGATCACGATACAGCCATGGCTTTGGATGCAAAGATTGAGCCATTCATCCAATCACGCCTAGCCAAGCTTGGCATCACCAATCTTCTCGTAAACAAGGAGCGCAGCTTCATCACTACCAGCTTCATGTGCACCTACCTATTTTATCCTATAAAGGAAGACACACCAAAGATCCACAGGGCCGACTTTCACAGGTGCGACGCGAGGCAGATTGACAGGAGATGGCCTGAATATTGGGCAGAGGGAGAGGGGCCTCGGGATGGTGACGAGTAAAGGGCGAATGATTGGAAGACGAATTGGAGTGGAGTTTTATATCAGGGATGCGGACAGAGTTTGTTATTGTCGAGCTTTTTTTTCCTGTTTGGGTTTAGGATACGAAAGCAATATGATACCAGAAATGAGATTGTACGCCTTGTGGCGCTTTGATGATCCTCCATACTTGTCTATTTGTGTGATTATCGCCAAATATGGATGTGGGTGTGACCTCTCTGACATCGGATAATTTACCTCCTCTCATCCAGTGATGATGTGCAGCACTTATTCATCTCACTACACGGCGCCGAGAAAAACTTCTCATCTTTATCAGCCGAAGATTTTTTTTAATCAATTTTCTTACTAGTTCTTCATCTGCTTTTTCAATAATTATCACCCGTCTAAATAATAATCTCCGAATCCATCAACGCCCTCATATCGCTTACCCTACACATACACTACACATCGGACGTCAGCTCGTACTCGTGTTTAAACGTCAACAGGGGTCTCATAGTAGGAACGGCCTAGTAAATTAAGGCGGGGCTCAGTGAAGATGACCCCGCCTTAATGTAGGTTAGCAGGATCATGATACGGCTACCAGTCAATTGGATGGCCAGGACGGGCAATATCGTTGGGAGCTACCAGGAGGCGCCTTATCGTTAAAAGCTCGCTCGACCTTATTAGGGGGCGGTGTGTCTTGAACTTGTTCTATAATACATCGAGATTTCTTCATTCCCAACCTTTAGCATCTGGCCCAATTGCAACATTATATCCCACTTCTAGATACCCTAATATTCTCCGTCACAATGGCCGACAACAAGGTATACCGCGCAAGCACCACTGCGCCAGTTAACATTGCCGTCGTCAAGTATGGAAAATAGGATCCCCTTGATGGAGTGTATCCCTCGAGACCTGGAACTAATTACCCCTTTGCAGGTACTGGGGCAAACGCGACGCAAAGCTCAACCTTCCTACCAACAGCTCTCTCTCTGTTACCCTCTCCCAGGCCGACCTTCGAACCCTCACAACCGCGTCTTGCTCTGCCTCTTACGCCCAAGGCGATAGCCTTCTCCTCAATGGCGAGCCCTCCGACATTTCTGGTGCCCGAACACAGGCCTGCTTCCGCGAATTGCGTGCCAGACGTGCCGCTCTCGAGGCTTCCAACTCCTCTCTGCCCAAGCTGTCGACCTTCCCCCTGAAGATCGTCTCCGAGAACAACTTCCCCACAGCTGCTGGTCTGGCTTCTTCAGCTGCTGGATTTGCTGCTCTGGTTCAGGCCATTGCCAACCTCTATGAGCTCCCCGACTCTCCCTCGGAGCTGTCCCTCATTGCTCGACAGGGTTCCGGCTCCGCATGCCGCAGTCTGTTTGGCGGTTACGTTGCCTGGAGAATGGGCGAGAAGGAAGACGGCACCGACTCCATGGCTGATCTTGTTGCTCCAGCCTCTCACTGGCCTACCATGCGAGCTCTGGTCCTCGTCGTTAGCGCCGCCAAGAAGGGTGTCTCATCCAGCTCCGGTATGCAGCAGACTGTTGCCACTTCTGGCCTCTTTCAGCAGAGAATAACACAAGTCGTCCCCGCCAACATGGATATCATGGAGGAAGCCATCAAGAACCGTAACTTTGAGAAGTTCGCCGAGGTAACCATGCGTGATTCCAACTCTTTCCACGCCTGCTGCGCCGACACCTACCCTCCCATCTTCTACATGAACGACGTTTCCAAGGCCGCCATCCGAGCTGTCGAGGCCATCAATGCCCAGGCTGGCAAGACCGTGGCTGCCTACACTTTTGATGCTGGCCCTAACTGCGTCGTCTACTACCTCGAGGAGAATGCGCCGGCCGTTCTCGGAGCCTTTGCGCCCATCTTTGTCGGAGCCGATGGCTGGAAGGAGGGAAGCACTGCCGCAAACGCAAGTGTCAAGCTGGACGAGAGTCTCTCCAGTGCCTTGAAGGAGGGAGTTAGCCGAATTATCATGACTGGTGTTGGCGAGGGTCCTCTCAAGACGGATGAGTTTTTGGTTGCTGAGGATGGTTCCCCGGTTAAGCGATGAGCAAGAGCGTCATTTGCGGGATACAATGGGTGTTGAATGGGACGGGATGTGGAATTTCAAAAGTTGCAAGATTTATTTAATGAAAGAGATATTAGAAAAAAATACACCCGATTTCTAAGCACACATTGGAGGTTTCAAACTGGCTGATGTGCTCGCTGGGTGATTGAGCTTCAGGGCCTTGATTGATTTCGGTGGGCAGCTGTTGCACCCTGACAAAACATCATCAGATTGAATGCAGGTGCAATCCACCACTTCACCTGCCTCTCTCTCCCATTCGGAGTTTCCCCGCCTTTAAGTGACTTGATAAACTGTCTTTTACTCTTCTCCTCTTTTCCTCCTTTCTTCACCTTGCCATTGCATCATTCCTCTCATGTGAGGACTTATCGCAACAATGAGCAACAACGCATCCGACGATGAGGCTGACCCGGGCCGAATGCCTGAGGTGGTTAACATCACTGCCCTTCTTTCCAGAGGTCACGATGTCGAAATCATAGAGCTTGACAAATCTGGACATCCTCAGCAGGGATGGTTGCATGCCAATGACGGGCACATTGTTCCCGTGAGCTATCCCACTCAGCTGTGTATCTGCTTTGATTAACCCGATGGTACAGATTTATCCCAATGACAAGTCAAACAGTTTCCTGTTTCAATCTCTTCGAGAATGGCGCAAGGTAGTCTTTGACTCCTTCCTCCCAGTCGGCTACCCCCATTCTGTCTCCAAGGACTACTTGTCCTACCAGATGTACGACTCTCTTCAGGCTTTCTTCTCAACTATCAGCTCCCTACTCGCCAACCGTGCTCTGCTTCAGGGCCTAGGAGTCGGAGATGCCTCGTCCACGGCAACATTTGCCCTGCTTCTCACTATTCTCAAGGATGCCATGTCTCGAATTGCCACTATTGTATTCGCCAACCGTTTCGGTCTTCGTATCGAACCAGATGCCAAGCGATATCGTTTCCTTGCCGACCTCTTCAACGACTCTGCTTTTTTTCTTGAACTCTATAGCCCATATCTTGGCTTGTGGGGCAAGGTTGTTGCACTCAGCACCGGTGAGGCACTTCGAGCCCTTTGTGGTGTTGCGGCAGGTGCAAGCAAGGCGGCTTTGAGTGTGCACTTTGCAAAGCATGACAACTTGGCCGAACTAAACGCAAAAGAGGCCAGTCAGGAGACTGCTGTGGGCCTCATTGGTCTATTAGTCGGGACAGTTGTGGTAAAGAACATTGAAGACCACACAAGTGTCGTTTATTTGATGATACTTCTTGTCTTTGCTCACCTCGGTATGAATTACCTTGGCGTCCGCAGCGTATGTATGAACACTCTGAACCGCCAGCGGGCGACCATACTGTTTGACGAGTACCTAAAGAGTGGCAACGTCCTATCTCCTGAACAGGTTGCGGAGAAGGAAAATATCATTTTCTGGGACCCCGTTGTTCGTGATTGCAATGGTAAACTTGTCGCGCGTATAGAATTCGCGGAGAACTACGGCCAAGCGATGAGCTGCAATGACCCCCACAATCAGGTTGTTATGGTTGATGGTGGCATGCACACCAAGTTCTTCTGTCCACCAGTCAGCGGCCGACTCATCCCTATCAAGATGCTCCTTTGGTGCGGAGCAAATCCAAAGGACGCTATTCGGGCATGGTTCGGATCAATGGAAGCTGCGTGGACAATGGGTCTTGAAGGAGATTTCCCCCGAAACCTGGGTCGTGTCTTTCGTGATAACAGGACGGAAGGCATAGAATATATTCGCGTGCCGAAACTGAGCCCGGAGGAGGAGGCGAAGAAGTATCAGATACGATACTTTAGCCCAGATCTGTGGAAGAACATGTATGAAAAGGGATGGGACTTGGAGACGCAGGCATTGGAGACGAAGGCGCCTGTCAGATTGTACATCCAAAAACGAGGGAAGAAGGATGAATGAGGCGGTGGAGTGAAGCATCTCGAGGCCAAAGAGGCAGTTAATGAATTGCTATGTACGATAAATGAGGACATCCCAGTCTTTTAAGATAAATGAGCTACCAAGATGCGCAATGGAGATTTCATATTGTACAGAGCTCCTTGGCTCAGTTCCTTCTAATTTGTCTATACCGTATTTTACAATTTGAACGCCAATATGTGCTCGTGTAAATCATTACCCATCAAAACTTTTATACGCCCTGGATGTATAATCACCTCCCAGTTGTTACGCTACTCCCGTCCACCTCATGACCCTCATTTTGACCCCCTCCCATGTATTCAGCTTGGGCCTTACATCGAGATAAAAGCTGGGTACTCCACCCCCTGTGAGACCCGGTCGACCGGCATAAAAATCGATTACATATTCTACACGAGTACCGCACCGGTCAATGACCCAGTCGTGGCGATCAAAGGGCGCAGTGTAGCCCAAGATGGTGTTGATACGTGCGGTGGGAGTCATACGGTCGTTTTTGTTGGCAAAGGATTCGAGCTTTGGGCCACCGCATCTATCCCCTTAGTGTCAATATGCAATATCCCATGAATTTATACAAGTGATTGGCAAGACAAGGGGAGGGGGGGCCGACGTACTTTGATGAGATGAGGTAGGGAGCCTCCCACTCTTGAATATGCTTCCATGCGCGCTCGTTTACGGCATTGTGAATTGGCACGACGGTCTTCATGTCTGTCTCGCGGGCGTCGTACCCTTTGCGCTTCATGGCGTCAAAGAACATCTTTTCGGAGGGGTAGACCCAGTTTCCCGAGGTGTGCTCTCCGGTCTCGATCTCGTGGTTGGGAGGGTTGGCGGATGCGCCGTGGGGGACGGGGCAGCCTGATGGGTCGCTGGTGGTGGAGCGGGGGATGCTAGATGTTACGCGGGCGGTTTCGAGTCCTGGGAGGGGAGAGGAGTGTGCGGTGGGAGGAGCGGCGGGAGTTGGTGTTGAGGGGGAGGACCAGATGTAGGATGTGAAGGTCTGGGTCCAGGATTTGGATTGTTGGGGCTGAGAGTGGTCGACGGGACATTGTGAGGGGGCAGAAGGGGGTGTGTTTTTGGCTTTGGCAGCTTCGGCGGCGCGGGCTTGTGCGAGCCATGCGTCTCGGGTTTTGTGGTCGACTGGACAGGCGTCTTCGGCGGCCATGATGGATATGGAGATGGAGGTTCGAAGTGGGATGTCTTGGCCGGGAATCGAGGTGGGACAAGGTTCTTGGGGTGGATAAGTCGAGAAATGGTACTGTATTGATAGTGCGCGCTTTTCAGAAGAAAATGTGTTAGGCTGCGCTATTCATGCTGAATTGAGAATGGATTGCTAAGCTTGGAAGAAAGATTTGCTCATGGTGTTGAGTGGACGTAAATTATCGTGGGATGGTTTTGCGATCGCGACATCAAGAAATTTTGGTCCGACATTTTGCCGGTGTTATTGGGCCACCATACTCCGTACACGGAGAGAGATGCGAAGGGACCATCATCTGCTGGCAATTAATATTGAACAATTATTTGCATAGACACAGTGGAATTGTATAATCAGATCAATCACCTGAATTGAATTGATCTGTTAATGCTTTGTTAAGACTTGCAATGCGAAGCTCCAACTTGACCATCTACCAACCTTGGATCACTGAGATCATGGCCACAGTCAACTCAATCTTACAGCTTCGATCGATCGCGCCAAGTTGATATGCAAAACACCAAGTGGCGACATGATTGTATGATATCGTACAATCTGCTACCTCTACGGCTTGCCAAGTTGGCTTACCTGTTTTGACTTTTGTGGTCCACATTTTTGTTGTCAATCCATATCATGATGAAATCATTCGCCGCTTGGTGAAGTCATCGCCATGACGTCGTTCCTCATTCAATGGCATACAAATATGATGCTATCCGAAGCTCTCAATTGTTTTGCAATTCAGTATTTCTTACTGAACCAAACCATACGAATTGTATAACATTTTGATCCAAACAATCATACATCATGTCCAACAACAATAACTTTGAGGAACTCTCGAGACAGGCTGAGGTCGACCTCAATACCTACCAGGCCAAGACTGGCAATGCTCGCCGTGAGGGCCTCGGCGACGCTGGAGTCAACTCCTTTGCTACAAAGAAGTTCGACTCTGCTGACGTGAGCTATGGCGATGACCTGAGCACCAATAAAGGTGATAACAGACGTATTCCTCCTGGTGAGGGTGGTGACCTTGATGCTCGCGGCCGGTAAGCTCGTTTACCTCACCTTAGATGCTTAGGCGAATGCTAATACATCACAGACAAACCACAGGCCGAAATTTTGAAGGCGAAGGCGGACCTGAAGAGTCCTTTGAACAGACAGGCGAAAACGACCCTGATGTTGTTGGCAGTCGCCTCAACCGCGTCGAAGGTGACCTAGGCCGCGGCGGCGACGTTTTGCGAGAAGGCCAAAAGGCATCACACGCAAACGTGGGCCGCAACCCTCCCGGCGTAGGCGGTTCCAAGTTCAAGGGCGAGGACTACTATAATCCTGAGAGTGTGCCGGATAGCATTGCGGCGGAGGGGTGGGTGCCGCCGGAGAGTGTGACGCAGGCCAGTAGAGAGACGGAGGGATATGAGAGGGAGCAATAATCGTATTATGAGAACAGAAGAATGATGCCCACATTTGGGGCATGAAAAGTTAATTGACGAAAAAAAAGTTGATCTCAATAATGAATCTTGTACTACTCCGTAGGGCTGAGCGTTGCTGCATACTTAGATGAACGATCGTGATATGAATGTGCATATGTGGCTGGTGTATGTGGCTTGACTTCCAACCTGCGTCATCATTCCTCATCAGCCACTCGAGATATCCTCGTGTGACCTTCCAAGCCAGCTCGTATTCCTCCCTCCACACCACTGCCAGATGTAATTCTGCGCGCCGTATGAACTATGCTATTGTCCTTCTGGTGAACGATCCCCTGGAATCAAAACCACAATGCCTGGTCGCTCGCCCTCCTCGTCGGGCTTTCTGCCCATGCCGGGGAGCCCATCGTCGTCTTGGGCTCTCTACGCAGCTAGAATCAAGGCTCTCGCACAGCATCCCAATACGAGAGTCATTGTCGCCTTTTGGTTACTTGGTGCGAATTTATCCATGACTTGAAAGAAAATATTTGTTAGAAACGCTGAAATTAACGGTTTCTTAGGCCTAATAAACAACGTCCTCTATGTCATCATCCTCTCCGCAGCCCAAGACCTCGTCGGAACGCTCCCCAAAGGCTTCGTTCTCCTCGCTGATGTCGTGCCCTCCTTCTTCACCAAGTTGATCGCGCCCTACTTTATCCACCGTGTGCCATACCGAATTCGAGTCCCCGTCTTCATCGCGCTATCCGCAGGCGGCATGTTCATGATTGCATTGACACCACCATCAAAATCTGTGGCCGTCAAGATGATTGGCGTCGTGCTGGCGAGTCTGAGCAGTGGTGGCGGCGAGCTTAGCTTCTTGGGACTGTCGCATTATTACGGCCATGTGAGCTTGGCTGGTTGGGGATCTGGTACCGGTGCGGCAGGCTTGATTGGTGCTGGTTTATACGTTGCCCTGACCGACTGGTGGCATTTTACCGTTTCGCAAAGCTTAATGATCTCAGGTTTCTTGCCAGTCATCATGTTCTTCAGCTTCTTCTTCATTCTTCCACAGGAACCTCTCCGACGGGGGGCGGCTTTCAAGGAATACGACACAGTCCCGGAGCAGGATATCGAAGATGAAGATGCGGAGCGCATTGAGGAGCATACAGCTACTTCAGCTCTGCTAGCCCCTGAGCCTTCTGTTCTCTCTGCAAATACCACGCACGCATTGACACAGGCATCAAACTCGAACAACAGCTTCAGTGATAATCTCAATCGGGCCAAGTCACTTTTCGTCCCGTACATGTTGCCGTTGTTCCTGGTATACATTGCCGAATACACCATCAACCAAGGTGTTTCGCCTACTCTCCTCTTCCCATTGGCGCACTCTCCATTTGAGGAATTTCGCGAGTTTTATCCCTTTTACGGGTTCCTCTACCAGCTTGGTGTCTTTATTTCTCGGTCTTCCACGGCGTTTATCCGTATCCACGATCTATACTTCCCAACGTTCCTCCAGGTTGGCAATCTTGTGATTCTGACCCTCCACGCCATGTTCTTCTTTATCCCCTCCGTTTATATCGTCTTCTTCATCATATTCTGGGAAGGTCTTCTCGGTGGCGCTGTGTATGTAAACTGTTTTGCGGAAATCATGGAGAATGTGCCTCCCGAGGAGCGCGAGTTCAGTCTAAGTGCAACGACAGTGAGTGATAGTGGAGGAATTTGCATTGCCGGACTTGTCGGTATCGTGATGGAGACGAAGCTCTGTGAATATCAGGTAGCACATGGAAGGGATTGGTGCCAGAGAATTAAGATAGCACGCGGGTGATTGCATAGAATGCATAGACGAGATACTGATGGCCAGGTACTATGGGCGGCGTTATGATTTACGTATAGTCTTTTAATCAGAAATTGAACATATCAACAAGAAGCCGTCTTATGTATGAAATATGTTTTCATCGAGTGTTTCTCTTATTATTTTAATGCACAGTCTCGGCTTTTGCAATTGTGCCTACACCCCCGTTCCACTCCCTCGCTGCACATAAATCACTTATTAATTCCACCCTCATTTGCTCCTCACCAGTTCCTGCGTCAGAGGTTCTCCAGCGCTGCTGCAACCACAAGCATATTGCCTTATAATCCCTCCTCGCCCTTGTACGCATCCACCATATGTTCTCGAACCTGCAAAGCAGGCCAAACCAGTATCCCAGAATCCACATTGCCCTCTCATCATTTCCCTCGAGTAGAGAACGGAATTCTACGTCCAGCGTGCCGAAGAAGCCGAGATACAGGAAGAATGTATCCATCATGGGAGGCAAGTCTTTCAACACGGCTAGTATACGGAGAGGTTCGAAGAAAACGTGCTCAGGGGGTGTGCTGGCATCCACGTTGCAGAACTTAAGCCATAAGTCGGGCACACTAGTGAGATTATGGTCTTCACCGTGAAACGTCTGCTGATCGTCATCTGAGTAATCGTACATCCATTGCAGGATGGTATGCTCCCGGTACCCTTCCGTGGCGTGTAGGAGCGGCTTCAGCCCCATATTCAGCGCAAACCAGTTTAGCCTCCCCTCCTCCTTACTGAACACCCAGCTCCGCCCGGGGTCTTCATCCACCAGCACCGAAAAACTGAGTAAATTAAGCAGCATCGAGGTAAGAAGAAGAGCATCAGCAGCCTGCTGATCCAAAGGCTGCCCTAGAGCACTCTGAAAATTTCGGATAGCGATGGATTGTTGGAAGTGCTCGGCGACATGGTAGGGGGATGAAGGGCTGGATGTGTTGTGGCGGAGGTGGGAGGCTGAGACAGCGAGAATGGCGGAGAGGAGGTAGGGGCGGGAGAGGCCAAGAGAAATGATTTCGCCGAATTCTGTGGATCCAAGAATGGTAATTTCTGAGAAGAGATTTTGGAAGTGATGGAGGAGAGCGAGCCGTGGGGTGCCGTAGGGGGAGTGCTGGGTTGTATCTAGAGGGATTGGAGGAGACAAACGGGTTTTCATTATTAGACTTGTTTGACTGGTAGCTAATGATGTTTCATTCGGTGATGGCTCCGATTGAACGTTCTGAGAGCTGGGACTGGGTTCCGACTTATCAGAAGGATAGCTGCAAAAGACATTATTCCGAATACATCTTGCGCACTCGGGTTTGCCCTCATCACACTAGCATTCATGTAAGCCATCAAATCATAAGGCATCTCCCAGAAGAAGTAGCATCATGCCTAGGAGAAGAGTGTAACACACACCTTGACACGCTTCACCTTACATCCCAGACACCCAGCCTTGGACTTTCTATGCGTCTTGCGCTTCTGATACCGCCTGGCCTGCAATGTTGACGGCCCAGGCTGGAACGACAAGACCTGAAAGATGGGTTCAGAAGTAACGGTACCACTCCATGAAGTCTCCACCCTCTCAAGGGCTGTCCTGTTCGGATCACCACTCATCTCAATATGCAAATATAGCCCACTCTACTCCGTATCATATACCGGATTGTCTTCATTCAGCCTTTGTATCAATAGCCTTTGTAAACAATGCACTGTCTCAAATTGCACTCACAGCCCAAAGGGGGAAACGAAAGCATTTTAAACTCTCCCTCCGCTATTCGGGAACACATTCATTGTGATCTGCGTAAGAATGGGTCATCATAGTCCGCATTACGGTTGCTACCCGAGGTGGGGGACGGGTGATCTGCAAGCATCGTGGCGCATGTCTCGTTTTCCTTTTTCAGCAACGTTACGGATCTGAGACAGACATTGGACGAAACGTTGTAAGCACTAAAACACAGTTTCGTATTCCTCGCCTTTATCAATTTCAATGTGGATCGAAGGATTTATATGCTCATGATTTTTGTCAGTTTGCATTGTTGCCACAAGAAATGGTTAAATGTCGAGACAGCGTCATCAAGAGCGACTTGGCAAAGCCACATTGCGACAATCATGTACAGCTTGGCTGATGCAAAGGCAAGTGAACAAGCTAACGCAAGCAACTGCGATGCGATCCTATGAAATCACGACGGTCTGAGGGGCAGTGGAATGGTGTCGTTTTCCTGATCGAGATGAAGGTTAGTATTATAAGAGACAGCGATATTCTCTTCAATGAGCCATCCTCATGTAGCCGGCATAAACAATCCCATAGAAGAGACAACCATTCAATTTAGTCGCATTTAAAATGTTGCTCAAGTGTTTTTTCCCCCTTCTTTCATTCGTATTGTTGGGTGTCTTGGCCAACCCGGCACATCAGCTGTATCCTGTTCTGGGACTGGTTGATCTTGGGTATGCCAAGCATGTTCCAACTTTTATCAATACCACCTCTTCTGGCCTAAGAGTTGCTATCTATCGGAACATTCGCTTCGCAAGGCCACCGACAGGCAATCTTCGGTTCAGAAAGCCGGACACCGACATTCCAATAGAATCTGGCATACAAGATGGTAAAGTTCCTTGGGGATACCGAGACTGCATTTCTTCAGCTCCAGGCTACATCCCATTCCCAGACATCAATGGCACTACATGGGGACATGAGGATTGTCTTTTTCTAGACGTCTATGTCCCAGATGGGGTAAAGCCTAGCGATAAAGTACCCGTGCTGCACAACTTCTATGGCAGCGCGTATGCCTTTGGTAGCAAGGAGTTCCTATTCAACCCGATGGGGCTCTTTGACCAGATGAATATGGTTCATGAAAGCAAATTCATCTTTGTCACCAACAACTATAGGTACCTGAAAATGCCCCAGGCTAGCAGTTGGCGTCTAACCATAGACAGAATGGGGGTTTTGGGGTGGTCGTATGCAAAAGGCGAAGATATGGATAGCAATGTTGGCATGTTTGACTGTCTCGCAGCGGCGGAGTGGACGGCAAAGTATATCCACAAATTCGGCGGAAACGGGAAGCGCATCACAGCCATTGGACAAAGCGCCGGGGCCGGGATGCTGTATTATATGACGGTGCTCAACGGTGGCAAAGGCAGGTTGCCGTTTCAACGGGTACGTATGTCTGAAGCAAACGACACGAACGATCATCCTACTCAGGGACGACCTCTAACAGACATGTGTAGGCGTTTATCTCTTCCCCTGCAGCACCTCAGAGACGAAATGTTACAGCGCGCATGAGAAAGCAGTTTAATTTGGTACTCGGTGCAGCCAACTGCACATCGCTCGACTGTCTCCGCTCGATTTCCGAGGAGTCCATGTTGGCTGTGAATGATAAGCTCATCAACCAGATGCCCACTGAAAGTGGAGGCGGGACGCTTGGCCCTGTGATGGGATTCGGGCCCGCGCCAGATGGAAAAGATATTCCTGATATTCCGCTGGCGATGTTGCAAAAGGGCAGGTTTCATAAAGAACTGGAAGGCCTCGTAATAGGAAGCATGCTCTTTGAGGGCAAGGGCACATCGTCGGACCAAAACATGCCAGCCAAGTTCCCATGGCTGGTGAGGCTCACGCTTCCTTCGGCTAATAACAGGGGGATCGCCAAGATTCAGGCTGGCTATCATAATCTTTCCGAACCGGCGGAACTTGCGTGGGATTAGACAACAGACACTGTATTTACCTATAACGCGTACAACTTAGCCAAGACCATGGCTGGCAAATCACATCGATACATCATGTCGGAGCCACCAGCAGTGCATGGCCAAGACGTTAATTGTAAGCATTCGCAATCCGTGTGGCCCGTATTTCCGCGTCATTTACACCGGCGATGTTTGTGGTGGAGAGGTTTGCTGACATGTGTTTGTGTTTGTGGCGGAACTGTTAGATTACTTTTACGTTGATCCCGAGAGCACACCAGTCCCTGACGTCAGGACAGCTCGAAAATTTCAGACAAAGTTGCTAAAGTTCATCATCCATGGCGAAGATATGGACTGGTCGAAGTATGGCAGAACGGGTGAGATTTTCAACATTGTCGAAGCCTTTCAGAGGGAGGTGTTTCCACAGGCGCTGAAAGATAGATGCGAGACGCTGAATAGGTTTGTACTCGACCCTGTCAATGGCGCATAGAAGCACGGATGAACGGATAGCTGCGTTTATCGACGGGGGAGCACGGAGGGGGCAGTGGATAACAGTTGAGATGCGATCAACAGAGACATTGAAAGTCTTTGTAAGACATAAGATGATGATGAGAGATAAGGATGAATGATGTGACGAAGAATTGCGGGTATGGGAACAAATTGCATTGACGCACCGCCAACACATCCAACCAACCGACTATAAAGGGTTAATGAAGCATCAAGAAACAATCACGCAAGAAAGAGACTGTCAAATGTTTGAAATGCCAAGAATGCGATGTGGAATTTTAGTTGGCCCGTGCTTTTCTTGGATTAGAGCTACGGAGCACTATTACCCGGAAGGGGCTAGTGTTGGAGTACAGTCACCAGAATAGGATACCAAGATGTAAACGAGTCCATTCCATGTCTTATTAATCCGGTAGAGATGGTGAATATGGAGAGACATTTTTTTTATTATTTTTTACTGTCAAGAGGCATTTATTCCCATTTCTCCCGGTCTGATTTTGCCCACCATGCGTGGTTGTGTGAATGTCAATGGCTACATGAACCATTACTCAGTTCCTGCACTATTGATGAGATCAGCACCCCAGATGAATCAAAGTACCTACAAGTATTAATGTACGGAGTACACGCGTCCTTTGACAGCGTTACCCATGTTGCCATGCAAACAGTTAACGGTTGCAGTAGATGAGGCTGCCCTTGCTTGCTCTGGCTGGCTTCCGATCCTTGCTCGCTGTTGTGCATGGCTAATGGCCTTTGGATGTGGACGTGCAGGGGACATGTAGTGGACGTACCAGGATAAATATAGTGCCAAGACGGAACCACTAAGGGGCACCGAGTTGCCCCCCCTGCGTTTCGCCTCAACCCCTACAGAGCCGAGAGGTGACCTTCTGAAAGCCACTAAAGGCTGCTAAGCCTCCCCCACTGACCCGTAGCTGGTGGAGGGTTTAGCAGCTGGAGCGCTGGGCTGAAGCGCCTGAAGCTGAAGCATCTCCAGCGGCTCTAGCGACTCATTGGAGAAGGGATTGCGACGCATGGCAGGGCATGGACAGTGTCGAGAGGGGCCCCAACACTCCCTCTCCCCATTATTTCCACTGAGCTACAGGGAGGCTACAGGGGACTACAAGGGAACTAGGCCCGGAACAGTAACTGAGTACGTACTGCCAAGGTTGCTTTCGCTTCCTCGCTGCCGATCAACCCGTGTAGGCGCCTCTTGGACTTCGATCCAAGGAATTTTGATTGAGACTTGAGAAGAAGCAGCCAAGCCAAGGTTCAAGGTTCCTTTTTCTCTTTTGTATGCATTCAATTCGTCCCTCTTTTCTAGGCTCATCGTCTTTTCTTCCCTCCCTTCATCCCCTTCACCCCCCTCATCCCATTCTTTCTTTTCATCAGAAAATCAAATCACCCCCTTTCTCTTCTTCTCTTCTGTTGGAATTCTTTTACAATAAACTCGTACCCGTTTCTTCTTCTTTTTCCCAATTTTCTTGCGCGCTTTTTCATTTTCTCGATTCGATCTCGATTTCTGTCCAGTTTTTCTCTCTCTCGCTTCGTTGTCGTCATCCCATATCTCGTTCCCTGCGGGCACGTAGATCGCCATTCGCTACCACAACTCGACCCAAAATACACTCTCTTTACGATCAACCATCAACTCTTTATTCTCTCAATCGTTTCCTATTTTTCTTCTCTTGACGAGATAATCGAAAAATCCATTACCACAGCCGACGAAATCGTAGCATGCAGTCACAATGTTAGTCGGCAGCGTCAGGTCCTCAAAGTTTACTGCCCTGATCATCGGGGTGGTCATCTTCATCACAGCCTTTGCGGCTCTCGTCTATAACCAGCTGGATTCCTGGGAGTTACCAACAAGGCATGTGCCGAGGCCTGCATTATAAGTACTTTGCGACGCCCATACTAACCTCAGTCGCAGACCACAAACCGATTCTTGGTCCAATTCGCCATCAACACAAACATCAAAGGCCAAGTCTGCCGAAGCGCAACTCCGTTCCATTTGGTTCAATCATCTGCATAAGCCCTCAGTTAAGCCCGATGCTCCATTCTACCAACCATATGGCGCATTCAAGTGGGATCTCAAGTCCCAGGCCAAGTTCCCCGACACCATGGGTGAGGATCTTTGCATCATCGACCTCGACAATCGCCCATTCGACGCACCCGATCAGATCTTTGGACCGCACATAATGAGCTGGAAGAATGCCAGTCAAATTCACGGCCTGTCCATGGGTGTTCTCAACCATTGGCTCTATGGTACGTTTCGCCAATGCGGCGCAAGTGGTCGCAACTGCCCTTGACAACTGAAATGCTAACACTCAATAGCCAAGATCCATGGCTACAAATACTACTTCATTGCCATTGATACCCCCGAAGATCGTCGCGCATCGTGGAAGAAGCCTCCCATCATCTCCAAGATTCTCAAGAACCACAAGGCCTGCCTCTACCTCGACTCCGATGCCATCTTCAACAACCTCGATCTCCCTTTCGAATGGCTCATGAACTACTGGGACATTGACCCCGCCACCAACTCTCTTGCCCTTGCTGTTGACCCTGATCGAGAGTTCAACAAGGACAAGAAAGGCAAGCTCATGCTCAACACCGGTTTCATTGTCGCCCAGAACAACCCCAAGACATACGAGATTATGGACGCTTGGCAGGGCTGCCCAGAAGAAAATGGCAAATACCCCGAATGCGTCGAATTCCGTCTCAACGATCCTGGCCGGCCTACTGATCAAGGTGGCTTTGGTAACTACGTTCGATACGATTACGCCAACGATATCAAGGAGCTTTCCTGCCAAGAGGCCAATGGTTATCCCGACAGCGGCTCGGATTGCGAAGGCAAATTCATTCGCCATCTATGGACCGGCAAGGACAGCTGGATCAAGATTTTCGTTGGCGAGCAGGTCCCAGGTCCTTATCTTGAGATGTTTCACAAGGAGTACCTCGCGGAAAAGAGCAGCTTCTACGTCACAGAGAAACAGCTTATGAGCCGGTAAAGCTGAAATGAATTGGGGTAACGAATCGGCGTTTGAATTTATTTTCAACATATCCAAGGTGTATAATATGAGTGTTGACGAATACCTGTCACCCGTCTGCTCTCTTTTAGGAGCCCTTTCCTTTTGGTGGTTTTTTTTTTGTTTGTTATGGAGCAATATGGGTTATCAGATCATGGGAATACCCCTTCATCCCTTTTTCGGCAGGCAATCGCAGGAGCGTTTTGGAATACAATTATACCGGAAAGCACGAAAAGAAGGGCATTAGACGCAATGTATATATATTTCTCGGCTTGTTTGGAAATGCCAACGGGGCAGAGTTTACGATGGACAAATGACCAATACGGCCTCTATACGGAGGACTCTGAAGCTAATTTTCAATTGAAAGCGTTAACGATGAATACTGGTTGTGCTCTAAGCAGTGATATTACGTGGTCGGCTTTTAACAGTGGGTGGTCACATCGCCTGCGGCTAACTGAGAGATCGTCTGCAGATCCAGACGCTATGAAGATGCCCCTTTCAGTAGGGTGATTACTTGGCAAATAGCTCTATTTGTTATTAGCCATGTAGATCAAACAACATGGTACACATCATTTCTATGCGCTGATCTCTTCCTGATGCAAAGCCTCTTATTGAACTCTGCATGCCAGGTAACATTTCTGCAAATACAGCTCGCTCGGTTACTGCATCTCTCTAGGAAGGAGTCCATTATACCATGAGACTACCACGAGTACCTTTCTGCTGCTTAAAGAGCATCGCCTACCCTGTATCAAAAATTCAGGTAGGAGCTCAACTCAAAAAGAAATAAGATGTGTCAAAACAATCATCCCAGCCGGCATTTCCTGAAGCCCAGAAATTATTTAACACATCCTTTGCGCCCCCGATGCTGCGTAGATGTAGTGGTTCCTTTTCAATAGTAGACAGATGCTTATATATAGTAGCTTGTAAATCTGAGGAGTTCGATGCTACGCCAGCGACGATCAAGGGCCAGATTAGAATATCTGTGCCCTCGAAGGTCTCCATGGCAAGATTGATGCGTTGGAGGAGTCGATGGTGGTGAAATGATAATGATTGCTTGCGAAGAGGAGAAAGATTGTCTTGTGGTAGTAGTGATAGCATTCCGTAAAGGGCCACGCTGGATTTGAATATATCTGCTGCGATAACTAACCTGGATGAGTCGGACAAATTGCAGCTTTCGATCCAGGGCTCAGGGTCAAACTCTTCGATTTGATCCAGGATCAGATTAATTTCGGATTGGAATTCAGCTGAGAAGATGACGCTGCCCATTTGTAGGCGGATGCGGTTGATGCGCACAACGGCGAGGAAGAGATCTATCGGGTAAGGGAAGCTGGGGTAAGAGACGACGGAGTAGAGATTTTGTAAATCGTCATCGTCGAAGAGAGATACTTCGGCGATTTGGTCGTAGCAAGGGCTTGTGGTATTGGCAAGTGTACAGGTACTATGGGATGGCCATGTTAATGATATCGTTCGAAAAAGGATATCATGCGGGCAAGGACTTACATCAGAAAACTCAGCAACGGAATCGTCACATCGTAGAAACAGTCTAGCAATGGACAGAGACCACCGCAAAGGTTGATGAAAGAGAGGAAGCCTTGGACATGGGGTCTCCAGTTTGTTGAGCGAGGGAGGATGAGCTAGTTCAAGTAAGCAAAAGGGTCCAAGGGAAGCAGCGTCTGCATCAAAAGCAGCGTGGGGGATGAGGCAAAAAGAGACATTTAAATACCTCTGAATTTAATAAACCATTAATACCCCAGAGAACATCGCCCTTGGCAGCAACCCCCCGAACAAGGTCTTTATTTACAGACTGAATGGAAAGCCCCACGTAGTGAAAATAAAGCCCCCAGAGACGGCCGGCTGGACCAGACGAGCTTGGCGAGTATATCCGATTTCTCCAGCAATTAAGTGAGAGTTGGAAGCCAATGACTGTTGAGATGAATGAGTAACGATTAGACGGCTTCATGTGGGCGAGGATATCGGCGGTCAAGGGATAGGTTAGTAGACCTGGTATGAGGGCCTTGGGCTGGTAGACGCTGAATACTTCTTCATCTCGGGGAATGTTAGCTGGGGTAAAGATGAGCGATGGGGTGGGCAACTTACGAAATCGGATAGCTTCGATAAAGTCCCATTCTATGGGTTTGAGATCTCCGGGTTTTGGTACCATCCACTGGTCTGTATCCCAAACTGTGGACTGAAGCTGATGTACTCTGTGATCAATCGTCTCATGGTCATAAATTTGGTTGCAATTCGCCAATGCCCTTTTGACGATGGAAGGTTCTGTATCCGAGACATGTGACACCTGGCTTTCAACATCGGTGCTTTCACTGGTACTGATACAAGTAACCTTGGTGGAAGGAGTATCGTCGCCTTTGCTAGTTTCTGTCGTCTCAGAATCGCTGCTCTCGTTCAATCTGAAAACCAGAATGGATCCGGCATAAGATCGCTTGCTGGGTCGACCCCTCCCCCTATGCGTAACAGCCTTGACCTTTACTTTGATCCGGGTCCGAGTCCGCACAGCCTCATTGTTGCGCTTGAGTTCCGGTCTAGGCGGCAGTTGCTCTGACTTTGCTTGCGTTTCTTTGGTAAAGTTGTTTTTCCTCCGTCCGAATCGCGAAACTTTGCCGGTTGGTACCCAAATGAGTGGCTTCTGATTGATGTAGCCGGGGCAAACAATGCCGGCGTCCTGGCAGGCGTGGCAGAAGGGATGGGAGCCATCACAGTAGGTTTCTCGGCGGAGACACTCCCAGCATTGGTCTATAGAATCCATGTTCGACTCTGGTTCATATGTCATATTCGCGTCGGTATTTCACTTGTATCACCCTAGAGATACAAATTCATACGCCTGATCCTAAACTCCCGTTTAGGCTGGAGGGGATCTGGTGAGAAGATGCTGCTGCTTCTTCGACTTCTTCAAGGTTAATATTTTGCGGGGCAATTAAAGGCAGCAGGAAATAAAGACATTACGGCATAGAGTATGTGAGATGAAATAAACAGGAAGCCGCGTGCGCAGCGAAATAAGTATTTAACAGACGAGCATCCTTTGGCGATCTGTTACATCCATGGATCTGTCTTATGGCTCCGCCCCATTGGATCTAGTGCCGTCAGTGGAGTTGAAAGGGAACCAGTTGGTGCCGGCAATGCTATCCCAGGGTCACCCATGGAAACAAGAACTGCCGGAGCAGCTAAAGTCTTTTGCTTTATTGTGTTGTTGACTCTGGGGTCGGGCCGGCTTATAAGTCTACAGTAAGAGAGCTTAGAAGGCAGATAGAAAGGCGAGAGAAGCTCTGTTTTGGGAATCAGTTGTATGAATCCCGTAAGCATTAGGTCTCACTAGAAGATGCCCGACTCCGTAAGCTGTACAAGTATGTTGAACAATGTGCCTGTCACGTCCGAATTGGGAAATGACCGAGATTCAACATGACATTACGCCAAGTAAGAGGCCTCCACACACGCAGATAACTAACAATATTCTACCTGGGACACATGATTCAGAATGAAACCAACTACTTGTAGGTTATTTTGTAATGGAAATAATCCCGATGTTTCATGCCTGGCACATCTATGTTGCCAGGTAGGGCTGTCCCCTGCGTCACACACTATTTGTGTGACATAGTCGAAGGTGGTAATGCTTGGAAGACTTTGTCTTGTACTGCAAAATGTGTATATATAATTTGGGAAATGATTTTATTTGCGGCCTTACAGTAGCTCTTCTAAGTCCAGTCTTAATTAAAAACTTTGGTGCTCCTCCCTCAGTTACCCTTGCTTTTTACATCGTGTAGACAATCAGCAATTGCGGAAAACCGTATCTCATGGCTGGCATTCCCTCTCTTTTGAGGTTCCTGATCCGATTTATCTCTCCAGAACGAGATTGGATCCACAAACCACTGTCGACCATGTTTGCTAGACGCCATTGCTTTAAACAAAGCCTCCATCCCTTTTCCTTTCCACAGTGGCTCAAGCCTCTCTATAGATGCTTCACGTTCTGCATCTCCGATATTCCTGAGCAAGGGGAGCACAGTAGCGTATGCAAGCATGGTGGCACTAATGCCTGCTGCTACTGCTGTGGCGACTGAAGACCCTGGTTCGCATATATTCGCATATTTCTCTCCAATATCTTTGCAAAGGTTGTCTGGCAGGTTGCCTCCATATGTGCCTAGCACAATAGGTCCCTCTTCACGGCGTCGGGCATTGGTTTGGGCAAACGTACCGTTGTAATCGGTTGCATACATGGATATGACGGAGGAGTGGCGGGCAGGGAAATTCTCGTCTTCGGAAGCCGAGTTTCCAGCGCTGGCTAGAAAAACCACGTTGTCATTTCGTCGTGATAGCACTTTCTGAATAGCTTGAGAAATGCCTACGTGATCTTTTGGGAAACCGAAAGACATGGAGATGATATCGGCGTCGCATTCTAGCCCAGCCCAGAGGATGGCCTATTGTTATATTTTAGTGTTAATAATACCATCACAAAGACAGTGTGCAGCCAGTAAATTTCGACGTACCTCCTGAATGTTTTCCTGGCTATTTCTCAGCTCCTTTGTGTTTTTAGCTACTCGAGCTATAATTAATTCTGCCAACGGGGCACATCCTATTACAAGCCTGGCCATTAGAGTCCCATGGCCAAGTTCGTCGACCGGACTTGAATTATCAACAAAGTCTCGACTCTTTTTGACTCGTTTTGCCAGCAAGTCATCCTTTTCGTTGAACCCGGTATCTAAGATTGCTACGCGGATTGGCCTTCGCATTGAGTGCGCTCGACGTTGCCGTTCAACCTCTGTGCTGATTGCATTGAGATCTCGGAGCCACTCGCTGGTATTGACGGGTTTTCCACCATGGAATGATGACATAGGTTGCTGTAGAGGAGCAGTCGTCACCTCGCCCGACGGTTTGTCGACGAGATCTCTGCTTATGTATGCTATGTCTTTAATATTATGACCGAAACCCTTTTCGGCAAGCCACTTGAGTGGGCGGACAACGTGGTTATAAAATTTCTTCCTGCGTGCTAGAACTCCATTTTGCTCATTAGGCGGCGTCTTGGATGAATAAGGCTTGGGATGGATGGGCTTGCTCGATTGGGGGCTGAACTCCCGGCTATCCAGACAATATTTCACGGCGGCATCAAAGTATGACTTGAGTCGGAAACCCTCCCAGTTCACCTCTTTGAGATCTGATAGCCAATTCGTTGCCAACCGATGGTCCCAGTTTACTTGCGAGACTCTATTTTTGCGTAGTATTGATGGGAACTTTCTGGAAAGACCAATCTCCAATAATAAGATCCCTATGGTCAGAATTCGAGGATGTCGGTGGATTAGTTGCCCATCGTCTATGAAATCCTCCTCTGGAATACCGTCAGAGCCGAATGGAAAAGATAAATATGGCCGCAGTGGCATCCGGTTGTCTTTAGAATCGGTAGGCATGAACCAGATGTTTTCGCTCGT
Source organism: Cladobotryum protrusum (assembly GCA_004303015.1). NCBI lineage: Eukaryota > Fungi > Ascomycota > Sordariomycetes > Hypocreales > Hypocreaceae > Cladobotryum > Cladobotryum protrusum. The sequence goes on from RZGP01000004.1 coordinate 1,320,662, forward strand.
CCACTTTGTCCGCATCAAGTCCGAATCATAGAACTGATGGTATGCTTGTGCTATGGTGTAGGCCAGGACGACCCTGTCCTTTATTGTAAATCGATACCTAAGGAGTATATTGGAGAGACTCTCTCCACACCCAGAGCCTGCCATCAGTTCAAGGTACTGGTTTTCTTGGAGCTGGTATAGGCCTCTGGATGTTTCGTAGCCGAGAGATACGCGGGCGTATTTTGGTGGATCAGCAAGCTCACATAGAATTGGATGGGAACTTGGTCTATCTTCTGCTATTGAGTCATCCTCGGCATATCTTTGAAAATTAGTTAATTGATCATTCGAATAGAGAAAAATCATACATTGTTAAGTGGAAGTCTTGCCAGTGAGTCATTTGCATTGGAGATACAAGGAAGCTGAAAGAGGGGAGGTCGTGCTCTTCCTCGCTTAGACACAATCTTGCAGGATGCCATGCCTCCCCGCGATGGCCTAGCTGAGAGCCTGGGACACCTGGATTGCATTTTGTATGAAGCTCAAGGGCATTGAATAAAGTTTTGTTCAATTCGGCGAAATAGGTCTTTGTGTTAAGTCGAATGTTGGCAGGCAAGCCATCAGGATCATCAATACCATCTTGTGTCAATTTGTCGTAAAGACTGGAGCAGTCTGCCTTGATATCCTCCAAGAGGTAGTCATCTTTCGTTTTATGAAAGAAGTCCATCATAGGCTGACGCTTTATATACCGACCGTTCTTATTTATTAAAGACTTTTCAAAGATGGTAACGATGTCGTGGATGCCATAGGATGTGCGGGGGCTCTGCGGCCACTGTGAACACGTTCCATATCGATGGTCAACAGGGTTACAGAAATTGAATCAATTAGGGCATGAGATAAAAGCCTACATTGCATAGACCTGCTAGGCTGTCCAACAGCCTTTTGCATAGCTGCTCTATATCAGGCTCAATCCAGTAAACCTGGAGTGATTCGAGAGATGTGCGAATCAACATTAATAGCGTGGAAATACTACTCGCGAGCAAGCGGCGCTTTGGGGGTAAACCCTCTCTGGCAATCTTGATCAATTCCAGAAAGATCAAATTGGCCCATGATGCCAGCACAAAGCAAGCTTCCTCTTCCGACATTTTGAGGTTGCGGCGTGGTCATGAGAGAGCCTGAAGAAAATTTGGAGGCCTAAATAGAATGGCGTGAAAGATTCAGCTATTGAGCAGAGGGGAGCGAAGGTCTTTCGCCTTTGGGCTGCCTTACTGCTATTTACCAATAAACTGCCTGATACCAGGGTGCGGGAGGGGACATGGTGTGCCGAGCGGGGAAAATGATATGGCCGTTAGTACTCGAAGGTTGTGGGATAATTTGGTTGCTATGATTTCCAAGTATTGCTTCTATTGCTGTTAGTTCCCCTCGTTACTCTACATTTTCCATGTTCTTTCTGTTTCCTTTACTCCATTACGTGTGCTCCTACAGCCTTTACAGCGATTCCAGCTCCCCACGTGGGTTCACGCGGCTCACCATCCTCCCCGCACATGAGGCGACATGCGACGATGCCCTCGGCCCGTCCCTAGTTCCCCGCCAATTTGAATCTGAGCTGCCTGACTTTCAACGTCCTCGCCAGTCCGATATCGAGACGACTGTAGCTGCGCAGGAGGTTCCCTGTCTTGTTTGAATATGCCGCCCTCTACAGCTTCCGTTTCGGACCTTACCCAAGCGTGCCTTTCCAAATTCGAGCAGTTAATGCAAAATAACTCAATAGATCATGAATCCTTGCAGGGAAGACTGGCGGATTTTAATCTTTGGGCTGATGGCGTTGGAGCTATGGCAAAACTTGGCGCATCCTTGGATTCGAGATTCCGCTCCCGGCCAGATGACTTGGCCCTGGTGAAGAGCATCCTCAGCATGCTTGCCGATTTTTTAGACGAGTATTCAGACGAGATAACAAACAGCAGTTCTCCCAACGAGGGCCTCGCAAGTATCGACTCATGTATTAAAAACTTGGCCATGATTGGGGTTGCAATCCGTCGCACTGGCAAGGCATCACGTAGTCGCAGAGCTGATCGATCATTCAACCCTGACGAAAATCAATCGTTCAGACGACACTTAGAGTGCATAATTCTTCTCCGGCCGAGAGACGACCAGTCGAGTGAGGGTCAGCCTCAGCTAGATCCCCGTGATACGTCCAAAGCGAACGAGTTAGTTGCATCGAGAATACGCGAGCTTGAATCCTCACAGCTGAACGAGCTTCAGAAGAGGCTGGTTGAAGCTAATCTGAGACGGAGACATCGATTTTTACTTGCCCAGAAACGATCTCGACACGCCAGGGAAACAAAGCCAATAGAAAAGCAGGCAGATATTCCTGAGGAGCTTACTCCCAAAGGTCAACTTGGGGAGAAGAACCCATCTTTCCGGGTCGATCCAGTTGTTCTTGCGTCACACCCCAAGAAAACCAAGGATAAGGAACACGCGCCAACACCTACCGTCGCAGGGTTCTCCACTGCCTCGACAGCTGAGGGAACCTTGCGTTATAACCTAGCTAGGAAATATCACTCTGCGTCAACCGTCGCACGTTCGCAAATCTCCTTGATCGCCGCCGAAACAGAGTTTCCCAAACCTCCGTTACCAGTTTCAGATCGCCTCATAAATAAATGCCCTTGTTGTTGCCAGTCTCTGCCCTCTGAGGAGTTTTCTGACGCCAAGAGATGGAAGTGAGTTTAAGTCTACTCGTTGTTGATTACAGAGATCACCTCTTACAGCCTACCACGCAGGCAACATCTCATTGATGATTTATGTCCATACACTTGCATTGCTGAGAACTGTCCCACGCCTCAACTTCTTTTTGCAACACGCAAAGCATGGGAGACTCACATCGAGAAGGATCATCTTCCTCAATGGCAATGCCCATTATGCGACGAGCCAGACGTCATTTTCCCGATGGAGGAGGATATCAAAGATCATATTGAGACAGAGCACCAGGAAGAGTTAGCAAGCCATACATTGTCGTCTCTTGTATCGTGGTCCGCTGTGCAATGCATGGGTATCTTATCGTGTCCGCTGTGCTCGTCTCATGGGCCCCGGGACTCGCCGGATTTGATTGATCATGTAGTGCGCCATGCATACGAGTTTGCCCTCCGCTCTCTTCCCTGGGCCAGTCTTCCTCTGGAAGATCCCAATAGGCTGATTGGAACATATTCTCTTCCAGAAAGCCAAGAGGCTGCCAAGAGACTTGAAGAATGGATTGGTGGGGTGGCGTGTGACCCTCTGAAAATGCTTCAATTATCGTCTTTCGATCGAGTCGATGATGCTATACAACCAACACTAGATCCCGAGGAGGGTGATGAATATTTTGCTGAAAACGGTTATTTTGAAGACCAGGCATCAGCCAAGTCCTCTAAGCTGCCAAGTGCGCAGACTCGATCTTCCATCGGATGGAGCCAGTCTTCAAGCCTAAATCCTTCTGCGGAACCAACAATTCACGGTGATCACACTGACAGCCAAATGCAACTGTTGAAGGCTGCAGAAACTGGAGACGAGGACGTTGCCAGGCGTTTGCTTGACGAAGGCATTGACGTAAACTTCAGAGATGACATTGGTCGGACAGCGATTTTTATAGCCGTGGAGAATGAAGAAGAGGCCATGGTAAAGCTCCTCCTCGACAGCGGAGCAGATTCTCAACTGGGGAATTATGATGGTCAAACGCCACTGTCAAGGGCCACCGAGCAAGGACATGAAACCATGATTAAGCTCCTCGAAAAAAATACAGACACTGACACGAAGCATAACTCTGATCAAACGCCGGTGGCAGGGACACAAAAGCTGCGTGATCTTGATCTTGACAAAATTTCTCCCGAGTACAAAAAAATGGGAGATAACTGGTCCGCCGTCTTTAACCCTGAAATAAAGCGTGTCCTGGACGTCGACCTGGTGCACTCTTTTACTCATGAGAGTTCTGTCAACTCTGTCAACTTTAGTCACGATAGCCAATATATCGCTACAGGTTGCGATAAATCTATCCAAATTTTTGATGTTCAGACCGGCGACAAAGTTTGCGAACTGGAGCCCAGTAGCGAGGTCTACAGTGTTTGCTTTGGCCCTAACGGACAATATCTTGCGACTGGCGAAGAGAATGGCCTAATCCAAGTAAGTGACTGAATTTCGCTAATCCTGCTACCGCCAATGACTAACTTTTGCCACCTTGAGTTATGGGACATTGCAACTGGAACAGTCCGCCAAAAATTCGCTGGTCATAACAAGAGAGTCAAATCAATTGATTTTGCATCTGATGGAAATATCATGGCATCGGGCAGTTATGATAATACCGTCCGACTATGGGACATTGAGCAAGGTACAAACACATTTACACTTACTATTGATGAAGAGATTTATACTACTGCACTATCGCATGATTTCAAGCTTGTTGCGGCGAACCTAGAGAATGGGAATATACAGGTCTGGGACATTGCGAGTAAAATTATGGTAGGAATCGGGAAGGGCCACGAAAAAAATGTTCACTCAATAAAATTCTCGCCCAACGGGAAGGAGTTGGTCAGTGGCAGCAGAGACAATACCGTCAAGATATGGGAACTTGGTCCCTTAGGTGGATCCTTCCCAAATGAATTAAAATGCGTCAGAACTTTAACTGGTCATGAGGATAGTATACGGTCAGTTGCTCTAACGCCAGATGCTAAATGGGTTTTATCTGCATCAGACGATGACACAGTTCAGATCTGGGATTCTCAGACCGGAATACCGCTGATGCTGCTACGTGGACATAAGAGTGTAGTTTCGTCAGTTGCATGCAGCCCTCAGGCTGGTTATTTTACAACGGGCTCGTGGGATAAAACGGCCCGTATCTGGTCATATAAATATTATTAGGTTGATTTAGATATAGCAGTTGAAATAGAATAGGAAGAGGAGAACGGCTGAGCGTCGATAAGGATATCGGTTACTTGTGATGATGAGTTTCCACTGAATGATGGTTTTAAATCAAATAATCCTATCCGATTATTACGGCTAGCATTCCTTTCTCTGGCCGGTCCAAGAACATTCGGTTGCAGGTCCGGGGCTGCATATTTAACAACAGGGTGGGCAGAGCCGTTCTGCCAACCAGATGCATGTTGGGAAACCCCTCTCTTTCCCCCGCTCGCCCGATGCAGATAGCATGTGCCTCTTCCATCTCTCAAGTGCGTACATCAAGCAAAATGACACAGAAAACATGGTTTCTTCCTCCCGACTTTACCTTTTTCCCGGACGGGGAACTTGCACTAGGTACGGTAATACCATATCCTAGCAGGCCTACCTTTGCTCTCGCCTCACTTGACTTGGATTCAAATCCGGAAATCGCTCTGCCGGACGTTAAGACTCTCACAGAGGCTAACCACCAACACTCTCGACGTGTTAAGAGATCCCTTTGTACAGAGCTGTTTGCCAAATGTGTTGGTCTAGCCTCGATCTCTGGGAATGTCAGCCTATCCCGCCATAAGAACATGTTGCTCGGTAATGTTGATCTTGAGACCCGTGCTTTTGGCGCAGCCATGAGCACAGAGGCGTTGAAAGCAATCGTGGCGATGGAAAAGGTAAAGAAACATATCGACCGTGGACTATTTGGCAAACGGCCCGTCTATATCATTTCAGGCTTGCGGGTGGCCAAAGATTCTTTTGAAGTCATGGATGAAACCACATCAACTACCACGATTGGAACATCAGTATCCGTCTCTCCGCCTGCAGAACCTCTGCTTTCAAAAGTTGGAGGCGGCATCTCCTCAAACGACGAGCAGAGCGGGAAGGGCAGTTATAAGACGGCACCCGGTGTCATTTTCGCGTACAGACTACACGTGATCCGCGCGAAGAGAGATGGCGACGTTGGATCAGAGCTGTTTTCACATAGGACAGCCTTCCTCACTGGTGAAGGGGAGGATGAGGAGGAAGAGCAGGAAATGGAGTTTACTGAGGTGACTGCGAATGTGGTGAACGATGATCTGGAGGTGGAGCCAGACTTTACCGAATACATTCTGGAAGAGGGAGAGGAGTCATATATTGTCTTCAACAAGAATGACTGAATGTAAATCACAGGATGTTATCAGAGTTGTAGATGTGAGAGAGGCTATGAGGAACAGAAAGAATTGTAAACAACTATAGGCATCGATAGTAATGAGGGGAATCACAGGTCACAAAATCAATGACAGGTAACCGGGAAAACTGAGTGCTAAGCGAAATGAATAGGAATCAGAGCATTCTCCAGTGAGCATAGTAGCCGGGTGCTTTCTCTGACTGTGATATAGACTCTCCTCCACTTAAATCGTTATCAGGCACTCGCTATGCTTTAACGCACAAGGCAAAAAGGCAGGATTTATGCACGGTACAGTTCGTGTACATTGAGATTGGTGGAGCATTCTTTTCGATCCTTCTATTCTGTTTCATTAAACCACAGGCCTCTATCTGAAACAAACAATGGCGGCCAAGCGAGACAGGTATGCGTCGATGTGTGATGTCGACCTGCGAGGTCCCGTTCGTGTTATGAGACTTTGCCGCTGATGCAAACAATTACCTAGGCAGACATAAACACTCCATTGAACCGAAAGAAACCGCTGTATTAATGTGATGGCAGTTTGATGTTATTTGAAGCCTCTAGACGTTCCGATCTATCATCATAGAATGACTCTTAGCCTTCATCTGGAACTCCATGTAAAGACATGCTTCTGCTCAGACGTCTTAATGACCATGAAATCCTAGCCGCTCTTTTAAGCGTTTTTGATGTCGATGAGGCCGCCATCCCAGATGTCTGTGGGGTTCCCATCGCATCGAGCTTCGCCATCAAGTCATAGTTGTCCTCCTCCGCCTGACACTCCGCGCATAAAACATATGTATAGATTTCATCGTCGGAGCGCTCATACTGGCCGCTGCGGCAGTGCAAGCCGTGACGGTGGAGTCTCCAAGAGCAAACCTCGCCGTTCCAGCATGGAACACGGTTGCGGCGGCGGTTGAAGGTGAGAAGACAGGTCGGGCAGCGGTTCCAGGAGAAGAAGTGGAAGCACATGGCGTGATGTTTGATGTTGTCGATGATGATGGAAGTGATGCCGAGAAGGGTGTTTGAAGAATGTTTGTGAGTTGTGTGCGCGCTCAAGGGTGGTTTGCTACTACATCATTACTAGGACGTAGACAGCGAAAGGAAAGAAACAAAGGAAGCGAAAATGAAGAATTAGTGAATGTAGTTTTTAGTCTTGATCAAGCAAACGCAATGTTTGTGGACATGAACCGACTGAAAAGCAAAAGCTTGGATGCATCTTCCTGTTTGTTTGTCTTTTTGGTTCCCGTCGCCCATCCGTTTGTGCGAGCTCCTTCGGCAACACAACAGGAGGCGGCCGGCTCTCGCCTCTGATGGCTGAACGCCATAGCTCTTTTTATCTTCCATTTTCCCCTTTCACCGCATTTCAGTGAATTGAAATTTTCCTATCAAGGACTGCTGCATGCCGAACCTTGCTCGAGATTGACTCAGATCTTGTTTTGGGGGCTGCCAGCCAGAAATGACACGACGGGGGGAGGGGGTCATCAAATGAAGATCCCAACACTGTTAGAACACATGTCACTTGAGCAGCTTCAAGGAAACACAAACAAAGTTGCAGCTAATCACGGCGTTGATGCACGTCGCTTACATGCATTTTCAACATTCCAGGTCAGCCCAGACCACAATGTTCGCGGGGGGATCGTGCATCTCCTTGAAAAACGCCGCGATCTCGGCATCGCTGTACCGCAGACTGAAGTGCGTCAGCACAAACGTCGTCTTGGGCCACTTGCGCACCACCTTTTCCAGGTCGCACCACGCCGTGTGCTTGGTCTTGTCAGCCTGCGCCTTGTGCTCGTCGTAGAGGAAGCTGCATTCCGTAATGACCACAGGGATGCCATCCTGCAGCCACGACGGCCCCGCGGCGAGCGTCTCGGCGGTGGTGTCCCCCAGGAATGCAAAGATGGGGGTGCTGTGTGGAGCGGTGAGCTCGGCGCCCGCCCTGCGCCGTGCTTGGAGCTCTGGCCCGGGGAGGGTGGCGTACTCGGGCTTGAGACGGTTAGTGGTCATGGTGAAGACGTAACCGACGCAGGGGACGGTGTGATCGCAGCGGAATGCGGTAGCTGTCATGTCCTTGAGGCGTCGGAGGGGGACAACATCGCCAGGTTGGACTCCATGAGTGAAGTGAGTGTTTAGAAATGCAGTGGATGATGGCGTTCGTCCCAATTCAGCACTCCTCTGCACGGTTTTTTCATCTATGGGAAACCCATGCTCTTCGGCGTCCTCACTGTTAATCAAGCCACCAAGATTTAGCATCGTATTGGCCAGGATGAAGTCATCAAAGACACTCTTCATCTCCACCGGACAATAGACATCCGGCGGATCCTCTCGTTTAACAAACGCCGGTGCCAACAACGTATGGTCACTGTGGCCATGGGTGAGGAAGATGTGTTTTGGTCGCAGCTTGTTGACGCAGAGCCCAGCGTCGAGAAGGAGATTGAGTGCCGGAATGACAAAGGACGTGTGCCAGGCGGCGCGGGACCGGCCAGTGAGGACGAGACGGCTGTGCGGCTTCGGAAAGCGCCATTCGAGAACATCTGATCGCGGAGATTGAGGCAACGGTGTTGCGAATTTTGTCTTGGGGGGTTCAGCCATTGCTTATGGTGTGTCGTAGATGGCGATGGAAGTGTTGGTGGACATGAGCTAATCTCGACTTACCATTGTAGCTTTGAGGTGTTGCGCTGGTGGTTTTATGTCTGGAGCAGCAACGCCTGGGCCCTACTCGGGCGATCCGTCCAGCCCTTGATGCTGATTCATGGTATTGAATGATGAATTTGTGCAAGCTAAGAGAAAATATTACTCACGCCGTAAACGAGCAGCAACTGTAAAATGCATGAGGCTCACATGAGAAAAGAGGGTTGGTAAAGCAATGGAGGGCAAGGTCTACATGGCAACGGGAGCGCTAGAGACGAGTAAACTGCCGGCTGGGTACGGAGTACTTTGGAGACACATGCATGGAAGTCAGCTTGCAGATCTCAAAGAATTCTTCTGGTGGTCTCTCTTGTGTTTCTCCATTATCATCCCCCCCCCTTATTCCTAATACAATACTATTTCCTTTATTAAAGAACAGTCGCATGAAACACATTGCCATAGAAGTGATCTCTATTACCAAACCGGTACTTTGTGTATTGACTGCGTGATAGAAATGCTCATCAAAATCATAACCATGCAGCATGGATCTTCAGGGTAGGCCACAGCCGGCAATGAGTCAATCGGCAGTTGGAGTATATGGTAATCCAGCCACCATTCCACGTCAGATCATGTTCAATAATATCCATGAGTCTTGTGCTTCCAGACCAGCCTGACGTCAAAGTAAATATTAGTTTGCTTAATTTAAGTGCATTACTTTAAAAAGCAGCTTATTCTGGCGAGAACGGAGCTCAAGTCACCTTGAATGTTGGGTAGACTTAGATCGAGGAACCATTCGAGGAGCACAGGCATGCCATGCTGTATGCCAAAGATCAATCTACTCAGCGTGCACTAAAATTGCAGTGAAGTTCACTGGCGCTGAACAAGGTGCATACTACATATCTGCTAACAAAAGCCTTTTTTTCGTTTACCTTACCCCAATAGTACAAGCCCTTTTCTAATTTTATAGTAACTAATCAATGTTAACTAATAAAGACAAGGCCTGCTACCAGTTGACCCACAGATAACTTATTATCTATCTACAATTAACCATATATAGCTAGTCTTACGCTAATTCCACTGTGTTAAGCTATATTAGGGAGGGTATACCATTAGCAGCGCGGGCAAACTAATGCACTGATGTGCTAAAAAAACTGAGATAATACGGTAGAGGCTGTGTATTGTGTTTCATCTCCTCTCTGCCTATCTCAGAACAGAACCTGTGTTCCGCTCAAGTCCTTTACCACGTGAGCTGCTAGCTTAGACTTAAGAAAACAAAGTATGGCATTATGTAGAGTTCACATAGATACATATACATACTGTAACCGAGTCCAGCCTTTTCTTGAATCATCAGCATGCAGGCCACGTAGTATCCAGTGCCATACAGGTATCTCACAACCAATTAAAACTCCTTCTTCATTGACTTTATGCTTCCCCGTTTTCCTTTGAAGATACGTTCGGGAGAAGCCACCAGCAAACACCGCCACTCACAATCAGACTCGTAATAATTGGCTGCAAGACCTGGACACCAGCACTTGTCGCGATCAGGCCAGTGAATGAAGGGAACACGGCAGCGCCAGCTTGCGCAAGCACAAAAATAAGTCCTTAGTAGATACAACTATCAGCGCTGAATTTCACGTAGGAAGAAGAATAGGTCATCATTTCTTACCTAGACCCGTGGATTGTACTTTTCGAGGAATGATTTTGGCCGATATGCGCATCCCCGTTGCAAAGTAGGGTCCGAAAAAGAAGCCCATGAGCGCATAAGCCGTCGCGCTGGCGATGAGATTGGGGAGCAGCCAGAAAAGAAGCTGCAAGACAAGGCTCATGAAGCTGTAGAGCAGGATCATTCTCTGTTCGCCATAGCGGTACGTGGGCTCAGCGAGAAGAGTCCGTCCAAGAACGACGCCAGCCCAGAAGCCTGTTGGAGCATAGCCCACTTTGCTGAGTTCACCACCTCTGACCTTTGTGAGATACTCGACGACCCATCCTAAGGCCCAGTTAGTTAGAAAGTATTCTGTATATGCAAGTATTGTGTTTCAAGCCTACCTCCTGTGGTGGCCCACGCTCCAGATTGGAAAAAGTAGAACGCGCTCATGAGCCAAACGTTTTTCAGCCTGAGCAGCTGTCCCACCTCTTGTAATGCTTCCTTATTTCGCCTACGTTCACGCTGAGCCTCGGAAGACTGCGCCCCCGATTGAAACAGAGTGTCCCAAAAGGCTATGCAAACTCCAATGAGATTCACTGCAGAAGTTCCAAGCGTCACGTAATAGACCTTTCTCCACCCATTCGCGTCAGCTTCCTCTGCAGACGCAATCACTGTTGCAATCAACGGTCCAACCAAACCACCAAGCGCGTACATGGCATGGATGAAGCTCAACCAGCGGTGCGAGTTTTTGACCTCGCTAACAAAAGTGTTGGAGTGGGTGTCCTGGTATGCCATGCCCAACGCCTGGAAGAAGAACGAGGTGAAAAACAAGCCATAGGGTGCCCATGGACGCAGGCATTGCGCAAAGACTTGGAATAAAGCGCCAATGAAGAGTAGCTTGCCGAGACGGAGGTGAGCTGCCAGGAATGGATTGGTAAAGGCAGCAAGCAGCCAGCCCGAGAAGATGGCAGCGTAACTGGTTTCGGCATTACAGTTAGATAGGATGAAGATAGATATAGTTAGTAGAACGGAAGAGTAAGTCAAATTATACATACATTATAGCAATATGGCCCGTTCCAATGCTAAACTCTTTCATAACACGTGGAACCAATGGGCCAAGCGTCGCTGCATCGATTCCAGCGCAAAAGAATGAGTACCCTGACACCAAGATCTTGAAGAGAGGCAACGGCACTTCCACTGCGTCCGCGTTGTTTCCCCCGGCCCCGGCATCCGGATCGGCGTCCGCGACGGAGGAGCGCTGCCGGTATGGTTCTAGCACATGGCTTTCGTGGCCAATGTCGTTTGTTGGTATAGTCTCGGTTACCACTTGAGTGGACATCGAAGCGGCTGGTTCAATGTATTGGGTTTGTGTTCATAAGGAATGTGTTTGTTGCTTATACTCTCCCAAAGAAAAACACAACGCACTAAAGCTATGGAAGAGGAAAGGTTTGCTGAAGATTATGACGGGGCTGTCCTCCACATCTGATTCGGAGGCCTGTTGATCCGAAAAAAAAAGTACTGACCGGGGCATCAGATAAATCGGAGCCGTTGAACGAAATGGGTCCCGATGAGTGTAAACTTGACTGGTTTAAGAATGGACGAGCGTACCATGTGCGGGTCCGGGCAGAGGGACTCAAGGCCATTGATGATAAAGTCATTACTGACCGAGGTTTTAATAATTTCGTGTATCAGATTAAACCTGTTGGAGTGTTGCGCTCGATTTGGGCTAATAGATTTTTATTGATACTATATATCAAATAAATAATATGGGATTATGAGCGTCTCCGAGTCTGTTTAACGAGGTCTTCTTCATACTCGAAGAATAAATTGGTGATCCTTGATCATTTCCTAATCGAGTAATCCCCGAGCTACTATTTCAGCGTAGATCTGATGCCTTTATAAGAATGCCACTGGAATTGGCATTCCATTATCTTGTTCTTGCTCTCTTGATACAGGGATATTGAAAGTGACTATACTGGAGGAATCTGCGCAGCATCAATGATCTTTCGGGTAGGGTGTAGATGGAAGGCTTTACAACCTTCTCATTAATCTATCTACGAGTCCTACACACCAGAAGCTCCATGAGCAGTTTAATTACTGGGTGCTTCATTTGTTCATCCAAAACAGGTAAGCTTTTGACAACGTGATACCCAGGCTCCACAGACATGGAGTTCGGAGACCTGGAAGTGATGCAATCTTCCTAATCACCCCAATAAATACCGGTATGGTGGCACGCCAATAGAGTGATTCAGGCAACACTGCAGCGCAACTGAAAGGATCAAGGCCGCCCAGGCAACCAACACGTTCATAATTGGCATTCACCGTTATGCAGCAGAAAAGCAAAAGTACCAGAAACCCCACAGTAGCAACATCCTGTCGGCAGTGTGAATTGGATCGAAGAGTTCAACCCTACTTCACCAACCATATTTGCTTTGAATGAAGGTCTATAAGAGTAGAATTGGCAGCAATCATTACAGTCTCTTTTCCTCTATTTAAAGCTAGCCTGGGTCAAACATTTTGTTCTTTCTGTGCGTCTCGACTCTCAAGACGGATGACCTTTCCCCGCACGTCTCTAGAACAGCTTCCTCCAAAGCTGCACCGTGACCAGGCGGGTTAACATGTCCAGCGAAAGTAATGTCGTCGTCGTCAGCGACAATGAGTCGGACGTTGTTTTGATCGACCGCGATGATGTTAGCAATTACAACCCGGAGCAGATACTACCTCAGTCCTCCAGCACTATCCAAAAGATTCGGTCCTGGTTGCAACCCACGTCGTATGATCTTCCCAGCGGAGAGTACCGCAAGCACCTGGCTTCTCATGTGGCGGGCACAGGAACCTGGCTCACTTCGGGTACCACGTATCAAGAATGGTTACAGAGCACCGAGCATGGACTGCTCTGGATCAAGGGCATTCCAGGCTCTGGAAAGTCCGTGACGGCGGCAAATCTGATCAATGAAATCGCCAAGTCAAATCCAGGATGTCCAGTCTTATTCTTCTTTTTTCGCCAAATCATTGCCGCGAACCATGAGCCTCAGACTCTGCTACGAGACTGGATGGACCAAATCTTGGACTACAGTCCTCCTCTGCAAAAGCAGCTCAAGTCCTATATCGAATCCCGTCGGTCTCTTGAAAGCTTATCAATGGAGGACTTGTGGAAGGATCTTCAGATGGCGTTTGCTGGATTGCCTGGAAAGGTCTTTTGTGTCGCCGATGCACTCGATGAAATCGATCAAGGAAACGACACATTTCTCAAGGCACTTGGAGCTCTCGGCCAGTGGAGGCCTAGAAAGGTCAAAGTCTTGATTACAAGCCGCCCCGTCCTAAGTGTGGAGGGCCCGCTTCGAAACACTCCCGGCCTTCATCTTCGGCTCAAGGAACATCTGGTCGACGTGGACATTGCGACATACGTGCAGTTCGCTCTGTGCAACTCGAATATTCCCGAGAGACACTGGAAAACAATTGCAGACGCCGTGCCTGGTCGTGCCAATGGCTTGTTCTTGTACGCCAAGCTGGCCATGGATGCTTTTCTTGAACCAGGAGCCGATGTTAATACAGTGTTATCGCAACTCCCAGCAGACTTGAATACTCTTTATACTGATCTTCTGAATGAGCATGCTCAAAGATCCGGGGTGCCAGCGAGCATTCAGCATTTAATCTTGCAGTCTGTTACCCACACTATGCGTCCTCTCAGATTGCTGGAGCTCGCCGAGATGATCAGAGTCAGTAGCCCTGACGGTTCGACGCGAGATCTCAAGGCTACAAAGGATCTTATTAGAGCTGCATGTGGACCGCTATTGGAGATCTTACCCGATGAGACTGTTTCAGTCATTCATCATTCGTTCACCGAATACCTCAAAGGCACTACAAGGTCCGAAGATGGTGTGGGATATCCTATTCTGCAGATGGGACAAACGCATGCCGAACTCGCTCTTGCATGCTTGCGCTATCTACGGGCTGGATGTTTGGATAATGTCGAAATCACGAGCGAGGATCCAAACAATAATTATCGCCACAATTCTCGCAGCCACGATCGGGTTCCCAAAGCGGTGATTCAATTGAGACTGCAGCATCCGTTCTTCGATTATGCAGCAAGTAACTGGCATCTCCACATCAATAGATCCGAAAGTGCCGGATATGATCAAACTCATGTCAACTCGGAGCTTCATAGAGTGCTAGGAGATAACCGCAAAATGAGAGCATGGCTGCAGATAAAATGGCCGGGTAATTTCAGGGCAGCTGGGCTCGTCACACAACTTCATATCGCTGCCATGACAGGATTGGCTTCATATGCTAGAGGGCTTGTTCGAAATATAGAAGTCGATGCATGCGACATTGATGGTAAAACGCCACTGTCAGTATTTCTACACTTTCTCTACTGTCTATTGCTGCTGCTTCAGGGTAGAATACACTTCATATTTAGATATGTGTGCTGACCGTGCTTGAACTTCAGTTGGTGGGCATCCGCCGAGGGCCATGCAATGGTCGTTTGCGAGTTGCTTGCAGCTGGTGCAAACCCAAATACAGATCAGGAAATCAATGGTTACAAACCTCTTCATGAAGCCGCGGCTAAAAACCATATAGACGTCATCAAGATGTTATTAGAAGCTGGTGTTGACCCTTTGACACCAATGGCACGCGAGAGTCCTGGCATAATGTGTGGAAACGCCCCTACAACTGCTGAACGCACTCCACTCATGTATGCTTGCCAAAACGGCCATTTAGAAGCTGTTGAAACATTTCTACCATTCCTTAAGGATGTCGATACCGTCCACCGCGCCTTATCATGGGCAGCTTGGAGTGGGAGATCAAATGTTGTTGCCAGAATTCTTCAGCATCCTGGAGTGGATATCAACAACACGGTTCACGGCAACACGCCGCTTGAGCAAGCTTGCGATATAGGCCATCTCGAAACCATCAGAATTCTCCTGCAGTCTGGGGCAGATCCAAACAGAAACTCGGAAGACGGCAAACTTGGCTTCGCTACGCCTATCTTAAGAGAACGTGCGCACCAACGTGGCCCGAATTGTTTGCATATATTATGCAGCCGAGGGTCCATGGCGAGTAAGCGATTCAAAAACACACAACTCGAGAAATTGCGGACTACAGTATCACTTCTGCTCCAAGCAGGTGTTGATATTCACCAGCGCTCGCGCCTGGGCGAGACTGTATTGCATTTTGCCGGCCCGTCACCATCCATGACCCGGATACTTCTTGATGCCGGGTCAGATGCCAATGCTACTGATGTAACGGGCTCATCCCCCCTACACAAAGCTATGCTGGAAGAGTCTATTGTCCTTCTCGTTGAACAGGGACATGCCAACATTGATCTGCCACGAGAAGATGGTAACACTCCCCTCCTTTGCATGCTTCGCTCTTGTCAAACAAAGACTGTCCTCAAGTTTTTAGAGTATGGACCAAAATGCAACATGGTCGACAATCAAGGTGATAACGCGCTTCATGTCGCTCTACGAAACTGGTCCATAGACCTAGAAGTCATCAGGGCTTTGCTCAAATCAGGCGCAGATCCAAATTTACGGAATCATGACGGGCTAACCCCTCTATTTTTGCTACCGAATGGCTTTCGGGAAACCCGAGAGGCCGTGGACCTATTCCTTGAGGCTGGTGCTGATATCAACTCGACGGACAGGTCCGGGGCCACCCTCCTATTCTATCAGGTCTCTTTTAGTAAGGACGAGCACGACAACGACCCTAACAAAGACATCAAACATTTGATAGGTCGAGGGGCTTCAATATCTGTTCGTGATTTCGGTGGCCGTACTTGTCTTCACAAAATAATCAGTTCCTATAACTTTTCTCTCATTTTCAAGAGTAAGCAGAAATTTGACATGTCGAAATTTGATTTCCTCGTTGGTCTGGGACTTGACGTGAAGGCGATTGATTATAGCGGAAACAACGTACTTCATGAGCTTGCCAAGAGATCAAGCAACCATGAGTCTCTCAACAACCGAAAGGCAATGGCTCTCTGGGAGTACCTCCTTGAGTTTGACCTGGACTTGGAAGCAAAGAACCATGCCGGGCGCACGCCGCTGCACATCTTGTGTACAGCGAATACGCACTCGCTGTTACTGAATGGGGATGATATAAAGCCAATTGATTTTGTGATTGCGCGAACCAAGAACATCGATGCAGCTGACAATGATGGAGCCACGCCTTTACACCTATCCGTGACGTGCGGAGAATTTTACGCAAAGAAACTTCTTGATGCTGGTGCTGATCCTGCGGCACTTACCAATGAGGGGCTGACACCACTTCACCTTGCTTCTCGCTCCAGAGAAAGCAACTGCGTCGGTTTACTCCTCGATGCACTCAAGGAGAGAAGCCAAGAATTATCATCTACCGCGACCAACAGTACGACTCTGTTTGAAGTATCCGCCAACCTGTCCTCGGACAACACGTCACACTTGTTGAGGCCAATCAGCGGAGTGAATGCGAAGCCATTTTCCGGACAAGAAATCACGCCCCTTTTTTATGCCTGTCAATCAGGGAGGCCCGAAACAGTAGCACTGTTGCTTGAAGCCGGGGCTGAAGTTACCGAGAATATCTTTGAGGCTTGCATGAACTTTGAAGCAGAAGACAGTCTATGGAAGGTGTCTGCTCAGTCGCGGGATACCCGGAGGGGTGGATGGGCGACACCTCTCAAGCTGAGTGATACTTGTCGTCCCAAACCAGCCAGGCAGGACCAAGCGGACCAATATTATGTGGGAAGAAACGAATCAACCAGGCTTGAGGAGATTATTGATATGCTCATTAAACATGGAGCCAATGCATCTCGCCTTGGACATATATTGCAAGGCCGGTTGGGTAACTCTTACAGCAATGGAAGTACCGCTGTGCTCAAATATGGCAGTGATTATACTGCAGCATGCTTTAGAGATGCCCGAGACAAGTACCAGCCCGAGCCGGAAATCGGAACAACACCAACAGACATCGTGATATTGTCCGAGGTCACCCACTCCACTTTAAAGAAGGCATCAATACAAGCACTGAGAGATTGCAAAGTGGTAACGCCCGGAACAGATAACCAAGAGCTGTTACAGGTCATATTACACCGGAGAGAGTATCATCTTGTGGAAGAACTATTCCACCTCGGGGCAAACTTCCTCTCTATCCCCGAATACAGCTCCATTTGTAATTTAACAATGCTCGCAAGAAAGGGCTTTGCTTCGCTATTCGACAGGATAGGCACTCTTGAAGCGGAGTCAAGACTGGAGAAGGGAGACTGGCATGCGTATGGGGACAAGACAAAGCCTGGCCTGTGG
Source organism: Cladobotryum protrusum (assembly GCA_004303015.1). NCBI lineage: Eukaryota > Fungi > Ascomycota > Sordariomycetes > Hypocreales > Hypocreaceae > Cladobotryum > Cladobotryum protrusum. The sequence continues at coordinate 1,338,264 of RZGP01000004.1, forward strand.
TTTGCAGGCAGGGATATTTCCAACTTCAATGACGATGTGAAAAATCTTTGGCCTTTTCTCATCGATGCTGTCCAGCGAGAGCTGCCAAACATGGACATGGTCAGACTACTAGTTGAGAAATTTGGAGTCGACATTAATGAGTCTCGCGGCCGCGGCACTTATTTTAATCGCCAGTATAGTGTTGCTATATTTAACTCGGCTCTTCATTCAGTCGCTAGGGGCATGTCTTGGTGGCAGGTTCACCAAGCATTGCCTTATCTGCTCAAAGCAGGGGCAGACATCAATATCCGGAACTGCTACGGGCAAACTCCACTTCACGTGGCTTTACAAGGAGATGAGGATAGGAGGGGTCTTTTCCATTGTGATGCCGCCAAGATATTGATCGAGGCAGGGGCAGATACCAACGCAATCGACAACAAGGGACAGAGCTGTCTTATGTGTGCACAACATGAAACGGAGCTGGTCAAGCTCCTTATTGAGCACGGAGCGACTGTGACAGCAGATGCTATGTTTGCAGCTATTGACGCTAAGAATGTCAGTGCTGTTGAGGTAATTCTTTCTTCGGGAATTGATCCAAACCTACGTCGGGATAAGCCGCACGAGGATCTGGCCAAGGAAAAACGGAATCGTGACCGTGGTGATGAACTGTTCACTATGCCTCCGTATGCCACAGAACCACATGAAGCCTTCCCTCTCTACCATGCCGCTCAGGAATTGCACATAGCGGAGGGTTCAACTTCTCAAGAGTGGCAAGAATTTGAATGCCGGAGTCAGATATTTCGGCTCCTACTAGATTATGGCGCCGATCCATTCGCCAAGTTCCTGGGGAAGAAACGCGGCGCTGGGACCGAATCTGGCAATCAAGTGATCAACTCTACAGCGGAAATCTCCTCAGCCGATGTGCCACAAGGCTATGAAGAATGCACTGTTTTACACGAGATATTGGAGCAGGGTAGGTTGGTAGATTCCATCTTCGGCTTCCCAGGGCTGGATGTCAATCATCGGGACGCCAAGGGCCGTACTCTTTTACATGTCGCATGCAATAACATCAATGGCCCAGAGGAATTCACTTTTCATAGCAAGGAGAACGCGCACCAAAGTGGACGCACCACCATCATCCAACGACTGCTTTCGCTTGGCGCCGATCTGGAAGCTCGTGATAAGTCTGGTAGAAATGTCTTGCATCATATGATTGGCGATAGACATCTGCACGGCAGACAAGTCGACCGATTCAAACAGTCGTTTGCGGATGCTCTGCAAAGGGTACCAGGGCTGGTGAATCAGGTGGATGGTAATGGTGATACACCACTGCACTACGCCGTTACCTCTGTCACGAGAATAAAGAACACTGAAATAGTAGAGCTTCTCCTATCAGCTGGGGCAGATCCCGCCGCTCTTAACAACCAAGGCAATAATGTACTTCACATGCTTGCCAATAACCTCGAGACCCCAGAGCTACGCGCACTGTTCCAGGATCTCGTGAGGCGCGGCGCGGATGTGAACGGGCGCAACTTGCACGGCGAAACGCCATTGTTTGCATTCGCCAAACGCATCAAGAGGTCCAGGCAACTCTCACGGTTTTTATTCAATAGGGTCGAAGACAGAAAAAGTCGGGAGACGGATGCTATACCGATGCTGAGAGAGTCGGGTGCAGATTTCTTTGCCAGGGACAATAGGAGCCGGGGACTGCTGCATATTGCGGCGAATGGGGATAGGAGGCAGTTCAAAGACCTGATGGCTGTGGGCCTTGATCCCATGTTGGAAGACGATATGCAGCAAACGGCGATTGATATCGCTGCTGCGTGTGGGAACGACGAGGTGCTGGAGCTATTTGAGAAGAAGGACTAAGGAGAATGGTTCGATATGAGAACACATCTGGCGAGAGTTAGACACTGAAGTAGAGGAATATTTTCTGTAAATTTGACTTTGATTGCTTTTTTACGATCAGAATACCTACGCAACTCAATGTCTAGTCTGATAAGGGTCGAATCATCAGACCGCATTGTCTTGGATGTGTTTCAATTGATGTTGGTGCCTTGAACTGCCTTGTAGACCAATCAAGATACGCGTATAGCGAAGTGGCATCTGAGCTCCAGTTTTGATGCTACGGGTTGTCCAAAACTGACTCAAGAAGCCCCATGTCAGGCGGCAAGCAATAATGGAACTCTGAGACATACCCACTTCACTCGGAAGATGGTCAATCACGCAACAGTGTTACACCGATAGTATGAACAGAAGATAATTAGAGTATTCCAACTGTTTCCTAGGTTCTCAAGTCCCGATTAACAAAGGCTTTATGTAGCTTATAGCCCATTGGCACAAGTAAATCACAATTCTTTGGCACATGAGTGGATATAGTTGAGATATATGTATTCTGGATTTATATACTATCATACAGTTATCTGGGTAAACGTCGAATATCGTCGTCATCATATATACATGAAAAGCAGGTAATATATACAAGTCGCGGCCTGCTCAACCGCTCATAACCAAAAAATCGATTCTTTAAATAGACCAGGTGAAGGGCTTGATGAGGGTACCATCGTTGTCGTGGCCACCGAAAGTCTGCCACATTTCGAGGCACATATCGATGGACTGCTCGTTGCTGGTGTTCTCATCGGCAACGACGGCCTTGCGAGTGACACCGTTGTGGGTCATGGTGATGACCTTTCCGCAGAGGCTGTTGTGCTGAGCCGAGCCGTACTTGTCGAAGATGTGGGAGGGCATGGCAACAAGGGGCATCTTGGGGTCGACCTTGTTGGCGAAGTAGGTGCTGAGGCCGCAGGCGCCGTATTGCCAGAAGACTTGACGGCAGGCGGAGGCAGATCCGAATCGGAAGATGGAACCAGGAGTGCCAGAGCCGTTGGCGTTGGCGGCTCTGGCCTCGATATCGGTGGGAGCAGCAGAGGCAGTGAGTGCCAAAGCGAGAACAGCGACGGAGGTGGTGAACTGCATTTTGAAGGTTGTTTTTTTTGGATGTAGAGTTGAAGGTGTGTGTTTGAAGGTGGTTTGAAGTGGTTTGTAAGAGTTGTTATGTGTGATGATGTGCTTGTTTATTGTTTCTGTGTTGAGATGATGGGATATTGATTCAAGAGGACGATCTTCTCTCTTCTTATATACATTTCACTTCATTCATCGATAACCATATCTGTCTCAGTATCACAACCATCTACATGTGACGATATCCGGGGACGCAAACTAAGATCTCACGAGAACGCGTGCACGGCCATGCCGATAGCCCATATTGTTCGTATCCCCAAGGCAGATGCTGTATTGGACCGAGAGTATGAGCTGGATGTAAGTCAATATTCATGATAGCCTGGTGATAGAGCTGCCTGTTTCACATCTAGCGCTCAGGATCTTTCACCGAATAGGCAGGTCTGAGCACTCCTTTGGTTGTCCTAATGCCCAAACAGTGCTTGTGCAGCCTATGCTTATTCGCGTCAACCATATGTAATGCACCGCCGATCCTGAAACCATCTAATTACATGGCTAAAGCGCTTTTGGCATACGATGCTGTTGCATTCACCATGTTTAGTGGCTGGAAAATTAAAATGACCAACCGCCTTTTGCGGAGGCGGTACACACAAGTTCATACAAAATGGTGGCCCAGCCCAGGATGCCTAGTTATTGCACCTATGAGAGGGCTCGAAATGATCACCACATGTGAAACAAGTCAAGCCAGCCCGTGTTTCTCCACTCACTCCGCAATGGGGATTCGTGGAGAGCAGGGGCCCTTTCGAACAGACGAACGATATGATGGCATCAGCAGCCACTTGGGTGAATCATGTACTAGATCTGGGCGCTCACCAAAGCATTCTCCTTGTCAATCTAACCCGTGCCTGAAGATCATGAGCGAACGCGATGGACAACGGTCACCTGACTCTGGAGTCTTCCGGATCGACCGACTCCCGAGAAGAAGTGCATATGTATACATGCGGATACCTTCCCACTTGGCGCCTCGTCTGTTATTATTGATGCCATTTGACATATTGCTGTGTGTCTTGAATGCTTGGGTGAGATTTAGACGCGGTCCCTCGAGAGCCGATTTCTCCCACCACACAAATTATCTCGACATTTTTTACTTTGGTGGAGCTCAAATTTTATCTTGACAAATGTCTTCCCCCCATCCAGTCTTTTTCGCATTCATGATCAAGTGATTGGAGGAGCCTCGTATGAGCGATAGGGAAGGTGGTTTTGAGGTGGCCCGGTAAGCTGACGTGGTTCGGTGAAGGAAGGCCGAATCTGGCGCACCCGTACGTTTCTTTGGAATTACTTGTAAAAAAGAGATGACGTGCAGTTTGCAGGGTATGCTTCCGAGAACGAATGCTTGCATGCGATCCGGCCGTGCTTTATGGGGGAGGTGGTAGGGATGGCCTCGTGTTAAAATGCCCGTCCATAAACCGGCTTGAGGCGGATGGCAAGGATCGATGAAGCAATCCGAACCGGCTTTATATGGGAAAAAACCCCAACCTTAATATATTGGTTTTATGCATAATGCAAATTATTCCTATGTGCCTGGATGGGATCGTACTCTTATGGTGCAGGGTAAACGAAACTGACTGGATATGCAGCATGCAGACGTGCCATCTACGTGAGATGCATCTCTGGCGGGCTTGATGCCAAAGTCGGATGGATACTCCGTACAATATTTACGATGCCATAGGTTCCTACTCGATAACTAGAGCCGGATAAGTAAAGATCATAAAGAACAAGGGATCCATGGAGCGACATAATGGGTTCGTAAACAGTTCATCAGCAATTCCTACCCAAGGGTATGAGACCCCTTGCTTACGCGTTATGATCAGGAAAGGGAATCAATTTGCATGCAGTGAGAAGCCAATAGTATATGATCAGACCACTATCCCACCCAAAAAGTTCAGGCTCTATATCCGTTACGTATTCTCGTCTTTTCTAGACTCGTCCCATTTTTATATCCGCATTCCTTAGGAAGCTTTAGTCTCTGCCACTACATGGGGAGCAACACTGCCCAATTTCTCACACGTCTCCATGAACTCGCGCTCCGGGTTAGATAGCCCCGTAACGCCGGCTCCAGCCTGCAGCCACTGGCGGTTCTCGTCCTGGAACACGGTGCGAAGAACCAGAGTCGCCTCGTAGAACTTGGCTCCCTCATCGAGCATCAGCACCGCCCCGCAGTAGAGGTCCCGAGGGTATGGCTCAAAGGTCTGGATCGCCTCCATATTGCCCTGCTTCGGAAGACCGGGGACCGTAATGTTGGCGACTAGACCGGGGAGGGCGTCCCACCCATCTTTGTCGGGCAATATCTTACCCGTTACGTGAGAAAATAGGTGGTTCAGATTTCCTCTAGGCATAATCGACATGAAATCCTTGACAGCAATGGTCTCGGGTGAGCAAAATTGGTTCAGTCGTCGGATTGACCCCTTGATGGCAATAACATGTTCGTTGACCTCCTTAGGATCGTTCAGCAGCTTGTTACGAGCGGGATCGATATCAGCACCCTCGGAGAGCTGGGTTCCTGCCAATGCCTCGGTGAAAGCAACATCACCCTCAATCGAAAGCAAGACCTCTGGACTGAACCCTGTTGCTTGAACACCCAAATGATTCAATGTGAAACTTCGTGCTGGTGTGTTTGCCCGTCGACCATGGTAGAGAGTCGCCAGCATATCCACCCTACCAGGGAGATTCACCATACGAGATGGAATTGCTTTGGTGTATTTTCCATTTTTAATATCTGCAATCGACCTAGCTACTCGGCTCTTGTAGTCATCGGAGTTGACTTGCAGATCAACCGGCAGAAAAGAGTTTGAGACTGAGACAGCGGCAGCATCCGTCAAAGAGGATTGGATGAGATCAAATGCCACCTTGACATCCTCCTCTATAAATCCCTTGACGGTAACGCTATCAGGAGAAATAACGGCCTGGACCCAAGGAACCATGAGACTTAGAATGGGCCATTGGCCAGGGTTGTATGTTTGGCCGGACATGTGAGCCGAGTAGTTGAAGGCGACTTGGCCAAATACCTTGCCCTCTGCGGAATATTCCGAGGTGAAGGCCCGTGCAACATCATTCAGTGATGCATCGACTGTATGGGATTCCTGTTTCCCATCTTTGTTGGTCTTGGTTGCTGTCTTGCCGTCGGCATCAACTACTAGGGATGCATAGCTACGCAAGCCGACATACCACGTGTTTCCACGTTCATATGCGTAGTAGGCATCGTCCCGGTTGTTTGTCAATAACGCGATGGTGACCTTCAATGGGTCACCTGGGGCAGGAATGGTAGTTGTTTTGGAGAATTGTGTTTTGATCGGAGTCATGGTGAATAGGTGGAGTATTACGGTTGATCAACGAAAAGTGCTTGAGACAAGAAACGACTTGATGATGCTCTTGAAGTGACCGAGGGCCCGAAGGGTGAGTATTAGAATCAGGGACAAGTCCAGCCAGGACATGCTCTCTTGCCTTACTTCTATTACGGTGTAGCTTCATCAAATGTCTAGTTGCATATGCAGGTTGTGCTGTTCCAAAACGTACGATCTCTATTTACTTTTTGTGTCCTATTATATGACTCAGAAAGCTAAGACATTATCAGGCGATATGACGTAAATGAGGGCAGGGAACATTTTGGTGCGTGAAATTCTTCTCTTTGGGCTAGGATTTCAACGTAATATTAATCTACGATAACAATATGATAGAGATGTCTCAAGCCACATCTCAGACACCGCTACTTGGTGCTGCACCTCTCTTCAGTTTCTCCGCACGTGCTGGGAGTTGGTAGCGTAGATGGCGGAGAAATACCATGGACATGACGGGTGCTTTTCTCAGCTTGATGCTTGTAGTTGGAGCCGGGTTGGTGGGGGTCGCGGGACGATCGTCAATCTACCGGCATTGCTCCCTCCTTATCCACGGCATTTCCTCTGGTTCCAGACTCTTTCTGTGCCTTGTAGGGCTTTGCATCTCTGTGCCTACTCGCCGATGCCCATACCTTGACCGCATTCGTGAGGGTCTTGGCAAAACCCCCTTTCGTACAAATTGGCTCCTTCATGCGGAGAATTTCACGGTCGCATCTACCCAGCTCTTGGTCAATCTATCGGCCGTTCATTTTTGATAGATTATGGCATCGTCCATCTTCTATCTGTACGCGGGGTTAACCGCTTTGGTGGCGTACTATGTCTTACCATACCTCAGCAACTGGCGACAACGCGGTATCCCAGGGCCTTTTCTAGCTGCATTCACAAATTTCTGGTTATTTTATCACAGCCGTCGCGGATGGCGATACGTCGCAGTAGACGATGCACATAAGAAATACGGGAAATTTGTGCGCCTCCAGCCAAATCATGTGTCCATTGCGGACGTCGATGCGATCCAGGCAATTTATGGACATGGCAATGGCTTTGTGAAATCGTATGGCATACCCCCACCCCCTCTTTTGCTCTCTTCCTGTGTATTGGTACTCACAGAGTACATGTGAACAGAGAGTACTATGATGCTTTTGCCGCAACAGCTCATCGCAGCATCTTTAATACTCGCGATAGAGGCGAGCACAGCCGGAAGCGTAGAGCTGTCGCTCATCTTTTCTCCGCAAAGTCCGTGAACCAATTTGAGCAATACGTCCTTGCCAACGTCAAGATTCTTGTCGGCAAATGGAGTGAGGCATGTAGTCAGCATGGAACCGATGCCAATGCCAATTATGTTCACTTCGATCCCCTGCCCTGGCTCAGTTACCTTGCCTTTGACATTATCGGCGACCTGGCATTTGGCGCTCCGTTTGGCATGTTGTCAAGGGCAGTGGATGTGACAGAAACACGCAGGACATATGGTTCTGAGGTAGTAATCGTATCGGCAATTGACGTACAGAATCGCCAGAGCGAGGTGAATGCCACATTGGGATGCTACCCCCAGTTCAAGGCTGTTAGCAAATACATCCCGGATCCTTATTTCCAGAAAGGACTCGTGGCTGTTGATAACATGACCGGGATCGCCGTGGAACGAGTGAAGCGGCGCCTCGACCCCGATGTCATGGCCAAGAATACCCGAGTGGATATGCTTGCCAAACTGACGGACAATAAAGACGGAACTGAGGAGAAGCTGGGACGCGAGGAGCTGATCACTGAAGCTTTGACATTTCTTGTTGCCGGCAGCAATTCCCTTCCCCTCAACATCTTTACTCTGTTGTATTGGGCTATGACCACACCTGGAGTGATGAGCCGGCTTCAAAAGGAAATTGATGCAGCGGTACCTGCTGGTGTGACTATTCCGTCATTTGACATGGTCAAGACTCTTCCATAGTAAGTATCGTCTCTTTCATTCAATGAGAAATAGTACTGACGAGGCGAGCGCTTTTACAGCCTCCAATGGACCATCTCGGAGACTCTACGCCACTACAGCGCCTTCGCTCTAGGCCTCCCTCGACAAGTCCCTGCGGACAGTGCACCGGTCGAGATCTGCGGACGAACTTTCTATCCAGGAGATGTGCTCTCCGTGCCTGCATACACCATCCACCACTCCAAAGAGATTTGGGGATCTGATGCGGACTCGTTTAATCCTGATCGCTGGGATCCGGCACGTCTTACAGCCACTCAGAAAGCCGCCTTCATCCCCTTTAGCACGGGACCCAGAGCATGTATTGGTCGTAACCTGGCTGAGCTGGAACTCTATTGCATCGTTGCAGCACTGTTCAGAAATTTCGATTTCAAGCTTGACAACGATGTGCCCTTGAGGTATAAGGAGGGATTCGTGAGGAAGCCGTATGGCATCGTCATAGGGGTTCGGAAGAGGAGCATATAAATTATGTTTGGATCATGTGGGGTGAATGCGAATTACGCAAAGGGTTAAATATCCGAATGAGCATGTGTGTCATATATGGTAACATGCCGGCATGCATAGGGACGGGCAATCTTAGTCGTGAGATTTGACCCGACTCACACGCAATGTTCTCTAGCCTTCTATGACCCTAGCTAACAGGGCTAAGAGTTAATAAGATTTATGAATGGTTATAATTATACATATTGTGAGTGTATATGGGGACAAGAGTAGACTTGTGTTTATCATTATTATCATTATTCAACCAACAAGTAGATGCTTGATGAGCTGGAAGAATTCATATCCACAACTCTCTAGGGTAGGTAACTAGGCAGCCCGCTTGTGCTTGGAAGACAGGGGGATGGGATGTGCCCGTGACAGAAGATATTGGATGCATCAGCTCAGGAACCACACAAGTCTTTCCATTAGTAACGCAAATAATTGATTAGAATATCCCGATAGCCGACCGACGCTTTGGTCACGGTGGAGCTGGTGTCCGTGATGGTTATTGGTGATACGATGCGGCTACGGATGCGAGATTAGCGAAACCTCCTCGCTTCGGTCGCTTCCATCGCTTCCATCAACATCTGGCCATGCAAACTCCCCCTGGAATCAATCTCTTGATTAGAAAGCAATAACCAACATTTACTTAGGATAGGCCAATCCTGAATCTATCACCTAGATAGTTTCGTTTCAGCTGCCTGCACGGGTTCCAACGCCATTGACGCTCCCCAACATCATCGGCCATTGCGTGCTCCCTGATTATTCAAGAGAAATAGGCGAAGGAGCCAATCATTGATGCCGGCTTGCTTTGTAAGGCACGACGTGAATACTAATCAGACCCGAGTTGATGCGGTGGGTAGCGAAACTCGTGACGCTGTTTGCCTTTGTTCTCGGCTCCCTGCCGCGGCTGTGATCAGTAATCGAGATTTGGCGGTCCACCAGTTCGGCTCCGGACCGGCCCCGCCGTGCTGTTTCTTGGGTCATGAAGCCGCGTTGGGCTATTGTTCATGTGCTGGAGAGGAGGGCTCGGGTCTGGCTAGCAAACTGTTATTAATGCAATCCATGGATGTAATTGATATAGGGCGTGTAATCCACTCCGTTGGATCCGCTGGATAGCAAATCAATCATTCATGTGCCACAGTTGTTGAAAAAAAAGCAAGATATAATAACAATGCAGCCCCGGTTCTTCAAGCGATTTGTGAATAGGGTCAAGGCAAAGAGAAATCCCTTTGAAGCGTGTTGGAAGATACTTAATCTGTACACCGCCGAAGCTCTCGCACTCTCGATCTAGTCGCCAAGAAGTCGTCGTTGGCAAAAATGGTGGAGGTTTTGGCCGAAGATTCTGCCACCATAGTGGAAAGGGAGGCTGAAGAGAGGAGTTCGACACCGGTACCGTCACAGAACGAACATGTGAGCGACAGCAGCGATGTAGAAAAGGCGACAGCACCAGAAGAAAATATGCATTGGGATAACGATCCCCGGAACCCATATAATTGGCCGCGCTGGAAGAAGGCATCCATGCTGGTCATGATGTCTTCCATGGCTCTCACAGCGTAAGTTTTTGCAAACGCGTCCAATTACGAGTCTGAATCATATCAACATCCAACTGTGGCAGAGTGAATACTGACCATCATCGTCCCTCAGATCGATCGCCACATCCATCATGAGCTCCTCGAGGGGGCAGCTTCAACAAGAATTCGGCGTCAGCAGAACCGTTGCCCTCCTCCCCCTGACCTTTTACGTGCTCGCCCTCGGCTTTGGACCTGTCATCGGAGGGCCTCTTTCAGAAACAATCGGCCGGTACCCAATCTACTATGGATCCATGCCCCTCGGTGCACTCTTCACCCTGGGCGCAGGCTTCACGCACAGCTTCGCCGCGCTCTGCGTTCTCCGCTTCCTCGCTGGATTCTGCTGGGCGCCGGTCCTCAGTGTGGCACCGGGCTCCATGGCGGAAACTTTCATGCCAAAGAGTCGCGGTCCCATCAGCGCAATCTTCATTCTGATGCCCTTTTTGGGCCCTGGACTTGGGTAAGTTAGCTGCGCACTCCATAGGCAAACCATCCAAGGACTGACAATTGGTGGGCAACAGACCTGTCATCGGATCATTTGTCGTAACAATCAAAGGCTGGCGCTGGACGCAATGGACCTTGATCTTCTTCGCCGTCTTCTGTATCCTCCTCACGCCACTCTCCGAAGAAACGTTTCACCCGATCATCAAGCGTCGCATTGCCAAGAAGCGTGGCGAAGATCTTCCCCCTCCACCTCCTCTGAACGAAAGACTCAAGACATTTGCCGTGGTGGCACTCATCCGACCGATCCGCATGCTTTTCATGGAACCTATTGTGGCATTCATTTGTTTATACGTCTCTGTCGATTTTGGCACTCTCTTTAGCTTCTTCGCTGCTGTGCCCTACACCTTCGGCACGGTATACCACTTTGATCTCGAACACTCTGGTTTAATTTTTCTGTCAATCGTTATCGGATGCTTCCTTGGCCTTGCTACCATAGTAGCCTGCGATGTATTCCACTACCAGAAGCAGATTCCCAAATACCCTCCTCACCGTGTTCCACCTGAGCATCGCCTCTACCCAGCTATGATTGGCAGCATTGGCCTACCTATTGGCCTGTTCTGGTTCGCGTGGACGGCCAAGGCGAACATCTCGTGGGCAAGTCCCGCGGCGGCGATTATACCATTTGCATGGGGAAATCTATGTGTGTTTGTGAGCACGATGCAGTATACGACAGACACCTATAGCGGTAATGTCGTAGCCAGCGCATCTGCTGCTAATAGCTTGGCCCGGTACAGTTTTGCCAGTGTCTTCCCCCTCTTTACCATACAAAGTAAGTAGGATTCTAGCTTGAAGTATATATGGGTGGATATCTAACAAGATACAGTGTATGAAAAGCTGGGAATTAACTGGGCAAGCAGCTTGCTTGGCTTTGTCGCCATTGTGCTACTACCAATCCCATGGGTGCTGTTTAAGTACGGACCCAGCATCAGAGCCAAGAGCCAGTACCCGACCAACAAGTTTGAGTAACGAGTTGTTCGATAATACAGCATGAATTATCGTGTCTTCATTTTAGTCTTGATTGGTTGAACAGGTATGAAATTACCCCCGAGTCGATCAGTTGATGTTAATTCAAAACTGTTGGAGCTGACGAATGTGATACAAACAGGACATGCTGCGTGAGAGTAACCACCTCTGGACAACTTCATGCCGATAGAAAGGTACGGTAACCGAACAACAACGCATCTGTTTAGCTCATGGAATGCAATCCTCGTTTTAGACCATCATACATGTTTCATGGGCGTCCTTAAGGGTATATATAGTATGACAAGTTGCGGTATTTAAAGTATAATTTTATATTAGAGCAGTGTTTTTACAATAAATAATAATAATAAGGAATAGACTTACCTTTTATCAGAACACGCGCTGTCGCTGGGAGAGGCATGTGTTATGCATCTCAGCAAAGTCGCTTGGTGAACAAGGCTAACAATGAGGCCCACAGCTGAGGAGTTTTATTTAATAGCATAGCTCTTCAATATGACAACCATGGCAGTCAGAGATCCAGCCCCTGCTCCGCCCAATAATGTCAGGGCGTTGGGTCAAGAGCCTCCACCTCACATCACGGATTACTATTTGAACCACATCCACCCAACACGAGGTACAGTCACCAATAATTCTAGGGTCATCAAAGCTTGATCCCAGCAAGAATTTTCTTTCATTTAACAGTGCAGCGACTTAGCATTACGGTAACGTTGCGTTCTCTGGGTTCTGGACGCATTGTCAGCCATGGGTTCAGACAAGTGAACCGCCGAAAGAGTGGATGAAGCGGCTGAAATATACAGTTCTGACGACAGCCCATCCGACGGAAATTTTTGCTGTAGGGCTGAAGGTCTATTTGGTTGCAATTCGTAAGAATTTCCCCTACTCATCATCGAATTCGCAACGGTCTAATTACCAGTCAACCAGTTGTTCGTGGTATACGATATGATCAAGCGCCTGATGTTGTCGCTCTTTATGATGTTTGAGACGAATATCTGCATATTCCTGAATACGGAGATATCGCTACAGAGAGTCATGCTCGCCTGATAATGAGTAGCATCATCCCAGATGTTGCCAGTTCCAACAAATACCTCTTGGGCTCTTCCCATACTGTATCTGATTTGGCAACAGGGGATACCTACCGGAAGTTGTCAAAGCGTTATCCGTGCATGAAATACGAGGTCTGACGAGCTTTTGTTGTTAGGTTATACGTCTCTATACTGAGAATTGGACATCTCACCGAACATCTCCATTGCGGAGGAAGCGAGGGCATCTCCGGTTGGGGGCGATATTTTTGAGGATATCATGAGTCAGCCAATAGAGTGTGTATGCGGTAATGGATGATTATCCCAGGACAATACGAGAACACCCTCGACCAGAAGTCGGACTCAATGATGCCATGGCGAAGTCTCTGCTCCTAGGCTCTGGCGAACACGGAAATGGCTTGTGAGCCTTTGCCTTGCCTTGAGATTACAGACTATGGCTCAATTGATGAGTTCCATTTGCGGGAGCTGGGACTTTGAAATCCAGCGAGGTGTGGTTGCTTCATGGCTCATTGCCTCTTGATCTACCACTTATTAACAAAGAACCCCAATTTTGATGGCGGCTTACGAAGGAAGCCCTCATTACTGTGCACGCTTATGCAGGCCAGCAATGGTGGAATATGAATGGGTTTTGCCTCGTACGAGGCATCTATCACCCCACGGCCTTTGCTCAGTGGACGTCTCTCCCAGCGGCCCAGATGAGTAGCAGGCAGCGATATTCGGCGCGCCGTAAATGCAAGGTTTGTTCAGGTAAATGATTCGTCTTTTCTTAAGCCCGACACATACGAGGGCAATATCCCGTAGTTGATATGCCATCCATTAAAACGGTAACCCACGAGGTTACAAGGGATTACTTGGCGGGAGCGTCGTATGGCATTGGCTGTTGCGAATGCATGCATCGCGTGTAATTACCAATCACCCTATGACGAGTTGCAAACGAAACAGACACGTGCACTGCTTCGAGAGGCAAGATTGAGCCTAAACAGGCATTCTATCGATGACCTCGAGGTTTGTTTGTAAGAAGTAACGAGGGTTGTAGACGAATCGTCACAACTGTTCCTCGTTCGGAGAGAATGCGGTCGGGCCCTGACAAGAAACCGACTGCGACGTTGCTGGATGGGCAAAGTTGGCCCATACTCTATGTGGAATGGAGAGCTTCAGGTGGTATCTATGACGGATTCCAAGCCAATTCGCGTGTAGTTGATCTTTTTCTTTTGTTCTCCCGACCAACTCCGGGGAGGGAGGCAAAGACTACGGAATACGGAAATAGCTTTCTTTGTTGTTTATGAACGATTCTTTTTGAACAACATTGGGAGCCAGAACATGTCAAATCGCTAGCAAAATTGAGATGGCACTTTGTTCAGCCACCCGTCCTTTGATCCCTTCATCCCCTCAGGATGCCCAAGAAGGGAGAAGCTCCTTTTCATCGCATCGCCTTTTCATCGAGGGCTTACCCTATTATGCCCAATTTCCGTCGTACAAAAGCTAACTGCGTTCCGCCGCTCAGACGCGGTAGGCGGAACTAAAAACAGAACCGGCCCTCTGCCAGCACAGCGTAACACTGCCGATCTGCTCTGTTTGAGTGGCCGATCGTTCCCATGCCGTGGGTGGGTCAAGGCTCTTCCTTGCAGGCCCAAGCCCAGCAGAACACGAAGTGAGACATGACGTACAGTCAAGTGCCAGCCCCCACCGTTGGCCTCTCTAGAAGGTGTCAGAAAAGCACGGGCTATTAGTAGGACGTTGTGTGTTCGTGCCTGGAGCCTATTTTTGACACCCCCCATATGCTTCGCCTCCCTTTCAAGCATAGTAATCCTTGCACCGGAAAAAGGGCCCAACAATGCCGGTCACTCGGTAGATGCACAAATTAAAAAAGCACACTGGATCCCAGTCTGACATCATATTGGATGGGCTTGGCTGCGCATTGGGCTGAGGGCTGGTCCGGTATCCTGCAGGAAGCTCGTATTCGATCCAAGGGGGGCCAACAAAGAATCGCCTTCTCATTCGCTCGTTTAGCAGAGATTTCTTGCTTTTCCACTCATCTTAACGAATTTTCCACCCGTTTAGAAATAACATCATTATTGTCTTTGAGAGGCTTGGCTGACACGAGAGAGGGAAAAAAAAAAGAGACCCATGTTCTCAAAATAGACCTTTTTTGTAAAGGGTTGCAACGTTACGAACACCCGTGCTTTGAGAGGGAGAGGAAGATATAAAGACATCGCGAACCATCTCCAAGACATCCATCATCACTCACATCATCACTTCTCCACATCTACCAATAAGCTTCCTCAATCATCACCTTACACAAAACAACAACAACAAACTCCATAGCCTCAACCTCTAAACACCATCCAACAAACCATCCACAATGCATTTCACTCTCGCCGCTGTTGCTTCTCTCCTCGCTGTCGCTGAGGCCCGTCTCGTTGGCATTGCTGTCCCCGAGACTATCCGACCCGGTGACAGAATCGACGTTACCATCCTCACCGAGAACTACATCCAGAGCGTCTACGACGTCGCCATTGCCATTGGTTGGTTCCCCGGCCATGGATACCCAGACAGCCTTGGCCGTGTCGCCGATTCTTTCTATCTTGGACCTGGTAAGTTCTCCCTCCGCATGATGCCATTCGCCAAAGCGACCAGTAAGTTGATTCCTTAATTGTAGGCCAATCCAACCAGCGTCAAAACGTCACCAAGCAAATCAACATCCCCGCCGATGCTCCTCTGGGAGAGACCATCATCACAGCCAGCTTGATGAGCCTCTATGGCGCTGCTTACATGCCTACTCTCAGCAACTTCAACGTCACCGTCACGTTTGGCAATGAGACCAGCACTGAAATCAAGAGCAGCCGAGCGTAATAAACTCGACACCTCTTGTTAGCTTGGATCGCATTTTGGATAGAATATGGATAAAAGGGAAGGCGCATTTGCATATAAACACATTGTGTTCACACACTCCTTTTATTCCTCGCTATTGAGGGATACACGGCATGTACCAATAATAGATAGCATAGCATGTCATAGTACTTAATCAACATCAATAACTTGACCTGGCAAAGGCTTGAAATCCGCATCCAGATAGTACCACTGATCATACTTGGCCGGCTTCGGTTCCGGCGGCAGAATATTCGACTTCTTTGGGATGTTGAACTTCTTGGTGGCGTCTGAGCTCTTCACGTAGCTCTTGCACATGTTGGGCTGGGATGTCTGCTTGGTGCTGATCTTGCCGGGGTCTTCTTTGCCACTGATTAGATCTTTCCAGAAGCCGTGGCTCTCGGCGATAATGTCTTGCATGACGGTGGCGTTTTGGAACTGGTTCTTGAAAATGATGTTGAGGCTGCCGCTGCGGAGAACCTTGTAATACTGTGGAGATGAGTATGAGCGTCAGCGACCTGAAGCTATTGCGACCATGATTTGGAACTTACGACAAACCAGTCATAAAATGACTGTTTCATACCTGGTCGGTACGTTTCAAGGTCGTCGACCGCTATTGGCTGTTAGCAATCCTGTCTATAACCTGCTCTGAGGGGATGATCATACTGTTGACGAGCTTGGCTAGCGGATCATTGACGTTGATGGCAATCACCTTCCAGTCCGTGGTATTGTCCTGTATCTCATTGTCAGCTTGAACATCGCAACCGAGAGAATTGGTGCTTACATCAATCATAGGCAAGCCTCCCAGCACCTTAACCTGTCTCACTTGACCAACATAACCTGAACTGGATGGTGTTGTTAGTTACGGGGCATCTTTAGATCATTGCGTGGGCACTTACTCTATCGCGCTGATGTCAAATATGTCCATCGGGTCATTGTCACCCGGATACCCTGTGAACTTGTGCTTGATGTTGGAGTTTTCCCACGTTTGAGGCAGTGAGCCGTAGAGGAAAGGATATGTCTTGTGCGGCCAGATGCTGGCGACAAATCGTGGATTCTTGCTCTTGTCATCATGATAGATGGGGTCTAATGATGGCTTGTTAGCCACTGGAACTCCACCCCCATCACCAGAGGGATCATGTACGTACTGAGAGGTTCTTTGCGCGAGGTCTCGATCTTGCCATCGGTCCAACGAGGAATTTCTATATAGGAATTGACGATACTCTTGTCGTTCTCATCGGGATACAGTGGAATATCGTGCCAGGGGGAGATGGGATCGCCATTTTGCTCCAGCCAGACACGCCAGTCCTGTTCTCAATCAGTTTCTAGGCTCTCATGTATGCCTGGCCAGGATGCAGAATCATGGAAGAGCCTACAATCGTATTGCGCGCGCCGACCTCTCGAAGAGTAAGAGCTTTTGGGTCGAATGCTTTGTTTTCAGTGAAGCTATCGTCGCAAGCCGTAGTGGCGGCGTATACCGGCGCCAGGGCGAGATTAAGCCATACAAGATGCGACAACATGATGGCGTCTGACCTTGATGATCTTCGTGGGGAGAATGTCAACGGTTCTGAAAAAATTGGGAGCGAGAGAACGAGTTCTTGACATATTAAATATGGAACTTCGATGGAGGCCTGGATGGCGCAGTGGTGTTCCCTTCTTGGCAATATTTCTGCACTTCACCCATCTATTACTCAATTAAGCAGCTTGGCAGGAGCAGGGCAGGGTTGCAAGCATACTAATAACCGTAGATGGTGGCCAATTGGAAGCATTGCATCCCTGAATGGCAATGCATATATATTAGATGAAATCCTGTTAAGCCGAAAATACCACGTCGAATAATGGCTCTGCTACCAATTGGGCTAGATTTCTGTCCTCTTTTTTTACTGATCCTTGCTATATATGAAACCAATATCCTGCCGTGCAGCATTCACAAGAAACCACGCAGGACAGTCTGTTTTTCTACGTAAAAAAAACCACTTTGGAGAGAGCACAGTACATTCCTAATATTTAGCATGGTAGCCATATATGTAGATTCTCTTTTATCCTACAGGCAAGCCAGATGCCTCCTCGTGAGCGCTACGCTCTATATCCACGTTCAATGATTGTTCTTGCAGTAACATCTCATCCGAGGAAGCCAAGGGTTCGTGTGTTAGCCAAGCGTTCTCGAACCAATATCATGACATTATCTTACGTTGGTTCCTTGGTGTTGTGGGTCGTTTACGTAGTGATCACACTTCGGGATCTGCCGTTGTCTTGACGAGGGGCTGGCTGAGACTCCGAGTACCCACCACCCAAGACGAATTACATGATGTACCTACCTGTAGGGCTCACCGAGAGTTCTGCAAGGGAGTGGGGGGATGTCAATTGATGATGGTAATATTTTTAGCTGGATCTCGTACCTCTCATGAAGTAAATTCGGTGCGAACTTTTACTATTTCCAAATACAAAGTGGTGCACGGGGTGGTTCATCGTGAGATCTAATCGGAACTAGAACGCCTCCACTATAAAGTGAGTAATTTATAGAAGGTGAGGACGACAGCTAAGGCGCGTAAATAGGCACACGTGTTTAGCACTTAGATATGATTGGATTGTCTCAGTTGATGCAAAGAGCTGCTTTGGAGTCTATCATCCAGTAGATGCTGCAACTCTGGACACGAGGGAGTACAGAACATCCAGGGTAACGTGAACCCGTGAGTTCTGTGGCACTGGGCGTCGCGCGTGCTATGGCTCATAGCGTAGTGATTATACTAGGGACTTCATGAGCTTGCGCTCGTCAATGCCGATTATCGTTATGGATGTAGTCATGAATGCCAGAGCGCGCCAACTCTCAGAACTTTTATGGAATACATCCAAACCGTTGTCTGTAGCTGACGGCGAATTCCTCGAGGGCGGCCAAGCCATCATGCACGGCATCTCAAGCTTCTGATTAGACAAACTCTAGGGCGATTGCAAGTTATTTCACCCAACGTCAGGGACGATGAACGTTTGTTTTGTCTCTCAAAAATCATGATTCTATGGCCTCCCTTACATGGGCGTGGTGTAACGTAACTTAGTGGCGGTTGTGGGCGGTGGGAGAAAGAAAAGTCTGAGACATCAAAGGGAGGCATGGTGGTATTCGTCCACAGCGCTATAGTCTTGAGAGAGCAATTTTCTCACGCTTTGAGAAATCGCCGTTCAGGTCAGCTCTATGACTGCCATTTGTCTGACGACATCATGGAGCGAAAGTTGCATGTTGAGAGTTAAAAACAACATTTCCTCTTGTTTGGAGATGTAAAGCCAGATATCTGAGTCATCGCTCTACGTCAGCTGAAGAGTAGCGCCTTGATAAGGCCTTGTGTAAGTACTGGAAAAGTGGACCGGAACTGAAGAGAACTTGCAATCAAGACAGGCAGGGAGTGACAAGAAGGAAGAGAAGCCGAATAGCTCGTACAAAGAAGAAGGCGATCCATATTCGCCTTGTTAACTTTGTAATGTTTCTGAGACTTTTATACGAATAACCACGCCCGAGATGTAGGGTTGGCGTTGTTGTAGGTCAGACTATCCCGCAAGAGTAGAACGCCGAGATGGAGCACGGTGAAGATATTTTAAGCTTATATCTATGTGCTCCAGCTTGAATGCTAATATTCATTTCCATTGATATTCTGTCTGATTAATTCCAAAAGAAAAAAAGAGAATAAACGCTATCTTGGTGCTTGTGTCGGAACTGCTGTCAAGCGAAGAAAGAAAGAAAAGGCAAATACCAAGAGCCACGGCCATCATGGGATCAAATGATGTGCAGAGAGATATGCCTGAGCCAATCGCAATTATTGGCATGTCTTGTCGGTTTTCTGGGGTAGCATCAAACCAACATGCGTTCTGGCAGCTGCTTTCCAAGGGCATGACTACTTGGTCCAACAATGCCAAAGATCGCTTCAGAATGAAGTCTTTCTGGCACCCTGAAGCACTGCTTCCTGGGTCGGTATGTCGTCATGTCTTCATTGAGATCACTATTGGTATTCCATGTTTGAAACATCAACGATGTCTTCCATACCCTTTTTGCGATATAAAAAAAGTGAATCATCGCTAACATACGCATTCATAATAAGACCAACTGTCAGGGCATGCATCTGCTAAACGAAGACCCTGCTCTTTTTGACAATGACTTCTTTCAGATCAGCAGCCTGGAGGCAAAAGCGATTGATCCCCAACAGCGTTTGATCTTGGAAGTTGTCTATGAGGCTTTCGAGAATGCTGGGGTCCCTCTAGAGAAAGCAGAAAAGTCAAACACCGGAGTGTACTGCGCCTCAAACCATCCGGAATATGACCAGATTCTTGGCCGCGACCCTGAAGTATCGCCAACGTGAGTGGGTTTTGTTCTTTAGCAAAATAAGGCTACAGATCCAACAGTAGTAATTCATTGCCTTCAGAGCTGTTTCCCACCCCATAATATATAATGAGTTTGGCTAACGTGTTTCTGCTCCAGCTATCGCTTCACTGGAACCGGTGCAAATCTCATGGCCAATCGGATCTCATACGTGTTCGATTTGAGGGGACCAAGCTTCGTTGTAGATACGGCTTGTTCCAGCTCCTTTGTTGCTCTGCACGATGCAGTTAATGCCCTCCGCTCTGGGGAGATTGATCAAGCGATCGTCGGGGGCTGTAACATTCTGCTGGATCCAGACATGTTTGCCATCCAGTCATCCATGACTTTTCTTTCTCCTCACGGCCGGTGTTATTCGTTTGACTCCCGGGCTAATGGCTATGGTCGTGGCGATGGGGCTGTGGCGCTGCTATTGAAACCACTTCATGCCGCAGTTCGGGATGGCGATGCTGTCCGAGGAGTTATCCGGGGTACTGCGCTAGGGTCGGATGGGAGAACATTTGGTATCACAATGCCGTCCGGTGATGCTCAGTATGAGACAATACTTCGAGCATATGCGTCTGCTGGGCTTGATCCTGGTGAAACCGCTTTCGTTGAAGCTCATGGTAGGCATGCCACTCTGCTCTAAAAGATTCTGCATTTGCTTTCTCCCAACTTGATCTGAATGGTAATATAGACTGATGATCTTCTTGTAGGTACGGGTACCACTGCTGGCGATGGAGCCGAGGTAGCAGCTTTCACCAAGGCCTTCTGTACGAGACGACCAGCATCCAAGAGGCTCTACATAGGCAGTGTGAAGTCAAACATTGGCCATACTGAACACACATCTGGCATTGCGGGCTTGGTCAAAGCACTTCTTATGCTGGAAAATGGATTACTGGTTCCGAATCCAACATTCAAGACTCCAAATCCTGCCTTGGAGCTGGATAAGGCGGGCATTGAGGTAAGACATAAGCCGGTTAGCAAGCTAAACACTTACTCACCTTCGCGTAGGTCGTCACCAAAGTCATGAACTGGCCCGAGGGAGAAGCCAGGCGAATATCTATAAACAGCTCTGGATACGGAGGCACGAATGCCCATGTTATCATAGAGGCAGGTGAGGTATGGCACAAACCTCCAGTCAACCTGCTACAACTGAACGGCACATCCGGCGGGAAAGAAACTGAGCCAAAGGTATTCTGCTTCACCCACCAACGACAGCAAGGAGTATATAAGATGGCTACTATTTGGCGGCGGTTCCTGAGTGGCCCGGAGCCACCGTCGTTAGACAGTCTTGCACACACGCTTGGGTCACGCAGATCTATACATTCACACCGTACTTTTGTGGTAGCTAGCAGCCTAAATATCCTCATCAAGAGGCTTCAGGAACTGGAGAATGGTTCACAGAGACCTTTCAAGGCGTACAATAAGCTAAAAGTCTGCTTTGTCTTCACGGGCCAAGGTGCGCAATGGGCACGAATGGGAATAGAGCTACTCTCTTTTTATCAGGTCTTTAAATTGTCTCTACAGAAAGCGGAGGAGGACCTGCTTGGCTTTGGTGCTACATGGAATCTCATCGAGGAGCTCAAGAAGCCGTCAGATATATCTCGGATCAATGAAGCAGAACTTGCGCAGCCCTGCACCACTGCTATTCAGATAGCCCTGGTTGATCTCCTGGAATCTTTTGGCGTTCGGCCGTCTCAGCTATGTGGCCATTCAAGTGGAGAGATTTCTGCAGCGTATGCTCTCGGAGCGCTGTCTGCCTCTGATGCGATGAAGGTTGCATACTTTCGTGGTATGGCTGTGAATCGCCTTAAGCACGTAGCTCCTCAGCTTAAAGGAGCTATGCTCGCGGTTGGGCTATCCGAAGCTGCGGTCCGTCAATATATAGAAGCTTACGGGTCTATAGTCACGTTGGCTTGCATAAACAGCTCTAATAGCATAACTCTTTCTGGCGACTCGTCGGCCATTAATGAGTTGGCTCAGAGCTTTGAAGCAGCAAATATCTTCAATCGCAAGTTGGCCGTTGAAGTGGCCTATCACTCCCCCCATATGAAATTCGTTGAAGAAATATACCTTGAGAATATCAAGGATATTCAGCCAGGATCTTCAAAAGCCGGTGTTCAAATGGCTTCGTCTGTCACCGGCAGGTTTATCAGGGGAGAGGACCTTGGCCCCAAGTATTGGGTTCAGAACTTGATCTCGCCGGTCAGATTCTCCGAGTCTCTGTCCAAAGTTCTTCAGCTTTCTGGGACAGAGGACTCTCTTGGGTCAGAAGGATTGTTAGTTGAGATCGGACCGCACCCAACCCTTCGCGGCCCTATCAATCAAACTCTGAAGGACTTTCTGACAACAAAGATTCACCACCTCAGCAGTCTGACTCGTGGGGGAAACGCTGTTATTGAAACGCTCACACTGATGGGTGAGCTGTTTTCCCGTGGTATTAATGTGTCCCTGAATCAAGTCAATAGAATTGGTGATTGTCAAAACATCCAAGTCTTGACCAATCTGCCCTCTTACAACTGGCATCATGAGGTTGGCCACTGGAACGAATCACGGCGAAGCCAGCACTACCGCTTCAAGAAGTTTCCCCGACATGACCTCTTAGGAACACTTGCGCCGGATAGCATCAGCACTCAACCGTCTTGGCACAATTATATCCGTCTATCTGATACGCCGTGGCTCGCTGGGTATTGTATCGATGGATCTAATGTTTTCGGTGGAAGCGGCTATATCGTTATGGTGGTTGAAGCCCTGCGTCAGCAATTTGCAATAGACAATCGCAGCTGGAAGAAGAAAACCATTACGATGAAGAATATTGTTTTCACTGCACCGCTATTGCTCACTGCTGACCCCATTGGTGTCGAGGTGTTTCTGCAGCTGACTCCACATTCGTCTTCTGCTCGTGCTTCGGGCTCTGACTGGCAAAGTTTTCAGATATTTAGTGTATCTGCAGAGAATCGCTCAACTGAACACTGCCATGGAATTATCGCAGTAACGGATTGCTTTCCTCACAAACTATTGGAAGATTCGGAGCTGGGTACAAATGACCAACCGTGGACTCGTCTTGACCCGTCTATAATCTACAAGGAGCTAAGTCGCATGGGGATTCATTATGATGGTGCATATACCTGTATGCAGTCTATTTCTGCACGACCATGGGAAACCAAAGTTGAGTTACTGGTGCCGGATGTTAAGCCCTCCATGCCCTCAGGGTATCAGCAATCTCATGCAATCCACCCCACGACGGTTGAATCCTTCTTTCAGGCCGTCCTTCCTGGCCTTAGATTGGCTGGTTATCTGAATGAAACCACAATACCTGCGTCAATCAATGAAGTACAACTGTCGACTGATTGTACTATTCAGCCAGGTACCAGGCTACTTGTGGGGACTATATCAGCAGAAGATGGGCTGGCAAGATACACGTCGGATATCTGGCTAGCAAATAAGGGGAATGAGCACTGTGGTGCTTTGTTTACAGCAAAGGGAATGAAGTTTGCTGTGCCGAATGGTGGACAGATCCAGAAGCCGAGAGGGCCACTGTGCTATCAAACAAAGTGGCAGCTCGATCCATACTCTTCTTTCAGCAGATCAATCGCTGCCAACTGTAGCAGGAACTTGGTTCAAGCACAACAGAAAGTAAGGGAGTGCGCAACTGCTTTTTGCCGTAGATCCATCAAAGAAGCCCTTGATACACTGACTCCTGCAGAGGAGGCAGCCGCAACAGGATCACGACAATATTATCTGGAATGGATGCGTGCTCAAGACATTCCCGACAACCACCCGGTTATTCTAGAGCTCGAAGCTAAAGTAAAGGCACTTGGCGCTTATGGAGAAGCAATCGTTCGCATCGGCTCTTGTCTGAAAAGCATCGTAACAGGAGAGGTTGATGGCCTGACCTTGCTTATGCAAGAAGATCTTCTCTACCGCATCTATATTGAAAGGGAGGGACTCAATCGTTGTCATGCCCAGCTTGCCAACTACATCAGACTGGCCAAGTTCAGAGCTCCCAACCTGAGGGTTTTGGAGATTGGTGGAGGTACGGGCAGCTTGACATTCCCTCTGTTGGAGGCTCTGTATGGTGATGGTGACCTACACACTCGCGCAACTGAAAAGTATATCTTTACAGATGTTTCAAAGGGGTTCCTGGCCTTGATCAGCGAAAGGCTTGGGAAATTCGGACCCTTCGTTGAGCTCAAAACCTTTGACATGGAACAATCAGCATCTGACCAGGGTTTCGAGCTGGGCTCGTTCGATATCATCGTCGCCTCTAACGTTGTGCATGCTACCAAGAACCTCAAAGCAACTCTAGCTAATCTCAAGTCACTTTTAAAACCAGGTGGTCAACTAGCTATGGTCGAATTTACAGTTCCTACGATTCATGGTGGCATGGTCTGGGGAGTATTGTCTGGCTGGTGGTTTGGAGCCAAAGAAGGGCGCACCCTGGGGCCACTTTTGGAGCCGCCAGCTTGGGATAAAGTGTTGAAAGAGAATGGATTTTCGGGTGTCGATTTGCATATGAAGGACTATGACGACGAGGAGCATGAGCTGAGTCTTCTGTTGTCATCCGCTGTAATTGAAGCAATAGCTTCGCAGGAGAAGGAAATTATCTCTATCATGGCCGACAATGATAACATTGCCTTTGCAAACCAACTAGCAAAAAGCTTTAGCTTGCATTTTCCAGAAACAGCAGTTTCGGTTATTTCTATGCCCGCAGCCAAAAGGGTTAGAGGAACGACGATTGTGCTTCCAGAAGTATCACGCGATATCCTAGTGCAACCATCCGAAACCGACTGGAACTCGATTAAGGATATAGTCAGTAACGCACAGAAAATTCTATGGGTCAGCAGAGGTGGTGCATTCGATTGCTCTTCACCCCAAAGAGCTCTCATAACAGGTTTTGGCCGAACTCTGCGTGCCGAAAACCAGGATCTCAAGTTCTACACGCTTGACGTTGACTCAGAATCCGACTCAGAGGGTCAAATCATCTCTTATATCCTCCAAGTGTATACCAAGATCCTCAGCCCTCAGGCATCGCCTATTTCAGAATGGGACTGGGAGATTACAGCGCGAGGAGAAGAGCTGCTCATCCCTCGTGTAGTTCCTGACATCTCCGCAAGTAATTGGGTAACCGATACTGTTTCGAAATATCACCCACGTCTTGAAGAGGAAATAGACCAAAGTCGCTCATTGCAATTATCCATCCGCTCGGCCGGGCTTTGGGATACCTTATACTGGAAAGACCATACAAATAGCAGTACATTACCTCTTCAACCCACAGGCATATCTGTTCGGGTTAACTATGCCGCACTAAACTTCAGAGACATTATGATTGCAATGGGTCAGACAAGTGGCTCAAGCAGTTTACTCATCGAAGGAGCAGGGACCGTCGTTGCAGTTGGTGAGCAAGCCAGCGCGCGATTCTCTGTCGGGGATGCGGTTTGCTTCTTGGAACCCAATGGCCTCGGTACCATTACCAACCTTGATCACAACTTGGTATGTCGTATTCCACACGGCATGTTGCCTGAAACTGCTGCAGCGATACCGATGGCCTATTCAATAGCCCTTTACAGCTTAAAGAGGATAGCAAATCTTCAACCCGGTGAAAGCATTTTGGTCCATTGCGGAAGCGGAGCCGTCGGACAGGCAGCTATTGCTGTCTCTCGATATCTAGGAGCCAAAGAAATCTTTGTCACAGTTGGAAATAGCGAGAAACGCGAGCTTATCAAGAAACAATTCGGAATTCCAGACGATTGCATATTCTCCAGTCGCGACCTTACTTTCAAGGATGCCATCCTTAAAACAACCCATGGGAATGGTGTCGATGTTGTCCTCAATTCTCTGTCTGGTGAGGCTGCCAACATAAGCTGTCATGTGTTGGCCCCCTTTGGCCGTTTTATCGAGATTGGCATGAATGACATGGGAGAAAGTACTGGAGTGCAAATGCAACTTCTAAAGAGGAACAAGACTTTCTCTTTTGTTGACTTGCTACTCGTTGCGAAATCCAAGCCAAAGGTTCTTCGGGATTTGATTCAAACAGCACTGGACCTCATTCAAAACGGAAAACTAGAAATCATTAAACCTATAAAGGTAGGGCATATTGGAGGTATAGCAGAACACTTTGAACGCATGCAGGCGGGGAAACAATTTGGAAAGCTAGTGCTGAAGGTTGATGGTACCCAGCCGTTGAAGGTCTGTTTATTCCAGAAGTGAGATGCCGCAATGCTAACTGATTCAGGTCCAACCCAAGCACCCAACGATGCCAACGTTGAATATTGAAGGCTCATATTTAGTCATAGGCGGTACTGGAGGGCTTGGAAAGGAAATCGTACGGCATCTGGCCAAGTTGGGCGCTAAACGAATTATCACGCTCTCTCGTTCTGGAGCTGATGCTCCCATGGTTAAGGAGTTGAGTGAGGAAATGCAAAAGCTAGGTGTTGGTCTTGTGATTGTCAAGGGAGATGTTTGCGACAAAAACAGCATCAAGCTGCTGCAAGAGAAGAGTGCCGAAATACCTATCAGGGGCGTCATCCAAGCCAGTATGGATCTGAAGGTGAACCTCAAAAGTAGTCCTTCCATCAGAATGTCGTCACTAATCGTTATAAAGCAGCATTCCCTAATCAAGGACATGAGTCATAGTCAATGGCTCCAAGGCATCTCCGTTAAAGTGACCGGTACACTCAATCTCGTCCAGTCTTTTGGCCCTCCCAAAGCACTGAACTTCTTTATTCTATTGGGTAGCGTAGTTGTCATGGCTGGTGTCCAAGGAGCTGGCAGCTACAGCGCCGGCAATGCCCTCTCACATGCTTTAGCAAGACATTATACTTCCAAGGGGCTACCCTTCCGGGCTATTGATCTTGGACACATCGCCGACTTGGGCTTCGCTGCCGAAAACAAAATTCCCATGGGTGATCCTTCAATGAAAGGCCTTGAATCTATTACTATGGCCGAGGTGGTGGCCGCGCTGAATTATACCATTGCGAACCCTCTAGCCAATACGCCAGACGAAGCTCAGATAACTGTTGGTATATGCCGGGCAAATCTGGCGTCCAAAACACCGGAAACAGCGGCTCAGCGACCAGATTCTCGATTTGCTCATCTCTGGTCACGCCAGTCGCAAGAGAAGAAAACAGATGCGAATAAACCCCACAAATCCAATGACTTTGATATTCAAATGGCCCTAAAGGAAGCCAATACTACAAAGGAGGCGGTTGGGGCAGCGTTCATAGGCCTAAGGGCCAAGGTTCTGGTACTATTAGGCATTCAACCCGAGGATTTCCAGCCAGATCGGTCGGTCATTAGCTATGGAATGGACTCGCTTATCGAACTACAGCTCCGGAACTGGATCACAAGTCATCTTGGTGCACCTGTCTCTAGAGTGGAATTAATGAGCGCCATGTCAATAATGGAGCTCGCGAATATGACGGCGCGTCGATCACGATTAGTCGCAGCTAGTTTGTTTGTTCCCCTTGAGAGCCAGAAGACTTAAATGGTGTGTTCGGGTATGGGGTTTGAGAGTCAGTTGAGTTCTTGTCACCAATACTATGCTATGCTATGCTTCACACTGACCTCAGACTGAGAGATAATATTACAAATAAAGAGCATTTTGCCGAACTTCTTCGTACCATGACTTATTTCTCGCAGTAAAACCATGATTTTTGTTTCCAAGCAGTGTTGAAATACATTGAGCATCCATTCTCACCCCTTGTCCACTCTGAAGTTATATGCCATTAGCTAGCTGCTGTAGCAACTTCAGTTATTTCCAGTATATACCGGAAGGTTTCTAATAGCCTAAAGTTCCTCTAGAAAATCGAATCTATTTTCCTTTTCTCCCTTCTTTTACTCATCCTTCTCTCGTTCAGCCTAATGCGATATCTCATCGCCTTCTCTTCAGCAGCTCGATGCTTATCTCTATCCTCCTTCCTTTTTATATCCATTTCTTTTCTGTTATGCTCAGCTAAAAACCTACGACTCATCTCTGCATCCTTAGCAAACATGAGTCGTGACGCTTGGATGACAGCGTTGAGCGCCTGCACAAGAGGTTGTCGGCAGCCCCCCGGCTGACGCGTAGCATCTTCAACCGCGCCAATAAGCAAAGCACGAAGGCCAGTGGGCGCATCAAGGCCACCTGATCGTTGTCTTTCGTAATAGTTTCTAAGTGTACCCGGGGATACTCCCATGGCGTTACGGTTATAAAAATTAATAGCAGATTCGAAGCCTTCCTTCACATCCATCTCATAGAATGCTTTGGAGTAGATTCCAAGGATGTACATCTTTATGTAGTCGTCCTTGATATTTTGCAGAGCCAAAAAAACAACTCTATCCTTCATTAGAGTATCAAATTTCGATTTAAACTCCAAGCGAGATAGGGCCTCGGGTCCGTCGTCCTTGGGCGCTTGAGAAGTCCAAGAATCACTGACTCTGAACTGGTACGAATCAATAAGATGTTCCGGTTTCTTTGCGTGAGGTGACTGATTAACAAGATCTAACAATGACCTGGTATCCAGAATATGAATGCCGATTCGGAATTGAGTCGTCGCTCTGTCCTCACGGCATTGATCGATGCTGAGCCCAACAAGTAACGCATCCTTCATCTTAGAATTGCTGCGCGGACGGTTAAGCCTTGTCATTTTTGGTCCTGGAGGAATATTTTCCTCGTTGCGATATCCTAGGATTTTTCGAAGAGCCAACATCTCTCGTGTGGGTATGTCAATGTAACACGGAATTCTTTGGGGCTTTGAGGGCTTTGAGGGCTTTGCTTCAGCTTTTTTAAGTGGCATTTTGAAGACTCCCTGACGGGATACAGATTTAGTGATATATGAAGAGAGATTTTCGATAGGTTGCAATGGCACAATGCATCAAGTCGGGTATTCTGACGAATGAAGAATTACTTTGGCATACGCAAGAGGATGGAGTATGATGTCGAAGATGAGCGGGCCATGAAAAGTGAAGAGCTGGACGCAGGCGCTTTATATATAAATTCCAAGATGCCCTGGCTGTTTTATAATTTCTTAATCAAGATTGACTTTGAATCTGAGTCACAGCTTGCAAGCCGCAATAGCACAATGAAAGTCTATGCTCAGTTCTTTAAACCTAAGGTGAAGCTTGCAGACTCAAAAGCTTGCTTGTTTGTATACAGTCATCCACAGCAACTCTATTCATGTGGATAATTATTCTATGGCAGATGGAACATGCTCTTAATCGCACTCTCTAGCTCTGGTAGATCATATTCCGGAAGCTTCGACAAAAACTTTTGTTGTATGGCCAGGAGCTGACCCGCCACAAATCCCCAGCTTATAGACTCATCCGTTTCCTCAAAGTTACCTTCCTCTTGCCACCTTGTCACCTGGACGGGGAGAAGTTTGCCGTTTCTCTTCCTGAACTGACCGTCCACGATGACAGCATCAACATCACCAATGCTAGAGTGAAGCACGATGGCCGTCACGGGATCGCGTTGGGCGGCGCCAATCATGGCCGGGCTCATCGCATCAAATACAACCAAGTCAGCCTTCTTGCCGACTTGGATGCTACCAATGTCCTTTTCCATGCAAAGTGCACGCGCGCCCTGAATGGTTCCCATGTTGAAGGCTTCGGCACAAGTGTGGAAGCCCGTTTTTGGCAATTTGCCTTGCTTGTGGTGGGCGATGCTATCGTGAGCACGCGCAGTCTGTAAACCGGTGCGCATTTCATTCACGATGCTGCTGCTGTTGATGCACTGGCAGTCAATTCCGAGTGAACAGACCTTTTCCATGCCAGGAAGATCCTCTCGGAAGGCGACAGATGGGCCGACGCACATGGACTGTTCGGCACTGGGCGTCACAGAGACATAGGTCTTGGCCGCGCTCATGAGCTTCGCATCCTCAGGGGTAGCACCGCCAGCGTGAGAAAGAACAATGCGCTCATCAAGCAGACCATAGCTATGCAAGAGAGCAGGTAGGCTTGAGTCGGCCTCACCCTTGGGTCGAATGTAGTGCGACGTGATAATATCCGCTCCGAGCGACCTCACCTTGGCGAACATGTCCTGAACCATTTCCTTTGGCAAGAAGTAGAGATCAAAACCAAGACCCATTTTGACACGAGATTCAGCGTCGCTCAGTGACTGTGATGTGGCAAGCTTCTCAAAGGTCTCCATGACCCAGGGTGCCAACAGATCCTGTCGGAATTCGACTGAGGGCTTGTGGGATTTGAGGCCAATGTACGGGGTGTAGCCAAAGATGGAACGAACACCTGATGTGATGGTACCAGCAATTGCCTGGGGGCCTACACGAGTGTTTTGTGAGAACTCGACTCTAGAAATAGATGGATATAAGACAACCTACTGTGGTCTGAGGACCAGTTCATGTGAGCGTGGTCCAAGACGGTGGTTGTTCCAGCATCAATAGCCTCCAAAGATCCTGCTAGATTGCTCCAAAAGAAGTCTTTGGCCTCCATGGTAAGACTTGAAGTCACCACTGATTCCATTAGCGTAGAACATTCCGATGAATGGAGGCAAATCTGTAAACTTACTGATGGCCATGTAGGGTAGGAATGAGCTGTCACCGAACAACCCCTTCAACGGTGATTGCCATAGATGATGATGCGTATCCACAAAGCCAGGAGAAATAATCTTGTCGGTACAATCTAGGACATCACATCCTTGGGGGGCAGCGATATCCTGCTCGATCTTGGTGATGTGGCTGTCTTCGACCAGGATGTCTGTCTTGGTGGGGGTGATGTTGTCGCTTTCATCATGGATAAGGACAATGCCTCCCCGGAGAAGAATTGACGAGCTCATCTTCGATTATAGTATCCAAAAGTATTGACAAAAAATATATAGGATTAGAGATACCCTTCTAGACTGCTTCTATAGGGATTTGGTATAAAATTCTGCGTGACGCATGCATGAGAGCACCAGCTAGACATGGTTGGTGAGCGGGGCTACTGAATAAATACTTGTCGATGAAATGTCTCGGGATTGATAGAGTTCGGACACGATAAAGATTCATTGTCCGAGGGAATAGAGACAAGAATTGCCGCACTTCGGATCCGAGCCATACGACTGCTTTCGCTTTGCGTTTCTGTCAATTCTTGAGAAATACCAGCGACTAAAACCGAGCACTTCCATCATGAAGAGAAGAAACCTGCAGCTCTTGAGCGGCTTGCTTTTCAGCATGGTTCCATTGAATCATGGCCATTACTTATTTGAGGCCAAGGCCGCTAAAACGAGCTCCTGTTTTGGTAGCAAACCACTCGGTTTACGAGGGGTCGCGGTCGATTTTGAGAGGCGAGAGGCGAGACTAAGGGCGTCTGGTAGGATTGAATCACAGCTCTCTATCTTGGCTACAAAGAGAAATCATTGGCTTCTATCATGACAATAATCCGAATCCCCAAATCTCAAGTAATTGATATCTCAGAATTCTATCGATGCATTAGGAACCAGAAGACGCCCCTCAGAGACCAAGCTGCCTCCCCCAATGAGATTGACATTTAGCACTTCCCGACCCTGAGATGCATCCTTCGTAAGATCGACATGAATGACACACTCCCTACCTACAGCGTGACCTTGATGCACCTCGATGCTAGCTGAACCATCCACGAGTTCCAGGTGCCCATGTCGGTATAGGTAGGTCGACAATGGCCCCGCCGCACTCCCTGTTGCAGGGTCTTCTGTCGACATGCCCGGGCTGAAGAAACGAGCGCGATATACATTTTTGGTTCCAGAGCTGGATGCTAGAGGGGTGAATAGAAAGATGCCATACGCTGCTTTGTCTACTATGGTAAGCTGTTCTAGCAGCTTGTCCCTCTGAACTACCACATTCTGTAGCGCCGCAACAGATGCCACAGGGACAAGGAGATGTCGCGTCGTCGAGGTCGACATGACTTGTGGGGAAAGAGTGATTTTGTTAACTTCAAACCCAATGTCGTGTTTCTCAAGGCCAATGCTGGCGGCCAAGGACGATGGATCAGGATGCTTTGAGTGCGAGGCTGGAGGGGCCTGTCGAAGCGAAATTGTGAATTCTGCGCTGCCCTGCATCCCAATCCTGCGCCGAATATTGATGGCCAACACCTCATTCCCAAGCTCCTGATAAAAGAGGAATTCCTCAGTCCCATAATCATCAACCGAGCTGGGCTGGCTCAAGTCCAGACGGCCATCATGAGCAAGAAACCACCAGACCCCCAGGATATTGTGGCCGGCACCGAAAACTTCCTTGCCGTCTGGCAGGAAAGATCGCAAGCGATAAGTGGCCTTGGGTTGAGACGGTGGAGAGAAGAACGTCGTCTCGGAAAGGTTGAATTGGCGAGCAATGAGTTTCATCTGGGTATCCGTGAGGCTGTCTGCTGCATTGTCGACCACAGCAAGCGGATTTCCCTTGTACGGTGTGGTGGAAAAGACATCAACAATCACGTAAGTCAAGGTTGCCATTTTTTGTTATATTCGGCGTATTGATTTCACAGTTTTTTTTTCTTTGCCTCGTCGTTATTTTTGCACATTGCAGGATCAGCCAGCTTTTAACTTGGATAAAAAGCAGAAAGCATGCGAAGTCAGCCTGCGTATTTCGTGATTGATTAGGCCACAGAACGGTTTACAAATCCATCTCTAGAATACCAGGACAGTCTTCGGACGCTGAAATCACATGATTACAAGCGTTTTACTCGCTTAGAATGGTATGCTTAGAAATAATGTTGATACGATGGATAGATTGTTCACGTAAAGCTTCAAACAGTCTTGCAGTTTGTTGTTCATTAACGGACAGAAAGTCTCGCCAATAATATGGACCGGGAATGTCACACTCAAGGTTATGATGTCAAGCAGTTGAATTCATTCGTCTTATTATTGGAGAAAAGCTAATTAACTACCCGTAATGCATTTTATGTCATACTATCGAGCAATGGCCCAGAATAGAATAAGATATGGGTTTCCGTTACCCCAGCTGTTCTACTAATACTCCATTCCATTCTCTAGTTTGAGATCTTTGGGTTGACTTGATTACTATTGAGTTTTTATTAGCACAAGTCCACATTACACAGATGCAGCCGAGACATGAGTACTCACCCAGTAGCCTTCTCGTATGCCGAGCGACCAGCGTCGGTAATCTTCTCTTGCGTGTTGCGATCCAGATTGTGGCCGCTCTTCTTGGAGGCCATGCCGAAAGCTGCCGTGATGGAAAAAATTAGTAATGATGCCAACTAAATTGGGAGCTTAATAGTCTGAATGTAGACTTACCCTTATCGACATAGTCTTCCTTTCCGGCAGCGTTCTGGTTCTGAACCGGAGCCTGGTTCTCGGTCGAGCCGCCGCCAACTGCCTTCTTGACGAAATCCATGACTGGTTATTTGGTTGAAGAGATGTGAAGAGGTCTGAAGAGGTTTGATTTTGGGTATGCTGGATTTGTATGATACTTTGGCGTTGAAAATGAGGATGTAAGAGAGGATGTTTCTATTTCTGCTAGACTCAGGAGCTCTGGGCATCTTATACCATTTTATCTCCATCATCCCGCTCAGGGATCTACACATCAGATCTCCTGTTTGCCTCAAATGGCATCATGGTTTCCCCCCAGCCGGATCGATCGATAAAACATGATGAAATCTGGTATGATACTATGCCATGCTCGGCCATGACTACGTCACTGAGCAATGCATTAGGTTCTTGACCCCGCTATTCAGCCTTGAACTCAAGGGGCGTTGTCATGCCTGCAAGCCTGGAGAATTCAAGGTCCCTGATGGATGAGCAGCAGAGATTGCCGAATCTGCCGGGAGTGGGAGCGACGTGGTTTTGATGTCATGGATCTGCAATTGATCTTCATGACAGAACTATTGGCCTGTGATGACTCTGTGTCCAAGACCATGGCACGCATGGATGGCAGAATAAATAGCTTAAGTCAGCGGGTGAGACCAAGGAAGCGGGTTCCAGTCTGATTCTGCATACATACATAACAAGTACATACTTGTATTACTACCGAGTACCCTGTGCCTGTGTGTTCCGTAACATTACAGCGGAACTTCTACAGCGGGCTCAAGCGTCGCATTCATCCACTGTTTTTAAAGCCTGCATGAAAAGATACGGGCGCTATGCTGAGACGACTGGTAAGGGGACCCATCCCTTGTCCATCATGCGATAGCGGTACCTAGGCGACTGGCTTGGAGCCTGTCACTTTGCAAGCACGATGATGGTACGATGTACTCCGTACTCATGCTACATCAACAAATAATACTAATCAAAGTACACGCATGGTAACATGGGCAAAACAGCTTGGTAAAAGGGATCAGCCACTAGGTTGGAAAAGACTCGAAAGAACTCTCTTCAACTCTCCCAATTCCCAGAAATTACAATGAGAAGAAAGAAAAAAGCAAATACCCTGCAACGGACGCTGCAACGGAGAGGAAGTGGCAAAGGTATATAAGCTTTATTCGATTTGTTCTAGATGGAAATAGCTAGAATCTTTGACGGTTTGATTCTCGAGCTCATGTGATGGATAATGCATGGATACGATACCAAGATACATACATTCTAAACCACTCGCGTGTCTTCGGTACCTCGAAAGCTCCGTAGAAAATTCGGGGTCTCGTGCTCACCAAAGACAAGCCACTCAACTCAACCCACGCCGCCCACTGGCTGCTGGTATTGAAATTTGGAGTACCCTGTATCAACCATGGCATTGGCTCTTTTCCATCCTACATCAACCGCGTATGCATCAAAAGCCCAGAGCCTCCCATCGCTCACCGTCCACAGTCCACCATTTGCATCGAGTCATCTCGCCCTAAAATGTCTGTTATCGCACCATGTTCCATCGCCGGGGACATGCTGCCTAGATCTTTTGATGGCGGTGCACACGCCTCTCAATCGCCGATGGCCGTTTCTGCGTTGACATTCAACGCCCTGCTGCAGGGCGAGAACCTGGAGGAGGTGAGTTTTCAGCAGCGTCCCGTCTTGTGCACTATTTTGGTGGCATCATTTTTAACCAGCCCTATACGGGACCTCGTTCTTAGGTCAAGCAAAATGCACACGAGCTTGTCCGCTTTACAGATCAATTTCCCGAAACCCTGCCTTTTATGCACCCAGTTAGCGAAGATGAGCTGTGGTCCATGATCAAACTATCCGAAGATATCGGCCGCAGTCTGGACAAGATTGTCACTCTGCGGAAGCCGATCCTTCACACCACAGAGATGGAGGCTTCATGTGCCTCTTCATGCATGCCCGAAAGACCTCAGATGAAGCGAGTGAGTTCTTTCCCCCTTCCTACCTATCCATTATCCCACGAGAGAGCCCTTAAGAGCTGGCATATTGACCTATGGTAAAATGAAATAGAAGCGAAAAGTTCAGCTGAGCTGCTATGCTTGCAACACACACAACACACCCAAGTGGCGGAGAGGAGCTGATGGCCAACGAACTCTTTGCAACTTCTGCGGCCTGATGAAAGCAAAGCGAGAAAAGAGAATTGCAAGCAGACAAACTTCGATTCGATCACCCCTCACGCAAGTAGTGTAATATGCTCTCTTCTCTTTTTCTCTTTTTTTGATACGATGTTATGTAATAGGCCTTTTATGGGCTCCGTTCTTTTGCGACTGAGACTTTGATGAAGTTGTTTAAGATACCATTGGGAAGCACGGAGTATGATTGCAACGGGATGGAGAAATTGAAACAGAATTGGATGGAACACTTGTGGGCATAGCTTGGACCCTGTATTGTTCTTAGTTTTGGTAGAGTGGCGAGCAGGGGGCGGGAAGGACCCTGAATCGCAGGGATTAAGAAGTTGGTGATGGGACGAAGCAACCTTGGCACACACAGGCACACACGTACACACACACACACACATACCCTTTGCCCCCCTCTCGTCTCAACTTACCTTACCTTGAAGTATGAAGTACATATGAGGTAGCCAAAGTAGGTAATTGATGGATTAGCGCAGAATCTCCTTTAAATGGAGAATAAAGATCTTGGTCTCAATGTTCCTAGTCTTTATTCTTTGTCTCGGGCATTTTCTTTTTTCAGGGGGGAAGTTTTGCTAATGGTAAAGTGTAGCCATGTACCGCTACTAGTTAATTACATCATCGAGAAGCGGAGGAAATGCTCCTGGCCGAGCGGGAGTGTTCTCATCCGTCCCCTTAGTTGATTGCCACGACACACTACATGACAATGAATTCTCTCGGATCTACCCTGATTGTAAATCCCATTCAACAACCTCTCCCATTCATGTTTACCACTACTACTCTTAGGGCAGCTGTAGAGTTCCCAAGATATGGCCGCAGTGATGCGGTCGGGTGACGGCACCGAGCCCGCCAGGCTGATGCTTGAGTCCAGCCGTGAGCGAGAAACGTTCAAGTCAGTTATCATTGCAGCTTTTTAAGGTTCTGTTCGCGTCTGCGCTACGTTACTAATAAATTGCTGCGGCGCCAAAGATATGAACCCTTCCTCCGCGCAAACGCCCGCTTCAACGAGACCGCACGACCCCTTCCCAGCTCAGAGCTTTCCACGTCGAGCGACAGCGTCCTCACAGCGTTGGCCCAACTTGCGACATATCAAACGAATACAGATCGAGCTCTGATATCTCTCTTCGACACAAGCCATCAATATTACATTGCAGAAGCGACTCCCTTGCTCTCACTGGCTCCCGGACTTGCCGCCAAACATGCTCCTCAGCCTCTCTGGTTGTGTGGCACCGCCATACCCCGCAGTCATGCAGTCTGCGAATCTGCGCTCTGCACCGCTGTTGGCCCCAACTTCGGCCTGTTCAATGGCAGGGGAGAGCTTCCGGTTACCCTAGTGCCCGACCTATCAAATGACATCCGTGTTACCTCCAAGCTATACAATTCGCTGGGGAGTGATTCGTACTCGTTCTACGCCGGCGTGCCCATCCGGACTCCGAATGATATTGATATTGGCGTGCTTTGTGTCCTTAAGAGCACGCCGGTAGATTCATGGAATGATGAGTGTGCACATCGATTGAGGGACATATCCCAGACAATTATGGGCCATTTGGAGTCAAAGAGGTCAAAGAATGCCCATCGGCGAAGCCTGCGAATGAATAGGGGACTTGGATCCTTTATAGAAGGAAAAACTACCATCTCTGGATGGCAAAACGAACAAAATTCCACGGCGCCGATAGATGATTGCAAATTGGAAGGTGTTCTCGATTCAAAACAACAGCTCCTGGAGAGCCAATGGCGAGAGGATGAGAGACAACAACGTGGGCGACAAAGGAGTGAAGCAGCTGGATCGAACAGTGTAAACCAGAGCGTACCGGCCAAGAGATCACATAGTGCCTCCGGGATCAATTTTCTCAGTAGTAGCGTTGATCTGCCAGCCAATTCAATCAGTCATAGACAAAATAAAGAGGATGATTCTAGTATCATCTTCTCGAAAGCTGCCAACATCATCCGGGAAGCCTTTGAGGTCGAGGGATGTCTATTCTTTGATGCCACATCGGTCGAGCCCTCCGGGTCTTCATGTGAGCTGCTTGGGTTTTCTACATCTGTGGCCTCCAGCATTAATGGCGCCACGTTGGATGGTCATGAGACAACGATGTCGCGAGAGTTCCTTGCACAGCTACTTCGGCGGTATCCGAATGGCAAGATCTTCGACTTTGATTCTGTCTGGGACCTACAAGACAGTGACGGTTATGCAAGTAGTGGCACTGTCCTATTTCCTACTGCCAAGGAGGATATCGAACCCATGTTGGCACAAAGACGATATTCTGGCCAACCACTTGTCCATGCGCATGAAGTGGCTCTGGTACATAAGGCTTTTAAAAATGCCCGCAGTGTTGCTTTTATACCCGTATGGGACTCGAAGAGAGAATTATGGCTTGCTGGGGGCTTCATCTACACGCTCACACCGACCCGGGTCTTTACGGTTGAGGGCGAGCTGAGCTTTTTCAAGGCCTTTGCCATGATGGTAGCGGCAGATATCCTCAAACTTGAAGTTTTTCAGGTCGAAAAGGCAAAATCGGATGCCTTGAGCTCGTTGTCGCACGAATTGCGCTCTCCATTACATGGCGTCATCCTCGGTACAGAATTATTGATTGATACTGACCTCAGTGTCTTTCAGGAGAATGCGACCCATACCATTGAGACATGTTGTCGCACCTTGCTTGATACTATCGATCATCTACTTGACTATTCCAAGGTCAATAGCTTTGAAGCAAGGCGCAAGACGCGAGAGGCGAGCGGGATGTTGGATGGAAAAGCAGAGAAAATAGGTCCAAACGTGCTTGGCAATAGCGGCTTGTCTTCAAATGCCGGACTTGACGCCTTGACCGAGGAAGTAATTGAGAGTGTGTTTGCGGGTTTCAATTTCCAGCACATGTCTATCAGCCAATTTTCGAAACAGCAGGATAAATGGATGCATAGCGATGTCAGCGCTCATAAAGTATTGGATTCTACGCAAGCCATGGAGCAACTCGGTCCCGATGTTGACAGCAAAGGAAAACAGAGACTCCAGTTTGGAAATGTGTCGGTCTATATTTCGATTGATCCGACTTGCAACTGGATGTTTAATATGCAGCCTGGAGCATTCAGAAGGATATTGATGAATTTGTTTGCAAACTCCCTGGCATTTACGACGCGCGGTAGCATCTGGGTTTCACTAAGCCAAGAGAACGTTTCCGCTTCAACTGTCGGCAATGAACGCCTGGTAAAATTGGCGGTTCAAGATACAGGCAAGGGTATTGGTCAAAACTATCTTCGACATGGACTTTTCAAGCCGTTTTCCCAGGAGGATGAGCTCGCGCCAGGTACGGGTATGGGTCTCACCATTGTTAAGATGATAGCGTCACAGGTGGGAGGAAATGTCACGGTGCAGAGCCAGGTTGGGGTCGGCACAACGGTGATTGTCTCGCTGCCACTGGAGCAGCTGCCATCTCCCGATGACACAGAGTTTGAGGAGCAAGTACGAGAGCTACAAGGACTGCATATCCGTTTGCTGGGCTTTGACGACCAAGAGACCTTGGCCCCAAGTGGCCAAGATGGTGCAAGGTATGGCATGTTACTGGACATTTGCCGTGATTGGTTTGGAATGAACATTCTTTCGGGGCAAGAAGAAAGAATGCCAGATATTGTTCTCTGGTCAGATCACGTTCTGCCGGATTCTTTCGAACAGATCCAACCCCTTGCTAGAACCCCGAATGTTGTTGTCTGCCAGAATGTGTTAGTGGCGTATCAGCGACTTTCTGCATACGACTCGGCCGGACAGGTCGGCATCTTTGAGTTTGTTTCGCAACCGTAAGTTTGCACATCCCGTTTCCCAAGTTCTTGTATTCTTTTAAACTCACTTGAGTTCCGTCTTCCAGGATTGGGCCTCGTAAGCTAGCTAAATCAATATCGCGTGCCTACAAACGGTGGATGGGTCTTCCTAAGCTCGCTTCATCTCGCCCGGGGCTTCATCGATCCGCCAGTTCATATGCTGGCAATTTGCCTTCTGGACAGGCAACCTCAACCGGTTCGATAAACGATTCAGAGTCTCAAAGTCAGATAAAAGTCGGCGGTGCCGAGGGTGATTCCCCGTTGTTGGAAATCCCTGAACCACCAGAACCACCACAGCTGACGAATGGCGACACGCCCCCAGATTCGCGTGAAGACAGAGACAATAGAAAAATATTACTTGTTGATGATAACTATATCAACTTGAAAATACTCTCTGCATATCTAGGAAAACGCGGGTACGCATATGAAACGGCGACAAATGGCCAAGAAGCCGTCGACGCTTACACACAAAATCCAAGCGATTTTAAAGGCATCTTGATGGATATGTCGATGCCTGTCATGGATGGCTTCCAGGCAACCAGAAACATTCGTGTCTTGGAGGATAGAAACAAGCTCACCGCGGTACCTATATTTGCGCTTACCGGCCTGGCGTCGGACAATGCTCATCGTGCAGCCATTGAAAGTGGAGTGGACATGTTTCTCACTAAGCCTGTGAAGCTTAAAGCCCTAAGCTCGGTGCTGGAGTTGATGCACACCAAGCGCCAGGCAGACGAGGGCTGAAGTTACATGTTCTTCTTATACAACCTCGTCTATTTCTCTTCCTCTCAGTGCTCTTAGGCACTTAAAACTGGCTGACATTTGTTATAAGGGCCAAACCGCCCAGACAAGCAGCCAAAGGCAAGCCATTGGGCAAAAGCCATTATTGTAGAACCATGGATCTGTTATGAATCCAATTGCCAATTCCTAGGCCTGGAGGTTATAAAAGGCGTCCATTGCGAGTCTCCTAAAACAATCTTCAGGTCCCTAGGTTTGGACCAGTTGATGAAAGCGTTGCGCACGTT
Organism: Cladobotryum protrusum; assembly: GCA_004303015.1. Classification (NCBI taxonomy): domain Eukaryota; kingdom Fungi; phylum Ascomycota; class Sordariomycetes; order Hypocreales; family Hypocreaceae; genus Cladobotryum; species Cladobotryum protrusum. Next base: position 1,378,585 of record RZGP01000004.1, read on the forward strand.
TTGATCCATCTCAGTGGAACGCAAATCAGCTAAGCTTTCTCAGAACTATTACTGATAATATTATTCTATTGATTGACGAGATGCAGAGAATCTGCGGGTACTCATGGTCTACACGCCTGCTACGGCTTGGGCCCCATCCATAAGATCCCCTGCCGCATAATACTACCGGCACTGGTGGATTTTTATTTCATTTCTCAATGCTGTTGCTGGGATACCAATTGCCTGCCGCTCACGGCGACGGGAACATTGATGGATAGTCTCACGTCAATAGGAGGCCTCCACTTTGCGGTTGATGATGCGAGGCTCATTATAGCCAAGCCGCATGCGGGACAGCATCCACATGTAATGCCACGTGGGGTCGTGTCGATCGCTGTTGGCTCTGCAAATTTGCGTCAGAGTTGAGAGTGTTGCCACTCCGTCTGCAACTGGGGTCTGCTTCGATGGGATTCTAAATCAGGAGTAAAACTTATCGAGATCTTCATCGGTGGCTTGATAAAGTGGTCCCGCCTATTCCGTGCTGCAACTTGCTGTCGGGAGTCTTCATCTACTACCCCAGCCTGATGAACTGAATACAGCGCTATTATCCTCACAAATGAGCACACATGGTCATCTGTAGGGAAAAGCTCTGGTTATGGTCAACATTCATTTGTTCTTCATCCCAAGAGATCTCGGATCGGAGCTGGATATTTAATTCCATTAGAGTAGTACAGCCCACACCGCTGTGGCCCCCAAAACCAGCCTCCCCACACCGGCGCAGGACTGTCTCAGGGGCTGCGCTGACGGTTGAGATCAAAGTCTTAGTAATATGGCGGACCTAACTTTCGCTCGTCGTCCTAAATACAATCGTTTTTACCTGCCATACGCTAGATAACACTTGTGACATAAACTCCTCATTGAAACATCATGTCTATGCTTCTACGTCGCGCAGCTAGCTTGTCCACCAAGCAGCAACTTCCTCTTCGCTTCTCTCGTACGCTTGCAACTGCGCAACCGCATATCAGCCTCGAGAGTATACCGAATGCCAGTGGAAATCTGCTTGGCGGGGCTATCTCTCCCTCACTCCATGTGCCGTTCTCCCAGTCAATTGAGACCGAGGAGCCTTACTGGAAGAAGATTCCAAAGTGGAAAGATGTCTCTGCCGAACAGTTTATAAGCCATAAGTGGCAGGTCGGTGGCCCATTATCCCAGCTGCCAATAAGTGAGCTGACATGAAGACTCAGATGGGAAACACAGTGCAGTCTGAAAAGGCATTGTATGAGTTCCTCAAGGCGGTGTTGCCCAGCACGATTCCTCCCCAGCGGGACATGGAACCTCACCTCCGGATCACTGACGTTGACACTCCCGAGCAATTCATCTCTCGCGTCCAAGATGGCATTAAAAAGGCACCGATGGCTGTTCGGTTGTCTCCGCACATTCTGAGCGTCATAGACTGGCGCGATCCGTTGAATGATCCGGTGAGACGCCAGTTCATTCCCTTTTTGTCCCCGCTCAATATCGATCACCCGATGGCGCAACTCGATCCCTTGGGTGAAAGCAGTCACTCTCCCGTGCCGGGTCTGGTGCATAGATATCCTAATAAGGCTCTTTTTCTCGGTATGTTGGTTTAATGGTAGGGATTTCTTCTTATGTAAGTCACTGATTGATCCCGCAGCTACGTCCATCTGCCCGGTTTATTGTCGATTCTGCGTCCGCTCATACGCAGTTGGTGCTGAGACAGAGTCGGTCAAGAAGACGCGCTTCTTACCCCTCCCGAAAAAGTGGGAGCCACGGTTCGAGTACATTGAGAATACTCCTGCTCTGAAGGACATTGTGGTCTCGGGAGGGGATACGTATCTTCTGGAGCCCTCACAGATTACGCATATTGGGGAGAGGCTCTTGAGTATTCCGCATATTCAGCGTTTCCGTTTCGCGAGCAAGGGACTCTCCGTGTCGCCAAGTCGGCTCATTGACCCGAATGACGATTGGGTGCAGGCAATCATTAACCTAGATCGCAAGGCTCGTCGCATGGGAAAGCATGTTTGCATCCACACACATTTCAATAATGTCAATGAAATTACTTGGATTACGAGGCGAGGCGTTCAGCGACTGTATGAGGCTGGTGTTACTGTTCGGAACCAGACTGTTCTGTTGAATGGTGTCAATAATACTCCTGAAGCTATGTGCGAGTTGGTTCACACTCTCGCTGATATTAACATTCAGCCTGTATGTCAACAACTTGCCCTCCTTTCATCCAATATCTGGGGTATGAATCCGCTAACTGTACATTACAGTATTACGTCTACCAGGGCGATACCGTGCCCGGTGCTGAGGATCTCCGCACCCCAATCAGTGATAGCATCCTCCTGGAGCGAGCAGTTCGAGGACAAATTGCAGGGTTCATGGTCCCGAACTTCATCGTAGACTTACCAGGGAAGGGGGGCAAGCGATTGACGCTGTCAATGGATAGCTACGATCGTCGCATCGGACTCTCAAAGTTTACTACACCTAGACTTGAAGGCGAGACGATTGAATACTGGGATCCATTGTGGTCACTTACCCAGGATGCAAGAGAAGAGATTCTAGCTAGATATTCCCGAAATTAAAACAGTTATCCTGAGTTGGTAGCGAAAGTTGGCGAATAAGAGTCGGGGGTTCAAGTACGATTAGAAAAGGGGCAAGGCTATATGCCTAGCCGTCAAAGAAAAGAACCCTGCGATGAATAGAATGAAATCTTTGCCATTGAGCATGCAGAAGGGACAGCAAGCACACATCCCAAGGCGCAAAGAAAATGTACTAATTGAAGTGAGGTTGCCATATCTTATATTTTACCTACGCATAATCGCCCATTACATAAATGTAATTGTTCCTATTGGCAAACATAGATACGACATACCACTTCAGGCAATAGAGAATATTTGACCTTATGGAACCCCTACTCTAAGTACAATGTCTACCATTTCGTTTGTCTTTACGGTTGGCGTGAGATTTGTAGGGTTTGTTTTTATGAGATCATGGGCGGCTCTCCCACCACCATTATTTATTTATGCCCTTTAGCCGGGATCATCGGACATTGGTCTCGGTGTTGACGAGAACGAATGATGAAGCTTTCTTGATAACTATCAACAAAGTCTATTAGGTAAATCCGAATTGAGACTTGTCTTCCGAAAAGTTAATCAGTAACAAATGCCCTGTTATGCAGGCAATGGCAATCTGCGACTTGCCGATGACAATGCCACCTCGCCACATACGATATTCTGGCGGAATCCAAATTATCGGCCGCCCGTCCTTGAGTATCCAATCATTCCGATATCCATAACCCCGAAACAACACTTCAGCTTTCGCTTCCATCTGATTCTGCTTGATGTCGAACTGATCCAGATCAAGTTCACCAAGGTTGGTAATGAGTATTGTATTGCTATTTGGTGCCAAGACAAGAGATCCGATCTCTTGGACACCTACCACTTGAATCCGTCTTTCCGTCTCGATATCCGTCATATATAACTTCCATTTTTCCCCTTCTGAGGCGGAAAAGAGCTGCACTGAGCCTTGAAAACGCCTTGCATCAATCGTTACGGTTACCATACCGTACAATCGAGGAACTTGAGCAGTCGGGAATTTCTTGAGGCACTCGCCTGTTGTTGTACTCCACATCCTAACATTTCCGTTTTCCGCGATGGAGAAGAGTTGCTCATTCTCATAAAATACCATAGCGCAAACTTGCATATCATCATCGCTTGTCTCACGAAACGAGCTGTGGGTGTCCTGGCGAGTTCGTTTGGCGGGTGATATTTCGCAGTAGACACCGGTTTCAACATTGTAAATCCGGATAGTTGTCACGAATACAGCAGCGAAGAGTGTGTCATCTCTCGAAAAGCACAATGAGGTCACTTTTCCAGGACCTGATTCGTAGGTACGAACAGGACTGCCAAGGGTATGCGACTCTGGTGAGATATGGCAAATTCCTAACTGGCCAGACCGTGCTGTACCGAATGCGAATTTTTCGCTATCCCATGAGAAAATGATACTACGGTATTCGTCATCTCCGATATCTGCAAGTGTTCGCACAAAATCTCCCGAACTACTCCATAAGTCAACTCTCGATTGGCCTGAGATGGTAGCGAGCCATCTATTGTCTTTAGAAAAATAAACAGCCGAGACATTGTCGATTTGATGCTTGTGTTCAACGCCTTCTGCCAATTCAAGATCAGTGGCATTGACATCCCAGATGTTGGTGTACTTCGAGTTTGAAGCTAAGAACCGATTGTCGGGTGAGAAAGCCATCGAACATATGAAGCCCAATTGACCTTTCAGTTTGCAAGTATATTTGCGCAAGTCAACATCCCAAATCCAAATATCTTGTTGATTAATCGCAAGTAATTTACTGTCGTGGGAGAAGACTGGATTGAGGTAATAGCCCTTTCCTTCAGCTTGAAAGCAAGCTTCTGCGCTGAGTACCCATATGTAGAGTTCGTAGGATTTCGTCACAATCGCTATAACATCACCATCTTCGGAAATCACGGCTGTAGCAACCATGTAAGACGCATTTCTGAAATTGAAGACGCTTTCATTTTGTTCTAAGTCCCAAATGCTGGCTTTCCCATTGCTGGAGGTGAAGAGTAATCGCGAAGGATCGTTTGGGAAGGAAACCAATGACTGTACTCTGGTTCCACCCTCCAGTGCGATTTCCTTCACACAAGTGCCTGTTTCGGTGCACCATACTTTGATTGGTTTATCCTCTATTTTTGTGGCTAAAGCCCACAATGCGCTGTTGCCCAGGAAGCAGTATTTTGCCGCCCAGGATTCGAATGGAAATTGGCAAATAAACGAGCCTTGTTTGACGTCCCATATTTTTATCCAAGCGCCAGACATCGATGCTAGTCGATCACCTGCCCCGAAAAACTCCAAACAGTGAACGTAGTTGTGAACCTCATTCATGTCGACCCACGTGCCCGCAGTGATATCAAGAACCCGAATAGGCATTTGCGACGAATCGTTCCAGCCCCAGGCAACCTTTGTGCCATCTTTCGATAGAGAAACACAATCTGGTCCTTTACCTGAATCTTGATCAATCGGCGCATAAAACTTTTTTAAGCAAGCAGAAGTAGTTGTATCTCTGATATCAACGTCGCTCTCTGACGCTGAGACAAGTTTTCTACCATCTAAAAAAGCCAGTTTCATCATGCGAGTGGGTAGGGATTCGATTGCATGAAGGTGAGAAGGCCAATCATCTCTAACATATGATTGCGAGATAAGCCATTTGGGAGTCTCGTGCGCGAAAAGTTCTTTAATGCGACTACTTCTTGGGCTGAACATTAGAGCTGATGTATAAACCTGTAGCGGCGCCTCCTCAATAGGTGTTCTGAATGTAAGGAAAAAACGATAAGCGTCCCAAGCAACTTGTGAAAGCTCTTGCATCTGATGTTCATCCTAAGACAACATTAGGTCAGGTTCGTGCACATTTGGCCTGAAGGAGAGGGCGTTCATAACTTACGGCAAAGTCTTTTAGTTTTTTGAGTGCTACAGCTCCAGCAGACAGTTTCCCGAGGAGACTTAGAGCCTCCATCCAATGAAGGAAATGTTTCTCCAAGAAGTTTTGAATCATGTCTCTGATTTCATTGCAAGTTTTTTCGACATGGTGAACACATTCAACATGCTCTACCCAGTAGGTGCATGCATAAGCAATTGATTTCAACCGATTGAGACTAACTTGCCCTGCAGTCACCGGTGCTCCGGGATGCTTCAAACGTAGCATATCCCGACTTAGATGCTTGCCTAATAGTCTCATGCATTCTTTAAAGATCTGGTTGTTGATACCAGGAAGGGGCATCTGATTGCTTTTATTAGCGAGCAGATAATCCTTTGCTGATTTATGAACAAAGTTGATTGCCCCGTCAGGACCCGAAATTGTGAAAAAATAGCCACACTTCTCAACCATTCGTCTTAGTGATTCAATCTCCTTCGGCTCATTTGGTTTTTTCCATGCTGCAACAAGGAGTAGAAACTCTTCAAGCGTGATAGATCGTGGAGTAACCAAGCTGACGCTCAGGATCAGTCTAAATTGATATTGTAGTTTTGACGTTTGGATCTTCTCCATCATTCTCTCATACAGAGCATCAAGACCTCGAGGCAAGCCTTTCAGATCTTCAAGGTAATCGCCATCGGTATCGGAGTCCCTAAGCTCCCTGAAAGCTAAAGAAACCCAAAGGAAAGTACCCTCAGCATGGTCAATCAGATAACGCTCAACCTTGTGACTCGTTTCATCCTGATACATTTTCAGCTTTCTTAGGGTTTCCACTTGTTCTTTGATGTAGATGATAACAGCTTCGGAAACCAGATCCCCAGAGTCCTCAAGTGAGACTTTTCGACAGTTCGGGATGTTGAAGAGTTTCTCATCAAGTGCTCGGGTGTTACTGCGGCTTGAAATCACCCACTTAATAGTGGGTGTTTCTGCAATGAGCTCAAGCAGTAGATCCACATCACTGCCACACTCATCGAGGGCATCAACAACGATGATCGCCCCATTCATTGCTTTATCAGCTAATATGTCCTTGAGAATGTTGTAGGATACTAAGCGAGCATTTATATCCCGGAAAAGCTGATTGTTCTTATCCCATTTTTCCTCAAAATGATGGGTGAGTTGTTCATGCTCATAAACAATGGCATAGATGAGACCACGCAGTGTAGCTGCATTATAGTCCGCCGCGTGAGATTTGGATGACTCGCAAAGAAGGTAAAATAGGGACCCTTTCTTGCAGTGTTGTTCAAGCCGCTGGATTATGTCGCATACGAGCATCGTCTTCCCTTTGCCGGCATTGCCTGTAATCCAGAATATCCTCTCTTCAGGATCCTCCAACCATTCGAGCAAACCTCCATGTCCCGACTGTTTCTTTCCAAGGATCCAGCTGCAGCAACCCGGAACGAGACCCCCTTTCTCATCCAAGATGCGATTCTTATCATCTTTTGGGTCAGGAACTCCCAAGGCATTGAGAAGCCTCATTCGCTTTTCATCCATTTGGGACTTCTTTTGTTCCTCACGTTCTTTTATCTTCTGGAATTGCACGATCTTCCGGTCCAGCTCTGTCTCGGCATCCTCAATATCCTTGATGCGCTGTTTCCAATCATCAAACTTGACAGATTCGCGAAAGGCAACGGCAACTTTATTGCTGTGTTGGATCAATATGCTCTTGATTTGATATGAGAGGAATTTTTGAAACAGATCAACAATGTTCGTCTTAAGCTCGTTTTCCAAAGATGAGATTGAAGATTCTTCAGCGGAGTTCAGAAAGAGGTGTTCCGAAAAAAATCGATACCAATTTAGCTTTCCAATAACATGGTTGAGGCCGTCAATATTAGCCTTACGCTCTGATATGGGATTTGAGAGTAGCTTGTGTCTGATTAGTCGTCTAGATTGAGTCATGTTGCGGTATGCAGATCGACTTACTATGGCGGCGACGTTCACGCCCGCCCATGGTGCAGCTGCATGAGGCACAAGCTTCATAGGCTCATTAATCACCCCAATGATTTCCCGAACGATGCGAAGCGACAGATCCAACCTCTCTAGATTTTTCGCTCTCGCTGGGTTTGTCGCACGTGAGAGCTGATCGGGCACAAACCTCTCCATGAGCTTCCAATCTTCTTCCGAATTGAGCTCCGTCGAGCTTGGAGAATTTGACTCCTTCAACTCCTCTCTCATGAGCTTCTTGAAGTCCTTCATCATCTTTGGATTTTCATCCTCGAGGTTGCTGAATGCTTGCCTCCAGAGGTCCCGCGCGCCACCTTTTAAAGACTCTTGGTCGTTATCCTGGCTTTGATGATGCGGATGATCCTCTGTTTGATACTGTGGATGCTCTTCGGCTTGGGACACATTATGGTCGGCGTGATCGCTTTGGTTCTGTTGCTGGTTTGTTTCGGACTTTTTGTCTTTCTTTCGCCAAAGACTCCCTGGGCGGAGGCAGCAAAGCATCTTCGATGAAGTTATCAAGCTACTAAGATCGCCGATTGAAGGGTTCAGGATTTACCAGATCGGCCTAAGAATGTTTGAAGATGGAGTGATTAACAGCAACATATTCGTACGCAAATTGAGTGGCAAATCGTTGGGCAGCGATGCTTTGAGCACTCGTAAGTGTACCTATAGGCTTGCATTATACGTATCAAAGTCCAACGACCCCACAGCCGTACAGCACCCCTGATCCCTCCAATCAACTGGAGGTGGATGGTGATATAAGATGTCACACGTAAGATTAATATTTATCATAGAAAAGAAAAGAGGAGGAAGCGAGAACTAAAGATAAGAAAAAGAAAAAACGAGAAGAAAATGCAAAAGAAATATGTAGGAAAAAAGCAAATAGGTCGAGGATTTGAACCTGAGCATCAAGGATGGTTGAGATCATGTCTGCCAGATTCGACGTTCAAGGATTCCCTCACCCCTGCTCCACTCCTGACTGTTCCAGTAAAGTGGAGCTTATCACCTCAACAAACATGGGCTGAGGCTGGAGATGGAGTTGCACAGCACGTTTGACATTGTTACTTTACTATCGTGTAGTCCCAGACTTGAAGAGCTGGGAATTCGAGACACCTCGACCCTTTATCCTTAAAGAAAAGCAGAGAAATCCAAATAGTGGCAGGTTCACCAGAAAACGAGATACGCAAAGACTTGTTTAATATTTCAGGACATCTAGATCCGGAACGCACCAATCATGGCGGTCATAGAGACACACAAGTTTCCCAACGATCCCATCCTGGTCAAGTTACTCGCGGCGATTCGACGAACTTCGGGAGAAGATACCATAATCCGCGATGTTCTTGGTTTCGAGAAGACGTACCAGGAGCTGCTTGGTGATATTCTAGAGACCCGTCGCCATGTCCTCGATAATCTACCACGCTCAGCGTTGAACGATCGAAATATTTTAAACAGCGATTCTCCATATGTTGCCATTCTAGTACGCAGTGGTTATGAGTTTCTCGTCGCCTTCTTCGCTGTGCGGGCCTTGGGTGGCGCCGCAGTTCCGCTAGGTGAGCCACTATGGAATGAGTTAATTACCTACAAAGAGCAAAGGATTAACACTACATATTAGCCTCTGGTGTTCACCCCGAAGAAGCACAATATTTCCTCTCACTGACACGAGCCGTATGCATTCTCGCCGCCAAAGACCGTATGCAACATGCTCTGGGCATTTCTGCATATGCCAACGAGCATGGGATCTCGGTGCCTCTGTCCCCGATTTCTTGTGATGTAAAGCCTCAAAGCCACCTCGACATCCAAATAGATGAGACTCTTGAGATGGAACCAGCCGGCCCTGGGATTGTCCTTTTCACTTCTGGGACGACCGGACAACCCAAGGGCGTGGTCCTCCCAAAACGGTGCTTTACACTGGACGACTTTGCTGAACCAAACAGTTCTACACTCAACTTTCGGTCGGGCCACTGGATGGGTGGTACTGAAAGCTTGGTCAAGTCCATCGTAACAGGCCACAGGCTTCACTGCCTTGGAGAGAGGGCCGGCGCAAAGGAAGTGCTGGATGTGTTTATAAACCATCGGATTACGACAGGCATGTTCACACCCACCTTGCTGCGACAGATGAGGGACTTGATGACTGAAGAAAATGGAGAACTGTCTGATCAGACAACAAAGAAGTACGCAGCCCACTTCAGGCACCTGTCCAAAATTACTTGCTATGCTGCGCCTCTCGAACCATCGGTACGAGAGTTTTGGACGGACCTGACAGGATTGCCACTGGAGAACTGCTACGGATCAACAGAATTGGGAGGAGTGGCAAGCAGGGGAATCTCTGAGATACATGTGAGTGATTGGTTGAAGATATTATTTTATGCCCAAAGCTTATGGTTTCTATACAGGGATCGATTGGAAAGCCGTTGCCTGGTAGCCAACTGAAGCTATCAGAAGGGGACTCTGGTGAAATTCTACTAAAGAGCCCAAACATGTTCACTCAGTGAGTTGCCCAACAGACTGTACATGTTAGAGGAGTCGACTAACAGCTGTTATTTCAATAGCTACCTCAATAACAAGGAGAAGACGCAAGATGCATTTGATCAAGAAGGATACTTCAAAACTGGAGACACTGCCGAGGTCAAGGCCGGTGAATATGTGTTTACTGGTCGAGCGAACGCCGATTGTATGCTCCTACTGTTCATCTATTGATGTTACAATGCGCTAATAACTTGCACAGATGTCTTTTTCTATTCATTCAAGATTCCGACACTGCTCGTAGAACAAAGCTTACTGAGTATCCCGTATATTTCCCAGGCATGCGTCCTTGGACTTGGATCATACGAGGCCAAACAGCTTTGCGGAGCTGTTATTCGCTTGAAGAAGGATTACGTCTTTACAGAGCAAATTAACTTGGCTAAAATTAGATCCGATCTCCAGAAGAACCTGCCCCTCTCAATGCATCCTGTTGTTCTCCGAATCATGAAAGACGAAGAGGACCTCCCGCTTACATTGTCGGGCAAACCTATAAAGAAACAGATTGCCATAGACTATTTCGGAACTACCGAGTTCTTCCCCGCTACGAAAATTCCGCCTGGAGTGGAATACTGTGGTAATGAGCTGAAAATGGTCGCAGGGGAGCTCAAGCCGTGGGATTGGAACGGGCTACAGTCTGAGTCTGCTTGATACACCGCGTCGGCTTCCATGGACGACTAGCGTACGCACACCCACATCCATGTTGCTTTGGCTCATCAAGGTAGACCCTCAATCCTGGGAGAGAGTTAAGAGGTATTAAATGGGTGGAATAGATGCAACATTTGTACATTTAATAGATGTATATCTGCCCAAGTCCCCCATAGACGTGATTTTCTTAGTACTCAAGAGTACGTCTCACAACTCTTTGCTGTATGAATCCGGATGCGCATTCGCTACTGAGCCTGTATAAAAACGATTGTCAAGGCATGCTGACAAATTACAGCGAGGGCAATTTCTTGCAGAGTTTCCTGTAGCTGGATTAGTCCGGAATGAAGCTCTTAATTTAAGACCAAAACACCGACAAGGGTATAAATGACGTAAACTTCAAGAAATATCATGTCTTATCAAATCCATGACAACGACATGCAAAACAAGTTATTAATATGGGCATTCATAATCGAGCGACTGCTGTGTACAGTCGTACTTAAGATATTAGAAGATTCGTTGAAGCGCCCTGCCGCAGCAACCATCAAACACCCCATTATTACCAGCAAGAAACGGTAAGCCTTGCATGTTTCCCACTCCGGTAAAAGATCAAGACCACTTGGCGAGTGGGTTCCATGGGAGGCGCAATGTGCCGCCTTCTCTGCAACAGGCGATGCTAACACCTCCTGTCTCTGTCCTGTAATAGCAGACCAGTGTTCTGGGCTCCCAGCCCCAAAATCCACCATGCCCAAGAGTCTCTTCTGAGCCCTCCATCTCGCCGTCCTTTTCCAGCTGCTGGCGCCTCTGCATTCTACAAGAAGATGTCAGTCCCACAGAGCGATCAGAACGCTTTGTTGATATATTCGCTAGTGTAGGTACTTACGTCAACGCATTTTCAGTTCCCCATATGCAGGCAATTATCTTAGACGGCGGTGGCTGGCAGAAGTCCATTCGCTTTTTCGATATGGCCTCGTGCTTGATTTCGATTATGCCGGTAGTTGTCCTATGAACGATTCTATGTCAGTTCCAAACTGTCTATTTGCATTCACCTCAACGAAGAGTGACTAACTCAGCTGCGATAAGCTCCATAGGTCGATCGCCGTACGCGTATAGCACATTGAACATCTTTCTTTCTGCTTCCGGCCATGGGTTTCCAAGGTGCTTCACCAGTGTCTCCCCTGTGAGCGATAATGTCTGCTGTGGCGTAACAAGACTCCTGACAGCTTGTGTGACATCGTTGTCCGCAAATACGGCGCCGTATATATATAGTGGTGGTGGAACATTCGGTGCGAAGGCTCCTGCCCCACCGGAATTCATGGTCATAGGAGGCCCCGTAGGGGGGGGCATACCCGGAGCCATACCCGGAACCATGCCTGGGGCTACGCCAGCAGCGAAGTGACCAGGGCTTGGAGTCATAGGCGGTGATTGGGTATGATAAGGCGGGGATTGGGTATGATAAGGAGGGGACTGAGTATGATAAGGAGGAGACTGGGTATGATACGGCGGCGGCGGCGGCGCTCCTTGGGGTCCAGGGACATATACTGGGTATACATGCACTTGCGGCGCGGGTGCGGGAGGCGGTTGATTATTGTGATGCGTCTTGTCTCCAAAAAAGGATGCCATCTTTGCGCCAAACTTGTGCCCAAGAGGCCCGAGGGATGCTGCGGTCAGGAAGCCGCCGCCTATCGCAAGTGCAGTCTTACCCAAGCCGCGGTCGCCATCTTGGCCTTGCGCATCAAACCCTTCTGGCCCAGGAGTATACGAGGGTTGGCTGGCTTGAGGAGCCTGATGGCTTGCGGGATCAGCGGGGTACTCCCATTGTGTCGCACCGGTGGCGGTAAAAAAAAACATAGAACCTAAGATGTCGGATGTTACGAACAGGTCTGATGATACGGGACTCGTCCTGACTTGCCATGAATTATGCTCAGGGCTCCAGTTGGCCAACCAACCCGGCGGGACGGGAGGGCCGGCGTTTGCAGTCACCCCGAGAGGGGCCTCTGGAGATGGTAAGTTTGGTGTTGACATCTAGATTTAGGCGTCCAAGTTTATGTCTGAAATCTGGCCAACGATGAACTGGGATAGGTATCGCATACGTGAGCGCAAACAGGTGACTCGATTCGCGATTCAGATGGGTCAAATATTGAGCAGCAATTATAGTAAAAGTAGGACAAGAAGAAAGGGAGTCATCGACGAGAAAGCGAGAGCATTAGGCAGATCACTGGAATATATGTTATCGCACCGGCTTCAGAACTCAGAGGCCTATTGGGCTTCAATAGCTTGTGTTGGAAATCCAGAGCAGTCCATTAGGCCTACTAAGCCCTTGCACTAGCAAAGGCATCCTCACATTTACCGGTTGGTCAAACGGCCAAAAGTCCTATAGCTTGCTCGGTACTTATCTGGCAGCTGACCGTAGCTGGGATGCGAAACATGAAAGGGGCTGAAGAACCGGTCCGAGCTAGCAGAACAAAGTCACCATACACAGCCCAGGGGTGCTATTTGTCCTGTAGAGTAAGGCAGCCTGTCCAATCAAACAACAAGGCCCACGCCAGTCAAAGGGTCGCTTCTAAGCCACGTCTTCCTTCGCTGTGGCGTTATTGTCTCAGTGTTTAAGAGTCAGGCTGATGGGGAAAGGCAGATAAATTGCCGGATTGCCGGGTGAGTAACAGCTAACGACCCCAGGGTGTTGGCTGTCTTTTTTCCTTCCTCGTGGCTTCTTCTTCAGTGAGGGAGGGCATCAGCAGGTATCTGAGCAATGGAAGTAGAGAGTCAGGGGTTTTATATTTATGCTTATTGTCGCCCACCCGAGAAAATGCAATCAGTGTCACTCCTGTTTAAATATCTTCTTCTCATGTTAACCACTAAACAGTTTCTGCCCTTGAAATCAGAAGCGAAAAATGGCATTAAGAGATTAATAGGAACGATTTTTTGCTCCGTATCTGGAGCTGTCTAATATTCTGTTACTCCCACAACTCTGAGTCAGTGCGTGTAGGTTTAGGTTAGCTCGCGTCCAACGATGCCACGCAGAGCAGGGGGCGAAGAGGTACTTGATGTGAAACCATCAGTACTGACAGGTATATCGCGCGCTCATACTGATCATTTTATCGGATTCATTTGTGTTATTATAAGAAGTGCATATTTTCCGTCTCTACTGTCTAGCTAGGCCATTTTCTCACCACAGCACCTCATCTTATGGCCCAAGTGTATGCACAGCCCTGACCTTAAGACAATGAGCATCTGTTATTCAGCCAAGCTGATTCGCCATCTACTCTTTCTTAGGAGATGCAGTAACAGGTTCGACGGGCGGGGTATCTGATTCTTGGACATCGGGCTCAAAGCTGGTGGCTGTCAGTTCCGACTCGAGTAAATGAGAACAATGGTTGGAACTTACACACTCAATGTTGGTCGTTTTTTGCCATTTGACAAGGTAACATATGAATCCCGACTGGCTGAAGATTGACTATCTTGAAGATACTCATACATGCTGCCCGTGTCAATAGCGTTGACTATTCTCACTGGTGTCAGATAGAGCAAGACATTCAACAGGATCCAGGTGCCAGCGACTAGGCTTGGGATGACAATGAGAACCCGTAGGGACAAGGCGGAGACTTCAGTGCTCTGAACAACGAATGCACCGATACCTGGCTGAATCTCTCCATCTTCTACAACCAGATTGGGAAATTTATTGGAAGAATTTGAGGGGTATAGAGTTGAATCGGTTAGGATGTTGACAGTTGCTATGTAAGACGCCAGGACCAGGCGCTCCAGGTCGTCTTGAAGTTTGCTTGATTCGGCATCGAAAATCTGGTCTATTGCAGTCGCTGTTGACTTCAGTGCAGAAGGTCCAACTCGGAGAGCAATTTGCTGTATCATTGGCGAGTTAAGATAGCGAGATAGCAAGTTCTGCATAGGCACTGATAGATCGAGGCCGGGGAGAGCAGTGCTGTTCAGACCCACAACCGTGCTATCCAGTCCCCTATAAGACCATACGTCGTCCTCCCAGCATGAGAGAACCGGCCTCTCCGGTCTAACTCTGTACTGGGTATCGGTGATAGTTGCTGGCATGCGCTCTGTGAGATACCAGGGGTCATCTCCCTCGGTATAACTGGTTCTGTTGATGGATGAAACAAGAGCTGCCCATGTAAAGTTACTCTTTTCGAGCACACCATTCTCTTGGTTTCCGAGAAAAAATTGTGCTGAAGGTGTTGGGCCATCGAAGAGGGAAACCCGCGCTGGGGTTGTATTGCTAGAATTAGGGAACAAGGTATAAATGTCCTCTAGGATCAAAGAGCCGCCGAGTTCATAGAGACGGGCAGAGGTGTACCATTCATATTCCGTAACACAAGAGCCGGTAACTTGGAGGCGAAGGCTTGGGTATCGCTGCAGCCCAATATCCAATCCAGTGACGTTGTATTCGTAATTGACTCTTAAGATGCTCTCGCCATTGGCCCGTGACCCTTCGGACATTGTATTGATCCTCACCCTCTTGTGAAGGCCGTCGTCTGCCAAGTCTGCACTGCCAAGAGCACGCAGAGCCCATGGAGTCTCCAAGGTCAATCTTGCTGCGGTCTGTGATTTTGTTTCGTTCAAGATCGCGGGTACGTATATTGCCTTTGGATTCACTGGGGCAGCAGTGCCAAGAATGAGCAATGGAGGCACCACAACGCCGAGCACAGTCTGTGCAGCCCACGCCAGAAGGACCAAGATCAACAGGGGAAAGAACCATATGTGTTTATGCTCCTTTTCTTTTATGTATTTGATAGACTCCGTAATCGCACCGGGTAGATCGTCGAGGCTATTCCACAATGTTGGGAGCACAGGGTGCAGCTTTGGCTTCTTCTCTGCACGCCAGATGTGGAAGACCACAAGGCTCAAGATGATGGCCCAGACATTTCCCATCAACATAGTAAGAAGGACAGAGTAGGCAGAGTTGAGGTTGTTGGCAACCGCAGTTTTGACCGCGATGGCATGTCTGGGTCCATCATCCGTTGGGAAGTAGAATTCCGTCCAAAGGAGATAGGTGTCTGGCTTCTGTTCGACTATTGAGACGACCATTGTTCGCTAATCTGATGTAAAAAAAATCTTTGGAAGTAAAGATGGCGGATACAATATCGGAAAATGAAGTCCTGAAGAGAAACATGCGAGATGTCGGTATGGGGGCTCAATGATTGCTTAAGGCCCTTGTGTCTGACAGAGACAGGCAGCCATGAGGGCATATCACGGCACACATCGGGCCAGCACAAGGCATTGAACATATCTAAATAAGGCTTCTTTAGCCCCTCTGAACTTCATTATGCCACAATCTTGTGGGGCTCACACTATCTTTCGATGTCCCAATAGGTATGGATACCAATGGGATAAAGTAGCATAACTAACGTTGCTACATTAATTTAATGCGTTGAGGTCTCTGGCCAATATCCTTGATGAGCTCTGCATAAAACTGTTGACTTGTTCGCCTCAGAGTCTTATAGGTATGCCCGCATCTGTACAGTTTGCAGATGTCACACCGAGAATGTGACAAGTCAATGTGGTATGGCAGGGGGTCTGAACGAATCGGACCAAAAACTCATATATCAGCACACGCCTCTCTCAGGCAGCAATAGCTGTGGATCAAACCAGACAGAAATCTCTGTCAAATGGAATATTGATGGCCAATTAGACTCTTACCCTATGTGAACACACACGGTCCCTATACGAGCCTCCGGGATCCATTGACCGAAGCCTATGTTTATATGCAAGGTGGTGCGGCTGGCATGAAGACATTATGCCGAATCACCCCTACCCATCTCGCAAATATGAGTAATAGGGTGTTTTCTGTCACCTCTCAGGCGAATTAAACTCATGTTAATGGCTCATAGCTCAAGTTGAATCCGGGGTAATATCCACCATGGTATCCTTGCCTGAGGTGAGCGCGTTGGGATGCAAGTTAACCCCCCAGGTTTAGAGCTCTTCTAGGTATAAGTCGACATGACTAATAACTTGCTTTACATTCTTCTCATCTTTTAAATCATTAACATCATTCATTTTTACATCAGTACCTAGGCCCATAATAATAGCTGTGCTTACAGCTCATGGTGTATCGCCCGGCAGTTGTAGCCGCTCCAGGGTCGAGGACCCCGGTGGCGCATCATTACCGTTTATCCTCTGTCGCATCTGTTACATAGATACGTGCTAGAATATGATTGGGCTTCTAAATGACTTTAAGGGCCGAAAACGGCCACGTCGATTATGCAAAGCCGTTGCAGCCAACACTAATTTCAAGCAAGGTTCCCAAATAGGGGACGTCTTGACGGCAAGTATGCAAGCCTGTGTGATTTCCGCGGAAATTAGGCTTTGGCTCCATTCATTTACTAAAGTAGCTTCGGTACTTGATGTGATGAAACGACAGGGCTAGGAAGATCTCTGGATCAGTGGTAGGTCTTGATGATCAGTTTTCGACTTGGTATCTGGGCGCTCGAGACCATGGTTCTCCCGAAACCTCAAAAACGTTATAAAAATAGTCGTCAAGAGGTCGCTCCAAATATTCCCTCCCATAGCGGACCGGTAAGTTTACACACATAGGTAGATAATTCGTTGACTTCGATGTCATTTTCTTCTGCCTCGTTTGGTCACATCTCACATTCTCGGCCGTCTTCCATCAGCAGGGCAACAGCCAATACGATCTGTAGTTCGGTAAGAACCTGCATAAGCGTGCATGGATGCTCAATCCATGCATGGCTCTGAAAATGTCGTGATATTTCCAGGAGGATGCCGCCATGGCTTAACGGTCATGCATTACCCAATAAGGAATGCATGCACAACGACGTGCGAGCTCAACAATATGTGATGACTTTCAAGGCAAAGCGATGAGTTGGATGAGCTGTACGTCTGGAAATCCTGGTCTTTCTACTGTTGCCTTCATACTACGGGATCCATGATTGCTGCAACGTTGGCGGTCCGACGTCGATATGACTTGGTGGAGATATGGATCCTATCTTGACAACTCAGAGCCATCCGGATACATTCATCCATTGCCCTCGGCTCGGTCTATGATCCACAAATACTACCGGTATTGATTCATCTGGTCTGTATTTATGACTCTCCATTGCTCACTCAAACAACTTGTAATACTTTGTTCATCATAAGTCGCAAGTTTCCATCACTTTGAGCATCACTCTAGCTCCTGGCATCGTATAATCATTTTCTGCAGCCAAAAACTGCATTCAATTAGTTCCATTGATTAGTTCAGCTTTCAAACTATAACACCTCTTTCACTATGCGCCCACACGCAAAGAAAATTGCCTTTGTCTTGACTGGCATTGCCTCCGTGGCAATGTCCCAGACTCATCCTGATCTGTTGACCGCTCTCAGACAGTCTGGTGCATCCAGGTTTGCTGATCGACTCGCTGCTGATCCAGAGACATTGAATCTGTTCCTTACTGTTGCTCAAACCGTCTTTGCCCCGTCGGATTTGACCGCAAGTCCCGGAATACTGCAGGAACGTGCTCTCACTCCATTGCAGCAGCAGCAGGCCAAACTACAGGCATGTAGGCAAGAGTCCAAGATAGCCCAAGACAGCAGGACTCTTCCCGGGTATACTGTTACAACGCTCGATGACTCCGCGAAACTGAACGGCGGTTCGCAAAGGGTCGTTGTTGATAATAGACCTGCCAACACTACCCGCCCTGCCAGAAGATGGGATTCTTCAGCCATCTCCAAGAGACAGTCAGTCGCACCAGGCGAGCTGAGGATTTCTTCGGGGCTTGGTAGAACTACAAATGTGGTACAATCAAATATACCTTTTGACAAGGGATTGATCCACATCATTGATGAGTTCGTCATATCCTCTCCGCAAAAGCTCACGGCATCCAAAACCTAGCAGACTCTTTGACTAACACCCTTTTTTCTTTGAACAGCTACTTCACCCTCCCGCAATCCATTTCCTCTACGACCCAGCTCCTCGGTCAAACCGCCTTTGCCGGCCTCACTGCGAGTAGCAACCTGACCTCAAAGCTCGACAATACCCAATCCGCCACCTTCTTCTTACCTTCAAATGCTGCGCTTTCATCGGCCAACAACTTGTCGCCATCGGCAAAGGTACAGCTTGTATCGAATCATGTCGTACCAGGCTTCGTTGGCTACTTGCCAGACTTGAGAGATGGCGCCGCTCTGATAACGCAGACTGGCGAAGCCCTCACTGTCAAGATCCGCGATGGGTTCTACTATATCAATGATGCTAGAATTACGCAGGCGAACATTATTGTTGATGGCGGTGTTGCCCATATTATTGACAAGGTGTGTATACTTATGCCACTCTTCTTAAATCTAAGCTAACAAAGGACTTTCTCTCACCACACACAGCCCCTCACACCACAAGGCACAGCATCGCCTCCCACAACCGTTCCGACAACTGTCCCCACTTCAGGCAGCTTGCCGAGCCGGAAGTCCAATATGGCATTGACCGCTGGCTTGGCCGGTATCATTGGGCTCTTTGTACTATTTTGATCTATTTCACACGATTTGACATGACTTTATGGGCAAGTGTTTGGAAAGATGTTCCCAGAACTTATGGGAGGGAAACGTGTTTGGAGTTAATCATCTACGGGCCTAAGTACATGATGGTAAACTGTTAATTCAAAACATTTATGATAATTTCTCGTATCACTCAGCTCGATAACTGGTGAGTCGCTGATTGAACAACCGTACTAAGAACTGTTTGTCGATTATAATCCTCTTAAAATCCTTATGCCGTGTACACGGACTCTCCCTCTGCAGCATCCACAGCATCACGTATAGCCTTATCGATGGCAACGTCAATATCATCATCTCCTCCAAGGAGATCTAGCCATCCACTCTTTACTCCTTCTGCGGCTAGCAAACGATCCGCTACATGCGCTACCGACTCTCGGCTTACTCTGCCTCGAACAACGGAGGTTTTTCCCAGCGAGACTTGCCCAATAGAGTCATCAGTCAAGGCACCGGGTCGAAGGTCAATGCCCACCAGTGACGGCCTCTTTTTAGTCGCCTCATAGAGGGCCTCATCGGCAGCGAGCTTGGCCTGATAATATCTTCCAAGGCCATTGTCCGTAACTTTTTCGTAATACTCGTCCCAGAGCCCGGCGGGCCACCAGGAAGCGCCGCTGCGACGGGCACCGATATATGAGACGAGCAGGAAGCGCGAGATGTTTTCGTTGGCGGTAGCAGCATTGATGAAATGAACAGCAGCATCACGGTCTATTTTAAATGTCTAACGGTGACGAATTAGTATTTTCCAGATGTGTACAATACGATGAGCGTACTCGTTCAGGGGCGCCTTTGCCTCCAGCACCTACAGAGCAGGTCAGTTCAAGTTGCATCAGCAACGGTTTAACAACTCCGTATGCTTACCTGCACTCCATGCGATATAGTCAGGCTTGATCTCTTCCAAAAGGCCCGCAGCCTCTTCTTGGCTGCTGATCTCCTCAATGCTACGGACCAAGACGTGAAGTTTGCCTGGCAATCCGGCGCCAAGCTTTTCGATCGTAGGGACCTGTTCATGAGCACGAATGACGCTAGTGACAGTCCACGAGCGCTTTAGAAGCAAGGGCGTGAGAATTTGTGCCACTCTACCGTGGCCGCCGAGTAGGAGAACGTGGTGTGAAGAGCTCGCCATGGTGGGGTTGGACAAACAAAAATAGGTGGTCCGAAGTGCAAGAAAATGAATTGTATAGACTCAAATAGCAGACAGGGGACTTCATTATAAAGAATATAGAGGATGGAAGTCATTTGTTTATGTTCACAGATAACAGTTTTAGAACGGGCACGTCATGTTAGTGAATGGATGCATCATGACCATTGACACCCAACCCGGAAGTCGAACGCGGGGTTCACGGAATTCATTTCTCAGCAATGTGCCAGGTCTCAAAATAGTCAACAAGTAACATCCCATTGGAACTCGGGCTATGGAATCTTAGACAGCCTTCTGCATCTTTCTTACTGTTCCCCTCGGATAAGAAGGTCAAAGTACAACCATCTTTGGCTGTCGCTCTACAGCCTGCTCAATGGCGCCCTTTGTCGGATTCGTCCCTTTTTGTCAGCTTGACAGCGGAAACTTGCCGTTTATGGTCGGGCAGTCAAATCGCCATGAAATGATGCATCTAAAGGCGTTAGACATATGAGCGAAAGGAACGATTTCGTTATGCACACTCGGTACGATTAGCTCTTCTTACTATCTGAAACTTTATTCTTAAAAAAAAAACCTCAACTCAGTTATTATGATCGAGAATGATCTGCTAGATATATGAAATCTCCGAATTCCCTACCCTACATCTTGGGTTTGCTTAGTAGCAGTGGTGAGCCAAAAATGATTCAAAAATCGGTGCATTGAGATCCAAAGATGCTAATGAAACGAAAGAAGCATTTGAAGTTAAGAGTTTTATATCCAGATGATACACGTGCTGCACGTAGAAGAGTTGATACAGCATAGATAAACATGCGTGTTAGACATTCCATCCTCAACCCGATTCACCACATTCCTTAGACCACTCCATTGCTTGACTCCCCCTATGCCTAACTTTTACGGCACTGTTTATCGTCAATTAGTTGATGGTCATTACTTCTTAGAAGAGGAAACCAGGCGTTTCTTACCCATCCCCAGGTTTCGGGGAGGCCTCCCACTGGCGCCGTGCAGTCAATTAATGGACAGCACAGAACCGGGGGCGAAACATTTGGGTTGCAACGATCTCCCACTTGTTTGCACGTTGGTGCATTGTCGTTGATGGCTGCGACTGTGGCAGAGATCAGGAAGACGGCGGTAACGATATTCATGGTGAGATTTGGCTGATAGCGTGGAAGTGGTAATTGAGAGAGTAAGGTGGAACGACCAAATCTTTATGAGTCGAGGCATTTGCATTTATACGTGAACCCACATTGCAGATCATCAAGTGACCAAAAGCGCTTCTTGGCAAATGTCTCGGTAAGCAGCATCTCACATCGACACCGTGTAAGGGAGATGCAGGTAACTCCTAATTGGCCCTGTTTGCGACATGCAACCACTTCTTTCAAATCCAGGCTGTAAATACAAATAGCCACCCAGGTTCAACAAACTCGCTAAAGGATCCAACAACATGGACAAAGCTTCGTCTCACCACGCACCCAATGTTGAAAATTTCTGACCCAGTGCTCACCTTTCTTGCCTCCGCGCTCGACAGCCTGCTTATGCTCTTTGTGCCACGAATTCAGGGTTTTTGAACGATAGATTAAACAGTTGGCGCAAAAACTCCAGTCCCCTGGGGGACTGAGAGGCCTTAAAAAACCCATCATGTATTCCCTGTTCGGCTGGTGTAGTCCGGGGTTGCAAGTCCAAGCAACGTGGCAGGGACCAATAACAGGACGACGAAGGGTAGGACAAAATGACGCGGCGTGTAAAAGGCGTTTACAGGATAGGGATAGGTATATGGCATCGACGTATTCAGCTTGGGACAGGATGTTCATCAGTATTTCCGTTGGAAACTGGAGTAAAGAGGAACCAAGTTGAGGATCTGTCGTTGATGAGTTCTTAACCTGGATAATTACATTTATTGATTAGAAGGTGGAAGATGTTCTGTAGAATTCCAACTTGCCTCCGAAGGGATGCGAAAAAACACCCACTCAATGGATTGTTTGCATAGGATATAATTCCTCTCATCGTCATTCGACCATGTGTTGTGAAAATTAGCCGAGGCACGTCTCCGCCTCTGCTCTCGACGATCTCGGTGTGCTTGACTCGGCATCAATTACTCAATAGATACGGGGTCAAAAATGATTGGCCCTTGTCAACACAGTGAGTAGAATAAAGCGTCTGTGACCGATTTCCGAATGATGAGACAAAAAGCTATTCCTGTCGCCAAGCGAAGGAAGAGGCTGGAAGAGCATGAACAGTTTTCGGAACACTTATAACCTGACATTTGTATTGTGTGAATTGCTATTGTATGAATTGCCCGATATGAGTCATGAAAAGTACAGCTCTTCTTGTTATTGGTTTCACTGCATCCACAGAATTAGGCATCCAATGTAAGTATGTCCGCTCTAGTGCAACTAATTTCTGCATGTTCGTTGTTCCCTAATCGCCAACGAACGCACTCTCATCATCTACGAATGGCTATGCACACTCGGACGATCTAGGAAGCCGAAGGGTAAAGGCGGGGTACTGTATCAGTGCCTCGGCTAGTTCCTGGTTTGGCTATACTGTTGGCTGTTAAGAAGATTTTAGATCTGTGGCATACGAGCTCACGGTTGGTGATGGAAGAAGTGGCATAGTAAATAAAAGAGTGGGCATAGAACGACTGTCGAGTTCAAGAGAGTCGAGTCGAGGTTTACTCTGACGAATCTTTCAACTGTTGTATATCTATCCACTATAATAGCCGTTTAGTTCTTGTTTCAGCTTATTATAGAAGGTGGTAAACTTGTTCTTCCCTCCGGGCCCATTGAAGAAACCCAAACTATACGCACGATGCTGGGGGTTCGACTTTGGATGTCGACACTGGGATGGTATCGGGATATGAGTGAAGAGGGGACTAAATATCTTGACGTCTAAGTGAATCTAGTGACCAAGAACTGTTCTCGGGGATCTATCCGTATATGTAAGACCTTGGATAGCGACGCGGTTGAGTGGGATATGTATCTTTGTCTCTTTGCCAGAAACTGATTTGTCATTTTCTTCGCAATGCTAGAGTCGGTCAAGTAGAGGTGCAAAAGACCAGCTCACTATCACACTAAAGGCATGTAGATTTTATACTTGAGATGAACTTATTTACTTGCTTCCTGATCGCTCTGTGGTACAGACTGGCGTTTTTGGAGTACAGGATCTGAACTGTCTGCTTGTCGACACCCAAACTTGTATTAGTGACAATGTAGATCTATGAAGCTATACTGAGTTAATGCATTCATGTAAATGAGAACTTGTTGCTCTGCGGCGAGTAAAAAAATAGAATTGATTCGGGTTAAATGACCTTGAAAGATATATACCAGGTATGAAATATAGCAGAGGTTAGAGTGACCAAAACTTGAGTACCCGGCCAGTTGTTTTCGGAAACTATATCAAAGGTCCAGAACCAATAACTAGAACAGCGCTCGCTCAAGTGATTCAATGGCATATGTTCCTTCACTGGCATAGTAATCAAGAGGTTACGATGTTAATGCATAGTTTTTGGTGTTTAATCTTCTTGGTTTATGGGATCACATGGCCAGCAATGGAGAGATATTTGATGTCAGTCACTTGCCAGCTCTCCCCTACATTCGTATGTAGGGGAGCTACCGGCTGCGTAATGTGCTCCGATTTGAGGATAGATTATTTACCCCTCATAGATTTTTCTCAATAGTTTTTCTATTTAGTGATAATAGACAGTCCCAAGTCATCTACAATTATTTCTTCTTCCTTGAATAGAAAGTTCAAGACGCGCAAAGTGATGTCGCTCGAACCCCCTCCCGATGGCTACACTGTAAGGATCCCCCACCAGCCAGACGGTAGAGAGAACCAACGTCGGTAAACGGTGCGTGCAGACGGTGAGTATAAACATGATTGCAATGGATACCATATCCAACCCGATGCTCATTTGGCGCCTCCGCATAAAGACAGCTGTAATATTGAACACTTTTGGATATTAAAGTAATGGATCAATCGCCAGTCACTTGGTCCCCATAGACTTCTACCCACTTCTGGAAGCGATACGGATGCAACATTCTCCCGCGAGTTCCGAAGCATTACAAATTGCAAAATGCAGCTGGCCTCTTGCATCTAGAGCTACAAGAGAGGCGCTGATGTCGTTCGCCCCAACATGCACGTTGTTAGTTCGTTTATGCAAGTCATTGTCCAGAATGGACTAATACCGGCGTCGATGTCCGCCTCAAATTGATCACATTTCGTATATGCAGTTCAGACTGCAAGTTTGATGTTTCTGTGACTGAGCTAAGCGAGGAATATTGATGGAGTGAGAATAGCCAACGGGAAATCATCCTCGGTGAAGCGCCCGCAGCAGCCGAGACACACGCTGCGTCCATGTCTATGCGGTGCTGCCCAATTGCTCCTCAACATATATTGTTCCCGCTTGTGGCAATATTGTCCGCATGGTAAAGACAGTAAAGAGGCGCTCGGTGGGATGCAAGTAGACATCCGCGATGCACGCCATTCCATAACCATGAGCTCTTGGTAAGCCTCTTGATTCTGCGTTTCGATCCATTACGCAGCCAGCGGAGGAGAGCCAACCCTTTTCTCGGTTACGCACCGCCTGATAGTGAATGCTACGAAGCCGGACTGCATCAACCAAGGCAGAGTGGCCGAGTGGTTATGGCGCTGGTCTCAAGTGACATCCAAATATGCACTTGGAATTGCAAAAGCAGTTTTCCAGTCACGAAAGTGGCAGGGGTTCGAATCCCCTCTCTGTCAAGTATTCTTTTGCTTTTTGCCCCTTGAAGCGAGCGATGGACGGATGTTGTTGATGTCCCTGGTTTCTCACTCTCATTCCCTCTCTGTCTCCATTTCTTTTTCTTTTTCTTTGACACATTGACCATTTTTCCCAATATTTATTTTTCTGGGCATCGTAACCGAGCACTTCTCTACAACCACTCACGCCGCAACACGTTGTGGCACCGCCATGCTAATCGCAGACTACTAGACACCATCACTGATAGTTACTCAACGGCTCGCTAAGGCTACAAGGAATGCATGATTGGCCTTTTTGGGCTTACTGCTTGTACTAGTGACTGGCCGTCCTCCACTCCAACGAGCCGTCCACGTGAGTGACGCCCGCAGTGCGAAGTGCCGCATCGAACCCTTTGAACCCTCTCGCTTATCAGGATGGGATAGCGGTGCGGACCGAACCGGGATCCTGGACATTCCGCCAACAGCGAGAGCAAGTGAGAAGAAGTGTGGCAAGATATGTTGGTCGGCCATTTCATGGTAAGAAGTGTTTACAGCATACCAAAATTAGGATATATAAGCTACCTGTAACATGAAGTTTGCTGAATTAGGTCAACTTTGTCGAACAAACTATCTTGAATAAACGCTTGACACACACAACTCATGAATCGAGTTATAAACCATTAATCGTGAACCAGCTATATCTTTGATCATACGGTCCTTCTCTCAACCCTCACCATAAATTCTGTTTGCGAAAAGATGCCGCAATTGAATACCTTCCAAGGGTTCGTCGGGTCGCATACCGAAAAGTCAAACTCTTGCAGAAGCTGTGAACAGAATAAGTCAGATACATCGAAGCCGATTCGGAAAGGGATACGCCAACTTACTTGAACAAAAATCTTGTTCAACTCAATCAGAGCAACCGGTCGTCCGAGGCATTGCCAACGACCGTAGCTGAAATTGAGCTCTAGAATTCCCTCCATGGCCTGAAGCTTTTCGGGCGAATTCTCCAGCCACCGCTCTGGGCGGAATTCCTTTGCGTCCGAGCCCCAGATGTCTTCACGGCGGAAAATTCCCCATGCGCAGATGCCAATACGTGTGCCGCCGGGAATGAATTTGCCATTCCAGTGGTCACCCTCTGGAGGAGCTTGTTTTGCCATGAGGCCTGCGACGGGCGGGAAGATGCGCAAGCCCTCCTTGATGACTGCTTGTAAGTATGGCATCTCTTGGGCCTCGTTGTTGGTAATGATAGGGCTAGAAACCTTGCTGGTGATTATTTCCTCTCGAAGTCTGGTCAGAACCCGTGGTGTGGTGATGACATGCAACATGGTCGATCGGATAGCCGTGGCAGTCGTGTCGGAGCCCGCAACACTGCGCTCAAATCAGCACTCCTGATCCTAAAGAATATACATGAAACTCACATTTGAAGCAGAATCTCCGACTCGGTTTCGCTTTGAGTGAGGCCATGGGCGACAAAAGAGCCAAGCATGTCCCTCTGCACCTTTTTGTCCTGACCGAATCGCGCTGCGGCGACTTCTTTGGCAATGCTTCAAGTCAAGTTAGCGTCCATGCATGCGCACCGGAAAGCCCTGCTTTTACGTACCTCATAACCTTACCGAAACCAAGAGCATCTTTGGCCGATGGAAGAAACCTCTTGAACAGTGGAGAACTGAGCAGCTTGATCAACCACGGTATAACAGTGGTGACCATGACCATGGGAAGAGTCTTTTCCGTCGTTTCGATGTACTTGTAGACATCCGAGTCCGTCTCAAGAAATCCGAATGGCTCCCCAAAAGCAACGTGCGAAATGACGTCCAGTGTAAAATATTGAGCCTTCCGGCCAAAATCCACAGGCTTGTTCTTGTCGGCATACTTGCCCAGCAGCCTCAAAAATTCCAAAATATTTTGATCAATTCTTTCTTCGAGGTCGTCTACTTCTCGTCCAGAATACTTGCAACGGTTAATCACGTCAAGCAATCAATCAGATGCTAAGATACTTACTCCAGCAGCCATCTTTGAACGCAATTCTCTATGATCATCTTCATTTCTCAGGGACAGTAAATTATCCTTGGCGGGATTGAAGCGCATGCCCTCATACCAACTTGAGCGAGTGTAGTCGGACCTTACCTTGTACATGTGTTTGATCAGTTCAGGCTCGCTTGTGAGCAAATCATTGGGGCCAATGCGAGCAATGGAGCCTGCATGGTTCGGTTAGTGGAATGCGACATGCCAATGCGCACACTTGGCATCAATAAGCCAATAACGAACCATATTTTTCAGTGACATCCCAAAAATCAAGGTAGGCTCTGCCCCCGGCAACCGTCTTGATGAGCCACCAGCGAGAGATCTTGGCCATGAACGGCCCGTCATACTCGTGCAGATAGTAGTATTGTCTAAGCCTCGACGCAACGAAGGATGCGAGAACAGCGGTAAGCAAGAGCGCTATGGCGGCGCGGGCCTGCCAATCAGGCAGAGAAGCCAAGAAAGAAGAGGGGAATAAGGTCATTGTTGCAGATGTTGGCTGTGATGTGATAGAACCAACGGCCAACGTCAAGCCAACAACAAACGGAAACCTTAACAAGCTCCCCTGGTCAAGCAGGGTCCGTTATGTATGGAGCAAGACGTGGCTGACAGTTCATCCATCCGTCCCGTCGGGTCTGCAGCAAACCAACAGGGGGGAAATGAGAAGAGAGCGGCGGGGACAGATATGAAAATGTAATGGAAAAGACACTGCAGTTTCCCTCTTCTTGAACACCTCGCTAAGCAGATCGGTTCTAGTCTGTGGCAATCAACTGATACCAACCAAGCTCAATCGAGGCCTCTCCGACAGTGCGTCGATCTCGACTAGTGGAAACTAAAAGCAAGGCGATCCCTCGTCAATTTGCCCCTCAAACCTGAAGTGTTGATTGTTGTTTTTTTTTCCTTTTCAATCTATCAAGCTTTTTATTTAAAGTTCCCTCGCTCCTTGCTAAAAGTTGTGTCCCGAGGCGAGCGTACCGACATGGCGGACGAGCGCTCACGCCCGGTGGAGACCGGCGATGGTGATACCAAGACCAAAACGACAATACCCGAGGCCCTCGACGAGCAAGAAAATGTTAGACAAGACTCCACAAAAGACGCGAGAGAAAGGGAACGGGAACCCACACCACCTCGCGATGGGGAGGGTTTAGAGGCTGAAGACGTGAGCACCATGCGCTGCCGCACAGCATGTGGTGTGACGAACAGACTGACGATTTGCCGTATAGGATTTCCCGGACATCGATTCAGCACTAGGTGTAAGTTGTTCATGAACTGCATGCGCCAATGCGTCTGCATGAATCGTGCAAGTACCAACATCCGTCCAGGCAGACGATGCCAGCATCACAACGTCATTGCGATCGAGCATTTTACAACACCGGATAGAGAATGGCCGTACATATCATGCATACTTGGAGTCAAGTATGTTTCTGGAGACCCATTGTTGGGTGAGATGGTAATACTAACTGTGGTCACAGTCGGCTATGTGTTGCCAAACGATGGGGTACTGTCCAACCGCTGCGCGATGCCACGAATGGAAACGTCTATGAACTTGAGATTGCTGACAGGCTCTGTAAAATAGAGTGAGCAAGACCGTCTAGGTACGACCAATTCCTTGCGCATAGCTACACCATATCTATATCTTGCACGGACCGGATACGGATGGTTAAAAGAGTCGAACTAACACGGCCCTCAGACCTACAACATCACTTGTTCAGACTTACGTTCAACGACAAATTATTTATATGTCCAGCAGGCCAATACGAGCCCCTTCAGCGCGTGTTGGATGCCGGGACCGGGACGGGAGTATGGGCAATGGACTTTGGTGAGTGCATCTCCAAGTCCACATGTCATCTATGTGCTGACGGCTCCTCACAACAGCTGATTACCATCCTGAGACTGAGGTATGGCCAGATCTCATGTTTCTCGGTCGAATAAAAAAAAGGGTTTGGCGTGTTACTAACTTTTCAACAGGTTACCGGAGTGGATCTAAGTCCCATTCAGCCATCGTTGTAAGTTGCACTCTTTTCCCCAATTTGGCCTGCCTCCCAGATCCCAGCATGGCAGAAAGACACGGCGTATATCCAGCTCCATATTAACATATCTTAGTGTACCTCCAAACGTGGCATTCATCATTGACAACCTAGAAGACGAGTGGGAATACCCATCCAAGTTCGACTTTGTGTTTGGACGCATGCTCACTGGTTCAATTGGCGACTGGCCGCGGTTCATGGAACAAAGCTTCAACAATCTCGAGTCCGGGGGCTGGATGGAGCTTCAGGATATATCTATGCGACCACAATGTCAGGATGGCACTCTTTTAAAGGAATCCTACATCAACAAATGGTCGGACGCGATGCTCGAAGCAGCAGCCCGGCTGGGTCGCCATGCCGATAGTGCTATGTTATACAAGCAGCAGATGATTGATGCGGGATTTATAAATGTTACGGAAGTAATATATAAGTGGCCGACGAATCAATGGCCAGCAGACGACCATTATAAGGATTTGGGTGGGTTGCATCTTTGGAGCTGGCATACATGTTGTTGCGCTTGGACTGACCTTTGTTTCTGCAGGATACTGGTGCTTACACAATGTGGCTGGTGAGCTTTCCGGCCTCAGCATGGCGCTTTTTACACGAAGCCTGGGATGGACGGTGGAGCAGGTCGAGGTTTTCTTGACGAGCGTGAGAGCAGAGATGAAAGACAGACGGATTCACGCCTGGTGGCCGATGTAAGTTCTGCACTGCACAACAACCGAGCGATTGCTTCATCAACAAGGCTAACCAGACTGGCAGACATGTTGTATATGGGCAGAAGCCATGAATATTTGATTGGGGTGGCGTTGGTGGCAACGGGGCTACGGCAGGGGGTGTTTATTTGCATAAGATAGCGAGTGAATGGTTTGTCGTAATGCGACTTGATGATTATTGATGACTCTATACAGATCACTGGGGTTTTATTTGGACAGCGCTACATGGGTTGCTCACGAGTATTGCAAATTGCTTCAGGTTCCAGGTGCCACGTGAAAGGTCAGCTATCCGTACTTACATGTCTACTTTGCGATTATGCTCGGCGATAGTATGCAATCAAGATGATACTAAT
Source organism: Cladobotryum protrusum (assembly GCA_004303015.1). Classification (NCBI taxonomy): domain Eukaryota; kingdom Fungi; phylum Ascomycota; class Sordariomycetes; order Hypocreales; family Hypocreaceae; genus Cladobotryum; species Cladobotryum protrusum. The sequence continues at coordinate 1,408,659 of RZGP01000004.1, forward strand.
TTCACCTCAAAATGTCGAGCAGAGGAAATTAGGATCAAGTTACGACCCCTTGAACAACGATCTCCCTCGGGTTAGGCCAACATTGACACTGGCGTTACACAGAAACATGAAAGAGGTTCATTTCGCCTTGACTCAGGACCGGGTTCGCAGAATGGTCTACCAATATAACTGTTCAAGCAGTACTCGAGCTAGGCGATGATGCATATGGATGATCCAAACAAAGGTTTCACCCCAGACTTCATTAGTGAATACCCCGAATAGCTGCGTTTGAATGAGGAACAAATTAGAAAGGTCAACAACAGCAAGTTACGTGTACTGAATTATTAGTCTATACCTCTGTTGGCGAGGTTCATGACCGAGTCAGTTACAGCTAGATGAGGGCACCGAAGCATAAGTGTCGAGGCGAGGCGAGGCGAGGCGAGGCGAGGCGAGGCGAGGCGAGGCAAGGCAGAATCATTGTGTCAACTAGTGACTGGCAAGCCCGCCAAGATGCGTGTCATGTTCTCTTGCAAGGTAAACCAGGTGTTAAAATATCTGCTGAGCCGAAGAATTTCGCAGGTGATTGTCAGCAGTCACAAAAGGAGTCACAAAGATTCAGCTGCTCTGAAACAAGCGGCAGAAAATATCGACAATGGAAACGTCATCACCCAAGAGTCTTCTTATCACACTCAGTCACAAACAACTACTCGTCAAGCAAGGAATACCGATGGCGTCCTCCGTTGTGCAATCAACACATCACATTGTAAGTGCCAATTCCATATTGACAACGGGCCGCGGCAGTATTTCCCTGCTGTGCAACTAACACATATACCTAATGTAGGTAGTGCGATGTAGTTGCAGGAATAGAGATTTCGATATAAGGGGCCTTGCCTGGCGTGTCGAGTGCGCGTCTCGATGCGACTGATGTAGCCAAGGGGCCATCACCACGTAACCGATAGACAATTGCTGGGCCCTTTACACCGAGCCAAATGCAATCAGTAATAGCAATTTAGAGGACATTTACAAGAAAGAGGTTGACGTATCAGTACTATACATACTAAAACTATACAGCCATATTCATTAGGTCAAAACATAATGACGACGTCCAAGTCAACATTGTGAATGTAAACGGAACGGATTAGTCACTGAGTAAGCTAGGAGAAGAGCGATAAGACTTGGCTTGCTCATCCTGGTTAAAACGCCACAGTTGGGGTCGCATAATAGGCTGCCATTCCCCAACCATGAACTCACACTTTTGTCCTATCATCACCAACATCCAACTGACAGCGTCCCAATCGCGACCAAAAAAATGCAAAAAGAAATCATCAAAAACATACAACAGCCGGTGTTCGCCGGTGGTCACCCACCCGACTACTAATCTGCCTCTCATTGGCTTGACTATGGGAGAGCGGACGGGATCCCGTATATTCCAATGGATATGGTCGTATGTGGTTGTGAATAGGCTTGGTTTGGTTTATATCCACACCCATCGCAACTATAGATACAAAACAAAAAATCACAAAAAAAACATACAACAGCCGGTATTCGCTGATGGTCACCCACTCAACTACTAATCTGCCGGTCAGTAGCTTATCTATGGGGGAGCGGACGGGACCCCGAGTTCTCTACTGCCTGTGGTCGTATGTGCTTGACGACAGCCTCGTTCAAACTTATAATCCAAGCAATCTATAGCAACACCAAAAATACACAAAAAACATACAACAGCCGGTGTTCGCTGGTGGTCACCCACCCAACTACTAATCTGCCGGTTAGTGGCTTGTCTATGGGGGAGCGGACGGGACCCCGAATTCTCCACTACCTATGGTCGTATGTGATGGATATCCTGTTTCTACCAGTATATATTCGAAAGAATTGACACGCTTGTCTAAGTGAATCTCCCCCTCTGTTTTTTCCTCTTTACCAATCCCTTCGCTGTCTCACTTAGGCGGCATCTGCCTACCCTAAAACATGTGGTAAATAGTAGCAGCTGTAACAACATCACTCACCAGTCTCAACTCGCGATCATGCAGAATGATTTACTGATGAGAGGGATGGTTATGTCATGCTCCTTTACATGAACAGTAGAATACGGTTCTATTTCGAATGTCCGGCAGCCTATGCATAGTACGTCACAGCACGGTACTGCGGATGCATACGGTCCATCTTAGGAGTTTGGTCCAATGCGATAATGCTGATGCTGTATCATGACAATCCATACGAGATAAGCAATCCCGGAAGTTTATCGCTGCTTTCCTTTCAGTATACTATTTATAAGATCATCTATAAATTGTTTTCTTGCAACTATTATCCGTCAGAATCTCTTATATAGCTGGCAAGATGACTTTCGGTTGCAGCTATGGGATAATAAGTCTCTGAAGAAATGGGGACCTAATAAATTAATGCGCCGGGCTAGGCTCGGTGACTTGCCAGGCATGCACTACAGGATCTAATTAAAGCCCAGCGAAATATAGCCAAAGCAGTGCAGGACGTAATGTTTAAGATGTTCAAACTATTGCATGTGATCTATTGAATATCTTTGATAGCACAGATATCCCCATTAGATGCTAGAGCTTAGAAGTTGATCCGAAGTCATAGATGGCGCATAGTTTTAAATGGCCATGAGATAACTATCATGCAACCTCAGCTCAATGCTGAATTCAAGCAGCAAGATGCAGAATTGCACGAGGATGTTGTGTTTACAGACAGGCGATGGTTCGGTGGCCATAGCTTGCTGGCGCGGCTTGGTGATCGCATCTCCCCCGGTTCATTTGCCTGCATACTCATGCTAATATGTTGCTCTTAACTGTTTATGCTTCAATAAAAATATTAAGTAAGCTTTAACGGCAAGGCACTGCCAAGGCTGATTCGTCCTACAAGGCCATACCATATGGCCAACAACAAGTGCGGTTCAAAGTTCACTTGGTCGAGAGATAACCTATAGATAATAGGCCCCCTTTGTGAGGTCAGGCTGACTCGGGTTCGGTTACCCTTCCAACAGGTTTCATGTGCTGCCAAGGTGGCAATGCAGGGGACAGAAAACTTGAGCGCGCTTTGGCCGGCACCTTTCGCGGTTACAGCACGCTTCCCTGTCTCAGGTTTTTCTATCCAGCCTGGCGGCTAATCGCTACATATGACTGGTACAACCACCACAAATCTACCAGGGTCACGATAAATATAGCACCGAGGCTGCTGTTTGGGAGGAGTATACAAAATCAACAGGCAATGCGGGATAAAACACCATAATGCCGTGCTCCCTGCTTTTCTTTTACATAGTCTTCTGGTGCTGAGGGTCGGCTATCCTCTCTCTCTATTGACCCGACGCCGCAATGTGCTGGCTACCGTCTCTCGTTTTCTGCTTTACTCTCATCACCGGCGTTTTTTCAGAGAGCTCGTTCTCACAGCCCCCCGCCGCCGGACCGAACAGCGTATACCGTGATAATCCGCGGTACAAAATAGGGCAGGAGATTGACATACAATGGACATCAGACCTGGAGTACATGGACCTTCTGCTATGGCAACAATACCCCAGCCCTGTTGACGGTCAAACCGGATATATTTCACTCCTAAGTAAATAAAAACGAATGTCGATGTGAAGCTCACTGTGTTGACTGGGAGGATAGGCAAATCCAGATCTACCAGCATGATCTGGACCGTTGACGTGTCGAAATTTTCAACCAATATTCCCGACGGTCAAGATCTGGTCTATTTCTTGGGGCTGTATAAAAACGGATCATCCACGTTCGATACCACATCACACTACTTCAACGTCACTAAATCAAGCGCCGTCACATCAAGCTCATCACCAAGTACAACGAGCACGACCACATCGCCAAGTTCCCTTCCAACATCGCCGTCACCAACACCGAGTCTGGACTCACACCCAAGTCTCTCCGCGGGGGCAGTTGCAGGCATTTCGATCGGTGGCACAATAATCGCCATATTTGTCATTGGCGTATTGTGGTTTATCATAAGAAAAAAACTGTCAAGGAGGAGCACCATGGGACAAAACCACCACGGTGTAATACAGGACGGATATAAGTATCAGGTACCGAGCGTGCAGGGCCAAATTTATGAGAAAAGCTCCAATCCGCTCCATGAATTACCTTGAGGATATGTGGGAACAGCTTCAGGCTCTTCCATCGGCGTTTTATTTGCATTGGGCGGAGTTTCTTCTTCTTCTTTTTTTTTAGACATAATTAAAGGTTATCTGCGCCTGGAGCCCGGTATGGTTCGCGTCACAATACAGAATAGTTCATGTGCCACTTCTTGATATCAGAGCCCTTTCCCACTGCATATGTGTTCTTTTTTGAACTGAATTTAAAATCAACGAAATTTAGGACATGCGACAACTACATCCTCCATTTCTTCCATGATAATTATAGTCGGAGGCTTATGGCTCGCATCTCATTTGTCATATTATAACTCCGCAGGCTCAGAGTCTACGTTATCCGTATCTTATCCCATCTCGTCCGTCATTATTATCCTGACGATTCTCTGTCTCTTCAGGGTGATCTAAAACCACATGAGCCGCTTGATTCATATGTAGAGGAGCTTCAAGGGCAGACTTGGGATGCCTCGCAAGTTTACTCCGCGACGCCACGTTTATAACTTAGACGCCGCCGAATACGCTCATCCTTTTATTCTTCGTTGCTAATCAACTCCAGTTCACGTTCATCTCAAATTTTCATCCATCATAATCCTGACCTTAAATGATCCAGTCTTGGGCTGATCAAGTATTGCTGGAGAGGTCTTGCCTTAGATATAGAGTGGGCACGACAGTTGTTATCCACGGAGCTACATCTATGGTCTCACCGTGCCCCAGAACCTTGGTCGGGACAGGCTAAGCCTTTTGCTTCGGATTCGGTATGGTGGTCCCTGAACGAAGGTGTTTATGGCCTCAAGGACCACAAGGACCGTCATTTATTATAGGTCATATTAAAAAGAAAGCTAGCGTCAAGGCTTACCAAATCTTCCTCTCTAGAACAAATGAGTGTAGCCTTTCGGAGAAAAATGCTTTCTTTGTTTGGTTTCATAATGATGATTGTCCATGCCAACACGATTAGATTGGTTTCAACAAGGCCGACAACGGTCATTTGGCCCTACCCAGTAAGGGTCATATGAGACTGGAACTGCTTTCCACTTTTACCAGCAGCCACACCAAACCTACTCAGTTTCCCGATGCGTATTCCCATGAAATTGTAAATTTTGCTTTTCATGCCACAATAATCCTTTAAAATATGCACCCAATTTCTCGCTTTTATCTCAGGCGCTTGCCTCTGCCTCCATCTTGGCGATTTCATGCTTGGTCCAGTTTTCTAGGCCGCCCTTGGCAATGATATCTTGCAAGCTCTCCGCAAACTCGCCAACCTTCTCCTCCCATTTCTCGCCATCGGGGCCTTCTTGCACCTCGATGACGCTTCGCTTGATATCCCATGTCAAAGTCCAACCCGTTCTTCGCGTGAGGATCTTGTCTTTGAACGTAGCACGCAGACGCTCGATGAGACGAGGACTTTCCAATCCTAGCAGAGCATTGTTGATGCTGTTTCGGGAGAAGATATTTCCGAGGCTACCCGCCACTACTAGTGGAATATCTTTAGCAAGGAGTGCTGTTGCACTTTGCTCTCTCGACGACCCACATCCTAGGTTGAACCCAGAGACAAGGATATCATTAGGTTTGGCAACTGATCCGAAATCTGGGTCGTAGTTTTCCATACAGACTCTCGCCATGTCTTCCCTTGTCATGTCATCCTGATATGTGTACTTGCCAGCGTAGATGTTATCAGTGTCGAGGTTATCGGCATCGAGAAATATGATCTCTCCGCTAATCCTCTCTGGGAAGCCCGGCAGGATGTTAGTGGTGGCTTTCGATGTATCGTCACCTGCAGATGACTCAACCCGGTCGATGAGCGCCTCGAGTTGATCCAAAACATTTCCAAGTTCGCTTTCAGGAGTCCCAGCTGAGCCGGTGCCAAAACCAAAGTCCACGCCAGAGTAGTTTGCTGGGGGCTCATACACCCCTGTGCCTGAGATCACGCCGTTGAGAGCGCTGGCAGCCACAACCTCGGGGCTAGCAAGGTATGCATGTGCCAGCCGGCTTCCCATGCGACCTTTAAAGTTGCGGTTCGACGCAGAGATGCCCACTTCGCCCTCTTCTAATAACCCGGTTCCTAGTCCAATACAGGGCCCACATGATGCTGGGAGTTTAATGGCTCCAGCTTCGAGCAGAGTCTGCCAGCTGCCTTCACTTTCGGCGAACTCCTGCTCACGAATAGAAGCCGCAGCAATATAGAGCTTGACACCATCTGCAATCTTGGGGATCTTACCACCATTGGCCTTGGCAGCATCCTGGAAGACCTTGGCAGCCGCAGCGAAGTCGGAAGCTCGACTGTTGGTGCAAGATAAAATATATGCCTTGTTTACTGGTATCTTCTTTGGTTCAAGGTCGGCAAGCGGCGTCGAAATTTTAACAGAGTTAGGACCCGAAACATAGGGTGAGAGAGTGGAAAGATCAAGGTAGAGTTTCTTCGCGTACTGTGCCCCTTGATCAGCTCGGGGTGGGTTGGCAAAGAGCTCATCGACTTTCTCATGCGTAATTCGCTCCATAGTCGTGCGGTCTGGAGACATGGCTGCCTCTGTGGCCTTGTATCGCATCCAGCGTTCCAGAGTCTTATCCGCGGGAAACTGTTCACAACAACGTTAGATGGGATATGATACAAACCAAGCTATAGGGTTGGAACAAACCATTGCAGAAAGTGCAGACCACTCAGTCGACATATTACTAATTGTTAGTCTGTTGTCTACAGAGATACTGGCCATGGTCTCCTCCGAGCCAGTGAATTCGACACTGTGGTTAAGAACTTCGGTGGGGAAGAGGCCGCAAAGAGCAACGATGACATCTTTGCCGGTGACGCCTTCGGGCAATGTCCCCGTGAAAGTTACCAGAGCAACAGGAGGCACATTGAACCTGTTTCATGACATGATCATCAGAAGAGATTCTCACTACATCGCGAACTTGACATACCATGAGCGGCTCGTAGCCCATATAGCAGCAGCATCAGTTCTTACAAGAGCTGTTCCCAGTGCAGCAATTCCACCATAATGATTGGAGTGTGAATCCGAGGCGACACACATCTTTCCTGGCCAGACAAAGAGCTCCTCGACCTAGTGGGTTGTTACTATATATGGCCATCACAATCACAACCTGATTCATAGTGGGGCTGCCTACCATGATCTGGTGCCCGATGCCATGACCTGCCGGGAAATGTGGGACGCCCTGCTCCTTTGCAAACGCACCAATCTTTTCGTATTTGGCTAGGTTGGATGCCGATTTGTTCTGGACGTCATGGTCGATGGCGAAGACAAGCTGGTTGGGGTTCTTGATGCGCTTGGCGCCTAGGGATCGGTATTTGTTCAAGATGGCTGCCGTATTGTCATGACTCATGCATCTGTGAGGTTCAATCTGTACATAGTCGCCGCTCCGAACGACCTTTCCCTCTGGCAAACCGACTGCGTGGGCTTGAACGATCTTTTCCGTCAAGGTCTGTGGGGTCTTTGTCTCGGTAAGGATGTCGGCGAAGGAGAACTCGGTCCCTTGGACAGATGAAGCTATCGCGCGGTCGGAGGACGTAGTGGTAATCAAACGATAGGATCGGGGCTCACGGAATGCAGTGCGCGGAAGACGTTGGCTTAATAGGCGTTGAGTCGAGATGCGACAGCTCGCATGGCGGAGCGATCGAGCCCACGAGGCTGTCGCGACCTGGGAGGATTAGCATTCTGTGGAAATTCTGGCTCAATGAGTCTAAGAATTGCTCACTGCTCTAAGCGACATGTTGTGCTGAAGATAAGAGCTCCCTCGCAAGGCTGAATCGAATGTTACAAAGAGGACTCTACATACCAAGACTCATACCAAGACTCATCGCAAGACCCACCTTTCGGCACCTCTGTCGCAGAGGCAAAGAGGGATGGCTTCACCGTGCCCAAACGAAGAACCAGTAATTTGCACTGTGACCAATGCAAATCCGATGCCTTCTATTCGCCAATTCCCCACAATGCCTCATACTCGACAGGCAAGCATTGTGACCACCAACCAGCTTACAAGGAAATAAGAAGACCTATACAGAAATTTGGTTGCTTGAATGCGATCCATTCTGTAGCAAGTGAGAAAACATATTGTTTTGGATAACAATTAACCCTAACGAGCCCAACCAGCCCAACCAGCCTTAAGCTACAGCGTTTCAACGGCAAGTAAACAACAGTTGCACAGGCTTGATTTTTTGGATGTGCGAAATCGGAGTTGCATTACAGTTGCGTTATAATTGTGGCGTACTTGTGCTGCGCCACAACTTCATTTTTCTAAGCGTCACCCATTTGATGCCACTGAGTTGAATCATCTCATAACGTTGTTTTCTATTCTCGATCCACAGGGCAAAAGGTTACGCCATTCGCTTTATCTTACTGTGGTTTCCAGTGTTACTTTATATATTTCTTCGCCCACCTTTCAACTAGTAATTTAGATAGCTGATGATAGGGTAGGTCTAGGCTGGCGGAATCCCTGACAGTCGAGCTGAATTGGATCTCTGGCCCAACCCTCGCCAATCTTGCACATGGGAAGGATCCGCAAGTTTGCCGCGTCCCTCCCCCGCCTGTTTACTGGGATGACAATCCTTTATCATCTTGTGAGTGAGTTGAAAGCATCTACTGAGTACTCCGTAGGTATGCTAAAGTGCCATCAGAAGCGTTCTCATTGTCTTCATGACTACTTGACCACATCCTAAAGAAGAACGCGCTTGTGATAGAGAAGTTCTAGCTCGCCCCATAAGACAAGTGTTGACAACCAGTATCACTAAACTCCAAGACCTGATGAACCAGTGGAACAAAGGCAAGCCAGAGTTCGTCTTCCGAGAGAAAATGTCTTGCCGAACAATGTCAAAGCAACGACCCTCAATGGTTCGCCGAGAGCAAAGAAACCGATGGGGGGGCGGGAGATCGGTACCGCGTTCGCGTCGTGATCATGTCATAGCGCTCTCCCGATGCTTGTTCAGGGGAGGGGGGTAATGGGGATAATTACGGAGTACCAGGTACGGAGTCATGGAAAAGCCACAGGAACCAATGCAACATTATGTTGTTTGCAAATGGCACACTGCTGACCAACAGCTGCAACACACCCAAGAGCTGTCTAATGACTCTGGCTCCCTGCAATTTGCAACCCGTCATGAGCAGCAAATCACGTTGAATTGTTCGGTGCAAGGCACCCAATCCGACGAATTGTTTCGCCGACGAGCGGCCCGCTGCCGTTCTGGCCGACCACCACCACGCATTGACATCCAGATGTGTTTGGTCAACAGACGAGCCAAGCTCACCGACGCTTAGGATTGCCATGAGAAGATTCTTCATGAGACAGTAGACTTGGGCCTGCAAAACCCAACTTACCGTCATATTCGGCCTTTAAAGAGATCGTCTACTGCTACACCTGTATGCAAATGACTCCAAAAAATTCCACGCGTTAACAGTCCGTCAACAATATTGCCGCCCTCCGCGACATACCGAATCACGGCTTGGTAAATGGCCAAGCGGGGAAGGAAGAAAACACTGCAAACCCCTGCACGAGGTTTCTTGTGGAAGATGGCTGGCAAGGGGGAATTGCTTTTGCAGGTGGCGGTCCTCGCGTATCAAAACTTGGTAGTTAAGACATTCTACAAGGAAATCCCCCGTCAAGTGGTGCAACCGGCGGGTCAGACATTATCCATGTCCATGTGGAGGCCGCAGTCATTGCACACACCCTGATGTCATGTCCTCACACATGCACAACCACATTCAAGTGCTATGGTGACAATCTGTAGGGACGAACTGCATGAGCGTCACCGACTAAGCTTATATCTTCAAATTCTTAAGACTGCATAGAAGCTATATGCATCGCTACTATGATAGACTTGATGGATCGGACATTGTGTCTCAGAGGTAAGGAAAGTTTCTCTTTTCTTGGACTTGTTTGGTAAGGATGTGCTACCCTATAGACTGCATTTAAAAATGAAAGATCAGGGATAAGAACTATTTAATGACAGAAGATAAGACAATTCTTTTTTTTTTACTTTGACTTTCATTTTAATAGAATTTTTTGAAAAATCTGCTTGATTGGCTTGTATCTCATACGGATTAATGATGGGTAGGTAGACATCTGCTATAGTCTCATTGGTGATCATTGAAAGATATGATATCTAGGGAATAAGAGCAAGGTAATATCAACACTACACCAAAGCAATGCACAAGCATAGTCAAATCCAGCACCTGAGTCATGATAAAATAAACAGATTTCAAAGTATAGAGACGGCTTTCGATTTTCCCACCATCTAGCTCCCACCGTAGAAGTCAATGCCACAACACTGCGTAGAGCTCGAGTCATAGCGAAATGCATTCCCTTCCATCACCCAACTAATGACCAAGCAGAATCCGTATTTGACGTTTGCTTTTTATGCTGAGACTTTAGGGCGGTACCATGCTCTCACCGACGCCATCAACGGCTCGTGACGGGATGTCGCGACCAGACAATCACGGACATCTTCGTCCCTCTTCTGCAATGGAGTCAGCGCGCACGGAAGAATGCTCCTGGTCGAACGACAAGCGAGTTTGTTAGCCACCCATGAACTATAGCCGTTTACTCTATTCCTTGATGGGTTCCATATTCACTATTGCTCACACCGAGTGCACCCGCAAACATAGCGACCCGGCCATACAAGTTCCCGCGTGATTACACAGAGAGGCCTTGCTTTTTTGTCAGAATCGATGCCATAAGCAGTATCATTTCCTGCACGTCATGTCTAAGAATGAACGTTTCAGAAATCCATGAGGGAAGAATAAAATCACTCGTGCAGAAACTGGCCGCCGAGAACCTCAGCCACTGTACCAGGCAGCCTAGCTGCTAGACATTTGCCACGTAAGAACCGGTCGCCTGAAGTTTCTTTGTTTATCATGCACCGGTCTGCTAAAATGCTTGGTAAACTCTTCTACTGGTGGCGCTATGGGGACACGAGCCCAGCGGCCAGCGCTCATCCTGTCCAGACGGCTGAGCTGCTGCAAAGACCAACACAGCAGCTAGATGATCTGAGCAGGTGCCTGGTGTAACCAACCACCCGGAAATGCTTTTTGCGGTCTGCTGAGGGTCGAAGCTACCGGATAGAAGTCAGTGATGGCGCTTGTCGCGAGTTGGAGAATGGAGACTAGACTGCTCACTTTGCGGGACCTTATCCATCGTGAACACAATTTATCGATTCCTTCTCCGATCAAGTCTGAACGCAGATGGATTCTACCGGGTATTATAATCTAGCTTATTCTAAAAATGAGGATGATTGTTCGCTTCCGCTGAGTGGAAGAGACCTCCCAACTCGTGTCGAGACAATGTCTGAGATGGTTGAGTATGAGAGGCCTGGAGCAGTGGCAAAGTGCAGACCAACAATGTGAATCATCTGATGATTAGGGCCTTTTTAGAGACATCCCTCGCCCTTAGGAATTTGTGATGCTCCGAATTGCTACTCTGCCTCAGGGGAAAAAGGGGAAAGATGGCAAGTTTGAGTCTAACATGCATAAACTGCTACCTACATGCAACATACAGCATGTGCAACATGCATACATAAACACCATTCATTTTGTTCACCACTGTCCTTTAACGTGGTAAAGTAACATCACAGGAAATATTCAGTAGCCAAGAACAACCTCAATTTTTTTTCTCTAGCAATTGGCCGTTTTGCCATTCTCGGTCTTGCGTGTAAGTGAGGAGGCGCTGTCAATCATAAACTATCAATGAAGCCGCCAGCCTCAGAAGAGGAGCTGATCCCTCTTAGGAACACACCAGCTCAGGGGCGCTTTCCTTTGACCCCTGAAATGTGCCCTATGATGGTCCTGGAGGCCGAACCAAGTCCCAAAAGATCTGCCGTAGTCTCAATACTACCGCGAGGCTAAGATGTCGGCGGGTTGGCCGTTGAGAAGCCGGAGGCACCGAGCGCAGCACTAGTTAGTTGTGAATCCTTTTTAGCGGCTCGCGCCTAAGGTTCCCTATGAGGTTGGAGCGGCCCTTGGCATGACTTTGGATACAGTTGGGTGGCTCTCACGACATGGAGTTTTGCTTTTGCATATTCCAAGTTCAGGTACGAGATGCAGGCTGTTGCATCGTTACCTCAAGCGGCAGCTGAACCAAAAGTGCGCGGATTCTTTCCCCCTGCAAGCAAGTGGTGCTTTTGAAGTTGTGCCGTCTGGGCGACAGAAGCGAGCAATCAATGTGACTGTGATGACCAAACTTCTTCTGTACCTATAGCGTTGGTGATTTCCTAATACTTGTAATTTGAGACCAGTCTCGGGCTGTGAAAACCCCTCTTTTGGATCACGAACTCTCCAAGTGACAGCCTTGTCTGGGATTTGCCTCTGGCAGTACCCTTAAGCTACTAAAGACTAGCTACCGTCTGACTTGATGAACCAGTATTAGAACCATCAGCTTCAAAGTACTTGTCAAGTAGACTAGTCTTCGTAGCCTGCCTCTCTCGTCGCACGGACATTTGACTTACTTGACCCGAATGTCCTGCTGTCTTATAATAGTTTCTCAGAGAGGCACAATTTCAGCCTAGTCTGAGACAATACACATGAACTACGACTTTGATACACCTACCCACTCTATGCTACCCTCTGGCAGGGGTTAAGCTAGACGGGGTTCCCCGTAACTATAGCTCGAGCTCTGGTTTTTTCCCCGGCGGGATCTAGGAGGCTGCTCCGGATCCCAGCCTGGAACTGCATCTGTAAATTGTGACAGCAAAAAGAAAATAAGGGTCAATTTTAAGCCTACAGACGGTCCTTTTACCCACATGAGAAAGGTCTAGCTAGTATTAGATGTAGTACCCAAGGTCGTGGCCGTAGCTGTCTCTCCTCCACTTCTCAATTGCTTGATGTGCTGTTGTAAACGTCGGTTTCTTTCACCTTCAAGCATCATTCCCTCTCTATATGCTATCGAATGCTCGTCACTCTTTATTGTTAACCTAATTGCATTCGAACACTCTTAACTGACTAGACAGCGTTTGCTTAACCTACGATCTTTAATCTACATCATTTGAGATATTCATTCATTCATTCACTCATTCAATCACACACACTCATTCATTCTCCGACTCACGGAAGCTAATAATATTACAAACGAACAATCAATCATTAATATGGCGCTGGCTAATCGCAACGACGACTCTCTTGTGGGCAGCATGAGCTCACGTTCTGATCATGATGGAAAGAAAAGCCAGGCACCAATTGCCATCTGTGGCATTGGCATTCGACTTCCTGGGGGAATCCGCAACGTTGACCAATTTTGGGACTCGATGATTAACGGTCGCGACACTCGGGGGCCCATCCCCTCTGACCGGTTTGACTTTGATGATGCCGCTGGCTCCTCAAGTCAGGGTTTCTTCCTGAACGAAGACCCAAACTCCTTTGATCCTTCTTTCTTCTCCATGTCCAAGGAAGAGGTCGATGACTGCGGTCCGTATGGCCGTAGGCTTCTCGAGGTTACGCGGGAGTGCCTCGATGACGCTTGTGAGATCAATTATCGCGGCGAGGGCGGCCGTGTCGCTTGCTTTATCGCATCGCCTCAAGGCGATAATGGATTTCAAGATGGAAACGAATCTCACCCTTCTCGTCGCCCCTCGACTGGTTCTGGCAACTCGACGGCGAAGTGTGTCTCTCGTGCTTATGATTTTCGGGGACCTAGGTAAGCTTTGTTGTACTCACTCGTGTTGGAGCGTGACTAATGAGCGACCCTTTGTTAGCTTGGATATTCATAATGTGGAATGCACAGCATCATTAGTAGCTCTGCACGAGGCCTGCAAGGCCCTGCGGAATGGCGAGGCAAAGGCGGCGGTTGTTGGTGGTATTAACTTGATCATTGAATCTGCAGAGTCCTTCACCCTCAAATCCCGAGTAGATAGCTGGGAAGGAGAAGCCGTATCTGCTGTTTACATCAAGCTGTTGTCTGAAGCCATCCGGGATGGCAATCCCATTCGGGCTGTTATCCGAGCCAGCAGTATAACCGATGAGACCCAGGGTTCCAGGGACTTTCAGGGCCGTGAGCATGAGACTCTCATTCGAGAGACCTATCAGGCTGCTGGCCTTGATCCTCGCAATACCGTATTTGTGGAGGTAAGAACATTTAGATAACTGTGCTTGCCGTGTCATGTGCTAACCGAGATTCAGTGCCACAATACGGCAGCCTTTTCTCTTCATGGCGCCAGCACTGTGAAGAACATCTTTGGCGAAAATGGCGTCTACATCGGATCTGTGTCGCCAAATGTTGGTTATGGAAAGAGGGCATCTGGTATCGTGAGCCTAATCAAGGCTGTTCTTGCTCTGGAGCACCGAACAGTCCCACCGACGATTGGATCTTCAGAGGGAACTGATCACCTCGCCAAAGACATGATTACTGTCATGACAAAGCCTCTTTACTTCCCCGTTGATCTGGCAGAGAGGATCAGCATCGACTTTGTTACTCTCGGAGGACAAAATGCTCACGTTATTCTTGACTCTCACCCTCAGTTCTCGACTGTCAACAGCGAAACCCGACCTGCACTGCTGTTATTTTCTGCTAACAGCCAGACCTCATTGAATCAGCAGATTCGCCTCTACGACGAATACGCCAACTCTCACTCGGAGAGTGCATCTGACCTCGCATACACCCTTGGTATGCGCCGTGAAGTTCTGAACCATCGAGCTTTTGCAATCTTGGAGAACGGAAAATTCATCATCACCTCGACTTCGACTAAGCGCCCAACAACAAACGCTAGTATTACCATGATATTCAGTGGTCAAGGTGCCCAGTGGTCCGGAATGGGCAAAGAACTTATGATGGATGTCGATTTTGCAAAGGACATTGACGGGATGGATCAGGTGCTGCAGGGCTTGAAAAAGCCACCTTCGTGGACTATCAAAGAGGAACTATTGCGGGATGCCGATGACCCTTTGTGCAGGATCAACAGCTCCGAGCTGTCCTACCCGCTATCTACTGCGCTTCAAATTGCTTTGATCCGCCAGTTTGAACGATTTGGCATTGCACCTGAAGCCGTCGTCGGACACTCCAGTGGTGAGATTGCTGCTGCCTACGCTGCGGGTTTTCTGAGTTTCAGGGACGCTCTCGCAGCGGCATACTATTATGGATATGTCACTGCTAAGAATGAACTTGACGGAGCCATGGCAGTGACAAGCTTGAGCACTGAAGAGATTAAGCAGTTTTTGCGCGACGGCGTGGTGGTGGCTTGTGAAAACAGTCCTTCAAGCACGACGATTTCGGGAGACCGTGAAGTGTTGGAGGAAGTCCTCGCTGCGATCAAGGCTGCGAAGCCAGATGCGACAGCCAGAAAGCTACGCGTTGATGTAGCCTATCATTCTCGTGAGCTATTTCAGATTATTTATCCGTTATCTAAACACGCATGAAGATGGTATACTAACGTTTCATAGATCACATGGCTTCGCATCGCGAGGAATTCGCCCAGCTTCTTACTGATGAACGCATTACACTGACAAAGACAGACCGCCGGGCTACTTACATGTCAACTGTTCGAAGCGAAGTTATCGACTCAGCAAGCGAACTCGGCGCTGACTACTGGATTGCCAACCTTCTTTCGCCTGTCCGATTCGATTCCGCTGTTCGTTCTCTTCTCGATACCACCCCGACGTCCACCATTTTCCTCGAAATCGGCCCTCATTCGACTCTGTCCGCTCCAATCTCTCAGATTTGTGCAGCTGCCAATGTTTCGTGCAACTATGTGTCCTCGCAGGCACGTGGAAACGACTCTTTGGTCAGCTTTCTCTCGGCTGTGGGAAGACTTTGGCAGGAATCGGCTGTACCGGATCTCTCGCCGTTGTTTGCCAACGGAAAGGCCATTGCAGGTCTTCCCCAGTATCCTTGGGATTATCGCACTGCTGGGTTAGATGCTGAGGATGAGGAGACGGCCAATTTGTCAGTGAGGGAACGAAGGGCTCGCATTGTTGGGGACGCGGCCAAGGAGATTTCTGGACTATCCGATGAGGAGGCTCCTACCACTGAGGTTGAGTTGGTTCTTCGAGCTCTTTGGCTTGAGGTGCTCCGCAATGTCGCTCAAATCAGGGTCCAGGATATTGGCAAGAAACACAACTTCTTCCTCCTTGGCGGTGATTCGATTACCACTATTGACCTTGCATCAGCCGCGCGCACCTACGGCATCGCTCTTACGGTTTCTGAGATTACTCAAAACCCCGAGCTCTCGCAAATGGCCGCTGTTGCCAAGATTATAAAGGAGGAAACTGTTGCAAATGCTGAACCTTTTAGCCTCGTCTCAGGTTTGAACGTCGATGAGGTTAAGCAGCAGATTCAGAGAGAGTGCAAGCTTTCAACTCAGCAGACAGTTGAAGATGTTTATCCCTGCACACCCCTTCAGGAGGGTTTGATGGCTTTGAGCAGTATTAACCCCGGTTCCTACATCCATCGCCAGATCAGCAAGCTTCCTTCTGATGTCGACACCGAGGCCTTCAAGGCCGCCTGGGAGGCTACACTTCAACGATGCGAGAGTCTGCGAACTAGGGTTGTGCTGGTTGGAACCCAGTTTTACCAGACTGTTATTTCTGATGATGCGGCATGGGAGGAGACGACCGCATACGACGATGCTTATTCTTATTTCAACGCGTCACGAGCTACGAGCATGAGCTATGGTGAACGACTTTGCCGATATGCATTTATTCAACAACCCAGTGGCGATCGCCACTTTGTATTAATTATTCACCATGCCATTTTCGATGGCTTGAGTATGCGAGTTGTGCTGGACACCTTCTACCGCATCTATCACGGAATGGACCTTGGTGCTGTCAAGCCCTTTTCCAACTTTATTCAGTATGTACAATCTCAAGACCGCGAGGTTGCGAGCCAGTATTGGAGATCCGAGCTTGAGGGTGCCAAGAGATCTCATTTCCCTACTGGAAAATATGATGTTGAGGTCAAAAACGGCGTCATGAAGAGATCTATTCCATTCCGAAACACTATGAACGGCTCTCTGACGAGCGCTACGGTCCTTCGTGCCGCTTGGGCAATGGTTTTGGCACGTCACTGTGATACCGAAGATGTCTGCTTTGGATCCACAATGTCAGGAAGACAAGCCTCCGTGCAAGGTTTGAATGAAATGTCAGGACCAATGATTGCGACAGTTCCGGTTCGAATTCGACTTAATCGCGAGCAGCAGGTCTCGACCTTCCTAGAGGACGTGCAGGCACAAGCTCTTGAAATGGTTTCTTACGAACAATTTGGTCTCCAGAACATTGCCAAGCTGAACGGAGAGACTAAGGAGGCATGTGACTTCTCCAGCTTGCTGGTAATCCAGCCCATGCAGCACTTGGAATCGATGGCGGAGAACGCGAGCAATGCAATTCTTTGCCGTGGTGGCGAGGAACAAGCTCTTACTGAAGAGTCCACATGGAGCTACTTCAGCGGAACGGAGAACCGTTCTGATTACCCGCTTGTTCTTCTCTGCCATCTGTACGAAGAAAGCGTTGAGCTTGTTCTTCTTTACGATGCCGAGCGCGTTGCTGAGCGTCAGTTACAAGGCCTCACTCACCAGCTCGAACATGTCATCCAGCAGCTCCTTACTCCAGGAACCAGCTCTCTCGACGAGGTGTCAATGACATCTACCTGGGATCTGGAGTTTGCCCTTGCTGCTAACAGTGATGTACCCACCGTTGTGGATGAGTGCATTCATACCCTATTTGAGAAGCAGGCCTCGGAACATCCCGATGCTCTTGCCATCGAGGCTTGGGACGCCACCTTTACTTATGCCGAGCTGGAACGCTCTGCTAACAGGCTTGCTAATCATCTTATTGAATCTGTAGGTGTCAAGGCGGGCGACGTGGTTCATCTCTGCTTCGAGAAGTCCGCGTGGCACGTTGTGTCTGCTTTGGCTGTTAACAAAGCTGGTGCAGCTTGGTCACCCCTCGATCCGTCCCATCCGACTCAACGACACCAGCAGATTATTGGTCAAACTGGCGCCTCACTCATTCTGACTTCTGCAGTCAATGCATCGAAGTTCACCGGTCTCGTCGAGCAGGTCCTGGAGGTTACGCCAGAATTGGACGCCAAACTGATAGAGGAACCCAAAGAGCAGAAGCCAGCTGTATCTGTGTCTTCCAGAGACCGCGCCTACATCATCTTCACGTCGGGTACGACCGGTATCCCCAAGGGTGTGGTTATTGAGCACGGAGCTATTTGCACTGCCCAGATGGACTACGCGCGAAAGCTTCGCCTCGGACCTACCACACGATATCTTCAATTCGCCGCCTTCGTTTTTGATGCCTCTGTTTCCGAGATCTTCATCACCCTCTTCTGTGGTGGTTGTGTATGCATTCCTTCTTGGGACCAGCAGATGAACGCATTGGCCGATTATATGCGAGAAGCTCGAATCACCTGGGCTGGTCTGACCCCAACCATCGTTCGCACATTAGTGCCATCAGCTATTCCTAGCCTTGAGGGTCTTATTTTGGTCGGCGAAGCTTCTATGCAGGATATCCTGGATGTGTGGTTTGGTAAAGTTCAGCTGGTCAACGGTTGGGGTCCTACGGAAGCTTCCGTCTGCGCTGCTAGGCATGAATGGCAGTCTCGAGACGAATCTCCTCTGACGATTGGTCGTCCGGTTGGTGGTCTCTGCTGGATCGTTGATCCAGAGGACCCTCACAAGCTCATGCCAACCGGATGTATTGGAGAAATTGTCCTCCAGGGACCCAGCTTGCTTCGCGAATATCTTTCCGACTCTGAGAAGACAGCCGCTGTCATCACATCTCTCCCTGAGTGGGCCCCCTACCAGAACGAGCCGCTTTGGAACCGCTTCTACAAGACCGGTGACCTGGGCTTCTATAACCCTGATGGAACTATTCGATACTCCGGACGCAAGGATACGCAGGTTAAGATTCGTGGTCTTCGTGTTGAATTGGGTGAAGTCGAGCACCACATTAGCCAATGCCTAGAGGGTGCCCGACAGGTTGCTGTGGACGTATTGAAGACTGAAGCCGGTACTAATTTGGTTGCTTATATCTCCTTCAAGGATGACAAGAAACAGCTCGCGATGAATGCCAAACCCGACGATCTTTTCCTGCCTTTCGAAACGACCCTGCAGTCTGCCATTGGCGGATTAATCGAACAGCTCAACACTCTACTCCCTGGTTACATGGTTCCAACCGCCTATATTCCATGTGACTACATGCCTGTTTTGATCTCCCGAAAGCTCGATCGCAAGACCCTGACCCAGATGGCATCA
Organism: Cladobotryum protrusum; assembly: GCA_004303015.1. Lineage (NCBI taxonomy): Eukaryota > Fungi > Ascomycota > Sordariomycetes > Hypocreales > Hypocreaceae > Cladobotryum > Cladobotryum protrusum. The sequence goes on from RZGP01000004.1 coordinate 1,427,927, forward strand.
TCTCTCGCCTCTGAGGATCTCGCAAACTACTCCCTGACTCAAAGAGAGAAGCGCAGCCCGGAGACCGAGATGGAGATTCGCCTTCAGTCACTCTGGTCAGAGATCCTGAAAGTTCCCACGGAATCGATTGGTCGAGACGATAGCTTCCTCCGAATTGGCGGTGATTCCGTTAGCGCCATCCAGCTCGTTTCGTTGGCCAGACAGAGCAACCTTCGCATTACCGTTGCAGATATTTTCCGTGATCCTCGACTTCTGGAGTTGGCCAAGGCTGTTACTACTGAGCAGTCTGCTGCCGAAATCCTGCCTTTCAGCCTTATTGAGAAGAACAGCCTGGATACCATCAAGGCAGAAGTTGCTGATCAGTGTGGATTATCGAGCGCAGATATCATCGAAGATATCTATCCTTGCACCCAGCTTCAGGAGGGTCTTATGAGTCTGACAGCTAAGCAGCCCGGCTCATATGTTTCCAAGTTTGCCTATCGTATCACGACCGACGTTGAGAGATTCAAGCAGGCATGGGAACAGACCGTTGATGCCTGTGCTACCCTCCGCACTTGTCTCGTCTTCGTTAATGGAACCACTATCCAGACAGTTATCAAGGAGTCCGTTCAATGGCAACGCGAATTTTCAAGCATGCAGTCATTCTTCACGGCTTCTGAAAATTCAGACATGACTTATGGCTCTTCTCTTTGCCGATATGGCATTATCTCTCAAGACGATGAGACCTACTTTGTCTGGAACGTGCACCACAGCATCTTTGATGGCTGGACAATGCCTATTGTGCTCCAAACCCTGCATGCTAACTATTATGGCACTCAAATCTCCCCTCTTACGCCATATGCTAGGTTTGTTAAGTACGTTATGGATATGGACGAAAACTCTGCCAAGGACTACTGGACTGAGCAGCTCGACGGCGCCCAGCGTAGCGTGTTCCCTCAAGCCAAGGAATCGTCCGAGAAGAAAGCAAGCCAAACCTTCAAGAAGACAATTCAACTGCCGCGCGTATCCAAGTCCTCAATTACCAAGGCTTCCGTTCTTCGTGCCGCCTGGGCAGTCGTTTTGGCACGATACAATGATACCAACGACGTGTGCTTTGGCACAACTGTTTCTGGTCGTCAAGCACCTGTCGCTGGCCTTGAGGGTACCCCTGGTTTGGTGCTTGCAACCGTTCCTGTCCGTGTCAAGTTGAATCGTCAGCAGTCCCTAAACAAGTTCCTCGAAGATGTTCAGGTCCAATCATCCGACATGATTGCCCATGAGCAGTTTGGTTTACAGAACATTGCCAAGCTGAATGCCGAGGCCAAACAGGCTTGCGACTTCTCCAGTTTGTTTGTCATCCAACCTGTTTACCACACAGGCTCAACTGGATCGCAAGACAAGACAGCGATTGTTGAACCCGCATCCCTCGAGACTGTCGGAGTCAACGAAGTGCCCAGCATCAACACCAACTACTCCCTCGTTATGGAGTGCAATTTGCTTGATGAGTCTGTTGATGTTCTTCTACAGTACGATGCTAATGTGTTTGCCCAGAGCCAGCTTGAAGCTTTATCCAGCCAGTATGAGAACATTGTACAGCAGCTTCTCGCACCTGGAGAAAAGTCTCTTGCTGATCTCGCGCTTTCGTCTGAATGGGATCTTGACTTTGCGCTCACCTCTAACAGCAACGATATGCCCACCGTTATCAATGAATGCATCCACACCCTCATCGAACAACAGACTCTGAACCACCCCGACGCGCCCGCTGTGTCCGCCTGGGATGCTGATTTCACCTTCAGTCAACTGGATGCATCTGCTAACAAATTAGCCAATTATCTGATTGAGTCTATGGGTGTGCAGGTCGGCGACTTGGTCCACGTTTGTTTCGAAAAGTCCGCTTGGTACGTCGTTGCGATCCTGGCCATTAACAAGGCCGGCGCAGCATGGACTCCTCTCGATTCCGCGCATCCGACCAAGCGTCACCAACAAATCATCTCTCAGACCGGATCCAAGTTGATCTTGACCTCCCCGACAAATGCGTCCAAGTGCTCCGACTTGGTTCCCCACGTTGTCGAGGTTTCAGCTGCCTTCGATGCTACATTGGAGGATACCAACAAGCCCGCGACGAAGGTCTCCTCAAGAAGCCCTGCCTATGTCCTATTTACCTCTGGAACCACGGGAACGCCCAAGGGTGTTGTTATCGAGCATGGGTCAATTTGCACCTCCCAGCTTTCCTTTGCCCGACGACTGGGCTTTACACCCTCTGTCAGATTCCTCCAGTTTGCATCATTTGTGTTCGATGCTTCCATTATTGAAATCATGGCTACCTTGTTTTCAGGTGGTTGCGTGTGCATTCCCTCCTGGGAACAGCAGATGAATGGTCTGGCTGACTACATCCGCCAATCTGGTGTCACTTGGACTCTGTTGACCCCTACTATCGCACGCACATTGCAGCCCGAGAGCATCCCTAACCTAGAAGTCCTCATTCTTGGTGGTGAGGCTTCCTCAAGAGACTTGCTCGACACCTGGTTCGGAAAGGTGAAGCTGATCAATGCCTGGGGACCTACCGAGGCATCTGTTTGCGCGTCAACCTACGAATGGAAGGCAAAGGAGGAGTCACCATTGACGATTGGTAAACCAGTTGGTGGTCTCTGCTGGATCGTCGACTCTGAGGATTCTTCCAAGTTGGCCCCTACTGGGTGCATTGGTGAAATCGTTATTCAAGGTCCTAATTTACTTCGCGAGTACTTGAACGATTCCACCCGAACTGAGGCTGCTGTTGTAGCTGCGCCTGCTTGGGCTCCTCACCAAAACTTGGGACTTTGGAACAGGTTTTACAAGACCGGCGATCTTGGTTACTACAACGCTGATGGTACCATTCAGTACTCTGGCCGCAAGGATACTCAGGTCAAGATTCGTGGTCTCCGAATTGAGCTGGGCGAGATTGAACATCAAATTCAGCTTAATCTGGAAGGCGTCCGACAAGTCGCTGTTGATGTGATGAAGACAGATGCTGGTTTGCAACTCATCTCTTACATCTGCTTCAATGATAGCACACAGCGATCCGACCGCAAGACCGAGTTTACCACTGATCTCTTCCTGCCAATCGACTCAAAGATGATCACTGGTTTGGTCCAGCGACTGAATACTGCTTTGCCTAAGTACATGATTCCAACCACTTACATCCCATGTAACTTTATGCCTGTTGTCACTTCTGGAAAGCTTGATCGCAAAGAGCTTAACCGAGCAGCTCTGGCCCTTTCCTCTGATGATCTTGCTGGCTATTCCCTGGTCCAGAAGGAAAAGCGTAGCCCTGAAACCGCCATGGAGAAGCAACTCCAATCCCTCTGGGCTCAAATTCTTAGCATCCCTAAGGAGTCTATTGGTCTCGATGATAGTTTCCTTCAGATTGGTGGTGATTCCGTCAGTGCCATGCAGCTGGTTGCCTTGGCCCAACGCGAGAGCATCAGCCTTACTGTTTCCAATGTTTTCGAGCATCCATATCTGTCACAGATGGCCTCCATTGCTTCTAGTGAGCAAGACATTCAAATTCAGGACGCAGAGCCATTTACCTTGCTCGATGGTCATGATGTGGAAGCTCTCATCAAGGAAGCTCGCATCCAGTGTGAATTGCCAGAGACTACCGAAATCCAGGATGTCTACCCCGCCGCTCAACTTCAAGAAGGTCTTATGGCTTTGGCCGTTAAGCAGCCTGGTTCTTATATCGCTCGATTCGTTTACCAAATTCCCGAGCACATTGAACTTGGTCGTTTGCAGGCTTCTTGGGAAGAGACTTTGGATACACTTGCTATTCTGCGAACTAGAATTATTAATGTCAAGGGAGCAGCTATGCAAGTGGTTGTCAAGGATAGCTCAAGCTGGGAGTCTACTGAGAGCTGCGACTTGGATGCTTTTATCCGTCGCACTCATGAGATCAAGATGAGCTATGGCTCACAACTCTGCCGATATGCGCTCATTAAGCAACAGGACGGATCTAACTATTTGATGTGGGTCATGCACCATGCCATCTTCGATGGTTTATCTACTCAGATTGTCTTGAGTACCTTCAGAAGCATCTATGAACAGTCTGGCCCTACTCCGCTGGCACCATATTCTCGTTTTATCAACTATACTCTTGGCCTTAACAAGGATGAATCCTCTTCCTACTGGAATGACCAGCTCAACGGCGCCCAACGCTCGACCTTCCCTCCTACTGAGGCCGCTAACACCGCCCCTGCCGCCACCCGTATCCTGGAAAAGAATGTTGATCTTCCAGATATGTCTGACTCCACTGTTACTATTGCAACCGTTATTAGATCTGCATGGGCTATGCTATTGGGACGCTATTGTGATTCGGATGACGTGTGTTTCGGTACTACGGTTTCGGGTCGTCAAGCTCCAATTCCCCAGATGATGGATATGGTGGGACCAACTATTGCAACTGTTCCTGTGAGAATTCGACTCGGCAAGCAACAGCTTGTTTCCGAGTTCCTTGAAGGCGTTCAAAAGCAGGCTCTGGACATGGTCCAGCATGAGCAATTCGGTTTACAGAACATCTCTAAGCTTAGCCAAGATGCGAAGGATGCCTGTGATTTCAACAGCCTGCTCGTCGTCCAGCCCATGCGATTCATCGCCAAAGAGAAGGATAACGAGTCGATGCTGATCTCAATGGACAATGTTGATCGATCAGCAGAGTTCATGCAAAACTACTTCAGCTATCCTCTTGTTCTTCAGACTCAGATTTACGATGAGCATATTAAGTTGGAATTCACCTACAATGAGAACGTCCTGGCCGAGACTCAGATTGAAGCGTTGTCTCACCAGCTCATTCACCTTGTTCGTCAGCTTGCCTCATCGGAGGCCACTATTCTCTCTTCCGTTTCAATGGCCTCTTCCTATGATCTTGAACGATCGATTTCTTTCAATAGCCAAGTCCCTGAAATCCTTGACTCATGCTTCCATGATCTCTTCGAAAGGCAATCGCATATCCATCCAAGCATGCCAGCTATTATGGCTTGGGATGGCGAGTTCACCTACAGGCAGCTGAATCGCGCTGCTAATAGGCTCGCTCATCATCTTGTCAAAACCTATGGTGTTCGACCTGGTGACCTTGTGCATCTCTGCTTTGAGAAGTCTATCTGGCATTTCGTCTCTCTTCTGGCTATCAACAAGGCTGGTGGTGCCTGGGTACCTTTGGACCCCTCTCATCCTGAACAGCGATTACGCCAAGTTGTTAACCAGACCAGGGCCAAGCTTGCTTTGGTGTCACCTAACAATGCTGCTCTTTGCTCTGCCTTGGTGGCCAACGTGCTTGAGGTCACCCCTGACTTGGATAATGAGCTATCAAAGGTCGAGGATAGCTTGAAGGGACCTATTGTAGACGTGACACCACGTCACCCCGTTTATGTCCTTTTCACGTCCGGCAGTACCGGTACCCCCAAGGGCTTCGTCATGGAACACGGTTCAGTCTGCACCAGTCAGACCGATATTGCCAAGCGATTGCGGCTGATTCCAAGCGTTCGTATTCTCCAATTCGCTGCATTTGTATTCGATCTCTCAATTGGTGAGATTGTTGCGCCTTTAATCACGGGTGCAACAATCTGCGTTCCATCCGAGTATACTCGCATGAATGCCATCGTCGAATACATCCATGACTTGAATGTTACCTGGGCCTTCTTGACCCCTTCATTCGCACGAACCCTCAAGCCTAGCGATGTTCCTTCTTTGGAACTGCTGTTATTCGCAGGCGAAGCTGTTCCCCGAGATATCCTCCAAACATGGTTTGGCCATGTTCGCTTGATCAACGGCTGGGGCCCAGCTGAGACTTGCTGCTTTAGCACCTTGCACGAGTGGCAGTCGGCTGAAGAGTCCTCTCTTAATGTTGGTCGGCCTGTGGGCGGTTTCTGCTGGATCGTTGACCCCGAAAACCCAAGACAATTGGCACCAGTGGGTACACTTGGCGAAGTTGTTATTCAAGGACCTACTCTTCTTCGCGAATATCTTGCCGACCCTGCCAAGACAGGCTCAACCTCAGTCTACAATCTGCCCAAGTGGGTGCCTCAGCCTGACCCGAGACACTGGAACCGATTCTACAAGTCTGGTGATCTTTGCTTTTATAACCCTGACGGCACCATCGAATTTTCGACCCGTAAAGATACCCAGATTAAGATTCGCGGTCTTCGAGTTGAGCTGAGTGAAGTTGAACACCACATTCGCGAAAACCTCGATGCCGCCCAGGTCGCTGTTGATGTCTTCAAAGCTGAGAAGGGTACTAACCTGGTTTCATACCTTTGCTTCAGCGAAGAAACTCGCACAGTTGATGCTGACACAAAGAGCAACCCTGGACGTTTGTTCATGCCAATCACCCCTGAGCTTCAGGCTAGCTTTACGGCCATGGTCGGTGCTCTCAAGGTCTCATTGCCGCGCTATATGATTCCTACCCTATTCATTCCCTGCAGATTCATGCCTTCCATCACATCAACTAAACTGGATCGCAAGACTTTGCGAGAGATGACCTCCCGTCTTGACCAGGCTCAGATCGAGCACTATTCTCTAATTGACAATAACAAAAGAGCCCCCGAGACTGAGATGGAACGCGCTCTGCAGGGCATCTGGGCTGACATCCTTGGCCTCCCTGTCCAATCGATTGGTCGTGACGACAGTTTCTTGCAAATTGGCGGTGATTCGATTACCGCAATCTATTTGGTCTCAAAGGCTCGCGAAAACGGCATTTCTTTTGCTGTGAAGGATGTCTTTGATGACTCTCGACTGCTTGCTTTGGCTATCAAGGCAGTCTTTGCTGAAAATGAGCAACTTGCGTCTACTGCTCCTTTCTCCCTACTTTCAGACGATGTTCGTGCTATTGCTCTTGGCAAGGCAACTGATCAGCTCTGTGACCTCTCCGATGGACAAACTATTGAAGATGCATATCCTTGCACTTCTCTACAGGAGGGTCTCATGGCCTTGACCGCGAAACAGCCTGGTTCTTACATCGCTAAATATGTGTTCAAATTGGCTGAGTCTGTCGATATTGAAAGATTCCGAACCGCATGGGAGACCTCCATTGATCTATGTGCTAATATGCGAACCCGTATTGTCCTTCTCAACAACATGCCAGTGCAGCTTGTTGTGAAGGGTGATCGTCAATGGCAGTCCCTTGAGAGCGAGACCTTGTCTTCCGTTACAATGAGCTCCTGTCGAGATGCCAAGATGGGTTACGGATCTCCCCTCTGCTGGTACGGAATTCTTTCCGAAAACAACGAGAACTACCTTGTTTGGGCAGCTCACCATTCCATCTACGACGGATGGGTCATGCGACTTCTGTTGGATACCCTCCGTGATTCTTACTTTGGCTTGAATAGCCTTCAGCTTCAGCCATATTCTGACTTCATCAAGTACAACATGGAACTTGATAAGACCGCTGCTGCTGACTTCTGGAAAACGGAGTTGGCAGGCTCTCAACGAGCCACCTTCCCTGCTGCTCAGACTGGCAGCAGTTCTACTTCATCTACTCAAGTTGTGAAGTCCAAGATTTCATTTTCCAACTCTCAACAAACTTCCATCACCAAGGCATCTGTCTTGCGTGCTGCTTGGTCTATCGTTCTTGGCCGTCACTCTGGCACAGAGGATGTCACTTTCGGAGCTACAGTGTCTGGTCGACAGGCCCCCGTCCGTGGTCTCGAAGTGATGCCTGGCCCTATGATCGCGACTGTACCAGTTCGTGTTCACCTCAATGAACAGGTATCCGTATCACAGTTCCTTCTTAATATCCAGAACCAAGCTTCTGAGATGGTTCCATATGAGCAATTTGGCCTTCAGAATATCGCCAAGGTCAGCCAGGATGCCAAAGACACTTGTGACTTCTCAAGCTTGCTTGTTGTTCAGCCTCCTGCTACTACTGAGGCTACCTCTGAAGAAGAACTACTTGTGTATGGAGAGACCGAAGCTGCCCTGACCGAGGACAGCATGAAGAACTATTTCAACTACCCGCTTGTTGTCATCACCAATACACTTGCGGACAGCATCAACTTGGATCTCTTCTACAATCCCGATATCCTTACGGAAGTCGAGGTCTCTGCCATCTCGCATCAGATTAGCCATGTCATCCAACAGCTGACTTCCAACTATGATGCTCCACTTGATTCCATCTCTCTTGTGGGACCCTCCGACATTCAACATGCGCTTGACTCGGCACGATTGACCGCTATCACTGAGTCTTGTACTCATTGGCTCATTCAAGATCGCATCAAGTCCCAGCCCAGAGATACTGCTATTGTTTCTTGGGATGGAGATCTTACCTATGCTCAGCTTGGTATGTATGCTACAAAGTTAGCTATGAAGCTTCAGCAGCTTGGTGTCGGACCCGAAACGCTTGTTCCTCTGTGTTTCCCTAAGTCAACCTGGGCTGTGGTTGCTATGCTGGCTGTTGAGATGGCCGGCGGTGCCTTTGTTCCTCTTGATCCTAAGGCACCTTTAGCCCGCCTTCAGGGTATCATTGAAGACACCAAAGCTTCGCTGGCCCTCACAAGCACCTCTTTGGAGAGCACATTGAAGGAAACTGGCATTGATCTTATTTCTATCGATGAATCTATGTTGTCCAAACTTCCAATGCCATCCAAATTTGTGCAGTCACAGGTTCAACCCGATAATGCAAGCGTTATTCTCTTCACCTCTGGATCCACAGGCAAACCTAAGGGAATGGTTATTCAGCACAACAGCTTGGCCTCATCCGCTAATGCTTATGGTGTCGAGATGGGCATCGAGCGCGGCACCCGTGTGTTCCAGTTCTCTGCCTATACCTTTGATGTTGGTATCTTGGACTGTCTCGTCTCGCTGATGCGTGGTGCGACTCTCTGTATCCCTTCAGACCATGCTCGACTCAATGACCTCACTGGTGCCATTAACTCCACCAAGGCCAGCTGGGTTTTCCTTACGCCTACCGTCGCCGATCTTCTTGACCCTGTCCAGGTGCCTACCTTGAAGGTTGTGTGCCTTGGTGGTGAAGCTATTAGCACTAAGTGTGCAAGCCGCTGGGTCGACCACGTCTCCCTGTTTGGCGGTTATGGACCTGCTGAGGCATCCATCTGTGCCTCCAACGGCCAGATTGGTAAGGTTGGCAAGTCCACCAACATCGGTCATCCTATCTCGAGTGCTTTTTGGGTTGTTGAGCCTGAAAACATCAAGCAGCTTACTCCTGTTGGCTGTATCGGTGAATTGCTAATCGAAGGTCCTATGCTTGCCCGAGGCTATCTGAATGTTAGTGCAGAGGTTTCAGCCAATTGGATGGAAAACGTTGACTGGCTCCCTGGCAATGGTGTTAAGAGGGTGTACCGAACTGGCGACTTAGTTCGCCGTAATGCTGACGGAACCTTCGACTACATGGGTCGCAAGGACAACCAGGTTAAGCTTCACGGTCAGCGTGTTGAATTGGGTGAAATTGAGGCTCGCATTCATGCCTTGTTGCCAAGCAATATGGATGCTATCGTTGAGGTCATCAAGGGTGATGATCAGAACAACAATGATACCCTGATGGCCTTACTCTGGAATACTCATGGCGAGGCTTCTCAGCAGGATTTTGGATTGGTGCAGTCTGTCACAGACGAGTCAAGGGCGCTTCTGTCTGACCTTGATTCATCCCTTGGTCTGGTTCTACCTTCGTACATGATTCCCTCAACCTACCTTATCTTCCAAGGTAAGCCTGAACAGACCACCTCTGGTAAGGTAAATCGACGCGCAATTGTGTCTTATGCTCGCAATCTTTCTACCAAGGAGCGTCTCCGATTTGCACCCGAGGTCGGGCAAAGTGAACCACCAGCCACGCCAATGGAATTTGAGCTCCGAGATCTCTGGGCTCATGTCCTTCATCTCGAAGCCGAGAGCATTGGCAAAAACGATAGCTTCTTGCGTATTGGCGGTGACTCTATCACTGCTATCCAGTTGGTCTCACTTGCTCAACAGAATAGCATCACCCTGACAGTTGGTGATATTTTCGCCGACCCTCGTTTGTCAGCCATGGCTAAGGCTTGCCGCATTGATGCAGTTGATGAGGAGCCCAGCTATGATCTCCAGCCATTCAGTCTTCTTGCGGCTGATAGCTTGGACTCCATCATCAATGAGATTTGTGCTCAGTGCGGGCTTTCTGACAGTGCTGTTATTGAAGATGCCTACCCCTGTACCCGTCTTCAAGAGGGTCTCATGGCAGTCTCTACTAAGCAGCCCGGATCATACATCATCAAGCATATGTACCGCCTTGCTTCCAACATTGACGTCGGTCGTTTCAAGCTCGCTTGGGAAAAGACTGTTGAGAAGACTGCTACCTTGCGTACCAGAATTGTCCTTGCACACGGATCCGCTGTCCAGACAGTTTTGAAGCAGCAGGTGCAGTGGCAATCATCATCAGATCTTCAGTCCTTTATTAAATCATCTCAGAACCTCGATATGGGCTACGGTACTAACTTGTTCCGTTGTGCTGTTGTATCACAAGAGGGAGAGACTTACTTTGCCCTTGCGATTCACCATACCATTTTCGATGGTTGGAGTATGCCGATGATCATGGGCACTGTGCAAGCTGAATACAACGATGTCGATGCTCCCTCACTTATTCCTTATTCCAACTTTGTGGAATATGTGATGAACATTGATGACGAAGCTGCTAATAACTACTGGAGTGATCAGCTTGACGGCGCAAGACGTGCTACTTTCCCTCTAGGCAATGATGCTGTTGCTTCTCCTCAGTGTTCCGAGAAACAAGTTACCCGTGTGCTCAATCATAGCATGCATTTCCCTCGCGCAACCAACACTTCGATCACCAAGGCCTCTATTTTACGCGCTGCATGGGCTATCCTCTTGGCTCGATACAACGATGCTGATGACATCTGCTTTGGTACAACTGTGTCAGGTCGGCACGCCCCGGTATACGGCCTGGACCGAATTCCTGGCTTCATCGTTGCTACTGTTCCCGTTCGTGTTAAGCTTGATCGTCGCCAACGATTGTCCGATTTCCTGGAGTCAATTCAAAGTCAGGCATCTGAAATGGTTGCATACGAACAATTCGGTCTTCAGAATATTGCCAAGGCCAGTGCCGATGCTAAGGATGCCTGCGACTTCACCAGCTTGCTCACAGTTCAACCCAACACATTCAACGCCTCTATTGGTGAAGATGGAGAGGCTTTCATGACAGCCACTACGACTAAGGATATTGGTATTCAAGACATTCTGGATAACTATTTCAACTACCCTCTGGCTGTTCAGTGCAGTCTTGGCGATGACGAAGTCATTTTCGACTTTACCTATAACGCAAACATCATTGCCGAAAATCAGCTTCGCGCCATGTCTCATCAATTCGAGAATATCATCACCCAGCTTCTGACTCTTGAGAATGGCTGCCTCGGCGACATCTCTGTTGCGAGTGAGTGGGATTTGGACTTTGCCATTACCTCTAACAGCGATGTTCCGGAGATCATTGATGAATGCATCCACACCCTTATCCAAAAGCAGGCGGAAAAGACTCCAGAGGCACCTGCTCTCTGCGCATGGGATGCCGAATTTAGTTATGCTGAGTTGGATAGTGCTGCTAACCGACTGGCTAACTACTTGATTAGCTCTAAGGGCGTGAAGCCTCATGAGCTCGTACAAGTCTGCTTTGAGAAGTCTGCTTGGTACGTAGTCTCCATCTTGGCTATCAACAAGGCCGGCGCGGCGTGGGTTCCCCTTGACCCCTCGCATCCAACCGAACGCTACCGTCAAATCATTGGCCAAACTAGTGCTACCTTGGTCCTTACGTCGTCAACTCATTCATCCAAGTTCAAGGATCTAGTCCCTCAGGTCCTCGAGGTAACCCCAGTCTTAGATGCGGAACTGGGTAAGAAGAAGGCAAACAACACCAAGCCTTCTGTAGTTGTCTCGCCGTCTGATGCTGCCTACGTTCTTTTCACTTCCGGCACAACTGGCACACCAAAGGGTGTTGTCATTGAACACCGCGCCATCTGCACTTGTCAAACCGCATTTGCTCGAAGATTGGGCTTTACCCCTTCAGTTAGGTTCCTTCAATTCGCCTCCTTCGTATTTGACGCATCCATTTTCGAAATGATGGCCACGTTCTTCTCAGGAGCATGTGTTTGTATTCCTTCATGGGATGACCAGATGGAGGCCCTCTCCGAGTACATTCAGAAGACTGGCGTTACCTGGGCTGTTCTTACTCCTACTGTTGCTCGTACGCTTCACCCTGAAAACGTGCCTAGTCTTGAGCTTTTAGTCCTAGCTGGCGAGGCGTCAACTAAGGATATCCTAGACACTTGGTATGGCAAGGTTAGACTCGTCAACGGTTGGGGCCCAACTGAAGCTTCCGTCTGTGGTTCAACTCATGAGTGGGAGTCTATCAACGACTCGCCATTAAAAATCGGAAGACCTCTTGGTGCGTTTGTCTGGATTGTTGATCCTGAGGACCCTCAGAGACTCGCCCCTACCGGATGTATGGGTGAGATCGTCATTCAAGGTCCCAGCTTGCTCCGTGAATATCTTGATGATCCAGTCCGCACTGCTGCTGCTGTGGTTACATCTCTTCCTAGCTGGGCTCCAAAGCGAGATCTCCCTAACTGGAACCGTTTCTACAAGACAGGCGATCTTGGCTACTATAACGCAGATGGCACAATCCAATATTCCGGCCGTAAAGATACCCAAGTCAAGATCCGTGGTTTACGTATCGAGCTTGGTGAGATTGAGCATCAAGTCTCACAACACCTCGAAGGTGTTCGCCAAGTTGCTGTTGATGTACTCAAGAGCGACGGCGCAACTCATCTTGTAACTTATGTCTGCTTCAATGACATCACTAAGCAGACTGGATTGAACGCCGCTAGTTGTTCCGACCTCTTCATCCAACTCGATTCTGATATGCAATCCAGAATCAGCAGCCTTGTTGGCAAGCTTAATGTCTCTCTACCCAAGTATATGGTTCCTACCACATACATTCCTTGCAACTACATGCCCCTGGTTACAGCTGGAAAACTTGACCGTAGGGCACTGAAGCTGCAAACAGCCTCTCTAAGCCCCGAGCAATTGGCTACCTATTCGCTCGTCAATCAAGAGAAGCAGCAACCTGAGACTGAAATGGAAAGCCTCCTGCAAATGGTCTGGGCACAGATCCTCAACATTCCCACGGAATCTATTGGCCGTGACGATAGTTTCTTGCAGGTCGGTGGTGACTCAGTCAGTGCTATTCACCTCATCACTGTTCTTCGTCAAGAGGGTATCAGCCTCAAGATGGCTGACATTTTTAATGATCCCCGACTGCTGGCCATTGCGTCAAAGGCTACCCAGGATCAGGATCAGGATCAGGATGGTGGCGATCAAGTTTCTTCAATTAAGCCATTTGGCTTGCTGAGCCAGCCTCTCAAAGACGCTGTTCTCCACCAGGATTTCCGAAGCAAGCACAACCTTGGCGATGCCGGATCCTCTCAAGATGCTTATCCCTGCACAACTATGCAGGAGGGCTTGATGGCATTGGGTGTTAAGCAACCGGGCTCATATATCGCGAAGAACGTCTACCGTCTTTCGCCAACTGTTAACCTAGCTCGATTCAAGACTGCATGGACACAAACCGTCGAGGAATGTGCCAACCTGCGCACTCGAATTGTCAACATTGATGGTGCTTCCATCCAAGTCGTTTTCAACGATGCCCTAGAGTGGGAATCAACTGAGGGCGAGACATTGCAGTCATACATGCGCTCAATTCAGTCCATGAATATGACATACGGTTCCAAGCTCAGCCGGTATGCTCTAATTGATGACAACGGCGAGCACTACTTCGTCTGGAGCATTCACCATGCTGCCTTCGACGGTTGGTCAATGCGACTCATGATGGCCGTGTTCCAATCGCTGTATGACGGACGCATGCCCCCTGCGATGACACCGTATAATCAGTTCGTTGAGTACACATCTTCAATGGATACCGATTCTGCTGCAGACTATTGGGATAATCAGCTCCGTGGAGCAAAACGTGCCATTTTCCCACCCGCTTCCCATGCCAAGACTACCACTCCTGTCACTCAGTCCTTTGAGAAGGAGCTCATCCTACCGCGCCGCATCGTTCACTCTTCGGTTACAAGGGCTACAGTTGTTCAAGCCACTTGGGCATTCCTGTTGGCTAGATACTGCGAAACCACAGATGTCTGCTTTGGAACAACCTCATCCGGCCGTCAAGCCCCTGTCACTGGCCTTACCGAAATGACTGGTCCCGTAATTGCTACCGTTCCCATGCGAGTGTCCTTTAACCCGGACCAGTCTGTCTCTGATTTCCTCCAGACCTTACAATCTCAGACATCCGAGCAGGTAGCATTCGAACAGTTTGGTGTGCAGAATATTGCTAGGCTTGGCCAAGATGCTGAGGATGCCTGCGACTTCTCCAGCTTGCTTGTCATTCAGCCTGTTCACCATCTCCTTGGCGACGAAAACACACTGCTTATCCCTACCGAAGTCAAGGTTGAGGATGATCATTTGCTTAACAACTATTTCAGCTATCCTCTTGTCATCACTGCCCACATGTACGATGAAGCCGTGAAGCTCGTCTGCATTTATGACTCCAGTGTTTTGTCTGAGACCCAGATGGAAGCTCTTGCTCATCAGTTCGATCACGTTATGCAGCAGCTTGCCTCCCAACAGCAGCCAAGTCTTGCCTCTCTCTCAGTCTCGTCCGACTGGGACCTTCATTATTCTCTGAAGCAGAACATCGCGGCCAGTGGTGACCTCAAAGTTGTTGATGCCTGCTTCCATGAGCTTGTTACCCGCCAAGCTCTTCTTCAACCTGATGCCCCCGCTATTCACGGCTGGGACCAAGAATTCACATACTCCCAGCTCGACCATGCAGCCAACAGGTTGGCTAACTACCTTGTTGATGAAGCAAATGTCAAACCTCACGATCTCGTCCACGTTTGCTTCGACAAGTCTGCTTGGTTCTTTGTGGCTATCCTAGCCATCAACAAATCGGGAGCCGCTTGGGTTCCCCTTGACCCTTCACACCCTGAGCAGCGTCTGCGCCAAGTAGTCAGCCAGACCAAGTCTAAGCTGGCGCTTACTTCACCCCAGAACACAGCTCTTTGCTCTGGTCTTGTTTCCAAGGTCATCGAAGTCACTTCTGATAGTCATAGTATGCTTCCTGACACTCAGACGCCTCCCGCAGTTGAAGTTTCTCCCCGCAACGCAGTCTATGTGTTGTTTACCTCTGGAAGTACCGGAACGCCTAAGGGTTTCGTTATGGAGCATGGTGCCGTTACGACCAGTCAAACTGCCATTGCCAAGAGACTTGGCCTGACATCCAGAGTCCGTCTTCTTCAATTTGCTGCCTACGTCTTTGATCTCTCTATTGGTGAAATCGTGGCTCCATTGATTACGGGTGCTTGTGTCTGCGTGCCTTCTGAACATATCCGAATGAACAGCATCGTTGAGTTTATTCGAGATACAGAGGTCAATTGGCTTTTCCTCACGCCGTCATATCTCCGTACCTTGCAACCAAGCGATATTCCTGGTGTTGAGTTCATCTTGTTGGCCGGCGAGGCTGTTCCACGCGAGATCCTCAACACCTGGTTCGGTAAAGTCCGCTTGGTCAACGGCTGGGGTCCTGCTGAGACCTGTGTGTTCAGCACGCTTCATGAGTGGACATCAGTTGATGAATCTCCCTTGACTATCGGTCGCCCAGTTGGCTCATACTGCTGGATTGTAAACGCTGATGACCCTACTCAACTTGCTCCCACTGGATGCATGGGCGAGGTCCTTATCCAGGGGCCAACCCTACTTCGCGAGTACCTTGCTGATCCTAAGAAGACCAAGGCAACTTTGATGACTTCTCTTCCATCCTGGGCACCCCAACAGGATTCTATTACTTGGAGTCGCATGTACAAATCCGGCGACCTTTGCTTCTATAACCCAGATGGAACCATTCAATTCTACAGCCGCAAGGACACACAGGTCAAGATTCGAGGCCTTCGTGTTGAGCTTAGCGAGGTTGAGCATCACATCCAAGATGCATTGGAGGGCGTTCGCCAAGTTGGTGTTGATGTGTACAAGACCGACACAGGCACCAATCTTGTTTCTTATTTCTGTTTCAGTGATTTGACCAAGACATCTGCTACCGGATTCTCCGCCGATGAGGTCTTCTTGCCCCTTACCGACAACTTGAAGGAGCGCGTCACAGCCATGGTCGGCAAGTTGAAGGTTTCGCTGCCACGTTATATGGTCCCTACTCTTTTCATCCCCTGCCAGTTTATGCCATTCATCACATCTACCAAATTGGACAGAAAGACTCTTCGCCAGTTGACCGCTGCCTTTAGCCATGATGAAATAATCCATTACTCACTCTCCAGTGGCGACAAACGTGCTCCCGAAACCGAGATGGAGACGCGCCTTCAGTCTCTCTGGGCCGAGGTCCTCAATGTCCCGGCCAATTCTATTGGTCGCGATGATGCCTTTTTGCAGATTGGTGGTGACTCTATCACTGCAATTCACTTGGTTTCAAAGGCTAGAGAAGCAGGGATTGTTATCGTTGTCAAGGATATTTTTGATGATTCCCGATTACTCGCCGTCGCCTCAAAGGCTACCCTAGATGTCGATGAGGAAGCCAACCAACCCGTTGAGGCCTTTAGTCTTCTTTCTCCCTCTGCCGCCTCCTCTGTCCAAGGTTACGAGACTCGAAAGTTCTGTGGACTTCGAGATGACCAAATTATTGAGGATGCCTATCCTTGCACATCTCTCCAGGAGGGTCTCATTGCCCTCAGTGCCAAGCAGCCTGGATCTTATGTCGCAAAGTACGTCTATAAGCTACCATCTTCAATGTCAGTTGATGCCTTCAAGGCTGCTTGGGATCGTACCATAGCACTTTGCCCTAACATGCGCACACGTATCGTTCTCGTGGACGGTAGCGCAGTTCAACTGGTTATCAAGGATGACACTCAATGGCAATCCCTTGTTGGAGAGAGTCTGGCCTCCATGTCAAATTCAGCTCGAAACTTCTCCATGGGCTACGGAGCGCCCCTTTGCTGGTATGGTATCGTTTCTCAAGATGGCTCAGATTATTTCCTTTGGTCCGCTCACCACTCCATCTATGATGGATGGTCCATGAACATCTTGCTTGAAACATTCCACAACGTTTACTATGGTAGCGACCTGGCAGTTGGCCGTCCTTTTGCTGGCTTTATCAAGTACAAAATGGCTCTTGATACCAACAGTGCCTCTGATTTCTGGACAGAGCAACTGTCTGGCGCTACCAGGCCTGTTTTCCCCCCTCGTCAAGCTGCTGCCACATCTAGCACATCTTCGACTCAGGTTGTTGAATCTGTTGTCAAGGTTCCAAAGTCTTCGCACCGCGGTATCACGACTGCCTCACTCTTGCGAGCAGCCTGGGCTATTGTCCTAGCTCGCTATTCCGACTCCAAAGAGGTTGTTTTCGGTGCCACAATTTCCGGTCGCCAGGCCCCTGTAGCTGGTGTTGAGAGAATGACTGGTCCAATGATTGCGACTGTTCCCGTACGTGTTCATCTCGATGAAGACATCTCGATGCAGTCATTCCTCTCCGGTATCCAAACTCAAGCTTCCGATGCCATTCCTTATGAACAATTTGGCTTGCACAATATTGCTAGGTTGAGCTCCGACGCAAAGGAGGCCTGTGATTTCTCAAGTTTGCTTGTCATCCAGCCGCCGTCTCAAGATACTTCTAACGAAGGCTCTCAACCCTCGCTTATCCCCCACGGTACTTTCCAGGAAACCTGGGCTGCAAACGCCAGCTACTTCAACTACCCCCTTGTCCTCATCACTAGCACTTTTGAGGACAGAATCGAACATCGTCTTTGCTACAACTCAGATGTTCTCTCTAATATTCAAGTGCGCGCCGTTTCAGAGCATCTTAGTCACGTCCTGAAGCAGCTCTTTGTCAACGAGGCCACCACTCCTCTCAACGATATTTCTCTCGTTGGAGAATGGGATCTTCAACATGCCTTGGCATCGACCAAGCTGAAGCCAGCAACCCAATCATGCACCCACTGGCTTATCCAAGACCGCATTAAGACACAGCCAAATGATCCGGCTATTGTGTCTTGGGATATCAATTTGAGCTACGCCCAGCTGGGCATGTTTGCCTCTCGTCTAGCTTCGAAGCTTCAAGGACTCGGCG
Organism: Cladobotryum protrusum; assembly: GCA_004303015.1. Lineage (NCBI taxonomy): Eukaryota > Fungi > Ascomycota > Sordariomycetes > Hypocreales > Hypocreaceae > Cladobotryum > Cladobotryum protrusum. The sequence goes on from RZGP01000004.1 coordinate 1,446,057, forward strand.
TTGGCTCTGAGACCCTGGTTCCGATCTGCTTCCACAAGTCTGCTTGGGCTGTTGTTTCAATGGTCGCCATCGAAATGGCTGGTGGTGCCTTTGTTCCCCTTGATCCTGCTGCACCAGCTGCTCGTCTTCGTGGCATCATTCAAGATACAGGGGCTACTTTAGCACTCGTCGGCCCATCCTGCCAAGAGGCTCTTGAAGGTCTTGACATTAGCATTTTGTCAGTTGACGAGGACGTTCTCTCGAGTCTGCCAGACCCTGCAATGATCACATCCAAGACCCAACCTAATAACGCCAGTGTGGTCTTGTTTACATCCGGTTCAACGGGCAAGCCCAAGGGAATGGTCATTCAGCATGACAGTCTTTGCTCTTCTAGCAATGCCTATGGTGCTGACATGGGTATCGGACCAGGAACGCGAGTCTTCCAATTTTCTGCCTACACATTCGATGTTGGTGTTTTAGATTGCTTGGTCTCCCTAATGAGGGGTGCCGCCGTCTGCATTCCTTCAGATCACGATCGCCTCAATAACCTGGCCATATCTATTAATAATACTAAGGCCAACTGGGTTTTCCTGACCCCTACTGTTGCCGACCTCCTTAACCCAACGGATGTCCCTGATCTCAAGGTTGTCTGCCTTGGAGGCGAAGCTATTAGCAAGAAATGCGCTGACCGATGGGTGAACCATGTTGACCTTTACGGAGGTTACGGTCCAGCTGAAGCCTCGATTTGCGCCTGGAATGCCCATGTTGGTAAAATTGGAAAATCCACCAACATTGGTGTTCCTATTTCTAGCGCGTTCTGGGCCGTTGAACCGACTGATGTCAAGAAACTGGTGCCCGTTGGATGCATTGGTGAACTTCTTATTGAGGGCCCTATGCTTGCTCGTGGATATCTCAACGTCAGTGCCGAAGTTGCCTCTAACTGGATGACCAATGTTGATTGGCTTCCGGGTAGCAACGATTCTAGGAGAGTTTATCGAACAGGTGATTTGGTCCGCCGCAATGCTGACGGCACCTTTGACTACATGGGCCGTAAGGACACCCAGGTCAAGCTCCATGGACAACGTGTGGAGCTTGGTGAAATTGAGTCCCGCATCTACGAGTTCCTCCCACGGGATATGGCCGTCATCGTCGACATCATTAAGGCCAACGATGAGGAACGCGGTCATGACAGTCTGGTGGCTTTCTTCTGGTACACGGAAGGCGTTGCTGCCACCTCAAGCCCTTCAGTTCGCCTCATGGAATCTGTTTCAGATGAAGCCAAATCTTTGATCTCTCACATAGATACCTCATTGAGCACAGTCTTACCATCTTACATGATCCCTTCCAACTATCTCATCTTCGAGGGTCAACCCGATCAGACCACCAATGGTAAGATCAATCGTCGTGCTCTTGTTCAACTAGGCCACAACATCTCTGCTCAGGATCGTCAGCGCTTCTCACCTGAAGCCGATAAGGGCGAGCTTCCATCAACCCCAATGGAGTTTAAGCTTCGCGACCTTTGGGCCCAAATTCTTCGCATTAGCCCCAACGATATTAGAAAGAGGGATAATTTCCTCCGACTGGGAGGTGACTCCATCAGCGCCATCCAGTTGGTTTCCCTCGCTCAGAAGAACGGCCTTGGTCTGAATGTTGGAACGATTTTCCAGAGCCCTCACCTTGAAGACATGGCTCAAACAGTTGTTGATAGCGAAGAAACTGTCGAGACTGTTCTCCCCTTCAGCATTCTTGGAAACCACCAAGTTGATAACATCATTACTGAGACCAAACGCCAATGCTCATTCTCGGATGATGCTGTCGTCGAGGATGCTTACCCCTGCACTAAGCTCCAAGAGGGTCTTATGGCTCTTGCTGTCAAGCAACCAGGTTCACACATTGCCAAGTATCTCTACCGACTGCCCGATCATGTTGATTTAGACAAGTTCAGTGCAGCTTGGAAGAAGACCGTTGATATTTGCACAAACATGCGTACTCGCATCATCAATGTTGGCGGTGAAGCTATTCAAGTTGTTGTTAAGGACGACTTCATGTGGGAGCCAGTGGAAGGACTTGACCTCGAATCTGCCGTCAAGGCCACCGAAGGTCTCGAGATGCGCTACGGATCTCGCCTTTGCCGCTATGCCCTGATCAAGAATACTGATGGCAACCGCTATTTCTTGTGGGTCATGCACCACTCTGTCTTCGATGGTCTCTCTATGCAAACCAATCTGGGTGTTCTGCACAACATCTACTCGGGTCTTGAAGTCGCACCCCTTGCACCATACTCGCGCTTCATCCAGTACCTCCTTGAAACCGATACAGACGAGACGGTGGCATATTGGCAATCCTATCTCAAGGATGCCAGGCATGCAACATTCCCAGCCAAAGTCGAGGCTTCTCATAATGCCAACACCAGCAGCGTTGTCGAGAAGGTTATTGATCTTCCTGACATGAGCAACACCTCGGTGACTATCGCAACTGTCATGCGTGCTGCCTGGTCCGTTGTCCTCGCTAGGTACTGCGATACTGATGACATCTGCTTCGGTACCACCATCTCTGGTCGTCAAGCGCCTGTTGCCGATTTGATGGACATGGTTGGACCTGTTATTGCTACCGTCCCCGTCCGTACCAAGTTGGATCCCCAGCAGTCAGTCTCTGATTTCCTCGAGTCTGTACAGGAACAAGCCCTTGGAATGGTTCCATTTGAACAGTATGGTCTTCAAAATATCTCAAAGATCAGTGAGGATGCCAAGGATGCTTGCAATTTCTCGAGCTTGCTCGTCATTCAACCTTCCAAGCACATTTCCAACTCTGATGAGACCAAGGCCCTGCTACTATCTACCTCCGAGGGAATGAGCGATGACTCTATGCAGAGTTTCTTCAGTTATCCCTTGATTGTGCAGGCTCACATGCACGAACAGAGCGTTGGCCTCTTCATGATCTATGACTCGGCTGTCCTTTCTGAGGCCCAAATGGAGGCCATTTCGCACCAGTTTGCCCATGTCGTCAACCAACTCATTACCTCTCAGGCAACTCAACTAAGCTCGCTCTCCGTAGCTTCTTCTTGGGATCTCGACCACGCCCTCGCATCCAACAGCGACGTGCCAGAGATCATTGACTCTTGTGTGCATGAACTTGTTGAGCGACAGGCCCAACTGCGCCCCAACAGTCCTGCCATCTCAGCTTGGGACGCAGAGCTAACCTATAGCCAACTGGACAGGGCTGCAAACAGACTGGCCCACCACCTTGTTAAGACATATGGTGTTAAAGTAGATGATCTGGTTCACGTGTGTTTCGACAAATCTGCTTGGCATTTTGTGTCTATTCTTGCCATCAACAAGGCTGGTGCCGCTTGGGTACCGCTCGATCCATCTCACCCTGAGGAACGCTTGCGACAGGTTGTAACCCAAACTCAAAGCAAACTTATCCTCGCTTCGCAAAGAAATGTCGCCCTCTGTTCATCTCTCGTTGATAATGTTCTTGAGGTGAACGAGGACCTTGACAAGTTGCTTTCCACTACCGAAACTGATCTCCATGGTCCTGATGTTACAGTCTCTACCCGCAGCGCTGTCTATGTGCTCTTTACATCCGGTAGCACGGGTACACCGAAGGGCTTTGTCATGGAACACGGTTCCGTTTCCACAAGCCAGACTGCTATTGCCAAGAGGCTTCGCATGACTGCTGATGTGAAGATTCTGCAGTTTGCGGCGTTCGTTTTCGATTTATCTATCGGAGAAATCATCGCACCGTTGATCACCGGTGCCTGCATCTGCGTTCCATCAGAACATATCCGCATGAATACCATTATCGACTTCATTCATGAGAGGAATGTGAACTGGGCTTTCCTTACGCCCTCTTACATCAAGACATGGAAGCCCAGTGATGTCCCTAGCTTGGACTTGATCCTTTTGGCCGGTGAAGCCGTGCCTAGAGACGTGCTTACCACTTGGTTTGGCAAGGTTCGTTTCGTTAACGGCTGGGGCCCAGCTGAAACATGTGTATTCAGTACCCTGCATGAATGGAGCGCTGTTGATGAATCGCCTCTTACCGTTGGAAAGCCTGTAGGTGGCTTCTGTTGGATCGTTGACCCAGAAAACCCGCATCGTCTAGCGCCCACCGGAACCATTGGTGAAGTTGTCATCCAAGGTCCAACCCTACTAAGGGAATACCTAGCTGACCCTGCGAAAACAAATGCCACTTCTGTCTATGATCTACCTTCTTGGGCACCTCGACCCGATGGCAAGCATTGGAACCGTTTCTACAAGTCCGGCGATTTGTGTTATTATAACATGGATGGCACGATCGAATTCTCAACCAGAAAGGACACCCAAATCAAGATCCGTGGCCTTCGTGTCGAACTTGGCGAAGTTGAACACCATCTCCAAGCTGCTCTACCCAACGCTCGCCAGGTTGCTGTTGACTTGTTCAAGTCCGACAGTGGTTCCAGCCTTGTTGCCTACTTCTGTAATAGTGAAGAGACCAGAACAGCCGGTGTTAACCCAGAAGACGAGCCCTTTGTTCCTCTTGATGAAGAGATGCAAACTGTCCTCACGGGTGTCGTTGGCAAGCTTGGTGTTGTCTTGCCCCGCTACATGATTCCTACCCTCTTCGTCCCTTGCAAGTATATGCCGTTCATTACCTCCACCAAGTTGGACAGGAAGCTTCTCAAGCGCTTGACATCAGATCTGAGCAAGGAACAGCTTGCCCTGTATTCCTTGCAAAACAGCCAAAAGCGTTTGCCTGAAACCGAAATGGAACGACAGTTGCAATCCATTTGGGCCCACGTCCTTAAGCTTCCCATCGAATCGATTGGCCGGGATGACAACTTCCTTCAGATCGGCGGTGATTCTATTGCTGCCATCTACCTTGCCTCAACTGCTCGAGAGCACGGAATCTCCCTAACCGTCAATGACGTCTTCGAAGACCCCCGACTTCTTGCTGTTGCCTCCAAGGCCCAGTTTGTAGAATCGCAATCTGAGCAGACAGTTGAACCCTTTAGCCTACTGTCTGATTCGGCCAAGGATACTATCCTTAGTCGCCAAATGCGCCAACAACTTGGTCTTCACAATGATGAGGTCATCGAGGATGCTTACCCGTGTACTTCTCTTCAAGAGGGTCTCATGGCTTTGACTAAGAAGCAGCCTGGATCCTACATTGCCAAGTATGCCTATCGTCTGTCTTCCAAGGTTGACATGAACCGTCTCATTGCTGCATGGAACCGCACTGTCAAAATCTGCAGCAACCTTCGAACTAGGATTGTCCTGGTTGACGGTGTCTCAATCCAAGTCTTGGTTAAAGATGACCACCAATGGGAATCATTGAAACATGATTCTCTTGAGACTGCATCCGGGCAATCTCGTGACCTTAGAATGGGTTACGGAACGCCTCTTTGCTGGTACGGTATTCTTGAGGATCAAGGCACTAGCTACTTCGTCTGGTCCGCTCATCACTCCATCTACGATGGTTGGACTATGAAGCTCATCTTTGGTACCCTGTACTCCGAGTACAATCAAACCGCCGGCATGTCCGTCAAACCCTATGCCGGTTTCATCAAGTATAACGAGGAGCTCGACCAGAACAGCCTGTCAGCCTATTGGCAGAATGCATTGGATGGCTCAAGACGAGCTGCTTTCCCACCTCGTCGCTCTGATGCCACCAAAGTTTCAGAGACCAAGGTGCACCGCTCAGTCATTCCATTCAACCGAACTGAGAAGACTTCCATTACGCAAGCGTCTGTTCTTCGAGCTGCTTGGGCCATTGTTCTTGCCCAGTATTGCAATGCCGAAGATGTCACTTTTGGCGCAACCCTCTCAGGTCGTCAAGCTCCTGTTGCTGGGGCTGATACTATGCCTGGTCCCATGATCGCAACCGTCCCTGTCAGGGTGCGCCTTGATAACAAGCAAACCGTTTCCGAATTCCTTGCCGCTATTCAGAACCAGAGCTCTTCTATGATTCCACACGAGCAGTACGGTCTCCAGAATATTTCCAAAGTTAGCCAAGATGCTAAGGAAGCCTGTGACTTCTCCTTCCTCCTTGTTATCCAGCCTACTGGATCAGTGGCCGAAGGTAATACCGAGGATGAAATTTTTGATATTGATGAGTCTAGCGTTTCCAGAACCTTTGAGGGAATGCAAAACTACTTCAATTATCCTCTTGTCATGATTCCGAGCATGTTCCCTGATCGAATTGAGCAGCGTCTGCTATTCGACTCGGATGTTCTGACTGACAACCAGGTTGAGGCTTTGGCGAATCACCTCGATTTCGTCGTTCAGCAGCTTCTGACCAAACCTAATCTCCCATTAGACTCTGTTTCCTTGGTAAGCTCCTGGGACATTGAACATGCCCTTCAGTCCCAGAGATTAGAGCCCGCAACAGACTTTTGCACACACGAGCTGATTCAGCAGAGCATCCAATTATACCCGGATGCCCTTGCTATGTCCTCTTGGGATGGGGACTTGACTTATCGCCAACTGGGCGACTATGCTTCCCGTCTTGCTCTTCAACTGCAGAAACTAGGTGTTGGCCCTGAGACCCTGGTTCCACTCTGCTTCCCCAAGTCAACTTGGGCTGTTGTCGCCATGGTAGCTATTGAGATGGCCGGCGGCGCGTTTGTCCCACTTGACCCCAGTGCCCCGTCTGCTCGCATTCAAAATATTCTTGATGACACCAACGCAGTCCTGGCTGTAACTAGCCCTTCATACTCAGACAAGTTGATTGACCTTGGTGTCAGGGTATTTGCAGTTGACGAGTCTATTCTCTCTACCCTTCCTGATCTTCCCGATGGCGCTGCTATTACATCTCAAGCAAAGCCAGACAATGCTTGCGTCATTCTCTTCACATCTGGCTCCACTGGTAAACCAAAGGGTATGGTCATCCAGCACAACAGCATCTGCTCTTCCAGTGATGCATACGGAGCCCTCCTCAACATCGGCCCTGGTTCACGCGTTTTCCAATTTTCCGCCTATACCTTTGACGTAGGCGTTCTTGACTGTCTCGTTACCTTGATGCGTGGTGGATGCATTTGCATTCCATCTGACCATGAGCGCATGAATAACCTAGCCGCCGCCATGCGATCCTCAAAGGCTGATTGGGTCTTCCTTACCCCCACTGTTGCCGATCTCCTATCGCCTGCCGAGGTCCCTGATCTCAAGACTCTCTGTTTGGGCGGAGAAGCCATCAACAAGAAGTGTGCTGATCGCTGGGTCGATCATGTTGAACTCCATGGTCTCTACGGTCCAGCTGAAGCCTCTATTTGCGCTTGGAACTCGGTGGTGGGCAAGGTCGGGCGATCAACTAACCTTGGAAGGCCCATCTCTAGCGCATTCTGGGTCGTTGAACCAGAGAATACGCGTCAACTGGTTCCAGTCGGCTGCATTGGCGAGCTTCTGATTGAAGGTCCTATGCTTGCTCGCGGATACCTCAACGTGAGCGATGAAGTGGCTGCCAATTGGATGGAGAACGTGGACTGGTTGCCCGGTGATGACTCAAAGAGAGTATATCGTACAGGTGACTTGGTCCGTCGCAACGCTGATGGAACGTTTGACTACATGGGCCGCAAAGATACACAGGTTAAGCTCCACGGTCAGCGAGTTGAGCTTGGTGAGATCGAATCTCGAGTGTGCGAATTCCTTCCCGAGGACATGGCTGCCATGGTCAATGTCGTAAAGGATGAGCACGGCTCCAATACACTGCTTGCATTCCTCTGGTACACTGAGGGTGCGACAGCTAACCTGGGTCTTCGATTGATGGAGTCAGCTTCCGAGGAGGTTCATTCAGTCATTTCGCACCTGGACTCCTCTCTCGAAATGATCCTGCCTGCCTACATGATTCCTTCGTCCTATCTCGTCTTTGAAGGTCAGCCCGAGCAAACCACATCCGGCAAGGTCAATCGTCGCGCTCTCACTGCCCTTGGCAATGTTTCTGCTGAGGAACGTCTTCGATTCTCGCGCCCTGTCGGCGAAACCGTCCCACCAACCACCCCCATGGAATTCCATCTGCGATATCTTTGGGCTCAAGTCCTTAGAGTTAACCCCGAAGTCATTGGCAAGCACGATAGCTTCCTACGTCTTGGTGGTGACTCTGTTGGTGCCATTCAGCTTGTCTCACTGGCGCAGCACAACAGCATCTCCCTTACTGTCTCTACCATTTTCAACGATCCCAGGCTCTCTGCAATGGCAGAGGCTGCTAGTATGGAGGACTTCACTCCCGTCTCTGACCTTGAGCCATTCAGCTTGCTTCCAGAGGATACCCTAGACCATGTTCTTGCTGAAGTCCGAGCTCAATGTGGCTTGTCTGAGACAACTATCATTGAGGATGCCTACCCTTGCACCAAACTTCAAGAGGGTCTTATGACATTAGCTGTTAAGCAGTCTGGATCTTATGTCGCGAAGCATGTCTATAGCCTCCCCTCCAACATCGACATTGCAGACTTTAAGTCAGCCTGGGAGAAGACTGCAGATGTCTGCACATCTCTTCGCACCCGAATTGTCCTTGTTGATGGAATTGCGGTCCAGGCCATTGTTCATGAACCACTCAGCTGGCAATCCGCTACCGATCTCCGAGCCTTTACCATGGCTGCAGAAAACTCACAGATGGGTTACGGATCACCCCTTTGCCACTTCGGTATTGTCACCGAAGGTAGCTCCAAGTATTTCGTTTGGAACATCCATCACACCATTTTCGATGGTTGGACAACTCCCCTGATCTTCAGTACCTTGCAAGCCAACTATTATGGTACCCAGACACCTTCTATCGTCCCATACTCTGGCTTTGTCAAGTATGTGATGGAGATGGATGAATCTTCTGCTAAGCACTACTGGGCCACCGAACTCAAGGACGCCAAGCCTTCCACTTTCCCTGCTCGTGGTGAAGCTGGCAAGAAGCAAACTACCGGTATCATGCACCACACTATCGAGTTCCCCAAGACAAGTAAGACTTCGATCACAAAGGCTACAGTGTTGAGAGCCGCTTGGGCTATGGTGCTGGCCAGGTATAGCGATTCAGACGACGTCTGCTTTGGAACAACAGTCTCTGGTCGCCATGCCCCAGTGCCTGGTTTGGAATCTATGCCCGGTCTCGTCATTGCCACTGTTCCTGTGCGCGTCAAGCTGAATGGTGACCAGTCCCTTTCAGCCTTCCTTGACGGCATCCAAGCACAAGCTTCCGAAATGGTTGCATACGAGCAGTTTGGTCTTCAGAATATTTCCAAGGTCAACCCTGAAGCTCAAGAGGCCTGTGATTTTACAAGCTTGCTCATCATCCAGCCGGCCAAACAGGTTGATGTTACCTCACATATTGGCGAATCTCTCCTTGCCCCTGTCACAAGTGATATCAGTGCTAAGGAAACACTCGAGAGCTACTTCAACTATCCTCTCGCAGCTCAGTGTCAGCTCTATGATGACCGGGCTGAACTTGGTATCACTTATGACACTTCGGTTGTCTCTGAATATCAGCTTGAGGGTTTCTCGAACCAACTTGCTCACATCGTTTCTCAGCTGCTCAACAATGCCGACATTTCTCTTAAGGATGTTTCAGTTGCCAGCGAATGGGATCTTCAATTCGCTCTCTCTTCCAACCGCGATATTCCTGCTCCTGTTGATGACTGTATGCACAGTATGATCGAGGCACGCGCTCGGAAAAACCCTCAAGCTCTTGCCGTTGATGGATGGGATGCAACCTTTACTTACGCCGAACTCGATCGCGCTGCCAACATCTTGGCCAATTACCTCATCAGTATTGGTGTCAGTGTTGGGGAACTAATCCACGTCTGCTTCGAGAAATCCGCTTGGTATATCGTGGCTATTTTGGCTATCAACAAGGCTGGAGCAGCTTGGTCACCACTTGACCCCTCTCAGCCAGCCAATCGCCACCAGCAAATCGTTAGCCAAACCAGTGCCAAGTTGATTCTGACTTCTCCTACACACTCAACCAAGTGCGCAGATCTCGTGGATAACGTTCTCGTCGTCACTCCTGAGTTACTTACCACTCTGGCCAACAAGAAGTCTTCCAGCGATCGACGTCCTGCAGTAACCGTCCCATCTAGCAACGTTGCCTACGTTCTGTTTACTTCTGGTACAACGGGTACGCCCAAGGGAGTCGTCATTGAGCATGGTTCAGTCTGCACTGCTCAGTCTGATTTTGCCCGCAAGCTTCGGGTTGAGCCAAGTGCCAGATTCCTTCAATTTGCAGCCTTTGTTTTCGATGCATCAGTTGCAGAGATTTGTCTTGCACTCTTTTCTGGTGGTTGTGTCTGTATCCCCTCTTGGGATCAGCAGATGAACGATCTGTCAGACTACATTTCCAAGAACCGCATCAATTGGGTTTGTCTGACACCCACGGTTGCCCGTACCCTACAACCGGATGCAGTTCCAACTTTGGAAGCCATGATCCTTGCTGGTGAAGCCTCAAGCCGTGATCTTCTCGATACCTGGTTTGGAAAGGTTCGCATGATTAACGGATGGGGACCTACAGAAGCAGCTGTTTGTGCGGCCATGTACGAATGGCAGTCCATCGAAGACTCTCCTTTGAACATTGGATACCCCGTTGGTGGCCACTGCTGGATTGTTGATCCTGAAAACCCACAACAACTGGCACCAACTGGCTGCATCGGCGAGATCGTCCTCCAAGGTCCCAGTCTGCTTCGCGAGTATTTGGCTGACCCTGTCAAGACCGAAGCAGCCGTTGTTACCTTTTTGCCTTCCTGGGTGCCTTACCATGATGAGCACCAATGGAGTCGATTCTATAGAACCGGCGATCTTGGTTCCTATAATGCTGATGGTACTATTCGATATGCCGGTCGCAAGGATACGCAGGTCAAGATTCGTGGTCTTCGTGTGGAGCTTGGCGAAGTTGAGCACCACATCCAGAAGAACCTGCCATCTATCAGACAACTGGCTGTAGATGTCTTCAAGACTGCAGCTGGGTCAAACTTGGTTGCCTACATCTGCTTCAACGGCTTTACCTTGCCGTCTACCATGGTAGCCACCAAAGACTTCCTCCTTCCCCTCTCTGACGAGCTGAAAGAGCAGCTCGTTGGCCTTGTCGGTCGTCTCAATGTTGTTCTTCCATCATACATGGTACCGACACTCTTCATTCCTTGCAAGTTTATGCCACTTGTAACCTCTACAAAGCTTGATAGACGGCTGTTGCTGACAATGACTGCTGCCCTTGATCGACCTGATCTTGACCAATATGCCCTGGTTCATGGCACCAAGAGAGCCCCCGAGACACCTATGGAGTCTCGCCTACAGCAAGTATGGGCCGAGATCTTAAACACCCCTGCCGAATCAATTGGTCGAGATGACAACTTCCTCCGCATCGGCGGTGATTCAGTTGCAGCTATTCGCCTGGTTACTCTTCTTCGCACCCAAGGTATCGATCTTACCGTTAATGATGTCTTTGACGATCCACGACTACTCTCAGTAGCCGCCAAGGCGAAGGAGGTTACCACTGAGACAGAGGTTTCAATCGATATTGAGCCTTTCAGTCTCATGGGATTCCCTCGCAATGAATTCCTCTCAAACAATGATGTCATGTCTAGCCTTTCACTCTCTGCTGACCTGGAAATTGAGGATATCTACCCGTGCACCAGTTTCCAAGAAGGTCTTATGGCACTTGCAGTAAAGCAACCTGGATCATATATCGCCAAGAATACCTATCGCCTTCCAGCCAGCATGGATGTCAACAAGCTCAAGACTGCCTGGCAGCGCACTGTGGAGGTGTGCTCCATCCTCAGAAGCAGAATCGTCTACTTTAACGGACAACCTCTTCAGGTTGTTATCAAGAACGATGTTTCGTGGGAATCTGCATCTGGTATGGCCCTGTCTCCTTATCTGCGCTCTGTTCAAGGCATTGAAATGCAGTACGGCTCGCGACTCTGCCGTTACGCCTTGACCAAGGAAGACAATGGTGATATCCACTTTGTGTGGATCGTTCACCACGCTGCCTTTGATGGTTGGTCTGTACGAGTGATAATGGAGACCCTCTTCAAGATTTACGAAGGACTTGAGGCCACTCCTGAGCCCTTCTCACGATTCATTGCGTATACTCAGAGCATTGACCAGGAATCCGCTGCCGAGTACTGGATGAAGCAGCTCCAGGGTGCTAAGAAGGCTGCTTTCCCATCAACAACCAGCTCAGGCATTGGCGGCTCTACTCGATCAATGCAGATGAACATTGATCTTGCCGCTTATGAGACCAGCGTCACAAAGGCAACCATTCTTCGTGCAGCATGGGCCATGCTCCTCGCCCGCTATTGCGATGCTGATGACGTTTGCTTCGGAACAACCATTTCAGGTCGTCAAGCCCCAGTTCCTGGTCTTGCCGATATTCCTGGCCCCGTCCTTGCCACCCTTCCTGTCAGAGTGCACTTGACCAAGGAAAAGACAATCGATGCTTTCTTGTCTGACATTCAAGATCAAGCTTCCGAAATGGTTCCCTTTGAGCAGTTCGGCTTGCAGAACATTAGCAAGTTGAGTGAAGATGCCAAGGATGCCTGCAACTTTTCAAGCTTGATGGTTATCCAGCCTTTGCAGGCAATTACCTACAGTGACCAAGACGAAGAATCATTCCTTGTTCCCGCTACTTCTGGTGATGCCGAAGAAATGATGCAGAACTATTTCAGTTACCCTATTGTCATCCAAGCCCATGTTGGTAAGGACTCTGTCACTCTCGTGTTGATCTACGATTCTTCCATTCTTCCAGAAGAGCGCATGACTGCTCTTTCTCAGCAATTCAACCATATTGTCCGAAGTCTGGTATCGCAGCCCGAGACCACCATCGGAGATCTTTCTATTGCTTCTGAATGGGATATTCAGCAGGCCGTCAAGTTTAACCCTGAAATCCCTGAGATTTTCGATACCTGCGTCCACCAAATGATTGAAGAGCAAGCTCAGCTTCGCCCCGATGCCATGGCTATCCGTTCTTGGGATGCCAGCTTTACCTACTCCGAGTTTAACCGAGCTGCTAACCGTCTCGCTCACTATCTCATGAACAACTATGAGATCAAGATTGATGACCTTATTCACGTCTGCTTTGATAAGTGCGCTTGGCATTTCGTAGCTATCTTGGCTATTAACAAGTGCGGCGCTGCTTGGGTACCTCTTGATCCCTCGCATCCAAAGGAGCGTCTCCAGCAGGTGGTTTCACAGACCCGTGCTAAGCTTTGTCTCGTATCGCCATCCAACACTGAGTTGGCACAGAGCCTGGTCGAGTCTGTAATTGAAGTCACTTCTGAGCTTGATGAGAAGCTGCAAACTGTTGAGGCCCACAGCCAGCAAGGCCCAGTCACCAATGTGACCCCTGACAACGCCGTGTATGCCCTGTTTACCTCTGGTAGTACCGGCACTCCCAAGGGCTTTGTTATGCAGCATGGAGGTGTATGCACCAGTCAAAAGGCAATCGCCAAGAGACTTCATCTTACATCTGATGTGAGAATCCTGCAGTTTGCGGCCTTTGTCTTTGATCTTTCCATTGGTGAAATCATTGCTCCTCTCATTACCGGTGCATGCTTGGTTATTCCTTCTGAGCACACAAGAATGAATGGCTTGACCGCGTTCATCCGCGAAATGGACATCAACTGGGCCTTCTTGACTCCCTCGTTTGTGCGCACTGTCAATCCTGACGAAGTGTCGTGCTTGGAACTTATTCTCCTAGCTGGTGAGGCGGTTCCCCGCGATGTCCTTACAACATGGTTCGGAAAGGTTCGTCTCATCAACGGATGGGGACCTGCCGAGACGTGTGTATTCAGTACCCTCCACGAATGGAAATCGGCCGACGAGTCACCATTGACAGTTGGTGCCCCAGTTGGTGGTTTCTGTTGGATCGTGGACCCCGAAGACCCTCAGCGCCTGGCCCCTACTGGAACTCTTGGTGAGGTCGTGATTCAAGGACCGACATTGTTGCGCGAGTATCTTGCAGACCCTGTTCGTACCAAGGCCTCTACCGTTTACTCACTTCCTAGCTGGGCACCTTGTCCAGACTCAAAGCACTGGAATAGGTTCTACAAGTCCGGTGATCTCTGCAGTTACAATGTTGACGGTACCATTGAGTTTTCTACCCGCAAGGATACCCAGATCAAGATTCGCGGTCTTCGTGTTGAACTCGGCGAAATTGAGCACCACCTTCAGCAGTCTCTTCCCGACGTCCGTCAAGTTGCGGTCGACGTGTACCAGGCTGAAAACAACAGCTCAAGTCTTGTGGCATATTTCTGCTATAATGATGATACTAAGGTGGCTGGTGTTAACTGGAACGTTGAAGATGAGAATCCTTTCTTGCCTCTGGCTCAAGAACAGCAGAGCCTTTTGACGGCTGTGGTCGGTCAACTTTCAGTCACTCTTCCCCGATACATGATTCCAACCATGTTCATTCCCTGCAAATTCATGCCATTTATCACTTCTACCAAGCTGGATCGTAAGACTATGAAGAAGCTTACATCTTCTCTTGACAGAGATGAAATGGCTGTGTACTCACTGCTTAACAGCAAGAAACGTGCACCCGAGACTGACATGGAACGCCGATTGCAAATGATTTGGGCAGAGATCTTGAACATGCCAATGGACTCTATTGGTAGAGATGATAGCTTCCTGCAACTTGGAGGTGATTCCATCATGGCTATTTACCTCGTGTCCACTGCCCGCGAGGACGGGATTTCTCTTGCAGTCAAGGACATCTTTGACGACCCCCGTCTCCTTGCAGTTGCAGCCAAAGCCAAGACTCTTGAAGAGGCTGAGGCTACTCAAGAACCTGTCTTACCTTTTAGCCTTCTCTCCAATGATGTTAAGGAGCTAGTTTCTGGAGATAAAATGCGTGAGGATCTGGGTCTTCATGGCAAGCAAGACATCGAGGACGCTTACCCTTGCACATCCGCTCAAGAAGGCCTAATGGCCCTCGCTGTCAAGCAGCCCGGCTCCTATGTTGCCAAGTACACGTATCGCCTATCAGACCGCGTCGATATCAATCGATTCAAATCTGCTTGGGAACAGACTGTTCAACTTTGTGCTAACCTTCGCACGAGGATCGTACTTGTAAACGGTGTTTCGGTCCAGGTCGTTGTCCGTCACGACATTCATTGGGAGTCCACCGAGGGTGAGACAGTTGAATCGCTCAACATGTCTTCCGCTCGCGATCTCAAGATGAGCTATGGTACGCCACTTTGTTGGTATGCCATTGTCCGTGAGGGCGATGCCAACTATTTCATCTGGTCTGCCCACCATTCCATTTACGATGGATGGACCATGAAGATCATCATCACAACGCTGTACTCCATCTATCACGGCGCTTATGGCCAGATGATTGGATCTTATTCCGCCTTCATCAAGTACACTAAGCAACTCGACGATTCGACGATTGCTTCCTTCTGGGAGTCTGAACTGTCTGGTGCTAAGCGCGCTGACTTCCCTCCACGCCAGGATCTTACCGGAACCAGCGCTGAAACCAACGTATACCGCTCAACTATTCCCTTCTCCCGACCCAGCAATGGCTCAATTACTCAGGCCTCGATTCTCCGCGCCGCCTGGGCCCTTGTTCTCGCCCAGTACTGCAACACTGACGATGTGACATTCGGTGTCACCGTGTCAGGAAGACAAGCACCAGTAGCAGGAATTGAATCCATGCCAGGCCCTATGATCGCAACTGTGCCACTCCGCGTCCAGTTCAACAAGGATGATTCCATCTCCAAGTTCCTCATTGACAACCAGAAGAGGAGCAATGCAATGATTCCATACGAACAATTTGGCCTGCAGAACATTGCCAAAGTAAGCCAACATGCTAGACAAGCCTGTGACTTCTCGTCCCTACTGGTGATCCAACCGCCCACGCAGAGCTCTATGGAGGGCCATGAGGAGGAGGAGATCTTTGTTTTTGACAAGGCCAGTGAGGCTCGCACGGAGGATGCGATGAAGTACTACTTCAACTATCCTCTTGTTCTCATTGCTAGCTTGTTTAACGATAAGATTGAACAGCGCCTGTTCTATCATACCGATGTGCTATCAGAAGCCCAAGCCATCGCCATCTCCCACCATCTGGAACATGTCACTCAGCAGCTTCTCTCGCATCAAAACATGAAGTTGGGTGAGTTGTCTCCCATCAGCCAGTGGGATCTTCAGCACGCAATGGATTCAGCAAGACTCAAGCCCTCAACTGAATCTTGCACCCATTGGCTCATCCAACAAACCATCAACACGCATCCCAACGACCCTGCCATTGTCTCTTGGGACATTGATCTTAACTATAGGCAGCTTGGCATCTTTGCGAACAGGTTGGCCTGGAAGCTGCAGAAACTTGGTGTTGGCCCTGAAACCCTCGTGCCCATGTGCTTTAACAAATCTTCATGGGCTGTCATCGCGATGGTTGCCATCGAATTGGCCGGTGGTGCATTCGTGCCACTTGACCCTGCCGCGCCGCCTGCTCGCCTTCGCGGTATTTTAGAAGATACCAAGGCCACTATCGCAGTTGCCGGTGAATCTTGTGCGCAAAAGCTTCGAGATCTTGACATTCAGGTTTTGACCATTGATGAGTCCCTGATCTTGGGTCTCGCTGATCCGCCTCGTGCTATTACCTCCAAGGCTCAGCCCAGCAATGCCAGCGTTATCCTCTTTACGTCCGGGTCAACTGGTAAGCCCAAGGGCATGGTCATCCCCCACAGCGCCCTCTGTTCATCCAGCAATGCCTACGGTGCCGACCTCAACATTGGTCCCGGCACCCGCGTTTTCCAGTTCTCTGCCTACACTTTCGACGTAGGTGTGTTGGATTGCCTCGTGTCTCTTATGCGCGGCGCCGCAATCTGCATTCCTTCCGATCACGACCGTCTTAACAACCTTGCGGGTGTCATCAACTCTACCAAGGCCAATTGGGTTTTCCTGACGCCCACGGTAGCTGATCTACTTTCTCCTACCGATGTTCCTGACCTCAGTGTTGTTTGTCTTGGTGGTGAGGCCATCTCTAAGAAATGCGCTGATCGCTGGGTTGGTCACGTTGAACTTCACGGTCTATATGGTCCTGCTGAAGCCTCTATCTGTGCCTGGACATCCACAGTCGGCAAATCTGGACGCTCAACCAACCTCGGAAACCCCATTTCGAGTGCATTCTGGGTAGTCAACCCAGACAACATCAAGCAGCTTGTCCCTGTGGGTTGCATCGGCGAGCTATTAATCGAGGGCCCTATGCTTGCCCGAGGTTACCTCAACGTCAGCGCCGAAGTCGCGGCTAACTGGATGGACAATGTCAATTGGCTTCCAGGAGGTCGCAAGCGAGTCTACAGAACTGGTGACTTGGTCCGCCGCAACGCTGATGGCACATTTGATTACATGGGTCGCAAGGATACCCAAGTCAAGCTCCACGGCCAACGTGTGGAACTTGGCGAGATCGAAGCTCGTATCCAGGAATTCCTGCCCAAGACTATGACCGCTATTGTGGCCGTGATTAAGGGAGAGGATGGCCATGAAACTCTTCTGTCCATGCTTTGGAGTACCGAGGATGACAAGGCATCATTTGACCTCATGGAGACCGTTTCCGATGAGATGCGCGTCCTAATTTCCCACGTCGACTCATCCCTAGCCATGCGTCTGCCTTCGTACATGATCCCGTCTTCCTACCTTGTTTTCAATGGCAAGCCAGAGCAGACCACGACCGGCAAGATCAACCGCCGTGCCATCATTGATAAGGCCCAGGAGGTGTCTACTCATGACCGTTTGCGCTTTGCTCCCAACATGGGCGAGAGCGAACAGCCCACTACCTCAATGGAGCTCAAGTTGCGAGGTCTGTGGTCGCAAGTGTTGAAGGTGGATTTGGAAGACATTGGTAAGAATGACAGCTTCCTTCGCCTTGGAGGTGACTCTATCTCCGCGATTCAATTGGTGTCGCTGGCTCAGCAGCATGACATCAACCTCACAGTTGCCATGATCTTCGCTACTCCTCAGCTTTGCCAAATGGCCGCATCAGTCCGATCCGATGAGGTTATTGAGGAGTATGAGACTACACCCTTCAGCATTATGCCTGGTGATGATAAGGATGCTGTTATTCGTGAAGTCCAAACCCAGTGCAGTCTTTCGGATTCCGCAGTGGTTGAAGATGTCTATCCTTGCACAGATTTGCAGGAGGGTTTGATGGCTCTCAGCATTACCCAACCAGGATCATATGTTGCCAAGCACGTTTACAGATTAGCACCAAGCGTCGATATTGAGCGCTTCAAGGCCGCCTGGGAACAAACTATGGACATTTGCACCAGTCTTCGCACCCGTATTGTTCTCTACGAAGGCTCTGCCATTCAGGCTGTCATTAGCGAACCTATCAGCTGGCAATCCGACCACAACGATGTGCGTTCCTTCATCATGTCAACGGAAAACTCCATCATGGGCTACGGCTTGCCTCTTTGCCGCTTCGCCGTCATTTCCCAGGATGGTGATAACTACTTTGCACTCCACATGCACCATACTATCTTCGATGGATGGACTCTCCCCTTGCTCATGAACACATTCTTTGCCGCCTACAGTGAGGCCGAACTTCCCTCGCTTCCTCCATACTCGAGCTTTGTCAAGTACATTCGAGACATGGACCATGAGGCCGCAACCGAATATTGGTCTGAGCAACTTCATGATGTCAAGCGAAGTGCATTCCCTGCAGGAACTCAGACGTCTACAGCCAAGCCACAGACGGGCGTGTTGAGCAATTCGATCAAGTTCCCAACTCTTGAGGATGCTTCTATTACCAAGGCATCTGTTTTGAGAGCTGCTTGGGCCATTGTTTTGGCTCAGTACAATGAGTCCGATGATGTTTGCTTCGGCACAACTGTCTCTGGTCGTCAAGCTCCAGTGCCAGGCCTCGATCGCATGCCTGGTGCCACCATCGCAACTGTGCCAGTTCGTGTCAAGTTGGAAGGCGAAAGAAAGCTTTCCGGCTTCCTCGAGGATATTCAGGTCCAATCTTCCGAGATGATCGCGTATGAGCAGTTTGGCTTGCGCAACATCTCCAAAATCAACGCTGCCGCTAAGGAGGCATGCGACTTTACAAGCTTGCTCGTGATTCAACCAGGACAACAGCAAGTTGAATCATCCGACGAAGAGCAGGGCGAAATGCCCATCTTTGCTCCGGCCAACATTGAGGATGTCAGTGCCGAGGAGTTGCTTGATAATTACTTCAACTACCCACTGGTTATCCAATGTGGCCTTCTTCCCGACGGTGTTGATCTCACCTTCATCTACGATCTCAACACCGTCGGACAACACCAACTTCGGGGCTTGTCCCATCAACTTGAGCATGTCATGCAGCAGCTCCTCACCGAGGGAGACAAGCCTGTTGCTGAGATCAACTCTTCATCCGCTTGGGACATTGAATTTGCTCTTGCCTCTAACAATCATGTTACTGAGGCCGCTGACAATTGTATTCTGTCCCTCATTGAGGATCAAGTTTCCAAGAGCCCCAACTCCCCAGCCGTCTCTGCTTGGGACGGCGATTTCACGTACGGTGAACTCGAGCGAGCATCCAACAGGCTTGCTAACCACCTCGTCCGCTCAATGGATGTTTCCATTGGCGACATTGTCCATGTGTGCTTCGAGAAGTCCGCGTGGTACGTCATTGCAATCTTGGCCATCAACAAGGCTGGTGCTACTTGGTCTCCTATCGACCCATCACACCCACCTGAGCGTCATCAACAGATTGTTGGACAAACCGGTGCAAGATTAGTACTTGCTTCCGCTACTACTTCTCCCCAGCTTACTCACCTAGGTGCCAACATTCTAGAGGTAACGCCAGCTTTAGATTCCGAGTTGTCTGCAAACGCCAGATACAGCAAGTACAAGCCAATTCTCTCCATCACACCTCAGGATGCTGCCTATATCCTCTTCACATCAGGCAGTACCGGCGTCCCCAAGGGTGTCGTCATGGAGCATGGAGCTCTGTCCGCATCCATGCTAGCCATCAGCAAGAGATTGGGACTTACTGCAGATGTTCGAATGCTTCAATTCTCCGCCTTTGTGTTCGATGTCTCTATTGGAGAAATTATGGCGTCTCTCATTTCTGGCGCTTGCATTTGTATCCCATCCTTTGATACCCAAATGAACTCCCTTGCAGCTTACATCCAGGAAACCGGAGTTACATGGGCAATGATGACCCCTTCATTTGCCCGAACCATCAAGCCGGAGCAAGTTCCTAACCTTGAGCTACTCGCACTTCTCGGAGAAGCCATCAGTCGCGATGTCTTTGAGATGTGGTTTGGCAAGCTTCGTCTGGTCAACGCTTACGGTCCTACCGAAACCTGTGTTCTAAGCACAACCCATGAGTACGCCTCTATTGATGAATCGGCTTTGACAATTGGCCGACCCCTTGGTGGTGCACGATGCTGGATTGTTGATCCCGAAAACCCTCAACGCCTGGCCACTACCGGATGCCTTGGCGAACTCGTTATTCAAGGACCTACCTTGCTCCGCGAGTATCTCGCCGATCCCACCAAGACCGCAGCAGCGACTGTAACCTCTCTTCCTGAGTGGGTTCCAGACTGCAAGTCTCTCCAATGGAACCGCTTCTACAAGACTGGTGACTTGGCCTTGTACAATGCTGATGGAACAATCCAGTATTCCGGCCGTAAGGATACCCAGGTCAAAATCCGTGGATTGCGTGTCGAATTAGGTGAAGTCGAATACCATATTCGCAAGAACCTTGACGGCATCCATCAGGTCGCAGTCGATGTTTTCGAATCAGAAACCGGAACTAATTTAGTTGCCTACCTGTGCTTCGATGATGCTACTCAGCAGTCCAACCTCATGACCAGCAAAGATAGCGAGAACATGTTGCTACCACTCACTGACGATATGAAGGCCAGTGTAGCAACTCTTCTTGACAGACTGAGCGTTCTGCTCCCCAAGTACATGGTGCCAACTCTTTTCTTCCCTTGCAACTTCATGCCTCTCATCACTTCTGGAAAGATGGACCGAAAGTTGCTCCGCAAGGTAATCTCTTCCCTCGACCGACAAGCACTAGAGGGCTACGTTGCTACGCAGCGACTACCTTTCCGTGAATGCACTACCGATATTGAAGTGTGGATTCGCGAACAATGGGCCAAGACACTCAACATCTCCGCCGAGTCCATCAGCGCCAATGACAACTTCTACCACCTTGGAGGTGATTCCATTGGTATCACTACTATTTCACGATTCATCCTCAATGAGTACAGCGTCTCTCTCGGCCTCTCACTGATCAACAGCAAGCACACTACAATCAACAACATGGCCCAATTCGTTGAAAATGCCCAGAAGGGAGAGGAGATGGAAACACACGAAGAGATGGACTTGGCTGCCAAGATTACATCAATCTCCAGCTCACCCGCTCTTTCCAGCCCGCAGAACATCATTGCTCAACCAGTTACTACTCTGCCTGGGCAATCTACCATCTTCCTCACTGGTGCCACTGGTTTCCTTGGTACAGAGATTCTCAAGCAATTATTGCGTAACAACAGTGTCAAGAACGTGATTGCTTTGGTGCGTGCTAAGACTGCCGCTCACGGCATGGAAAGAATTCAGGATACCGCAAAGATTGCAGGCTGGTGGCGCGATGAGGATGTTGACAGGGTGGAAGTTTGGACTGGTGATTTGGCTAAGCCGCGCATGGGTCTCGATGGCACACAGTGGACACGCCTTTCTAACGGTGTCGACGCCTTTGTTCACAACGGTGCCGTGGTCAACTGGAACGCAGATTACGACAAGCTGTACGCTCCTAACGTCAACTCTACACTCGACCTGCTCAAGGCAACGGCAACATCCCCCGCCAACCCCAAATTTGTTTTTGTCTCTGGTGGTACCATGGCCGATCCTCGAGAGAACCGTGACGCGGCTCTCGCTATGCTCAACAAGTCCCACGGTTACTCTCAGACCAAGTTCGTTTGCGAAGCTGTCATTGAGGATCTCACCCAGAAGCTTCCCGAGGGTCAAAATCGTGTCTCAACTGTCAAGCCTGGCCGTATCATTGGTAACGCCGAGAATGGTGTCGCCAATGTTGACGATATGATTTGGCGTGTGGCTGCTACAGCCGCATCCATTCAGGCTTACCCCGAGGAATCCATGGACAACTGGATGTACATTGAACCCGTTAGCTCTGTTGCTTCTACCGTCCTTAACCAGCTCTTCATCAACGACGGTCTTGAATCGTTTGTCAAGGTCAAGGGCGGCATGCCAGTTCCTGTCTTCTGGGATCTCATCAACTCGGAACTCGAGACACCATGCAAGCCTATATCTTGGGAGCAGTGGTATCAGCTTGCATTTGACTCCATGAATGCAGTTGGCGACAAGCACCCATTGTGGCCTGTGCAACACTTCCTTGGCTACCTGGGTGCCCCTAGAACGCCTGCACAGCTCGCCGCAGAATCTTCTGAGCACAAGCAATGGCACGCCGCCGTTAAGAGCAATGTCAGCTACCTGAAGGATATTGGATTCATTCAGTCATCGGTGGAAGGATTCGGCAAGGTGCAGCAGGAGAATACGATCAAGCGTATGCATTGATAGATGTTTCGAGGATTCTGGCAGGGGTGTTAGACAATGAAATTCACTCTCTATTTCCTTTTATTTACCTATTTTCATTTCTCTCTTAGATAGTCATCCATTTCCTTCATCCAATTTTACTCTTCACATAGCCACACTCATTAGATAGCCAATTTTCTTTTCAATTTCATAATACAACCTGTTCCAAAAACTATCATCTTCATCTTGACAACAATTGTGCTCTTCAAAGTAAGTCATGTGCGGCTTGATTGTGAAATGTCGAAATCCCTTATAACACAATTTGAGCCAAATGAAACACCCGAATCATAGAAAAGTTCGTGATATCCTTTGACGAACACCACCCAGAAATTCACACTTATCACATGACATAAGAATCCACAGAGCATATATTGGACTTTCATGACGCCCAAAATATCCACAAAAGTCCCCTCAGCAGGAAAGCTCCAAGTGTCTCTCAGCGCTCGCATGGTCCATACTGCCCACTATCACCCGGATTTCTGTCGTGGGTATTGTGCGGGGGCTTGTTCAGCTTTTTGATCTTGAACTGCAAACTGGAAAGAAACATTTGGCAGTTCTCTCTCATATAAATCCACTCTCCACCACATCCATCTCCTTTTCCACATTATGAGAGGAGCGCCATGAGCCTGGTCGGTTAAACTTGGGCGCACCTTTTCGCACCCCTTACATATGTCACCATCTGCCAACCCTTTCTATCTGCAAGTTTCTCAGGCTCTGCATATT
The DNA here is from genome assembly GCA_004303015.1 of Cladobotryum protrusum. NCBI lineage: Eukaryota > Fungi > Ascomycota > Sordariomycetes > Hypocreales > Hypocreaceae > Cladobotryum > Cladobotryum protrusum. The sequence continues at coordinate 1,469,258 of RZGP01000004.1, forward strand.
ACAGAGGATGGAGTCTAAGAATTCACACCATCTATAAGCTAACAAACATAAAGCAATTCCGGTATCTGATTCGCTTCTTAGTATAACAACAAGAGTAAGGCTCATGTACAATGTTACAAGCTACATAAAACCATACAATACAAGAGGTTTGAGACCGATAAACACAGGAAGTTGCAGAGCTATGTAGGTGCCAGAAACATCGAAAGCATTCAGCAACAACGGGAATATCCGGCAACATGAGGAATCCATAGCAATGACAGAAACGGCCAGCAGATACACCAAAGAAATTACGAAAGAAAAACCTACCATTAAAAAACAGTTTATTTCCATCTCATATACTACTAGCTATCTCAAGATGGAGGCTGCAAATATGGACTCTTTGCCCGTCTGGGGACAATCAATGACTCATGGCCGGCGAGAATGCTAGCCCCATATCCAAGAATGTTTGGCCGAAAGGCCATAACCTCTGCCATAGTGTATTTTCGAAACAACTGCCATGCAATCAGATGGGGGCTGGAAGAAATATATGCTCAGCACAGCTCTCGCCGACCGCTATCACCGCCTGGTCCAGAACCAGATCGCCCCTATCAAGGAAAGAGAGGAGGAAGCACAAAAAGAGGTCCTCCGCAGCCAGAGAGGGACCCAAAGGGGACGAAGAGCGCGATAACAATCGAGCGCCACCATCGGAGCAGCCCCAATCGGATCCTCCCTCTGCCAAGAAAAAGCGTAAGAGGGACAAGAAGCCGGAGAAAAACGCGGAGCAGGAGGACGAACAAGCGGATGACCAAGCTCCTCTGCCCGATACGCCCACGAAAAAGAAGAAGCGTAAGAGAGTCGCGGAACAGGAAGACGAGCGAGCTTAATCCTCGCCCCAGCCGTCGTCACCTTTCTAATCCCTGGACTATCAGGGTATCTCTATTTATGCCGCCAGCGGCGATGATTGCAGATACCCACGCTTATTTGGTCGTATTTCCCCTAGACCAGTCGTTAGCCAAGAGTTTGGTCACGAGAATACCTTGACCAGCGAGGAATGGAATAACGGATAGCCTGCTCTGGCGGGGATGTACCGCCAGTGGTACTGCTATCCTATCCCATTTGAATGCCCTAGCGTGGACGATTCTCGTATGGAACAAATGATCCAAAGGTTCCAGACCAAGGGAACCCCTCGACTCCCTGGATGTACTCTTCTGTTCGTGGGTCTAGAGGATAGCCCAACTAACCCTGTGCTGGCGGGTTTGGTCGGTATGAATAACACATTCGAATTCTTATCCAACGCATCATTAAACACTGTTTAATGAAAGCAGACCCAAAGTTTTAGGAACCAACATAAGCTTTCGCAGACAAACATCATTGATTAGCATTATATGAATTAAACTAATGGTTGAATGTGCTTAAACTATGGCCAATGATGCTACCTAAATACGCCACCAAAGTGAGTCTCGAACCCCGGACGTGACATATAAATAGACAGCTATTCCCATTTTCATCTGTTTTTCCCTCCCATTCACAACTCAATACACCTCTTCACCATGCTTACCCCGCTGGAGACACTCGTCGCACGAAAGCCACTCCTTCGTCATGAAATCCTTCATTTTATTCGCACCAAGCTTGAAGGTGAACACTGCATAAACATTTTCCGCCGTGCGACACAATTCGTATATATGCCTTGCACTCTGCAGCTTCAGAACTCCGAGCAGGAACTCCCATGCGAAGGCTTTCTTCACCAGGATGTTCTTAACATGAAATATGATGAGGCTGAGGATCTTTGCAATAAGACAGTACCGATGTACATTATATATGATAAAAAAGAATGTACACTACTGTCTCTGCTCAGACACTCACTCCACAATTGGCTCTATAGCAATTGGTTCCATCCGTATCAAAGCGAGATCGATTACCAACAATTCATCGCAAAATTGATATTCCCAACTCATTTTCCAGAAGATATATCGATCAACACACTTATTGACATGATGATTTCGCTGAATAGCATGATCTGTACTCAAGTCAAGGCAGTAAAACAGAGAGCCAGGGAGCATCCGCATGAGGTTGAACTGCGTATCTGGAGAGGCAAATCGATTGAGAGATCGCTTCGAGAGCAAGAATTCTTTTTACTCCAGCCACTCTTTCGAGCTGTCATCATCGTCGTGTCTATTGACGACTATAGCATCGACCTTATGGACATTGGTGAACTCCCTGTCTTCATCATACGCACGGGTTCTGAGGAGGGTTTAAGCGCACCAATTACGTTCGACTCCGTCTCCAATCAAACAATCGAGCATGTATCCGACAAAGCCATTCGGACTTCTCTTCGAACGGCATACGAATTCATCACGCATCTTGAAAGCCGCGAGATCTCCACTTTCGGTCGACAACCCGATCCTGAAGAGTCAACACAGAATCTCTTTGAACGAGGCGGCCCCTTCGATCGCAGTTTTTGGGAGGAAAACATGTCGATTCTTGGATGGGATGGTGAGCAGGTTCAAGGGCCGAGTTCCCGATGGGTTGATCTGGAAAAATATCCCGAGTGGACTGGCGCCGGTGCTCACAATGCCAAGTATTGCCGTTCATGGGAGGAACGCGAACGCCGGGTTGCCAATGAAGAATTGAAGAAACAAGAAGACAGCAAGTCAAAATAATCACTGTCTACTTATGACTGCGCACTTGTTGGTTATGTACTCCAGTGATCCAGTTAAGGGGCCAAAGAGGTTCCGAGACATGGTATTTGATGATTGACTGCATGTATTTGCCCAAAAGAATCCTGTATCATTGAAATGCAAGAAGAATATAGTCCTAATCTTGTCCGACTGCCGTCCGTACATATATGAGTAATTTACACGTAATAGAAACTTTGAATGTGCCGCACTATAATTGACTCAAGATCCTTCAAATAACGTAAGATTGAATATGCATTGGGCTGGGCGAAAGTATGAGGCATATCGGCATATTCTGTCAATGTAACTGCTGAGAGGAATATGTAAGATGTTTTTGGCCCGGGATGTGGCATGCTGACAGGATGGAAGACTCTTGAGAATGACTTCAGCTCGATTATCTTGTTAGACATTATAAGTTTTATCCCTTTATATTTGATAGATCCTAATCTAAGAAATCACAAATTCATAATGGCAGGGTTGGCTTACCTGAGAAATAACGTACAAAAAACATCCATTTATAAGGGAAAGGTACAAGATATGGCTCGTAATCAGTCTCTGGCAAGAGACCCGACAGGTTGGCCAGCATCGTAATCTTACTTCATTCTTCTACTGACCAGATATACCATTTATTCATTCAATCTTCATATATACTCAAGTTCGAAAATGACCGAAATAGCATGTGCTTCTTCACCAGGCGCCATCCCCCCTCCCCGAAAACGCCCTCCCACTCCTCCATTGTGAGTATCCGGATCCCTATATCCCATGCTCGAATGAAGCCTGATCCGCGGAGAAAACATTCTCGGCTTTTACTCAAGTCGTCGAGAGGCCGTACGTATCCACCCGGAGGTTGATATTTTGCAATTTCATCCTTCTCAGTGTGCATGTTTGATGTAAGGTTCACCTTCATGTCCAAGACGGAATCCTGCACGAACTCTCTTTGACCGCTAATCACATCCCAGAGCCCCTTTACTCGATGCTTATACCATATCTACAGTATCACATATTAACCCTCTCTTGATTAAAAGTGGCTGCAATCTGTGTGATATGAGCAGTTGCATAAGATTGTGCCATTGATCAATGAACGTATTCCCAAGTCTGGGCATGACCGAGCCGCGTCGCCATATCTTGCACATATCAGCATAATACAAATCGTCGGCAATTCCCAGATATTTTCAACTCCATGTTTTTCATTGCTATCCTGTGACTTCATCGGCAAAGTGAATACTACTTCGGAGCTCTACTGGTGCCTTTCTCTGCGCTCCATACGCGTCATCCATGGCCATGATATTGATACCCTTTTGACAGATTTAGGTTGAGGGGGTGAGGAAAGACTTAATATGACTATGAATTGTATTCCATTGTTGTACGTAAAAAGATATTCGTTGAGCCCACGCATTCATAGGTTCGTGGTCTTGGTCATGATGCGTACAAGTAAAATCTTCTACTGCCCTAACAGCACCCAGATCTTTGTGTTTTATGGTATTTCAGCCCGATGCAACTATAAACCAGTATTAAAACCCAATATTTCATTGTCACCTTTCAATTCCTCACACCATCAATCTCTACTCTAACTGCTATAAACTGTTCTTGGGTTTGTTTCGCGTTGCAGGGTAAGCAGTTGATGCGCATAAGCTCAACCAAGCCTTTTTGCCGGCAGTGACGCGATGACCGTTCAGCAGTAATCGTATACAGACTCTCGTCGCGCCGCACTAGGAAGGTATTGAGGCAACAGCTATGCTAATGCAAAAGACATACGTAAACAGACAGGAGTTTCGTGTAATTAGCATTAACAGACCGTTTGTCCTCTCTCATCTCAAGCTTCAGCCAAGGTGCTCTATGTTATTGCTAGCTACAACACTCTACTGTTTTAGTGTCACTATGTGACACCCTGGTATTTGTACAGACTTGGATGTATTTATTCACTTGTGGGTTGTGCCGAGTGTACGTCCTCGAGTTTCTCTGTACGCAACGCTTATTACATGGGCAATTGGCATGGTTGGAAAAACATTATACTACTTGTAAGAGGAAGGCATCAAACCCCTGCTTACTTTAAAAGGAAGACCCCTTTATCATTCGTTTCCCCTTAGAGAAACTTGCACCGTGTAAAGTTGAACCCTTACCCTTGAGCATTTTACCCCAAACATACCTGCACCTACCGAGTACCGGTATTAAGATTGACCTTCAGCTGTAGATTAAGATCCATTCTTGGGCCCGCTACGGTATCCGAGCAACCAAGAAAGCGAAATAATAAGAAGACACCAAACCAGAGAGCATTTTGTAATCATTTAGATGATGGATAAGGCTATCATAAAGATAGGGAAATAATACAGAATAGTGGTTATGTACATCGATCTTTTGTGTTCAGCATTCTGGTATTCATTCCAAGTTCCTCAATTGGGCGTTATTAACATCCCGAATTAGCACCCCCCCCCCTGCATCAGCTTCACCCTGCTCTCGGTATCCAATCATCAGCACCGCTACCGATTGACTATTTACTGTATGGCTATTCCCTCTAATGGGCGGATCGTTTAAGCGGAACCTATATTCTGGGATGGCGAAGGAGAGAACAAAATATAATGCATACCTTTATGCCCCAATTAAGTACCCAATGTCGTGCTTCTTCTGTACCCTACATAACCTGGTCCACGTTCTCATCGACTGTGTTTGGTGTAGCAGTTCTCCAAACGTGGACCAGGGGTTACGCCGGTCATCTTCTCTGAGACAGAAAATACGGATGATGTAGCAATTTATAGGGGTTAATTGCTGTGCGGCAATTAACGGTTCTGTTTTTTGCGAGAGATGGGATGCGAGCAAGATGACAAACTGTTACTCTGATCCACAATATTTGGAACATCCGCAAGCATCAATCGTCAATCAGCAACTTGCTTGCCAGAGAGGATGGCGATGCAGGACCGGGGTCGAATCGTCTGGAAGCTTATATGGTGATCAGAGGGCCACTGTCAATATTCTAAATGCTGCACGACTACGCCACATCTCTCAGCAGATATCTTGACTGTGACGTTTCTTTATTCAACTGGTTGGATGAAGCTTTGCGCAGCTGCTCATGGTAATTTCGGTCGCGACTCCAGTTTGCCGCGGTGTTTGCCCGGCTCTCCCCCTGAATTCCATTCCATCAACACGATTTGGCAGCGATTTCGCATTGCCCTTGGGTTACTTTGACAGGTTCCAGTGCCATTGCGATATACTAATCGAGTAAATTGACGAGGCAGCACGTTAAAGCGAAGCATCATGACTGCCTCAACGGTGGAGAGCGGACATGGCCATGTAGCCACCCAGCGGGACTCACTTGACTCACCAGACTCACCAATTGACACCGGCTCGGCGATGTCAGTCAACGATAAATCGGAGGATGCTGATCTGGCCGATGAAGACCACCATAAATCTCCTGAGCTATCGCTTGTGCAGACGTGCATTGTCATATTTGGCTTGTCGGGAGTGAATTTCAGCACCAGTATGGCCGCAGGCTTATTGACGGTCGGACTGCCGGTTATTGCCAAAGACATCAATCTTCCGAAGCATTTACTTCTCTGGTGAGCAACTACCCCCTTCGACACTGAGCATCTCATACGTATCCTAGTAGTAGTTTCGTATAGTAGGAGAGACTGACAGTTTTGACACCACAAATGCTGACCTTGTTGCCATCGTAGGCCTTTATCCGCATATGCGTAAGTTTCATGTATCCCCGGATAATGTAATTCCAGTTTGAATCCCCATGAAAAAGGCTTGGCAAACAACTGCTTGAGAATGGTCTAACGTGAACTTTCTCAAGGCTTACGTGCGGTTGCTGCTTGCTTCTGGCCGGCTCTATTGCCGATAGAGTAGGAGACCGGACCGTCAACCTCGTTGGCGCAGTTCTGATGATTGCTGGGATTGCCGGTACTGGTCTCGCGAATACCGGTATACAGCTTATTGCGTTCCGCATTCTGCAAGGCGTCGGCGTGTCCATGTGTCTTCCCACCTCTGTCAGTATTCTCACCCGGGCGCTACCACCCGGACGGTCTCGCAACATCGGTTTCTCATGCCTTGGGACTACTCAACCTCTTGGCTTCGCTATCGGTATGGTCATGGAGGGTGCCTTGGAAGAGTTTGCTCAATGGCGATATGGATATTACATCTGCACCGGTATTCTCGGCATATTCACCGTGGCAAATTGGATCAATCTACCAGGAGATACACGCTTGCTCCGAGTACCCCTTCTGACTTCCCTGGCAACTGGTATCGACTGGGTTGGAGGTTTGATAGCGGGTTCTGGCCTGGGACTCATCTTATACATCTGCGCGTGCGTACCTCGTTTGTTTCTTTGTTCGCGGGAACATCATACTGTCTTCAGTTTCAATTGCAATGGCTAAGTCATTGTGTAGTGTCATATCGGAAGACGTTCATCTACTCAGGCACATAGGTAACGCGATAGCCCTGGCTCTTGTATTTCTTCTTGTCCCCGCCTTCTTCCTCTGGATGAACCGGCAAGAAAGCCTCGCAAGACCAGCTCTCATCCCAAACTCAATCTGGAGAAACCGCGTGTTCCTGGCTATTAGCCTTGCAGTCTTCCTAACTTGGGGAGCGTTTCAATCATCCTTGTTGATGATGAGTTTCTTGTGAGTCCCAATCCCTACGCATACAGAAAATGCCGCCCTTATAAGCTTGGTGCTCTAACCTGTATCTTATCTAGCTTCCAAAAAGTGCAACAAGTCTCGCCGATGACAGCGTCTCTGCGGCTTATCCCTGACGTCGTGGTCGGCATCGTCCTCAATCCGGTCACGGCTCTTTGTGTACAATATGTCAAGTGCTCCAAGCTTCTAGCAGGCTCAGCTTTAGTCGCAGCGGCCTCCCCAATTCTAATGGCAATCGTAGACCCTGCGTGGTCATGGTGGATCTGCTCATTATGGGCCGTCGCGCTTGGCCCTGTTTGTGTGAATGGTGAGTTGAATGGCGCAGTCCATGGTATTCCCATGTCGTTGAAGACTGACTTTGGCAAATTAGTTCTGTTCACCATAGCCCACATTATCATCACGGATATCTTCCCATCCGATATGCATGGATTAGCTGGCGCTGTATTCCAAACCATGTCGCAGCTTGGTTCCTCGCTTGGCCTTAGTATCATCGCCATCATCTCCAGTTCCGTCACAAGAGCGTCAAAAGTCGAGGATAAGACGTCGCCAGAGGCGCTTCTGGAGGGCTATCGGGCTGCTTTCTGGACGTGTTTCACAATGATGATTCTTTCTGCCATCAGCGCTAGTGGGCTGAGAAACCTGGGCAAATTGGGCGCGGCCACTACCAAATAGCGTTGTTGAAGATGAAGATTTGCACATATGTCTCTGATTGGGGTAACCATGGCGGTACATAGTTCCTGTCAATTGTTCAATACATAGCTACAAATGCCTAGTTTAAGTCTGGATATCCTCTTGAAAAGATATTCTCACTGTCGTACTTCTTCTTCACCTTCCTCAGCCGCTCCGTTCCAGCTTCACCAAAGATATCCAGAGTATTGCTATCAATAGGATGAGAAAAGTTCATATAACCTCCCTCGAGGACCTCACCACTGTTATTAAAGTCTTGCAGATACTCTTCTTGCCACTCCCTCGCAGTGTCAAGGCTGCAATCACCATTCAATGATGCTGCCCCGACGATGCCAACCGTGAGGTGGGGTCTTCGGTTTGGAAAGACTGCATCAGGGTTTGGCGCTGTGCTTGGCCCATGCGCGTTATGTATAATCAACAATGAGCCCTCCGTGATGACGGGATGTTGACCCACGATCTCGGCAAACTTTGGAGTCAGACCCTTCAAGAGCTTGGATCTCAAGGTGAACTCTGTAAGGGGGGCAGTAGATCTGATCTCTACGGTGAATTCGTATGGCCTCTCTACCTGGCTGTCAGCTGACTCCCTTTCAGGAGGTCTTCAATCGATTTGACTTACTTTCTGTCACGGTATTCACCATAACGTCTCCCATACTGCATATTTGTTCAAGAAGCCTTTTCCCCTCTTGTAAATCTCCGGTCTCCTTCCCTGGTCCCTGTGTCCAATTAAAGAGGCAAATAAGCACCGGCCCAACGTCTGGTAATTTGGCGGCTAAAAACTCCCCTGAAAACTCATCGGGATGATGAAGCTTTCCAATTTGCGCCAAGACGTTCTCAGCATCCTTTGGGGGAAATACAATAGTTCCTCCAAGCATGTTTGGGATTGCATATGTCCTGATTCGTATCTCGACGACCACACCAAGCACACCAGTGCCTGCTCCTTTCAACGCCCACAATAATTCCAGATCCTGATCTGTGTCCACAACCTCTCCATCAGCCGTCACCAAGCGAGCGCCCAGTATTTGATCGACTCCAAAGCCATATGTTCCCTGCAAGGTGCCATATCCACCACCGGTAGCCCATCCTACGTAGCCCACCGTGCTACTCCATCCTGTGGGTGTCATCAAATCATGCTTGTCAAGAAACTCGCTCAGGGTACCGATCAAAGTGCCTCCACCAACTCTGGCGGAGGCCCTGTCGCTGGCAAGAGAGATGCTGCTTAAAGAACGCAGATCAATAACAACTCCGTTCGAGATGAGTGAACGACCGTTTCCGTCATGACCTCCTACACGGATTGACAGGGATATAGGTGGTCTCGATTGCGAGCAGGCGCGCACCACAGCGGCAACCTCTTCCTCCGAGGTAGGACACACAATAGCCCAAGGTGTCTCCGTTACTCCTATATTCTGGACCGCTCGTCGTTCTTCAAACCCCGCGTCAGCTGGCGTAAAAATAGCTAGGGAGGGGTACTGGTCCAGGACTGGGAGAAGCTGTGAAATATGCCTCTCCACATTACTGCGTGATGGGATTGATGAATTAGCCATCGTGTTGTTGCTTTCTTCTATTTTCTGAATTTTCCAGGCGTTTGCGTGCGTTATTTTGTTTTGTTTTTTTGGAAGAAAGCATTCGAGACAAACAGGAGGTGAGCATCGACTTTTGATGTCTTCCAGGATCGCTGGCCTTTAGTAAGAATGAGAAGTCGGAAATATGCAGTCTTGCATGCGGTTTTAAGTCAAGTTTTCGAACACCATAATTCCGTACGTTGGATTGCCTATCAAACGCCATACTCATTGTGGATCATGTACGATGTGTGTCTCAAATTATGTGCTCCGAACGACATAGGCAGGTCATGACTCGACGGGATGCTATTGGATATATACAAACAAGATAAGCATTAATTCAAGCTCGATGTAACTGCATACCTTCTTCCCCTCTTTTCATAACTATTACTGCTAATACTTTCTCCAGGCATGGTCGTGATTGGGTGATGTTATGAGTTTCTCAATAATCTAGACTGAGAGCAACGAAGCCGGTTAGTGGTGAGAGGAGAAACCTTTTGCTCTCCACAGCTTCGGGGTCTGCTTACACTGATGTTTCAGCGCGGTAACCAAGAGAATGCTGTGAAGAATATCCTCCTAGACCCTTCCAACCAATGCCTGAACTGTGCTCATCCCACTGTTCCGCTAGTATTTCTTTAAGCTCCTCTATTGTCCCGGGGATTCCTTGTGGGGGATTAATCCTTATTTTCGATTCGATCTTGAGGATACTGGAGTATCCATGACGCTTACGGAATGTGCTCATGGAGACTGCCGAAATCCGATCCCTGCCAAGTGGTAGTTTCCAGACCGGCTTACTTGTCAGACGCATATCGGGTGTCAGCCTGAAAGCTTGGGCTTTGGACTCGACCTCTGTGTCTGAGCCACAAACCAGTTCCCAACAGCTCTGCGTCATAGTCTCTGCAAGAAAAACACCAAAGGAATCTCCATTTTTCGTGTAGATGACACCGCCCCTCTCCCCCTTGGCGAGATGTCCAAAGAGCATACCTGTCTTTTTTACAGTGACCGAGCCGAATTTGTGCGCCATTTTGTATCCAGTATCGGGTCTCGGAAGACCACTTATACTGAAGAAGGTGTTTTTGCCTTGATCCCATAACGATTTATCGTTTAGAGGCTCGTGCGATCTCATCAGAATCGTTTGCATGGCCGCACCTTTCTCGTCATCTTCAGATTCAAAATACACCAGCCCTAGCTCAGAATTGGCTCTTTGGAATTGTTCACTGTCTACTCTCTTTTCAATAACAAGCCCAACTTTCTTACTCCTCATGCGACAGTTGAGGATTGCTATCTTAAAGGTCTCAGGCAGCGTAATCATAATCTTGGGCCCGCCATCGCCAAACGATGTCGTTTCGATAGATGGAAGCGGGTTGCCACTCCATCCCATTACCGGGAGGGTAATTTGAATGCCTTTGTTGGTAGTGAAAAACGGCTGGGTATGACCATGATCGTTGGCCTTCAAGACGGCCCGGGAGTCTTCGAAGCAGGCCGGCGACGGAGCCAACAAGCCGGAAGCCGTCTTGTCGGCAATTCCCCAGGCAAATAGGGACTGATCATCGGATCGTTTCATTATCTCTTCTTGAAGACGAATGAACGCCATCTTGCCTTCTCCGTAAACCAAGGGCATCGTGACGCCGAAAAGGCCAAGTAAGCAATATGCTTCATCTTCCAGACGAGTGGTCTGCCGTTTCGCGGCCCAAGACATGCGCTGAGCGACGCTATACTCGGATAGCTTGCCATTGAGGAGCAATTCCTGATCTATGCCGGTGACGAGGGACAATATGTGGACTTGATCATCTCTGCTTCCTATCTCCTTCCATTTTGAATCGAAGAAGATTACGATTCCCGGTGCAATAAGTTCCTGGAGGGTCCAACCACGAGTGAACCAGCGACTTTTATGGAGTACTCTGGGGTCCCTGTCGAATGCGGCACTTTCAATGTCTTCAAGGTAGGCATAGCATACGATGGATTTACGATACCAATTAAACATGGAATTGATGGCTTCGGCAAGCTCAGCAGAACTGGTCTTGTCAATACAGCATGTATCAATCCACTGCTTTGTTAATCACAATTTTTACCAGCACTTGATATGCTATGGAAGTGCTTGTACTTACCACATATCCGAAGCCATCTCTTTTGGCTTGTTCGCAGCATCCCAAAATCTTTTGATACCCTTTGCGACGATCCGCACGTGTTTCCTGAATGTCCAAAAATGACACCTCTTCCTCGCCCCATGTGTGGGAGAGAATGGCGTACGGTGGCGTGTTGCTCTCGTTGAATTCCTCGATTTCCCGTGTGTGAACGTTGAGGAGTCGCATTGTATAAGCATTTAAAGCCGGTGGGCGGTTACAACATATGATATCCAAGTGTATTTTTGTTGATTAAGTAAAGGGGCAGATGAGCATTACGAGGACAGAGGTTGGCACGGTTTGTGTTTCCCAAGAGACGCAAGGTATCGAGCCAGGTCACAGTTAAGTTGAGCGCAGGTAGGGGTAACGTCAGGTCGTCGCCTAAATGCGAACCTGCGAACCGCTCGATGCGGGGTCAGTGACTTGGAGGATGCGATGCTCATTGGTGACAACGTAGATGCAGGGCTGACGGGTGACTAGGCTCTATCAATGTTCGCTGGACTTTGATTGCTCTTATTCTGCTGATCCCTCTCGGCACTCGTGATCACTCCTGTTGCCTGTGGTCTGTTCCATTGGTTGTGATCCCCCGCAGCGCTTGTAATAGATTACACTTTTAAAAACAGATGGGACCTTGTTTCGGACCAAAACTGAAAGCCACAATAGTTGGCTAGAAAAACGTGTTATGCGAGGTGAGCGCATGCGGCTGATGAGGGCCTGACGAGAAACACTACGTACATATCAAGGTGGAAAAGGTTGCTCGTGTGTATCTACAAGATACTTGCAGCAATGTCTCTCAGCTCCTATAACTATATTCAATGCTTAAAATTCATTTATTCTGTTCTTGAATCCCCACCTATTACTCTGATGTGGGGGTTTCATACAGCTTCAACACTGCTCATATTTCTCACCACTCTTTCATCTCACAGTGATAAGAATGGCCTAGGTAGTACTTCTTGAAGATGAGTACTTGATATTGGTTGTATTTCCTTCCTCCTCAACGTTTCGGGTAGAAGACAGCTCCTCTGCTCCTTTTCCACTGCGCATCTCCCACAGCAACCAGACAGCCAGGCCTTCTGGCCTTCTAATGGTATCGAGCCTTTTTAGATATCCTAGGCACTTTGTACTCCAGTATGCATGATTTCAGGCAGTTACAATGTTGGGGTACGGGTCATGAACCGGTAGTTTGTGTGCTTAGGACGGCAGGCAGAGCTCTTGATGTTTGCTAAGGACCACTTTCCTCAGGACCTCGGGCCAAGAGGCATATCATTCCTTCGTTTCATCAGCTTTCTCAACATTCTTCTCTTCTTTCCATCTGATCATCAACATTCTTCATCGATCACAATGTATCGAGGTATTATTATCATGACAGCCCTGTTGGCTGGGGCTACCAACCTGGTGGGTGCTTTCACGATACCCATCGAGCCGGTGACCCCAAATACATATCCCTCGACTTCGATATCTCACACAATCAAAGAGGAGCCATGTGCAAAGGCCAGCAGGTTGTGGGAGGCTCAGAAGGATGAGAATCGTATGTCTGTCTACATTTTTTGTTTACTGTAGTTGACGCTGACATGGACCAGCTGAAATCGTTATCAAGATTCCTGCTGCACTTGCATACGAGTGTCTCCACTCTGTTCCAATCAACAATACCGCGGCACTTGAGCTTGTCGACTCCATCGAACCATATCTTGATTTCCAGTCGAGCACTGCGTATATTAGAGACCCGCCCAAGGGCTATCCATTCCCTCCTCATGACATGTTTGCCGAGTTGAACAAAATCAGATCTAAGCTGAGGCGAGGGAAATATGGCGGCGAATACGCTTTTCAGGAGGACCTTTTTAATGTCTTCGTGAAAGCACATGATGGACATGTAGTCTTTGTTCCTGATTTGATGGGGAAAGTCTTCTTGTTCCAGCGCCCATTATCGCTCGTTTCTGTGAGTAAAGATGGCAAATCTTTACCAGTTATCAAATTATACGGTATGTAAACACGCTTTTCGGGTTTTTTAACACCCCAATGCTAATGGATTGCCAGACGATGTGGTGTCAGCACCAGAGAACTCATCCGTTGTCAAAAGAATAAATGGTGTGAAGGCAGTCAAGTACATCAACACCAAATTAGCCACGTCATCATCTGCACAAGATCTTGATGCCGCTTACAACTCCATGTTCTATTCTCTTGCCAGCTATGCCGCCAGCTCCGGACAGACGGGAGCCTTCAACGCCAGCTTCCCATCCACTCACTTTTATCCTGGTCCAATCACTACGCTTACCTTTGCCAATGGCACCCAGAAGACTGTGGACAATCTTGCCATGGTGATGGAAGGCTTGAGAGGTGTGAAAGATGGCGCTTCACTCTACTCTAAATATTGCGGTTCTACGCATAATCTTCCCAGAATGCCTCCTAACGAGGTTCCTCGCCAGATTGGTAGTAATGGTAGAGTTCCAAATTACCCCACACCTATAATCTCAACCAGGGATGGCCTTGTCTCTGGTTATTTTCTGACTGGAAAAGACTTCGAAGATGTGGCGGTTCTTTCTGTTCTTGGCTTCACGAGCGAAGGACCCGAATTCCAGACCACGGTTGAAGAATTTCTTCATGAAGCTGCTCATGCTGGCAAGACCAAACTTGTCGTTGATCTGCAAGCGAATCCCGGTGGTGTCATTCACTTAGGATATGAGTTATTCCGCCAACTCATGCCAAATATTGTCCCAGATGGCTTTTCTCGCTTCAAAGCAACCCCTCCTTTCATTGACATGGCACATATTTTCAGTGGAAATGTTGATGATTCAAGTGCGTTAGCAACACGTCGCACCCATAGCGTGCCGTTCTCCAGCTCATGGCTGAACTATCGTGTTGATCTCAACAAGACAAATCAACCATTTCTAACCTTTGAGGATAAATTTGGGCCTCACAAGTTCCACAACACGCCATATACGTCCATCTTGCGCTGGGATCTATCCCATCCTACAGCATTTCTCAAAAGCGTGGGCATCGAGATTTCGGGATATGGGAGTAGATCCAATATTCCTCAGCTATTCAAACCCGAAAACATAGTGCTTCTACAAGACGGGGGGTGCGCTTCTACCTGCTCTCTTGTAGCAGAGACATTCCGCCTTCAAACCAAAGTTCAATCCGTGGCTTTTGGCGGTCGCTCTCGACCAGGTCTTATGCAAGGCGTGGGTAACACCAAGGGCGCACAGATGCTACATTTCGCAGCAATCGAATTGATGGCGGCGGAAGCGGTGGACTTGACAAGCGATGATGAAAGGATTAAGCGCCTCTCAAAACTCACCGACCTACCACAGCAGCGCAGTTACAAGACTGCTCTCAATGTGCGTGATCAGATCGCCCGGGATCACATTAACGATGGCATTCCGGCCCATTTTCTGGTTCAACATGCAGACTGTCGCATGTTCTTCACAGAAGCCATGATTACTGATATCAAGGAGATTTGGAAGGCCACTGCCAACGTAGCTTTCAATGGAGGGAAATGTGCTTATGGTAGCATCAAACGTCAGAAAAATAGCGACTCCGATACGGACAATGAGACGAGAACTGAGCGGCCATTGACCATGCCGAGCCAAAGACAGTCGGATCAAATTGAGCGGGCACCCTTGAAGAAATCGGATGACTGGCGAGATCAAATACCTCTTTGGTATATCTTCGCAGGGTTGTTTTAGACACCTCTAAACTCATGTACGAAGAAAAGTATCGTTAGATAGTACTGTTATTGAATCATGAATTTCGTTATATTGCACTCATTGTCTTATGCAGATAGCCCGCCTTCTAGGGATGCCTGCTTGCAGTGTTTATCCAGATATCCAGACATGTTCCAGCATTTCCCTTTTCCCTATCATTCTTTAGGTACTCATACCATTTCCTCTCCATCACATTCCTGGGCATTGCAATAGATATAATTGATGAAGCCCAATGCAGATCCCTTCAACCTTGTACATACCCGCATTCATCATGCTGCCCGGTCAAACCATTCTACATATCATATCCGTGATTCCAATTCTTGGTGACCATAAATACTAGAAAACATATACCCTTATTTCATCACTCTGCAAAATGCAGCTTCACCTTGACGCCTTGGCCGGGACAACTTGTCAATGTGAGTCCATGCCTTAAAGGCCCAACTTGTGAGCCGTCAATGGCATCGATGCGCTGCATCATTCGGACAATGACATAGGCAATCTCGGTTAGCGCGAACTGCTGTCCAATGCAAATTCGTGGTCCACCGTTGAAAGGGAGGTAATCCCAGCCGGGACGACGGTTCTGCCAGCGCTCGGGTTTGAAGATTTCGGCATCAGCGCCCCAGAGATCTTTGCGGCGGTGCATGATGTATACCTGTACGATGCAAGATTAGCAAACCATAGCGATACAGGTGGTGGATTTAGAGGCGGAAGGCTTACCGAGTAACCGACGTCTTCGCCCTTTTGCACGTAAACAGGAGACTGGCCATCTGGGCCACCACCTTTCGGGAGTGTCGTGTCTACGAGTGCTGTGCGAAGATTAAACGGAACGACTGGGTAGAGTCGTAGGCACTCGTGGATGCACCACTGCAAGTATTGGCAACTCTTCAACCTCTCAAACGTAATATCCCTCGGCTTAGAGTACGTTCCGAACTCTTCCAGAATGATGGCCCGCAGGCGATGGAAGACGGACACGTATCGAGGATCGGCCATGACTAAAAAGAACCACCCCAGCGTCGAGGCAGTGGTATCACGACCGGCGAGCAGGATGTTTAGCACTTGAGAGCGAAGCTCGTGTGGGTCTCTTGTTTCCTCTGCGAGGGCACGGAGGAAAACGTATCTCTCATTCTCGGCCGGTTGGGCCTTTTCGTCGTTGATCTGGGTGAGAGTCCTCTGCACAAAGTAGTCGGCAAAGTCGTGCACGTCCTTGACCACGCGACTGAACTCTGGTGTGTGTCCTAGCCAGTACTGGGGTCCCATTCGCGCGGCGATGGCAACAATGTACTGAGACCGATCGAAAGAATAGGCGAAGTCAATGTTCTTCTTACCGTCGGATGGGCTCTCCACTTCCAATTGGCTGTTGATACTCTCTCCAAGCAGGAATTCGGTGGCCGAGTCCAAGGTCAGGCGGAAGAAGAGAACTTGGAGATCGACCAGATCAGTCCATCCATTGGGTGCGAGACGGCGGTCCAAGACAGTCATGAGAGCCTTGACGTGGTCCTCTTCGAGATTGAGGTCGCTGACCTGACCACGGCTGAATTGGGGTCGGAGTAGGGATCGAGAATGTTCCCAATCCTTTCCATTGGCGGCAAACTTGAGAGCTGATTAGCGTAGGATCTTGTACTCATTGCGAAAGACTCATTCTTACGATTCCTTTTCCTAGCAATGGGGCAAAATTCTCGGTTCGACTAACACCCAGCCCAAAGTCCTTGAATTGCGTCGCCAACATGGCTTGCAAGTTTTGAGGGTCATTGGTGACAAGCACACGTCGAAAGAAGGGATTTGTCGCGCGGAACGTGCCGATCCAGCGGCCACGACCATCTTGCTCGTGTAATTGGGCGATTTGCTTCTCAACAAAGGCTGGGAATGTCCCCTCGCGGACAGCCAGGATGTTTTGCACGAGGTTGACGGCCCCACTGGGATCATAGCTATGAAGCAGCGTAGCAGGCTCACAGCCGAGCTCTTTGGCCCGGCGCGAGTGATAGAGGTACTGTCGAATCTGGTTCACGACGTGGACGACCACGAAGGCCGCTGCCGCGATGAGGGCGAAGGCAGTGAGGTGCATGTTGAAGGCACGACAATAGGTTAGGGCTTAGTGCAAGCAGCGTATCCTGCTAAGTGCCGATGATCAAAGACATGGATACAACGCCATTGTGCGGAGAAGACAGACTATTATAACATCTGCTGCAGGTGGAACTGAGTCAAGTTTCGAAAGGGCAGAACAGCCTAAACTCGGATACGGTACGTCAGCAAACAGGACAGACGGCTCAACTTTTGACGTCCCCAATCCGGCATAAAAATATGTCAATATGTGGTTTTCATTCGGCCCCCGCGGACGATCCCATCAACCTCCCCCCCTCTCCCTCTCCCCACAACTGATCAGCAGCCACCAAGAGGGGCTTGTTTAGGTGCTGCCTCCCCAAGCGGAGGGCCAAGACCGCCCGAATCCGTAGTGACATTCTCGAGGGGAAAGCCTGTCCATAAGTGTGGTGTTTTCTGGAAGGGCGTCAGACATGCCCGATTTGTACTCCGCACTCCGCTCCTTGGCTTTGATTTGCTCGCCCCAAAAGCCGACGAGCTACGGTATTAAATGTGATAAAGTGTGAGGGGGGCGCAAAGTCAATTGCCCCCGGCCCCGAGTTCCTTGATTCATGGCGTGTTTAGGGTGCGCTATCCTCCCTTTTCGTTTTCCTCAATCTGTTCAATCCGAGACGGCGGGGGGGCTTACCGAGATTAGAATAGGTCTCAGCTGTTGACTTATTTTGTAA
The DNA here is from genome assembly GCA_004303015.1 of Cladobotryum protrusum. Taxonomy (NCBI): domain Eukaryota; kingdom Fungi; phylum Ascomycota; class Sordariomycetes; order Hypocreales; family Hypocreaceae; genus Cladobotryum; species Cladobotryum protrusum. Next base: position 1,487,375 of record RZGP01000004.1, read on the forward strand.
TCGGCTTTTCTACAAGTAGACGGAAACCCGTGACTGAATCACATGATTCAGTAACATGCCCAATATCTTGGCAGGATTTCCTTGCACAGGTGCCATTTTTCTTACCATTTGATCTTGCTGATTCAAAATACTAGACGCCTCACCGATGTGAACAGCTCAACTCCGCACTATTTCAAGTCCTTGCCGCTGATAGGGGGAGTAGTTACTGCTGACCTAGAGCAGTGAGCCAAAGCCACAGTGGCTCAGACCAAGAGCAATATCGTGATGACCGCAGTGATAGGAGTCCCAACGTGAGTGCTATTTATCAAGACACGTGTACAAAGGAAGTAGAAGTCTACTGCGTGAGTGTTATATAATACCTACATTCAACGCATGGAACAATAGCGTTCAAGGTACAACCTCATCATGGCATGTGGAGTGTTGGGATGAATCTGGGTTGGTTACACAGGCATTACACCACCCAGCAGGATTATTTCAGTCCCGCGCCCGCACCCGCACCTGCACCCGATCAGCTTAGCTTACTAAGATCGTTCAACGGTTTCTACTTGTATGTGAACTAACATGGAACTATGTGAGACTTGCACTACCTAGATATAGATACTAGGGTGCCCTTTACATCGTCACAGCCTTGGTCGCGACAAAGGCAACCAAGTGGTTATCAAGCATAATCAAGGGTAGGATCGTTATCAGATTCTTGAACACAATAAGCTTTTCATTTTCATTTGGACTAGCGAAATTAAATATAGAGAAATGACGTCCGTCGCTTTTCCCCCCCTTCTTATGGCGCAGTCGCCAGGATACTTCCAACCATGGAGTAGGTGTCCGATGGCGAAGGTACAAAGTCGGTGAACTTGAGCTTGGCCTTTTGCTGGAAAACGACAATGACATCAGAGCCGCCAAACTGGAAGTAGGAAATCTCATCACCCTTCTTGACCACATCGTTCTCCCTAACGAGCAGCTTGACAGACGACACCTGGGCCATGCCGATGGGCAGGACGGCAACCTTGCCCAGCACGGGGTTGTCAATGACGACCAGACCTCGGGTCTGCAAGAACTGGTAGCCTGGGGTGTTGGGCGCATCGGGGCCGCTCATGGCACGGATGGGCTTACCGTCGGCGTCGACCTCGAGGTAGGCTGCACCCTGAATGTTCTTGGCCTCGATGACCTTACCTGACACCGGCGCGTGCTGGCGATGGTAGTTGAAGGTGTTGAGGAATGCGTGCATCCAAACACCTCCCGAGAATTCATTTGCGTGATCACTACCCTGCAGAAGCGATCCAATGGTCCACTCCAGACCCTTGATCTTGACAACACCACCAGAGGTGATGTTGACAATGCTGTCATCCAGGGTAGAGCCGTCAAAGGTGCAGTCGGCAGGGTAGACAATGGTCTTGTCATCGTCAGGGTTGGCAACAGATCGTCGGAAGGCCTTGAGCCTCCGAGAGAAGAAGTCGTTGAAGGTCCGGAAGCCGCCTTCGGGGACAAAGGCCTCCTCGACGCGGTACTTGGGCGAGTCGATGAAGGTTTGCAATGACTCCTTGGTCAGGGAGGATGGTGCGTCCATGTGGAGGCCGATGAGCTGGGCAAAGACGACGATCCACGAGGACAGCCAGCTGAGTGGCTGGCCGACCTGATCAGGGTTGATGGGTGTCTGCATCTCCTTGAGCGGGGTCTGGTAAAGAACGAAATAGAACAGGCAGAGGATATCGTAGATATCCTTACCCTCAAAATTCTCGGTTGGGGTCCATTTCAGCAGATCATTGGCAAAGACGAGGAATCCACGACCGTCATGAATGTTCAGCTTATTCATGAAGTCAGGGAGCAGCTTCCTACCCTCCTGGACCGCGGCATTAATATTCGGCTCTCCGATGTGGCCGATGAGCAGGAGGATGACGGGGTTGAAGAGGATGGGCTCTTCGCCTAGGTATGGGGCGTTTGGCGAGCTCCATGGCTGACCCGTAACAGGGACAGCAGTGGTTGGAGGTGGCTGGAAGCCGACAACGCTGTCGGGCGCAGTGGGAAGACCAGAGCCAGGCATGATGATGATGGTGATGGAATTGGATCTGACGATCTGGGTATCAAATATGGCTGTAGGTAGCAGTGCTATAGGTCTTAAGATTGTAAGACTCTTGCTTATGGAAAAAGAGATCTCGAGTCCCTTGTTGGAGGAATATCAAGGTCTTTTATAGACGAGGAGAAAGCTTCCCGTGGCCTTGAGGCTGTATGTTTGCCAAATTGGGACAGGATGAACGAATACCAACGACAGGGGCGGGAGCTAATAACGGCACACTAGGGTGGTCCCGCCAGCCGTGTGTGTCTGAGAACCCCGCTCAATATTATGCATCTCCTCGAGTGGAACTACCTATCGCGGCTGCAGATTCCTTGATAGAGGCGTGCCATGCATAAGGAAACATACGATCATTGGTTTATTGCGACTCGATAGCTGTCCTTTGAGGAGAAGTTCTGCCATCCCTTATTGCCTATTCAACGTAATGATGTGTTTCGCAAGTGAGGAGAAATGATACGTAGCCGAATGCCTTCACACGAAGCTCAACGAACCGACGTAATGCGCGACAATGTTTCGAGGCTTGAAGTTGAGCTAGAGACTGATGGAGGTAGGGTACAAGGTTCTCATTCGCCCTTTTCTTGGACTTACGTTGGAGTGCATGGCAACCGACATGTGAAGGCGGAGGTCGTTCTTCCGTCTGAAGAGCTGAATCTTTGGCCCTTTTGTGAAATGTTGATCTTGATGGCTGCGCCAGATGCCATTGATTGGTCTATTCCATCAACTCGCTTAACTCTTTGTCTTTGATAGCCTGAAGTTTGCCGAAGGTTGCGGGCTCCTGAACCGGTGATGTGATATTGAGCGTTGCTAGTGTGAAGTGAGGAGGTTTCGTCATTACTTGATCAATAATGACCAGTCGCTTCGCCTTCACATTGCGATAACTCTGAGACTCCAGTTGTCAGAGTCAACGAATTAAACGTAGAGACCGACGTCTATTGCATAAACTCGTATTTCGATCTGCGGGGGTTCAGACCCATCAACTCCGCAGTTTTTTTGCCATTTGCAATGCATCAATCATCAGGACACTTCATTATTGACATATGTATTGATTAAAAGCCCCACGTGTTACTACGCAGCACTTATACCCGGTCAGGCTATGCATATTGTATCACCAAAGACTATCCTCTACCGTTCGGGAGGAGTAAAGCCAAGACTTGCCCCTCAACGCCCCCCCTTGCTTGTATAGGTCAACGATTGGATACTGACGACAATTGGGATCAAGCGGGGCAAAGCGGGGGTGTCCTCTCTTTGCAGCAGTTTTCGGGCAGGCAAAAACGACCCATCAGTGTTATGCATGTCTCGAAAGCGATACGGATATAAGACCACCCGTTACTATAGCATGTGCGTGGAAATTTGATGAGGATTGACGTAGTAGAATTTGGCTTCTCTCGGCCGAGCCAACGAGCACATGAAGAAGCCAGATGGTGGAGGGGGCGTGCGCATATGCCTCTGCCCCCAAATTGACAGCGGTATAGGAAACTGAGTAATACTTCATAGCACATACATACATATATACAACGTGTGTGTTGCAGTTCTGGGGCCGTGAGAATGCCTGCCGCATCAAAACGCGTCGAGTTGCGGATTGCAGCCCCCCAATACTATATCGCCCTGTAATCGATGTGCTTCTTTTTTTGCATCCAGTATCTATACCTACCTATCAAGGGGAGGTCAAAAAAAAACGGGTTACACATTCATATGTGCTGATCTTTTCCTGATGCAACGTCTTTTTTGGCCTCCGCATGTCTATGCATCCCCATTGACACCCATTATTGACTGCTTAGGAGGTATTCGGCTACTCCTCGATCCGGAGACATGCACACCGATGATGCAAAGAACCTTTATGGACAGTCTTCAAGGGCATGCATGGATAAGCGAGAGCTGAATGGCATCCTCTTAAGCCGTGTTTGGGAGAAAATCAAGAAATAAGTACGGTAGACGACCAATCGCAATCAGCCAGCTCAGCCTTCATATTTTGTATTTTGTTCCCGGCATCACAATTCGGCCAAACGAGAGAGTTATCACTTACATTCTTTGTGGCAACCGTGGAAAAGCTTATGCGAAACTCATGGAGTGTAGTAGTAAGGGGAGCATGCGGAGGTTACAAAGACGTTACATCAGGAAGAGATTAGTATATACAAACGCGTAACGAGTTTTTTTTTATCTGCCCTTGGGGGGGATGAAAAAAGCAGCACTGGCTACCACATACCAAACGCAGTTGTCAGACCTATAGTGCCTTTTGACCCCCCGATGAGTAGGTCTTGTCAATGATGACCTGACATCGCCTCCTCGTCAGGGGAGCATTTCCCCACTCCAACTACCATCTAAAGGAGGGCACATCAGTGGAGCATCGCATCCGGCAGAAGTAAAGGGCTTTGTCATGAATGGCGTTTAAATAGATTGCTACTGAGGGGTAGCTGAGGTCTCGAAAAGCTTCAACTCCGCCCTCGAGTATTGCCACTGCCCTCTTGTCGTTCTTGTGCTTCGCTTTTGCCGGCGGCATATTTGCTTGCGTCTATCTTGTGCCACCATTCGTTTCATGTTCTGTATATGTGGCGGTACTACATTGGACAATGGCTCGCTAGGATAAACTGTATGCGTCTATTCAGCGTTGTAGCCAAGCTGAAAGAATCGGTAAATGGACCTTTTCTGGGAATATTGGCGCAACCAGGCCATTATGTGATCGGTATAAGCAGCTTGGTGCTGATATGTCCGTGGCGATGCTTGAACTGGATGAACGCAGACTTTTATCATGTAACAGCATTGTGGGAGGAGATACTGAGGATACCTTTTTGATAACAGGCGAGCGTGGAATGAATTAAATAGATATATGCCCGACCAAGAATTGATGCAAGTCATTTTGTCTGTAACCAAGCCCATACGCTGACGTCCGGTCTTGTAATGAACATTCGAAATCCGCCCGGCGAGATGAGAGGTAGAGTTTCACGACAAAGCCCTTGGACAGAACACAACAATAACACTCTCAATCTGGGACTTGACTTGTATATAACAAATGGCATAAACATAAAGCGCTCTGACCCGTTATATAATAAGCGCTTTTATGCATAAGCGGCCCGTGAGCAATCCATCGCTCTGGATCTCGGCCCTCCGGGCTTGCTTCCGATATGCTCGGTAATACTCTGCCGAGCTGAGGGTAACAGCCGACCGACCATCGGGAACGATTCCGGGGCGGGGGGGGAGGGAGGCAGGGTGCCGTATCCGCAAGCCCGCAGGAACGCTTCCGCCCGAAGGATCCGGCTGTCAGGAGGAGCTTCCCGTTTGTCTTACTTCCGCTTACTACACTTGTACAGGCTATGAAGACTGACAAAGAGATGAATAAGGAAATGGACGAAGAGATGACGTGAAGAGTGAAGAATGAGGAATTTCAACAAACTGGTGATGAATGCATTCATAAGCAGCTATGCTATTGCATGACTCGTATTTCGTATTCTGACCTCGAATATACGACTGAATATCCATCCACAGTATCAGCTGACCGATCCCGGCGCGGCCATTAGTCACTGTATCTTAAGATGGCTCTGGGTCTTGGGGAGCCACTAAAGGATCGTGTCCCAATTATAAATGGCCGAATTAATAATGTTCGCGATGGCCTCGGAGCCGACGTACCATCACCGGGCGACCGAAGTGTCAGAGCTCATACATAGAACGGGTAGTAGTATATCTATTTGGGGTGGTCAAGATAGCTCCAGACTAAAGCCAAGCCACGACGACACCTCTCAAGTTCACTCACATCAAGCCTTTTTTACTCTCATCTTTGAAACTGCCCCATCTCAGCTCGTAACCAGGTACAATGGCGACTTACACCCAAGACCAGCTCAACCGCTACCTGGAGCACATCTCGTTCCCCAAATCCAACCACCCGTCTGACCCTCTCCAGCTCCTCACCGAGCTTCAGGCCCGACACATTGCCAGAGTGCCGTTTGAGTCCGTCATGCTTCACTACTCCACCCAACGCAAGTTATCGCTCGACCCAGAGGACCTGTTCGACAAGGTCGTTGTGAGGAGCAGGGGCGGGTACTGCCATGAGATGAACACCTTCTTCAGCTGCGTGATGCGAACGTTGGGTTATCAAGTCCTGAATGTTGGCGGGAGGGTGAATGTCATGGGAAAGTATACCGGAATGTAAATCTCATCCTTTCATAGCCCAGAGAAGAGCACTCATCTAATGCGACTCATCCAGGTCACATACCGTCAATATCGTCACCATCAACAACCAGCGCTACCTCGTCGATGTCGCCTTCGGCAGCAGTGAAGCCCTTCACCCCGTCCCCCTCATCCCCCACGACCCTTCCCCCTTCCCAAACATCCTCCCCCGCCGCGGCAAACTCGAGTACCGCGCCCTCTCCCACAGCACCTCCCCCTCCACCCAAAAGCTCTGGATCTACTCCCTCCAAGAGTCCCCCTCCGCGGAGTGGGCAGAGCAGTACTGCTTCACCGAAACCGAGCTCTTCAGGGAAGACTACGAGGTGAACAACTTCTACACCGAGTCTCACCCCAGCAGCTTCTTCGTCAAGAACGTGATTGCCATGAGGGGAATATGGAGCGAGGAAAAGAAGGAGATTGAGGGAATGGTGACGCTGTTTGGGGATGAGGTCAGACGCAGGATTCGAGGGGAGACGGAGGTGGTTGAGAAGCTGAAGAGCGAAGAGGATAGGATCAGGGCGTTGGAAGAGTACTTTTATATACCGCTTAATGAGGAGGAGAGAGCGGCTATCAAGGGTCATCCGGGCGAGTTCAAAAACCTGATAAACCAAGAAAAGGCGAGGCATTTCTAACCATTAGATGGGGAAAAGATGCCATTCCATCCTAGTTAATCTAGTTAGTCCTTCTGAATCTCCACTACTTTCCAACTCTCCTTTCCAAAAACAACCTCATCCCCAACTTTCGGTGCCTTTGTCCCGTTCAGAACCTCAGCGCACGGCAAATCCCTCCCCGACCCAATCCTGATCACTCTTGTCCACCCCTCCTCACCTTCTCTCCACGCCCACCTCTCCGCCGCGAGTTCGTCCCCATCCCTCACAAACCCCTGGCAGTACTCCCCGACCCTGACCACCATACCTCGCTTCACATCACTCTCCTCCCACATCAACACCAAGCTCACAACATTCTCCTCCGGCGGCGTCACTTTTGGCTCAGGATCGTACCACAGCTCTTCGTAGGCTGTATCCCGCCCTGTCGCGGGGTTCACCATACTGCCCTTTTCCAGCGTCAGACCATCTGGTTGCGGGTGGTTATCCCCTTCATCCGACGCAGCTTCCGCGTTCTTGTGCCGCGAGTCAATCCAGTGACTCCAGTTTGAATGGAAAATCTGTCCCCCCTGGCCGTCATCACGGGCGGTGGAGGAAGAGAATCCGGCAATAGCCCAGTCTAGCCTCTCCAGCGATAGAATTTCTAACAGCACAAGTATCTGAGTTTCATTCCGAGGATAAGCATAGAACACATGCACTTACTCTTAGCATCACCTTCTTCAATGGGGAGCAAGACACGTATATCAACATAGCGACGACCCGGCGACGTGAGCACCAGCGTTGACGTCGGTTCGCTCGCCTCGTCGGGAAGCCATTGGATATACTTGCGAATCGAAATGCTGCCCATATCTGGATGAGATGAACTAGGGCTGATTATCGGCTCTACGATGAGAAAAAGGGATATAGTTGCTAAGAACGCTGCTCCTTGCTGGATGGTTGTCCAAGACAGCTTCAAGACGCTGAAAGGATGAGTGCGGGGTGAAGACGCCAGACCCCACCACCACATCATAGCTCGCTGCAGTTCATTGGAGGGGGGGGGGGCATGAACACCATAGCGTTGAGACGCTACCATTTTTAAAGGACTTAACTCGTTGCAAGCATCGTAGACATTTGATGCAGATCAGCCATTGTTTCAATATGGCAGAACATCCGTCACCGGACACATGTATTCGATACCAATTCAAACAGCAAATCCCAATCGCCTTGGGATGCAAAACTACTGGTCGTGATCCGAAGTTTGCGCAGAGCTTCCATCTCTCAGTCACACATATTTCACACAGTCATACATCCTGTCATACAAAATACAGATTTCACCCAGGAACAAGCAGCCGACAACACTGAAGCCATCACCTACCTCATCTCACAACCTACCCAATAAGGATGAAGGGCGGAACAGACGTCGAAACTCAAACACCAAAACCCATCAACGTCATCATGCGCGTACCGCATAACAAAAACGTAACAGACAATTCCACCATAGAATAGCAATCGTACTGACGTTCGAGTAGTCATCTGGACATCTTTCTTTCTTGTTTTTTTTTCTTATGGGATTATCTTATTCATCGTCCAGAGGCTCCAGCCTCATAAAACCCACATTCGACTTGTAGAAATGACGGGGTATCTCGTTTCTCTTTCTCTCATATCTCTCTCTCTCTCTCTCTCTCTCTCTCTCTCTCTCATGACCACACATCTTTCTCATATTATACACAGGAACTCTTGGCTTATATGCAAATTCTCACCAAATAAACGACGTGTTTTTCATTTGCCTAAATTCATCTCTCGTTGCAACTCATTACTGCGGTCTTGTGAAATGGGAGATCTGATCGGTGACAACCAGACCAGCGACAGTGGCAGATGTCAAAGTCGCCATAACACCACTGATGAGCGCGGACACGGCGAGCCTAGACACGTCACCGCCACGAGACGGGGCGAGCTGGCTAAGGATACCAATTTGGATACCCAGGGAGCCAATGTTGCCGAAACCGCAGAGTGCATAAGTAGCAATGAGCTGAGAGCGAGGGGAGAGATCGCGATAGTAGTCTTCGGTGGCGAGGGCATGGAAGCCATTATACTCGTTCTGCACAATTTGGTGTCATTTATCATAATCACATTTAAACGTCCAATTGTGGCCATGATAGAGAGAGAGAGAGGTGGCAGGCGGGGGAGGGGGTCAAGTGATTACGCGCAAAAAACAGAGGGGTAAGTACTTACGGTGATGACTTTCTCAGCAATAAGTTTAGCGACCTTGAGGATATCGCCATTGCGAGGAACGCCGAGCAAAAAGGCAATCGGATAAAAGACATAGGATAGAATGGTCTGGAGGGTCAATGTAGGGTGGTTGATGTTGATGTAGTGTCCCCACCAGGTCAAGAGAGCGTTGATGAGACCGACAGCGCCGAGAATGCAGAGCAGGGAAGCAATGATGGTACCACCAATCTTGATACCGAGCCAGGCACCGTTGGCAAAAGCATGGAGGGCGTTTTCAGCCTTGTGCTCATCATCGTCGGGAATGACAACACGACCAGCAGTAAGGGTCTCCTCAGTCTCGGGGTAGCGAAGCTTGGAAATAGCGAGCGAAGCAGGAATGGACATGATACAAGACGAAACCAAAGCCTCGGCGTTGAGACCAAGACCAATGTAACCAACAAGAACGGAACCAGAGATAGTAGCGAAACCACAGGTCAAAATCTGGTGAAGTTCGGCATTGGTCATGTGGGGGACGAATGGTCGGACCAGCATGGCGGATTCGCCCTGTCCAATAAAGGGGGTGGCAGCAGCGACGACGGCCTCAGCACCAGAGGCGTTCAAAGCCCAGAAAACAAAGACAGCGATCTTCTTAACGAACCACTGAATGAATCCAATGAAGTAGAGAACTTGGACGAGGGAGATGAAGAAGATGATGGCGGGGATAACGCCAAAGAAGAACCAGGGCGTCTTGGAAACTTCGGGAGTAGTCAAGAAGGCAACACCATCTTCAGCGAAGCCAAGCAAGTCACCAGCGCGGTCAGCGATGAATTTGAAGATGTTGTAACCAACGCCAGTTCGCAGAACGAAAAGGCCGATGATGTACTGGCTAAGCATGCCGCCGATAACAGTGCGCCAGTTGACGTGCGCGCGGCTCTTGCTGGTTAACCAGAAGGTGAAGATGATGACAAGCATGCCGAAAAGACTGACGGCACGGTTGGCGCGTGTGTTGTCCTCGCTCTCCTTGGAACCAAAGGAACCAGCGCAAACAGTGGCAAAGGCTACAAAGGCACCAGCGGGAGTGCGCAGCTTGACAGGGATGCGCTCGTAAATAACGAGGGCAGTGCGAGCCCAGACCCATTTGATAGCATTGGAGATATATCGGCTTGGGACGTGGAAGAAGAACAAACGCAGAGAGATGCAGAGCCAGACCAAGAAGGGGACGACCCAGTTCTTATCGTTACGGTGAAGGATAAGAGAGGCGATCCACCAGCCAGTAAAGAGGAGGAAGATGAAGAGGTGGATGAGGGGTCGGCGACGGCGGTAGAAGAAGCCAAGTCGACTGTGGCGGTAAGAACCAGACTCTTCAGATTCAATGCCGGTGCGAATGACTCCAGTCTCGGTCTTTTCGTGGTCGCTGTAGTCGGGGGGAGTTACGACAGCAGGCTTGGCAATGTCACCAGAGTGGTGATGGTGGTGATGGCTATGATCCTGAGTCGGGACTAAAGCCGGGTCGACGTTAGTTCCCTTTGCATAGACTACGTCGTCATGACCGGCGGCGTCAACACGAGGAGAATGGTGAAGATGCTCATGGTGATGCTGGTGGGAGGGTTGAAGAGCAGGATCCGGGTTGTGATGGATGCCCTCGACGGCATCGTGGTGGTGGTGGTTACCTTCTGCCATTGTGACCGGTCTCTGTTTTTCCTTCTTTCCTTGGTATATTATATATCCTTTCCTTCCCAAGTAGACTTCCAACGGCTATTATTTCCTTGTGATCTTATATTCCAAGTCGAGTTGATGACTGGAGAAGAGGGAGATTTGCGACAGCGAGAGTGTCTATCTCTCGACGCGGCTAGCGAGTTAATCGCGGCTAGAAGAGAGAAGCACAGAGAGTCAGAGACGAGAACAAAGACGGCGCATTGGGACTGAATGCGTGCAGGAGAGGGTAGATATACAGACACAACTAACCTTTGAGGTGAACCTGGAGAGAAGCATCGTGGAAAAAGGTAGGACGTGGGTCAAGGTGAGGACCCTCGAGATTTTTGTACTTGCGATTTTCTGGAGAAGACACACTGACTTGCTGGTACCAGTGTACCACTGATCACTGGCCACACTGACCACCGAGGGGCGAGAGAGGTACGAGCACAGGTACCGGTACAAGTGCAGGTACCAAGCTTTTTGGCGGCGACGCCGTCTCCAGCGCCAGTGACGAGCAGAAACAGAAAAGTGTGGAGAAAGGCCCGATGGGAAGGATCCCCAATCCGGTAACGCTGCTCCGAAGATTGATGTATGTAGCAGTACCTATTTTTTTTTTTCTTCTTCTTCTTCTTCTTTCTCTTTGGTTGTCTCTTCCTTGCATCAAACGCCCACCTGTTCTACCGAATATTACGATTCTTATTTCTATTTTAGTTCTACAGTGCAGTGCTTATTTGGTTTGGAAAATTAAGGGAATGACTACCCTAGTATTCGGTGCCGGCACCTCCCAAAGAGGATGCAGCGTGCTACAGGGCGATACAGGGCGATTACAGGGTCCTTGGTAGGTACCTAGCGGAGGTAATGGGTCTTGTACCATGGAACCCCCCCCAAAGGCATGAGGGGCGCTATCATTGCCCGCAATTGGCGGCACTGGCGACAACTGAGTCCTCCTCTACGTCAAGACAGGGTACGTACCCTTCTGAAACCTGTACAATCACAATGTACCGGGTACTGACAAGAGAAAAGGTAAGGGACTTGGCAAAGCGCTAGAAAAAAGCTGCACAGGGCTTGGCATGAAGACTCTGTGGTGATTGATTGATTGATTGAAGGTCAAGAGATGATGCATGGTAAAATAGTCCATGGCACTTTTGCTCGACGACAAGGTAATGCCGCTGAGCTGAACACATTGATTCTGCTGGCACAAAGAGCTCAGTCAGTTCTCGGACATGATCTCAAGCATGGTCTCGCCCATCGCTCACCAGGCTGTCGTTGTCTTTGTCTCATAGCGACGGTCGGTCTAGTCAAGGTTTGCCCGGCTTAATCTCATTTACATCCCCCCCCAACTCTAGGCTACTATTGAAATTCCATACCGTATCATGCTATGCCATGCCATGTTCGAGATCCGCTGTCAGAATCTGATGCTGATAATGGTTCTATCGAGAGAATACGAAGAAAGACAGAAGAAAAAAGACATGAAAGCATCCAATAGACTTCGGTCGACCAACAAGGAAAGTGGGCGGGCACATGGATAGATAGATAACAAACAAACAGCTTGAGCTGGACCGTCTTTCAAGATAGACGGAGAAAAAAAAAGGTGCATGTTTATAGATTCATTAGCTTTATCAGTGGCGCGCTTCCTTCGTCAATACACAATAGTACTGCATGCCCCCCCAGCCAGTCATAAACGGTCCATTTCCAGTTTATGTTTTAGCGGGTGCCGTTCTCTTAAGGACCCTGAAGCATCATCATCATCATTATCATCATCCATGGATGGGATCCTCAGATCTTGGCCCCAGCTTGCAACAATCCCATGACACGCTTCCTCCTCTCATTTCTTCTCCACCTGCTCAAAACCAACGGACTTTATAGGTTTCAAAATACGAAGAAGAAGAGGAGGAGGAAGAAGAAGAAGAAGAAGAAAGGAAAAAATAAATCCGAAATTAAACACGGTTTCTTTGAACAGATAGCCGAGATACACAACGCGGGAAAACGGATGCGGGTTGCCACCACCCCAACCATCCATCCCACCCCCCCATACTAATCGCTCGTTTGGCGTCGTGAGCCTTGTTTCCCCTTCTGGAAGGTTCACGGAACAGCCACTGAAGCCACCGGGTACGATACATAGATACATAGATACAATTGGATTGGTGTCGGATGTCTCCAAAAGTGCCTCTTCAGCCAGTCCCGGGGCGCCTCTTCCAAGCCCAGGTCCAAGCCCAAGCCTCGGCGCGCCTCTGACCTCGGGAGAGAGAGAGAGAAGCTTGGTCTTGATCTTGGTCTTTTAGTCTTGGTCCGTTGGCCGACTGGCTGGCTGGCTCAGCATCCATGAATTGGAGGATACGCATACGTAGTGCTAGGTGAAATAGGGAGGGAGCTGATAAGGCCCGGAGGAAGCACCCAACAAAACTCCAGCCAAAAATCGTTATCCCACGTCCAGGTGAGTCCGGCCCATACCTTGTCCAGGCTCCATGTCCGTCTTCCTGTCAGACTCTCTGATAAGGCACGGCTCGCTCGGCGCACCAACCCATGTTTGTCTATTACCACGTACATACATACATACTTATCCCCCCCCTCATATCCCTCGGGCTTGTTCTTCTACTCCGGACTGGCTCTCCGGCCCCTCGGCGAAGCCGCTAAATCGTCTGTCTCGCTCTCCTCCCCCAGCCAGCCTAGGGGGAGGATGGCGCGCGCAGTCTTCCAAACCAACATGCATGAGAGGATCAATCAATCAATCAAACGGACCAGACAAGGATCATTCTTCCATATCTGAGTCCTTTCAGATTCCCCACGCATATCATCATCATCATATCCCGAGGCTCATGTGTCTTCCCGTGTTCCAGCTTAAACCAACTTGGCGTCCTCTCGCTCCGTAGGTACTGCTCCTCAAGGGTTCTGGCCCTCCCCCAGCTGCTCCCCATTCGATTGTTGGACACATTGGATGGATGGATGCAAGCCTCAGCAGCCACCAGATGGGGGGGGAAAAAGTTCCTCTACAAAGATCCCCCCATTCCAACGGTGGCGCGTTCTTAGCACATGGCATGACAACCGCGTGGCGTCGTGCCTCTTTCGTATGCATGTGCATGTATGTATGTATGTGTGTGTAACGACAACTCAATTGCAAGTCTTGTGTTACATAGCATCGTTCTCATCCACGGACAAAAAAAAAGACATGCTTGTCTCATCGCGGGCTTCTCAACGCCACGGTAACACCAGTGCATCAGACATTTTTCTACAATCCTAGCCTCAGACACGCTCTCAGACTCTCTGCGGCAAAATTAACCATCAATCACAGCTGGCGCATCCGTCACCCATCGTGTCTTTTTATTCATGCACGATGGATGCTTGCCAGCAATATCGAACGGCAGGCAAACCTGCATATACATACCCACACATGGGTGATGTGGAGAGGAGATGAAGAGGAACCAGAGGAACCAAAAAAAAATGGACAGGGCCCAGGATGGGACACGCGACACACACACAGACTGACCACCGAGTCAGAAAAGCCGCAAAAAAGGCCCCCAGGAATCCAGAACTCTCTCTGTTTCTGTCTGTTTGGTCTCTGCATTGAAGAATCCCTCCACCTTTAGTACAAACCGTTCTCCACTCACTCGCTCACTGACCCCATCATCCACCTTTCCTCGGCTTTATTAGTTCCCCATGGAATAAAGGAATTGAATTGCTGTGTAACGGGATGTGACTCTTCTATGCCGCCTTCTAGAGTTCTTGCTATTGCTATAGTTGCATTGCAGTGTCTGCACTGGGGATCCTGATGGTCGGGTTAGGGAGATGCTGCTTTAGTAGAAGCGGTAATCGTAACGGCATAGCACGTGTCTATACAAGATGAAGGAGGAAGCATTGACATTCATTCCATGACAGTTCGTCTCTATCAGGGCAAGGATGGCAAACTGCAAACTCTCCCAGCCGTGTCCAACCGATTCCACCCATGCCCAGCACCATGAAGTTCATCCTCTTCCTCTTCTTCTTCTTCTTCCTCTTCAAAGCCCCCAGCAATGACTTTGTAAAATACTTGTAAAAACCACAAGGGCGCGCCAAAAACAATAGAGCCCTTATCCGATTGATTCTCCACTGTCAGGTCCCCAAACCCACAAGGTAGGGTGAAAATTTTTCAATAGTTTCGGCCTCCTCTACTTCTCCGGCTCAAGCATTACGAGACGAAAACTGAAGCTCAACGGAGGCATCAATCCGAACAATGCAGAGTTCTATAGCCCAGCATGAACCTCGCATGTATCTATGTATGAAGATCTAAGCAAGGTCTAAAGGTTGTGACACCAAGATCTGCCCTTTGTTTCCCCAGGTTTTTCACTTGCCCCCCTCTCGCCATTTTCGCTATCCACACCCATCGGCGTCCTCCGCCACCACATCCTCCCAACTCACACTCTCTGAACCCTAACCCTCCAACTGTCCTCGTCGGCGTCCCCCGATCATCAACCTCTTCATCCTCTTACAAACCTTGACAAGCCCTGCTAAACTGGGTCCCTCCCATGAATCCATCTCTCGGCCCCAGGTTTTTTCTCGGTTTTCTTTTCCAGATTTTCCCCAGAGTCTCGCTTGTCAAAGAGCTTGCAGCGGGCTCGCCTAATTTGCTCGGAGACTAAAGGATTTTCCTGGGGGAAAAAACAATGGGATTGGCTTAATATAGATTTGAAGGGGATCGAAGCTGCACGAATCTGGGGTAATTGGTTCCAGTGAGCCCAGTCTGGTGGTTCGTACTGCGTTTATTGCCAGACTGTCCACATCTACCCTGGAATGCGAACAAGTAGCCGACTAACCCAAGCCATGCAGAACAGAATATCTTGACTATATTCCCCCAAGATCGACATGAGATGTAGTAAATCACACTTGCAAGCTACATAGCGCGAGTGTCCCGTTTAACATTGACAACAACCGTACACTCACCTCAAGTCCCGTTACTTAAGCTACCCTATATATCTACTCTTGGAGAATGGTGTAATCATCACATTAATTACAGCTGGTGTATCGCTATGTCAAGCTCATTTCTTAAAGGAATCTTGGAGTAAAAAAAAAGTTGCCATTCTAAAACGTAATATTATATCCATCAAGTAGTTGCTGTTTCAGTCTCTTATGTAGATTAAGCGTCAGGACTTGATTTTTACATCATTCACCCCCGCTCAGCAAATATCACTTCAATTGAAAGGGAACTCTTGAAATGTGGATAGCTGGAGTATAAATCATCATAATAATCCACCAAACATTGAGCAATAGAATTACTACTATTCTATAAGTCCCAAGGCAACACCAAAACTCCATCTCCAAAGCGTAATCCATCCATCTTATTGCGCTATGATAGTCATGTCAGCGCAACATTTTCCCGTATTCATTCCATCTCCTGTATCATATCATGCCTAACTCTCATTTTTCATCGTTCAGCACCCCTGAACATTCGGTTGAATTCCTCAACTGCCACTCCCAACATCTTGTACAAGAAACCTCTCTCGCTACCACCACCCACGGGTATAAACGGTCCATTGGCCCCTTCTCTAAGTGTCAGGCTGATACCAGTCCGCTCCTTGGCAATCGTTTGAACATCCTTGAGCGGCACATCCCACTCACTAGTCAGACGTCGTGATCGAATCAGGAGAATATGCGCAAACGTCACCATCACCACCATGTCCTCCTTGGGTAGTTCCAGATGGCCGATGTAGTATTCGTTGAAGTATCGCCCATTGTCCACCTGCTTTAGCCAATACTGTCCCAAAGCCTCTCGAGTATTATAAGGACGGACAATGCCATCGTTCGGAATGAAACGCGGGTAGCGAGTGCGCTCCAACTCTGCCCCATCAAATACTGTTGTGGTATTGCGAATGCCTTCACTCACGTTGCTGGCCATATCCAGAACGCCAACAGCAGGCTTTGTTGCCAAACCAAGCATTCCCTTGCCGAAACCCTTGATAAACCCAATGGCACCCTCCTTTTCAGCACCTTCTAATGGCTTCATCGCAAGGCCACCTACGCCAGAGGCTACGCTTGTGAAAAGACTGTTGGCACCAGCTGCAACACCATAAAGAGCGTGCTTTGGTCGATTTCTTGCTCTGGTGATACGTCGGCGGTCCTGGAACTGCTTGTCTAGAGATGCTGCTGCGAGGCCTTTACTTAAACTGCCGGTAAACTTGGAAAAGCTGTCCGAAAAGCCAAAGACAGTCTTCTTGGCAAACGACGCTGCGCCTTTGGCAATTCCCATGCCAAACTCCTCCGGTCTGTCGGAGAGAATGAGACCTTGGTATGGCTCGTAAAAAATGTCCGTCACACCTGATGAGATGTTGTTGAAGAGTCCAACAGGATTTCCAAAGAAATCGGCGGATCCAAGGATCTTGTGAATTTGATACATGACTTCTTGACTATAGTGACTGGAAATATTCTGAATAAGGACTTGCGGCGAGACGCGGACGTTCTCAATCATCAACGCATTGAATCGTATTGGGGCATCATTGACGTTGCCGATTGCCATGGTCATGACATTGAGGAAGAACATGATTGGATTATGAGTCGATGTCTTGTCTTCGGCATTGATGCGCTCCGTTCGCATGAAACTGAGGTCAAGCTGCATGGGCTGAATGTTGAGCACCTCAAAGTAAATGTCTTGACCGGATTGCTGCTGGCTCGGCTCTGGGATGTCCAAATCCTCATCACACAATTTGCCCTCTTTATCCACCAATGTCCAGCTGGCACCAGGAACGTTGGAAAAATCAAGCAATGCAAAGACAAAATCTTCATCAAGGTCAATAGTCATCTGTTGCAGTAGAATCGTTGCATACTTGATGTATAGAACACCATAAGAGTCGTCCTTTACTCGACTGACCATTGCGTGTATTGAGGGGTGAGCTTCGACTTCCTGCGCCTTGTTGGGAACCACACTTGGGTAAAGCACCATCGGGAATAGGCCACCATAAAGTTGATTGTCAATTTGCATCCACTTAACTGCCAGAGATACAGTCTGAATCAAAGGCGAGTCAATGAAGCGCAGCTGCACATCCTTGAATGTGATGTATGCCAATTCTTTTAGTTGAGCATTGATCAGTGAGATACCAACCCCTGAAAGCTTGAGCTGCGCGATAAAGGTTGCACCGGTATTCTGGTCTTTGACTTCGAAAGCTTCGGGGCCAGTGTTTGTCCTGGACAATGTTCTTTGCTTGTACATGCTGTGACTAGCACGGAAGTTGCTCAGAATTAGTGTCTGGGTCGGCCCATCGGCTGTGACATTGATGTCAATGATCTTTTGTTGGCTATTGGAGCCGATAAACTTCATCGGAATCTGATTACCAATCTCTGCAAGCTTGACATGCCGTTCTTTGCCACCTGTTGCAATGACTATCTCTCGGAACTTGGCAGCTGGGAAGTCCCACGCGTATGGCATAATGCTCCTAGGCGGCAGACGGTATCGGATAGGCTTCCAGCCGCTGCGGTCTTCAACATCATCCTCGTCAACATTAGGATTTGCTTGGTAGAATGTGAACTCTGTGTCGCTTTCATTGCGCATCGAAAATGGCCAGTTCTTGGTTTCCACGCTAAAATGCAAGAAAATGGTAGAGTCTTCTAACAGAATCTCTGTCCTGATAAGCCGCTGACGCTGTCCTGCTTTGGCGATTTTGATGTGGGTTGTGCCAAGATCAGAGATATTGAATGGCGACGTCCACTGATTATCTACGCCAGGATAGCAGAGGCACAGTTGTTTGACTGTAGACTTTTGCATGAAGTGCAATGGCTGGTGCGATCCAGGTTTTAGAGTCATATATCCCGACGAGCTAGATTCCCGGATAAGAATCTCCTCGTCCAGTTTGTTCTCGAGTACGAATCGGGGCGCCAATGTGACAACTTTAGTCATCTTGTACTTGCCCTCTCCAGAGTTGACAGTAATTCCTAACTGAATCTCCCTCCCTTTGGTTGTGGAAGAATTAAGCACGACTTCAGATGTGCTTCCAATGGCATCGAAACTTTGCGGTTTACTCCATTCAGAATCTGCAACTTTGAGCAAGGCGCGATTTCGATGGTCGTCATTGCCAAAGGAGAACATAAATGGCAGGGCCTTTGGTCGGTTTTGATCAGATGTGTCGACCATGGGAAACTGGCCGGCAGCTGCCTTTGCTTGTTGCAAGAAGCTCTTCGCTCGAACCACAAGATCCAGTCCAGTCTTGTTTAAAATGACATAAGGGCTATAAACGGTGATCTTGAAAGCACCACCGCTGTTGGGAATCTTGAAGTAGTGCAGACTAAGGTTAAGCGAGAGACCTTGATCGTCCTTGACTACGATCCTACTTTCTTTGCGGAAGTCCTCATTGGTGCCTGCATTAATGATTGCAAAGTCACTCGGCTTGAAAACGGTGTCTTGCATGTCAACGTTGAGTAGCAGGAGGTGTGATAGCTCGACAACGTGAACAGGGCTCACGCCGCCTTTGCGCAAGAAGTTGGACCAATCTTTCTTAGTGTTCTTGTCGTAGATTCGGTACTTGAAGTCATAAGGTAGGAGATTTTCGAGCGTTACTGGTGCCGAAAGCTTGATCTTCATGAAGGGATAAGTCCTGGAAAGCCATTAGCTATGATAACAAAAGTTAATGGAAATTTGGGTTGCACTTACTTTGAAATAGGATTCGACTTTTCAAATTCTGCGTGTGCCTGGAAGTAAAATGGATCGCCATTCTCACCTTTGCAGACCAGCTGCTTTGTAGGTTTCTTCATCAGATCCATCCACCAAAGCTGCTCTCCACTCCACTGGTAGCCAAACCCTCCATCTGGTCGTACTAGGACTCTCTTTTCGTACACGGCACCAACTGGGGCAGGTCGCGAATCACCTGGGGCAATTTTCTCAATTTTAAGTAGATGGCCCTGTTCAGCATCATAGACCCCAAGTTCAACAGGGATTTCGGTCGCATTTTCAATCACAAGAGGTGATCTAAGAGTGACATATTTGACGTTATCGGCCGCAAGGCTGACTTCTACACACAGACGATGCAAGACATTGTTTGTCTTTGGGCGGAGGCTGTATAGAAATTCGCCTTCTCGGTTCAGCCGTACGTTCTTAATCGCGTCGAACCCACTGCCCTCAAGCTGAATCCCTACATCATTCTGGTGGGACTCGGTGAGCAAGTTCTCACGCATTTTCTCCCAGTGCTCAAAACTCCATGGTCCCTCCTTGCCATCTTCCAAGCGAAGGAGCAGAGGCTCATCACTTGTAGGAATCTTTGATTGAATGACAGCGTCAAACCCTGTATAGTTTCTGATTCGATATGGAGCCTCAACACCACGAGGCTTGTCTAGTACATCCTGTGCTGTCGTCAAAAAGTCAAAAGACTTTGATGCCAGAGCAATGGTGGCAGTGGTTATGGTGATATCAAACGTCTTCTTTGAGGCTACATCAATAGACAGCAACCCCGACTTTGGATCTTTGGCTACACCAAAGCCCACTTGCCAAGGTTCCAATAAAGGCTCCCAGCTTGACTTGGAAAAGTTGTAGACATTCGAATACATGTCAATAGAAGTTTCTGCCTTCAGCGTTGATGACCAGTTCTCAGCAACGGCTGTAAAGTTCTTGATTCCAACATCAAGTATAGGGAGTTCGTGGAGGTCGCCAATCAGCACGACGCGAACACCCTCTACTGTTGCGGAAAGCTCTTCATGCTTTTTGGAGGTACTTGATGTTTGGGCAGACAGGTTAACCTTGGTAGTTGATGTTGACAACGGCTTCGCTCCAGCCGTCTTTACTGTTGCAGAATGCCCTCCTCGTGTACTGACAGTCCCGGGTTTTGGCACGACTGCCCGGCTTCCGCTTGCGTTCTTATCAGTGGTGGAGTCCTTTGCGTCCGCTCCAGACAACTCCCCTGCTCTGCTGATGATCTGAAGAGCAAGAAGAATATCTCGTAGCGACAATCGAAGTACAAGAGGCTCAATATCAATATGAATGTTTGTCGAGTCTTCTTGAGAGGTATCCATGCTTAGCTGAATAGAGAAATCATCAACAACTCTCAACCGGGAGGTTTCAAATTTATCCATACGGCACAAGAACATCCCTACTTGCGAAACTTGGAATGTAAGGGCATGTTGCTGCGAAAGGAGCACTTGACGGATTCCTAGAACGATTGCCTCGGAGCTTGAACTCAATGGATTCGCGATGAGGATGACCTGGGCATCTACAAGATTCAGCCTGAAGGCAATGCTCATTGCTGGTTCAGTATTGGTCTTCTCCTCGTTATTTAGAGCGAGCAAATCTTGCTGTTGGGAAGCAAGTGAAGGAGAGGTCTCTGATCGTCTTTGTGATGGTGGCGCATTGAATGACACTTGCATAGAATCTGCATCAGATTCATCTGTGGTCTCTGAAGTGTTTTCAGCATCAATTGGGAGTGGTTCATCAACCTTTAATCCGTCGGCGGCGAACTTTTGAAGGGCGAAGATATAGTCCAGTGCAAAGATTACCCGCGGGCTATCGACTGTCGCCATTGCAATTAGGCTACGTTCCTTGCCTCCTGACATAGTTATGCTCGCCATGAGCTGCTGTGCATCTTTGTTAGATGATGTCATAATGCGCCGGAACTTGTTCGTCTCCCTTGGGCGAGTATCATGGATTGTAAATGAGCGGATGAGAAACTCTGCCTCTAGTGAGCCATCTGAGAGCATCCTCGTCTTGACCTTTGTATCGTCAAGAGAGAAGCGGGACAGACTGCATGCGTCTATGTCGCTGACAGGCTCATCTTCCGGAGCCATGATGAGTTCGAGGCCGATCGTGTTGGCATTGAAAACAAAGTCGAGCTTTGTCCATGTGTTTCCTATTGAGCCCAGCTCGGGAGAAAGATCAACAACCTGCTGGCTCTCACTGGATTCATCCGATGGTAAGGCCTTTGCCAGCTCTAGTGTGCCTTCATCAACAGACTGTTCAGCTTCTGCACTTGTATCCTCATCACTGGCAAACGCAGCTGGTACGGATTTGGAAATTTCCATCAAGAACCTGAGCTGGTGCTGAGTAAGTCGAAGTTTAATGTCAGACAAGGAGCCTTCTACTTCTGTGTCTGGTCGTTTGCTACCATCCTGATGCTCAGCATGTGTAATGTTAAAGTTGAGATCAACATGGTCAATCATCTCCAGTTCCTCGGAGCTGCTGTCTGCATAGTGGAAATCTGATGTAAGCCGAATTTTCCTGATTCCTGCAGAGACTTTCATGCCAATTTGCGCATTCTCGCTGTCATCAAGAGGCACAAATTTGTTCTGGACAAAGATTTCACCCAGGTAGGCCGTAATAAGGTCACGCTGGGTGCGTCCCGGTACAACTGCTCGCGGGAATACGACAATTGGTGTACTAACAACAACGTCAAATCGGATCTTGCTTGGACTTTGCTGTATCTGATTCGCCCTATTCACGGCAGCCTGACGTGCGGCATTGTACAATGCTTGCATCTTGCCAAACTTGACCAAGAAGTTGATGATCTTGCGGAATGGCTCTTCTACAAAATTGATCTTAACCGACCCGGAACGAAGAAAGATGGAGCTGTCGTAACCAGGATAAGCCTTTGGATTGCTCGAATCAAATGTCTCGTAACGGAAATCTGCAAGGTCATCACCTTGGATTGTGACCAGCTTGCGAAGATGTGACTCTTCTGAAACACCAGTGTTGACATCGTCGACAAGAGACAGATCGCCCAATTTCGCAAATATGCGCATCGTTTTCCCACGAAGGAATATGCCTGCATCTGCTTGATTAAACGAAAGAGTTGCCAGTCTGATGCCATCATTGTTGAGAATGAGTCGAATACTCTTCAAATCAACCTTAACTCTGATCGATCCCACATTTGCGTTCTGGGCCGATGGTTCCACGGCATTGTCATTCACAATACCCTCGTCACTATCACTGCTGCTCTCTGCGATAGCGACCTGGTTTTGCTGTTCGTCGTTGTTGTTGGTGAAAGTGACAAGAATAAAGTCAAGTAATGTGAGGAGAGTCTTTCGAGTGACAATAAGATTAATGGTTGAAATTGCAGCAGAAATATTTGTTTCCACTCCTTCATATACTGACATGAATTCCGGCGAGGTACGATTGACCTTGGTGAACTTGACGTGGACAAGACTGCGACCTGCTTGAAGATCTTCCCTGTCACCAGATGAAATAATAGACTTGAATTCGGCAGGCGGGTTGTCGACAAAGTCATCCATAGTCACGGATCCTAGCGAAACTTCCGCGGCCATATCATATGGTCTAGTGTAGAAAGAGAGATCAAACCGCTCCGCAACCAACTCGACAAGAAGAATATCGGGCTTGATCTTATCTTGATCACTTCGGTAAAGTGAGCCTTTGAGAGTATCCACCTTGAAATTGAACTCGAAGCTACGTTGCTTGATCTTGAGCTGTTGAGCATCGGCTCCATCGCGAGCATCTTCGAAATCGTCATCATCATCTTCCTCAACATCAGACAGTAGTACAGCAGTTTGCGGTTGCAGGAATGCAAATGCAGATGATTGCCGTCGGTCCCGTATAGACTTGCGCCGTGGTCTACTGGATGATGCATTGCTGGCCAGTCGTGGGCGGAAAGACCTTTCCTCATCTTGATCTGTCACATCCGTTGCGTTGTCAGTCAGGTCAGTTATCGTGACCTGGAACTCGGGCTCCTTGTTGAACTTTGGAATTGCCACATCAATTATTTGCATGAGATTCTTGTATTTTGAATCGGAAACGGTGGCATGCAGCATTGGCAGGTGACCTGATACCTTGAGTTTGGTGAGATTCGGTGCCTTGGGCAAGATAGATGTTTCCACCACAAAGTCAACGTTGATTTGCTCAACAATGTGTAGTCTTGAATCGCCAACCTTGTCGACAAGATGTAATTTGGCCTCTTCGATGGAGGGGCCAATAAGCACCTGGGTGGAAGTGAGTTTGACAATGAATTTATCGTACATAACCGACTCGAGCCTCTTGAAGTCTTCCTCGCTGTATGCCTGTCGTTGTTTGGATTGAATTTCCTTCAGAGTATCTTTATCAACCAACTGGCTGTTAACATGTATATGACCGGCATCCACAAGCAGGCATGTTGAGTTTTCTGTTTTGATGCTGACAGGGACTATAATAAGGGGTGCCTGGAGATCAAGCTTGGCATTGATCGTCTTGTGTTCTTCCAGCGCGAATTCCAAACTGGCGCGAGTCTGCTCACGAAGACCTTCAACTGTGGCACTCGCAGATTCCATGAGTGCGGTGATGGATTCCATGTGTCTTTCGGGTGGCCTGAAGAAATCCACAATTCCGACAACAAAATTTGGGTTCCAAACAACCTCCAGAGGCTTCAACTTGCCCGTAATAGCAATGTCACCCTCACGCTCGATAGGATTCTGTTCAATTTCAAACTGAAAGAAGGGGTCCTCGTGTTCATTCTCTAACTCTTTAAGCGACATTCTCTTCTCTCGCCTTGCAGCATCCTTGACACGCACTATCTCAGGATAGAGACTGTCTGGGGTAGTGCCGTCATTGACCCGTAAGCCACCGAGACTGATACTAGCCAGCATGGAATCCTTTCGTTGCAACGCTTTTGCTTTGAAAACGTCAAAATGCAAACTTAGAAGATCCATAGGGTTATCATGGGGGCTCTTTTTGAGTGTGAAGCTGCCAGTACTCAGGGATGTCTCGATACACATCTTAATAGCTTCTCGAGGCACATCTATCGACTCGACCAGAGCAGTCTTCTCGTCCCAATCAATCATGTCGTAAAGCTCTTTTCGTTGCTCTTCCGTCATTTCAGTGTTTTCCTCGTTTTGTTCAATCGTACCAGCTGGCTTGGAGCCCCACATCCATGCGACCCAGCCCTGTTGCTCCTGGCGCTGGGGTTGCTTATTCTTCAACGCTGCGGCATTCTCTTTCTTGAGCTGGTTTCGAGCCAGCGATCGCCAAAATCTCAAATCTTCGTAAGAAAGCTTCCTCTCAAGCTTTTCAATATCAGTGGTCTCCTCCGGCGTGAGTTGGTGCTGTTGCTTCTTTTTCTTGAAAAGTTCAATATACCGCTTGCGGTCATCTCGTCGCTCCCTGAAATAATCCCAAGACCATTTGCGATTTCGTTCATGGATCTTGTTTAGGATTGCATTTCCCGCAAACAAGAGCCAAGCACGAGGATCTTCCTTGGGACTAACACCCTTTGGTTTCAAGGTCTTGTACTCCTGATGTCGAATGAAGTAGTGGAAGAGGTCTACCATCATCAAAGCATCACGATATTGGTCATCATCCAAGACCACGCCAATCTCTTCAAACAAGAGGGATGCTTTGATTTTGGGAACGTGAATATCCCCAGACTTGTCCAATTCGATCTTGGCCTTGCCGTTGACGGGCTTCAGGATGAACTGATGGTTTGCCGTAGAGGCCTGATCCTTACCTACCATGCTCTTGAATTTGTCGACCATTTCGTCATGAGGCATTATCTCTTGGGAGGGAGTCGCGGCTTCACGGCCGGTGCCAAACAGATCAGTATCAGTGTTCCAGTATACAGCTAATGCTCCGAGAGTCGCCAATTTGTGGGTAACTTTGGACGAGTCTTGGATGAAAGTGGGCATCCATTGACCATCGGTGCTAATGGCACTGAACTCTTCAAGCGTTAGCCCAAGAGCGAACGGGTGGCCAGGGGCAGATATGGAATCTTCGTAGCGAATATGAATATTTTTGACGGTGATTTGGAGGTTATCGGCAATTTTGGTGGCCAGACTCTGGGCAAAGCTCTGGTTCTTCTTTTGCTCCTCCTGGCTCATGCCCTCTCGATTCCTTTCCTTTAGCAGCTCGGCACTGTCTAGCTTTTCCATCTTGAGCCTTTGTTTCCGGCGGTCTTCCTCATCGGCGTCATATTCGGCCTCTTCTTTGGGGCTTGCGAGCAAGTAGACATCTTCGATAAGGATCTTTACAGGTGCGCCGCGAATGTTGGACCAAGGAATTACTAGGGTAAGTTCGCCGAGATGCCCTTCGATTACGTTGATGGGCAGCTTAAGCTGGTCGAGAGCCTCACGTCGGAGCTCGAGATTGCGCAGCTTGACATCGCCGGACCAGATACCAACCTTGAGCTGTGTAGGGTCAAAGTTCTTGACGTACATGCCCAAAAAGCGGTTGAGCAGACCGGCAACGAGACCCTCCAACATCTTGCCTGTGGTGAGGCCGTAACCCGGGCCAGGGCAACGGGGATCGAGCTACCGTTTGCGAGTCTGTCTAGATGGGACACATTTGTAACTGAAGAACCGAGGTTGCGCACCGCTGTACCCGCCAGTTGATGCCCCCTCGCTAGTTGTTGTGGGACTCGGAAGCACAATCGCAAAATCGTCGCTCTCGGAGGTATCGTGTACTCGAATTGGAAACTAAAATGGCTATGTGTATCTGTATTTGTAGGGCAAGAAAAATGGGAATTGGTCTCGTGAGGTTCGACTGCAGGAAGCAATGGTGCCCGACGCGGCGCAAGTCTCAATTAAGGTGGGAACGAGGGGGTGAGAACTGTTGAGAGCCGCATGAATAGTATCAGGGTTGCCAGATTCAAAGAAGACGACGTATTGGTTGGAGATGGAATGGAAATTGTACCAATTCAGGCACAAGTGTGAGATGTGTGTATCGTGTCTTTTACTACCCTATTGGAACAAACATTCAGAGAAGTAAAAAGTCCAATACCCAAAAGCCCAAAAACGTTGCAAAGGGCTGTGCTGCTTGCCTAGCAGAAAGGCCATATCAATGACGGAGTACAATGACGTGTGTCACCCCACGCTTCTCCAAATCAAGGCAACTGGAGGGGGAGAGTTGAGCCCTGAAAGAGCTGTAGCTTTGGTGGGTTGGTGGGCGGCTTAGGCACTAAAGATCACTGGAGGAGCTTAGAGCTACAAGATGGGTGGCTATTGATAAGGGGGATAGCCGAAGCTTTAGCGATTCCGGGGATCCACGTGACCGGCATACCAAGCTTGCAACACCACGATTTCCATCACGACTCCAAGAACAGCACCGATTCGGGATTCAACCACTGGTAGCCAGAATTATTGATTTACTTTTCAATCCAAATACATGATTTACGAACTTAGATTTATCATTACTGCTGGTAGTTTCAACACACTCGAGTAGCTCGACATGACCATCAATCTACCTTTCTGTTGTACTACCCTACACTGTCAAGTGGCCTCAAGCAACCCTCCAGTTTTTCATCTAGCACACCCTTCAGTTATCAAGGTGATACGACTATTCATATTCATCAATCTAGTTTCACTGAAAAAATCAAGTCTTGCCTGAACTTTTTTCTTGCTGCGTCATTCACAATGCGTAGCAATTACGTCACCCCCCTTTCATCTGCCATCATCACCCAATGCCTTCTTTTATTACATCATGGCTACTCAAGCTCTCGGGTTATCTAAACACCATAAACAGGACCCTGTCAATCCGCGTATTTGCAAACTAAAAGATTCGTTTTAATTCAAGGTCAAGCACTTCAAATATCACAAAGCCATTGAGCTTGTTGCACCGCTTTCTTCAGTTCATGTCTCTGTCATTGAGTTGTCTCCATCTTTGAAGCTCTTCATTCGCATCATTGCCTTCTTCGCAAAGTCAGCCTGTATTTTTATCATGTTTCAAGCTTCGCGCACTCTCTTGCGACCATTCCCGAGAACATCTCGGACAATTTTGCAATCTCATACTCTAATTGGAGCTGGTCGCACATCTCAACCAGCATGGCCACGACTACCCCTTCAAGCAGCGTCAGCAAGTCGCCATGCCAGCACCAACCGTCCACCACCCAAAGATCTACCCGAAAGCGAACGTGAAAGAGAAATTGCCAACAAGAAGCTCGAATCGCGACCTGGTGAAGTGTCCACCACAAGCTCTGTCCGTACCGTTTTGGAACCTTCGGCGGGTACGAAAGCGGGCGCAGATCAAGTAGACATTGGCAAGGGCCTACAACATGACATTGTGAGAAAGTTGGCAGTTGAAATTGTCCAAGAAATATGCTAAATGATGATAGAATATAGTGAGAGAAACATTGCGACTCGATACCGTCCCTCGAGAATCGCACATCCTCGGATTAACTGGTACAGTTCCCTATTTTGCAACTTCTCTATCAACTGTGTTCCTGGCTTGGGATCTTACCAAGGAATGGCCAACGGGGAATGCGTTCTTCGATACCATTCTGGTCAATCACGATACAGCCAGATACCTCCTCGATGTGATTGAACCATTACAACTTGGATACGGCGCTGTTATCATCTCTTTCCTCGGCGCAATTCACTGGGTAAGCGGATTCAGAATGCGGTTGACTATGGCTTGCTAATATATCGCTTATAGGGCCTGGAGTATGGAGAGAAGCAGCCTCAGCAGGATCGCACACGTTTTCGCTACGGCATGGGTCTTGCTGCATCAATTGTCGCTTGGCCCACGGTTCTTATGCCCATCGAATACGCCTTGACCACACAGTTCATGGCATTTGTTGCTCTTTACTATGCTGATTCACGAGCTACAACCCGCGGCTGGGCGCCACAGTGGTATGCGAAATATCGATTCTTGTTGACAGCCATGGTTGGTTTTGCGATTTTTATTTCTCTTGTTGGTCGCGCCAAGATCGAGCAGAAAGGCGCTCTGAGCGGGAAGAGCCTGCACTCCAAGCTGGCAGATCCTGGTATTGCAGATAAAGAGAAAAATTGGGCCAAGATAGAGGAAGAGGAGAAGAGGAAGAATAGAGAAGAAAAGGAGAGGAAAGAGAAGGAGGAGAAGGAGAAGAAGGAGAAGGAGGCGGAAAAGTCCAAGAAACCTTCCAAACAGAAGGACGACAAAAAGGACAAGAAGGACGACACAGACAATAAGGATGAGAATAAGAGTGAAAAGAAAGATAAAAATAAGGATGGCAATAACAAGAAGAAAGAGGGTGAAGATGAAGATGAACAGAAAGATCAGAGTGATAACCAAGACAAAGGAAAGGACAAGGACAAGGGATCTGAGAACAAAAAGGACAATGAGAGCAAGAAGAAGGAAGATGCCAAATCAAAGGATCAGAACAAGGACCAGAAGAAGTCGGAAAGCAAGAAAAAAGATGAAGCCGACCAGAAAGACGAGAGCGACAAAGGTGATAGCAATAAGAGTAATGAGAACTAAACCAGGGGTTGACTTCGGTCGGAGCTCATTTCTTCATTACACCATTCTCAATATTAACCATCTCTCTTTGTCCCATAATGGGGCAACCTAAAGAAGGCCCGTTCAACTTGTACTTTAAAAGATGTTCTAATAGTTATTGAGACAACATTTCGAAGTAATTACACATGTACTGGCTCTTACCAAGGCATCATGCTTTGAACTCACTAATGTTTATGCGTTTCTATTCTACAAAGAATTAATACAACCAAAGGTACATTATAGTGACTGATATAAAATGATGGCATGTTGTGCATCATCAAGATCTGAGCTTCAGCCGTGCATTATCACACAGTTCTGATCCCATCACCTCCGCGCATCTAAATCATCAAGCATCATGGCCACTACTTTTCATCGCTTTCTCGAGTTGCCCACCGAGTTGAGGCTCCTCGTCTGGAGCCACGCCATCAGGCCCAAACATGGAGTCCATTTCTTCACCGTCGCCAACCGTTCTCTCGATGGTTCGGTCTTGGATCCAATTTCCGTCAAGGACTCGTATACCAGCAGAGACCAGCACATTCTGGCTGCGCCGAGGTGTCGAGTTAACGACTCCATGTACTCCTGGCTAGGTGATAACCCTTCTGCCTACCTCTGGGACGCTGGACTGTGGACCGCTTGTAGGGAATCGAGGGATGTCGTGGATAGCCATTATAATTTCTCCAAAAAGATCGCTACACAGAAGGCGGTTGCGTTGCAAGGAACTACCGTTCAAGACTATGCTCCTATAGAGGGCATCGTGACCAACAGCTTCATCCATAACAACACGCCCCGGCGCTTCCACCTTGACCCCTACAATGATCTTGTATGTCTCGATCCATATAACCCAAATAACATCAGCTGGCATGTGGATAGCAACGGCAGCCACGTCGTAGGGGACATGACCATGGTAAACGCTCGGTCCTCGAACAGTGGCTTCCTCAATGTAGCCATGGAGTTTAACCCAGCCACATGGCTCGCCATCAGCGAAGAAGACGATATCTTCACCATGGCAGCGCTCAGCGGTCCACGGGGAACCTTTATACGTGCGCTAGAGTACCTCACCGAAAGCTGGATTTACAGGCCCGAGAAACTCTGGCTGATCGACCACTCCGTCCAGCCACTGCCCAACCACGAGGCCCTCTGGACCATGGAGAGCCGAAACAAGTTTTACGGCCTGGATAGGTCGTACGTAGAAGTCGATAGAGAGATATGCTACGCTACGCATGGGCGCAACACGGCGTTTGACCTGTACGATTTCTTGGCCCAGTTCGCTGAAGATGAGCTGAGGGAGAGGCGACACTTGGCGAATACGGGGTGCCCGATAGGGGATTGTGAAGGGTGTGTGGATAACACGTGCCAAATGGATGACTTTAGGCTGCATAATGCGTTTGGTGTTCTTGCCCCTGTGCATCTTTGATGGCTTGCATAGAGGAGTTTGAGGATGGGACACAATGTCCATTGGGGGATGAGACAGTTAAGTGAGATATGAACAATGTATATTATTCAACAGTTTGAGTTTGTGAGATGGATACTCGCCATGTTAGGCTGTGATGTGCTTCATTTACTGTAAGCCTCCCTTGACGTAAAACTCTCTCTTAGGATCCACGCCACCAACTGATCCAATGTGACAGACCAAGAATAAACCAATGCCAAACTTTCTTTCATCAACACACCATGAACCAAAGACTCGATGGCAATGATGAGGGACTTGGAAGCTGAATCAACATGATGGGTAGAAAGCTTCTTGATTTATATAGCTGGATATGCTCGACGATGTGCGTGCAAGCTTTCATCAAGCAGTCACTGCTGGAACTGCAAACCCAATAGCATGCTCCAATGCAAATGGGGAGTTAATCAATGCTCAAAGCTTAACTCGCGTAAAGGAGAGCTTAGCAAAGGTTGAACTTCCGAGTGTAGTCTTACGGATCAGGGGGGGCCCATCCGTTATGAAGAAAGATTGGCACTATACGGCTGCCTTGAAGAATTCAAATCACACAGAGAGATACAAACTCAAAAGCAACAACCGACTTAAATTCATACTGAACATGCCGCAAACCCAACCAATCTTGGCACCACTTTTAAAATAAAGGGCATACATGGTAAAGAATAAGACCTCGTGGACCAAGTCCTCTAAAGAACCCGACGGACATATGTCGAATGAATTGGTTGGTATAATAAAGGCTAAACCCCCTGCCCAAATAGGCCCCATGTAACATAAACTTTCATCCATCAACTCATATATGTAAACCACTCATACACTTTGAGCTTCCCAATCATTATACCCGCATTTATACTTCTATCAACCAAATTCATGCAAAAAGGGTATGAGGGTATGAGTCCAACGCCAAGAAATGCACAATGTCAGTTTCAGATGCCTAGCGGGGCTGTCGAGTTTATTGCCCAGTCATTAATGTTTGCGGACCGCAGTACACTCAACAAAAGGAGTTTAATATTTGTGCTTGGTTCATCAGTAATCGTCAACTATCGTTCTCAAGGTCGAGCAAATCCCTGCTTAGCCTTCAAGAATTTGTTAGATCAATAATGTACTTGAACAGAGCGCGCTTTTGCTTAAACATACCTTCATTTGCTCAATTCTCGCCTTCAGCTGACTAGTTACTTCTGCTGCTCGTCTCCAGCTTTCGACACCTCCGTTTGATGAGGGTTGTGGGAGCGATGAAACAGGACGCTCTCTTGATGAAACGTCGCTGCCATCATCATGAGGAGACACGACATTTCTCATGCCTCTAGCAGGAGAACCACGCCCTGACGATGTAGTACTGCCCGTATATCGCAGTTCAGGGCTCAACTTGTTCCTTGGATACGGCGCTTCTCCGTTCTCTTTCTCCTCTGATAATGTGCTTGCAAGGCTCATCCTGTTGCGACTCGCAGTAGCAGAGATGGAATCACGATATATGCCAGCGTCATCTGTAGGGGATGTGATACCTGGCAAGTTATAGTCAGTAACTGGTGCTGAAGATATGGGTTAGTACAGTGATGACATACCAGGACTAACCATGCCTGATGTGGCAGTATTTAAACCCTCGGCGCGGTTGAGCGCTCTCTTTAAGCGCTCAAGCTCACGTCGCAGTCTCTCATTAACCTGCTCTGTTGCCTCAGCATCGCTGCGAGCGCGAACCAATTGCGTCTCTTTGGCCTTGATGCTCAATACATCACGTGTATGATCCTCGATAAGCCCGGCATTCTGGTTCTTCAGCTCTTGGATTTCAGACATGAATTTGCTTCGCTCCTGTCTCATTTCTTCAACTTGGCGGCTTAGTCTCTCATTGGCGGCTCGCAGCTCTTCCAACTCCGCTCTCTCTACGGCAGTAAGACCACTTGATGGTGGGGGTGAGTCGGGAGGCATCTGAATTGGTGCCGCGGCTGGCTTGGTCAAAGAACGGCCGGCCAAACCACGAGACAACCCGGCTCGGGGCTGTGGCGTTGGTGGTGCATAATCATCCTCCGGTGGCATAATGGGAGCAGCTGAAGGCCTCCGGGGGGATGAAACTCCACTAATAATTCGCTTCTGGGGGGCCTTGAGTCCACCTCCAACACCGCCTGTCTTGGGGAGACCCAGCTTACCAGCGGCAGGTTTCGAGGTTGGCTGAGGGGCTACCGGGGATGTGTCCGCAGGCATAATGGGCGGAGCTGCTGCTGCCTTCTTCACGGCTGGTCTTTTCCCGGGAGCCTTCTTTGGCGCCGCAACTGGGGCCGGCTTGGGTGCTGGCTTAGGCTTTTCCTTGGCCTTGACCTCTGCTGTTTCAAAGAATTCCTTGATTTTGGTTTTTCGGATATCGTCCAGACCCTCAAGGTTGGGTGTCATAGCCCTCTCGCCAATAATTTTCATTATGGTTCCAAGGATTTCAGCGCCACCATCACGAAGGGCGGGGCTAGATTCTGCGAGCAGCTTCTTTCCAGCTTCGCAAATAGCTGCGATTTCTGGCTTACTTGGTACATCACGTGTCGTGCGAAGGCAGCGGATAAGGAATTTCATGGTGCCCTCTTTAACCTGGGGATTCTTGTTCACAAGGTATGCAAAGATATCCTCAGAACAGTCCGTCAGGGAGGTTGACGCAAAGGTGGCATCGAGAGCGGCGCCCAGGGCGTCAGCGACAGATGCCTTCTTTTCCTTGAGTCTGTCCATAATAGGCTGCATGACAGTCGTGCGGTGCTTGCCAAAACTTTGCCGCAAACCCTTTGCCAGTCCCTCGATACATAGCGCGGCTTGAGTAACAACCGCGACGTTGGCGTCCTTCATACACTTGGCAAGGCCTCTTGTAATATCGTTGAAGTCGCCATCCTTGATACGGGGGACGTTGAGTGCCTGGTACAGACCATCAACAGCTTCCTTGCGGTCTTTCCACTTTGACGATGCAAGGAGTTCGTTGAAGTTGGGTGGAATCTTTTGTGTAATATCCTCAGGCTCGGCCAACGCAAAAGCGTCAATCTCCACTGGTTCATCTCCCTCCTCAGCACCCTCCTCACCCTCCTCACCTCCAACCGGACCGGCATCTATCACATCTTGTTGAGATCGCAATAACCGCTCCTGTTTCGGTGGTCCTTCGGCCTTGACCTTTTCGAATTGTGCCTCCAGATCTGTTTGTTGTGTAGGTTTTAGATCCCCCCAAAACATGGGTTTCATAGCCTCGCGTAACCACCTATACAATTCCACGGCGAGGTTGGTAGCCTCAGCACGTACATTCTTGTCAGCAGCACCAAAGGCCTTGGGAAGGACTTTGAGGATGGGCTTTGGGTCAATGACTTTGCAGCCATAGTTGTGAACGATTTGTGTCAGCGCATTCAGGGTAGCAGCAACATTTTTCGGTACTTTGTTGCCAAGGCCAGGCAAGATCTCCTCAATAACAGGGCCGGCAATATCAAGCTCAATGTATAATAACAATGCTTCAAGGGCGTTTTGTTTGACTGCAGCTCTGGTTGAGGATAGAGCCTTTTCTACCATAGGAGTGATGGTAAGACCTCTTGTGCGCAAAGCACCGTCCCGCCCACCAAACTTGAGGAATGCGCAGAGAGAGATGATACCCTCTTGTTGCGCAGCTACGTTGGAGTCGGCGACAGCAGATTTCCATAAGCTCGGGTCGCTGAGAAAAGGACGGAAGCTCGGGTCGGATTCGTCCGGTGTTACGGAGAACTGTTTGGCGACATCTTCGTATACTGCCTTGCGAACTTTCCAATTCTACAAACGAGTCAGCCATGAACAGCTGAGTGAGAATGATGCTCGAACGGGCGTACCTTGTGTGTAAAGCGATCGGGAATAGGCAAAGAGCTAAAGTCCTCCTCTTGCTCGGCCATTTTCGCAGGGCAAGTGGCGTGAGGATGGTAAACTGAAGTCGTTGATTGGCGTCTTCTATAGCTCAGAAGTCGGTTTGGGCGTCGTTTGACAGCGCGGACTATTTTACTGATCAGTCTTCGAAACATGCCATGACGATGCCGCATTGTTGTGATGCAGAGGGAAACCAAAGGGGCAAGGCCAGGAGGTAGCACATGGAGGGGCAACAAAAGGAGTGAGAGAGAGCGAGCAACATACCGACAACAACAAAAAAAAACCAACCAAGAGGCAGTTGACTCTGGGTCAGACGTGCAAATAATACCCAGGGGACGGCTTGTTTGGGTTCGCAATAGGCAATAGGCAGCAGGGAGCGGGAACTGCAAGTACCAGTCACCACGGCTTGCTTTCTCAACTTCGTTTGACCGGGAAACACGCAAGCGAGGTGAGGACTTGGAAGTAGTAGTGTGTGTACAGCGGGCTCGGTAGGTGCTATGCTCGGTACACGAGATTAGATATACGTAAAGGGGGGCCAAAGGCGAGAGACAAGACCCTGGAGAGACCCGGTTCAATTTGAAGGTTTTGGAGCAAAGACCAAACAAATCCTAGCCAGCCAGCAACGGTTCCCGACTGTGCGCAAACACGATGACGATGACAACGGCAACGGCAATGGCAATGACGCTTTCACAGCCGGCAACGATTATAATGGCCGTTCAACAGCAAAAGGAGAAGAAATATATGTACGTTGTCAAGATCAAAGGAGAGGCGGGAATGGAAGGCGTGGTTTTCCGTCAAGCTTTGTTGTCTGGTCAGAAAGTCAAGGACGTGTCTTGCGCCAGAACCAGAGAGCAAGATTGTGGTCGTGGTCGAGGGTTGCCCATGTCAATCGCAAAAAAAAAAAAAAAACGTCAACACACACAAATCATGGGCTTGTACCAATCAGAGACGACGTCCAGGCACCCAGACCGTAAGTCGCGGTAGTTGATTCAGGGCCACTAATTCCGCTATACATACTTGTAATTACAGTTGATGATGGCCCTGGAGGGGGTCCCCACGGGTACATGTGCAGTGGTGTAGTACAGCGCCTAGTGTGGTGTCCAGGTGGTGTTTAGCCCCTCCAGCCCCTGGTCGCCCCCCTGCCTATGACCCAGACAAAGCCCCAGCAACGGGAAGAAAAGAAAAGAAAGAGAAACGATACCATCCCTCCCCGCTTACTGGCCCTTCACGATGCTAATGCAGAGGTTTTTATGTGCACATTGACTACAGGCAGTATGTAGACACGAGTTAATTCATGCACTGTGCAAAGAGAGTCTTCTAGATAATATATGTGACAATTGTCCATACAGAGCAGGTTAGAATCCATCATCATCATAAGGTACTCAAACAGTATTGTCTCTAATGATGTGGCGTCAGGCACACGGCAAGAGGCGCATCGGATCTAAAATAGCCAAACGTGTCAGTCTCTCCAAGTTGAAGCACGCCGATGGTGTTGTTATTCTCTACAGAGGACGGAGTACATGTATAACGAAAGGAAAGGAGACATGTGACTATTCCAGGCAACTTGGGCGCAGTGATGATCAATCACCGAAGTGTCAGTAATTTATTCAAGCTACCAGTAATCGTCCAAAGACACAGGGGGCAACCGTTGTCCCTCTCCTCTTCAAAGAGATGAACCATCATCAACCAGACAAACATGGCAATGAAGTCATTAATAAAATCCGCATGGCAATGACGCAAGGAATCAACGCTCCAAACTTAAGTAGCACCCAGAACGGAGTAATGTCTGGACAAACAAACAATACGATTGCCGGATGATCACGTGCTGATAAGAATACTGATAAAGAAATCTTGGAGCTTCTCTTCCCAGAGCTTTGTGATACCCGTTGACACGCATTGGCCATCTTAGGCGACAGCCTTCTTCTTCAGCATCTTTCTACCTGCGCTCAAACCCCCCGCCTCCTATGGACAGTCCTAGGCCGTCGCCGTAATCGTTTTACTCTTACGATCCACAACCATGGACACCAATTCCCACTCGTCATTCTTCCCTTTTAATGCCAAAGCTACCGCTGCCGACTACTCTTCCTCCGACTCAGAATCTGAAGACGAGCATCGAGTACCCGGACTTGATGACGACGAGAATGATTTTGGCGACTACAATCCCAGAAAGCGACGCCGTTTAGGTGGAAATAATAAAGAAAAGGCAGCTCTGGGGATATTCGGTTCCGATAGCGAAGATGACAAGCCGGGCTCCAAGTGGAAGAGAAAGACACTGCGTACCAAAGGCATGAGCTTTGTGTCAACAACTACACAAAATGCAGAAAGTAAAGACGGCGAAGATGATGAATCCGAAGATGAGAGGCCTACGATGGGCCTTGGCCAGCGACGCGATGATGAAGAGGACAGTGACGAGGAAGAGGAAGATGACGACCGGCCAGCAGGTCTGGGACTCGGCAGCGCGACAACTGGGCTGAGATCTACAGCAGATGGCAAATTCAGGCATCAAAACACCATGGGCGATAGCTCATCAAAACCCCGGTTCCAAACTACGTTCGGCGGCAGTGGCGGCGTGCTAGGGAATGGATTCGTGCCATCATCAGCAAATGAGCCTGTATTAAAGGAGCCCTCAGGCGGCAACTCGACGCCGCGCAACAAACCACAAGTAAGCGCGTTCAATTCCAAAGGAAAGATCAACGCAAAATCGTTCGGTGCTCGAATGATGGCGAAAATGGGTTATGTAGAGGGTCAGGGTCTGGGTAAAGATGGTCAAGGACGAAACATCACGATTGAAGCGAATCTACGGCCTCAGGGTGTTGGTCTTGGAGCTGTCAAGGAAAAGTCGGAACAAGAACGCCAGGAAGAAAAGAGACAGGCTAGACTACGAGGCGAAGCTGTAAGCGATTCTGAAGAAGAGGCGAAGAAACGAAAAAAGGCCAAAAAGAAGACTCTGGGCGGCACCGCTCACAGTAGTGGCGGGAGCACCCCCCGAAGACAAAAGACCAAGTTTCTTACAGCTGAGGAACTCAAAAAGAAGGCTCCGGGGCTACATATACCAGACGCCTTTGCTCCAATTTTGGATATGACGGGACCGGGAGGCAAACTCCTCACTTCGACAAGCGGAATTATGACTCCTACGTCCGGTGTTGCAGAGTCTGCCGAAGTTATTGAGGCTAGAAAGTTGGCCAAGAGAGCACAGGCCGATTTGTTGGCATTTTCGGAGGAGTGGAGGAGCCTTGAGGGGCGGAAGACGTGGGTGAACTTGGAGTTGAAGCAAAAGGAACAAGAGATGGAAGACTTGCGATCTGATTTCGAGAGGCTTCAGGCCTTTGCCACTGTCGTCACAGAGCAGTTGGTCACTGCGACAGAGTGGGACCAGGTCATGAGCTGTCTGCAAAATGTAACGGATCTTGGTTCGACGAACACGGCTATTGCAGATATTGTTGTAGCGGCCATCCATCCTCTTCTAAAAAATTCGGATTGGGACCCTATAACAGAGCCCTCTCGGTTCACGTCGGACCTGCAGAAACTGACTGGCATGCTCATGAAGTCGGGCAACGACAATCGAACAGTAAATAAATGGCAATCCTCGGCGGTTGAAGACGAGGGCGTTTACAGAGCGCACCACAAGGCAACAACACCATACGAGACCATGATGTACAAAGTCTGGCTGCCCCAGGTGCTTTCCGCAGTACGCTCCTGGGATCCCCTTAAGCCAACACCGATGCTCAGCATTATGGAAAGTTGGAAGGATCTCCTTCCGCCCTTTGTACGGGCACAGTTTATGGATAATATAGCTCGAAAGCTTGAAACGGCTGTATCAGACTGGAATCCCAAGAAGAAACGACAGAGCCATCATCTTCCACATACGTGGCTATTTCCCTGGCTGCAGTACTTACCGCCATATCACTTGGACCCGAGAGGCACCGGATTGGTGGCGGATGTCAGAAGAAAGTTTAGGCATCTTATTGACGCCTGGGAGTTTGAGAGGGGAGTCGTTCCAGGGCTCGCTCAGTGGGAAGATGTGCTCGGGGAACAATGGCAACCACTCATCATGTCCCATGTGCTACCCTCGATGGGCAGATACCTGCGCACCAATTTCCGGGTGGACCCATCAGACCAAGAGCCATATCTCCCTATCTTGGTTGGGATTCTCAAATGGAACCGAGTACTTGGCGACACAATCATGGCAGAGATTTTGGTGCAGGATATGTTTCCCATGTGGAGCAGCAAGTTGCAGGAGTGGCTGGCCCTTGATGAGGCAGATCTCGGAGAGGTGGCCGATTGGTATGGATGGTGGAGAGGGGTGCTTTTGAAGGACATGGCCGGATTAAAGCCTGTTAGGGTGGAGCTTGACAAGGGTCTACAGCTTGTGAATATGGTATAGGCGTCGGAGCAGCGTTTGTTTGAAGAACTGTGGTGCCGAAAAGAAGCAGCCGTGTGATAATAGATTATGTAGATAGGGTCTATGGCTTGTTATCAGCATCAGGATAATGAGTCTGGTTTTGAAACCAAATGTAAAAATGAGACAAGAAGTATATATACCAACTCATATATTTCCAACAAACACTGTATACTCTTGTGCGTTGGATACCCACGTGCTGCATGCCTCTGTCAAGATTGTTGATTTTGATTAGGATGGGTCAGTCAGGTTTCTTTAGAAGGTATTCAAAGCGTGGCGGTTTTATAAGGGGAGATGGATTAGGTACACATATTGCTACAATTTCTGTCCATTTCTGATTAACTAATATGTCTGATGCAGGTAATAGGTGAAGATATATATAGATATTTATATTGGCGTTTGCTTTACCCGGTAGTTAAGAAGGGTGAAAAAAAGGAACAGACCCTGGAACGTTGCCCAATGAGGGGCAGGACTTGGCATTTCAGCGTTTTCTCTCGCACTCCAATTGCTTCATCTGGTAGATTCAAGAGCTAATGAAACAAGTTCTGACTAACACTAAGTTGAATCTAATAGGGCTATACACGGTCATATTATAGGAATTAAAATACCAGTTAGGATAAAGTACAGGAGGTATCAATCAATACCAGGTCTTATACAAGTACTCGTTTGTCACCTGCTGCAGATCTGCCACCTGATATCCATGGATCATGGGTCATACATCATGGATATAGGTACTCTAAATCAATATCAGCAGGTGCCTGACTGTGGTATTCATTCCGTCAGCCGTCCGAGTTCAACAGGGGTTTTATTTATTTATTTATTTATTTACTTATTTCTCTTTGTTTCGTTTTGTTCTTGTGTTTCATAGTTGACCAGGCATTTGGAACGTAGGCAGCCAGTCGTGTTCACCTCAGCTCAGTTAGCAAGGTACCTGTTTTCGAAACATCTTTATTGCCTGCTGGGAACCTGGCACCTGGCACCTGGCGCTTGATAATAGATATTGTTATTTTGCATTTTACCTTTTTGATATCATTTCTAACAGAAAATCTTGAGCACCTATTGATAACAGCATTTATCATGTCTACTGTTGTAAAACAAGGGTCTCCTGGAGGTACTGCCTAGGTATGTGCATGGGTACTTACTGGGTAGTACGGAGTACCTATGTAGGGACTACAAGTACTACTTGTAGCTCAGTGGACACCGCCCAAGCCCAGAGCACAGACCACTGATGACCCTGAAACTTGACCCGGGCTGACATCACTGAACCGAACACTGAGACTGACACTGCTGCTGACACTCTTTCTCTACCTACGGCGTGCAGGCTACAGGCAATAAGGTAAAGACTGTACGTACCAGAGGTATTGGATCCATCCATCCATCCACCATCTTATCGGTTTGAGCCCTGGTTGCTTGAATTTGGTTATTGATGTGGCTATCGCATGCATGCATATGTACCTCACTCCGCCTACTGACACTCTATCAAGAGCATACCTATCGCATAATACAGCATCATATTATAGGCAGCAATTGTAGCCCGCCATCGACAGTCACGACATCGCCTTGGAGGAAGAAGAAGAAAATATCCATACCCTCTTCCTCCCTCCCCCTCCTTGGTCTGATTACGATAAGACTAAAATACCTACTTACTTGCCTAGTATCAACTATACTCGTCGGTACTAGCGATTAGACAAGAGAGACAGCCCGCCTTTCTCTCTCTTCCCCCCACATTCAAACAGACTTGGTCCCCCCTCTAATAATACTACCATCACCTACCGCCCTACGGCCACGGTTAACCGCCCTCCCACCATCACATCACATCACCGCACCGCACCGCACTGCACTGCACAACGCACATTGGGTCGACTTTGGCATCACCTACATATTACAAGGTACATACATCACTGCGCGTATCGCAGGCGGTCCGCTGCGAACCGATTCGCTCCTCTCCAGCCAAACCCAAGCCTAACTCCAGCCCAGCCCAGTCAAGCCAAGCCAAGCCAAGCGAGTCCCCTACCATTATCGACTGGATGCCCGACCGTATGACTCGAACCCCTCGCTTCAGTTCAAGTCTCTAGCA
Organism: Cladobotryum protrusum; assembly: GCA_004303015.1. Lineage (NCBI taxonomy): Eukaryota > Fungi > Ascomycota > Sordariomycetes > Hypocreales > Hypocreaceae > Cladobotryum > Cladobotryum protrusum. Next base: position 1,527,948 of record RZGP01000004.1, read on the forward strand.
CGTCTTAAGCCAATCCAGTTCATGATCCAGCTCTCTGAGCAGATCGCCATCCCCATCCCCATCCAGCTTGTCCAGTCTCTCCGCCCTCCTCCTCCTCACCGCCGGCGCTCTTCCTCGCCTCGCCTTGCTCTGGGCGCCGTGCCATAAGGCCATAGAGTTTCGTGTCCCGCCACCATGTTTTGGAGATTTGGCGGTTACGCCAACATCTCCACTATCGATACCATTCTCGATAAGCCCGACTTTACCCTCGAGGAGCTGCTTGAAGAAGGAGATCTCATTCAGGAGCTGAAGCAGCACAATACAAAACTTATCGAGTACTTGCGCGAGGATGAAATCCTCGAAAAATTGCTCGAATATGTCGTCGCCCCAAAGCTGGAGGCTGTCGAGACCCCGGAAGAGCCCGCCGATGATGATTTCAAGGGCAAGGGCCGTTTGCTTCCCTTCTCTCGACCCCGCGCATCGTCGCGCGCTACAGATACCGCAGAGACGAGCGAGGAGGAGCAGGAGAAGAAGCGGAACCGCCATGCTCTCGTCGCTTGCGAGGTTTTGAGTTCCGATACATGGTCAATATACGAGGCCCTCATCGAAAACCGCCAGCTCATCCGTGATTTTTGGAACTTCCTCTCCCGCCCCGCACCGCTGGATCCGTTGCAGGCGAGCTATTTTACAAAAGTGAATGAGTCGCTGTTTGAGAAGAAGACGGAGGAGATGATGGAGCTACTCTGGAGCCTACCGAATGTGGTGCCCGACCTTCTTAAGCATGTCGAGTGTCCCATGATTATGGATCTGCTACTCAAAATTATCGCCATGGATCGTAATGAGGGTGGTCAGGGTGTTGTGGAGGTTTGTCCCAATACCCATGTATTTTTTTTTCTTCTTCAATGTTTCAGTCGTCTAACCTTGACTCTTCTAGTGGCTGTACACCAAGGACATCATTCCGACGCTTCTATCATTCCTTAGCCCTGAGCACAGTTGGGTACTCCAAACTGCTGCTGGCGATTTCCTCAAGGCCATTATTACGATTTCCGCCAATGCTTCCCAAAACGAGCAGCAGTGTATTGGTCCCAATGAGCTTACTCGTCAACTTGTGTCGAAGCCTTGCGTCGAACAGCTGATTGGCTACATGCTTGGCGGGGGTAACCCCTTGACCGTCGGTGTTGGCATCATCATTGAAGTTATTCGAAAGAATAATTCAGACTACGATCCTGACGTTGGTACCGAGGCCAACGCTATCCCCTCGAGCCGTGATCCAATCTATCTCGGCACTCTCCTGCGGCTTTTTGCCTTGAATGTGCCCAAGTTTATGAGCTTGATCATGAATGGGCCGTCACGGAAGCAAGGTCTAGATTCTACTTTTGGAGAGAAACTCGAACCTCTTGGTTTTGACCGTTTTAAGACTTGCGAGCTGATGGCAGAGCTTCTTCACTGTAGCAACATGGGCCTACTCAACGAGACCGGCTCGGAGCAGCTGATTGCCTCGCGAGATACTGAGAGACAGCGTTTAAGATTAGAAGGCAGACTTGGTCCTAGGGAGGACAATGATTCTGCCGATGATCTGACCATGCGCATGACACATTCGGCGCATGATGAGAGCCGTCGTCTCGAAGTGACCAACGCCGATGATGATGGATTTGAAGAAGTAGAACCCAACAATGACCTTGGTGATGATACCTCAGAGTTCATCAAGGCGGATGATGATGTTATCCTGTCTGGCAATCAATCTTCGTTCCTCGACAAAGACGAGGATATCTTTGTAGACGAGCCTCTGAGTTCACCCAAGCTGACGGTTGGCGTGGATAAGCTGGGTGAATCACATTTCGAGGAGCCCGATCTTGTTGTTGCGCCGCTCTCACCGACCAAAGCCAAAGCTGCTGAACCCCCATCGACCCAAGAGTCGGGCAGTGCCACGGTTTCTGAAGAAACCCGACTGGAAGTGCCTGAAGCGATCAAAGAAACAGCCAGTGAAGAGCCTGAGAAGGATTCATCCGAGCCAGTCAAGGCTGAAACCAAGGATGTCGTCATAACTGAGGCTTCTGATTCTTTCAAGACCGATACGGAAACTCCCGGCACGCCAACGATTGAGGAGGTTGTCCCTGAGGAAGGAGATGCCAGCCACATCTCAATCTCTGTTAACGCAGCTCGACCTGAGGTTAAGATCAGTGTAGACGAGCTGACGCCTGGAGACGCCGCACTTGAGAATTATCGTGGTTTGTCCCCTCATCCCGAGGATACTCCTGCTCCGCTCTTTTCCGCACCCCTTGCTCCGGATTCAGGGGTTCAGCATCCGCCTCACGTATCGGTCAAGCCCCTATCGGTACCGGAGCCAGACACAAGCGCCGCTGCACCCACAACAGAAGCGGAATCAAACGAACAGCCCGAAGATAAGCCTGCTAAGGAAACTGGTGATGAGCTGAAGGCTAGTGCCACCGAAACAGCGGAGCCCGTTGTAGGAGACTTTTTGAAGATGCAGTTTGTCGAACATCGTGTTGTACCGACGATACTGGTAAGTTTAGTGGCGCAAACTTGACGGAGGATATGCTGACCACTTTATAGTCGTTTTTCTTCGCATACCCCTGGAACAACTTTCTCCACAATGTAGTGTATGATATTGTCCAGCAGGTATTTAATGGCCCCATGGACCGTGGATATAATCCAACCCTCGCCGTCTCTCTCTTCGAGGCAGCCGATGTAACCACGGCCATTATCAACGGGCAGCGTGCCAGTGATGAATCCCAGGCCAAGACCAAGACCCGTATGGGATACATGGGCCATCTCACACTCATAGCTGAAGAAGTGGTCAAGTTCACTGAGAGGCACCCCCCTGAGCTTCTGTCCGAAATGGTTCTTGATAAGGTGATGAGCCAGGACTGGATTAATTATGTAGAGGGCGCCTTAGCCGAGACCAGGGAGAGGGATAACGCTATTCTTGGGGGTGTTCGGCCGGAGGTGGCATTGGGACACAGAGCCAGCATCGGCGGTAGCGGGCTGGCAGGGATAGGTCTCTCGAGCTTGGGGGGCAATTCCTCTGTAGGAACGTCCAACGCCTTGGCGGAGGCCGGTCTGAATGGGGGCATCGAGGTGAATGAGAGCGGAGGCAATGGCATCGGACCGTTTACGATAAGTTCGGGCACTCTGATGTCCGGGTTTGGAAGCAGCAGTGATGAAGAGGATGAGGAGGGTGAAGGTGATGAGGAAGACGTTAATTCTGAGGTGAGTGACGATTCTTCTGAAGAGCAAGGCACAGAGGCAACAATGAGCATGGAGCACCCACCTGAAAATATTATTACAATGTCCCCTGAACCCATGCAGACGGAGTCTTCACGCATTCAGGGATTCGACAACAGTATCAGCTTGCGTCTTGCCGCTCTAACTACGGTGCAGAGACCCGCAGCAGAGGGGGACGCGAATTCGGCGGGCCGATGGAATGAACCGCTTGACGGTGATCGTGATACGAATTCTACTTAGGAAGAGGATTTCGAAGACGATTATGATTACAGCCGCTTTTACGATACCTCGGCGATGATAGGGACCACGGCGGGAACCTCCAGGCCAGGGGTTGAGGAGCTGGAGGCTTTCGACAGCATTGAAATTGATTATCTTAGGAGGCTCCTTGTGAGGAGTAGGAGGATGTAACATTATCTTGGGGAGGCGTTTATGGGATTGATGATCAAATAACATGGGATTTTATTTGTATTATGTTCCTCCAGGCGGAGTTGAACATATGAAATGGATGGATCGTGAAATATGTTGAGAAGAGGGGGGAGAGAGGGCTTTCTGGATGTGTTTTTGTTTGGTCAGGAGGAAGCAACGGGGGTGCCCATGTCACATTGCAAACCTATGCCACGATGCTCTGCCAACTGCCAGACTCTTATTTCCTTTTATGTCCTTTCGTGCGGGATTGATGCTGATGCGGTGAGACATAGTTTCGCGCTTATACCGACCCACTGAATAACACTGGAGGGTCTATGACACCGCCATCAATTCCACCACCTCCTCCACCTCCGCCACCGTTGAATATCCCTCCTTCAAGAGCGCGTTTGCAGCTTGCAGCGAGGCTGGCGATGCACCAGAAGAATAATGCAGTTGCCCAGGCATCATCGGCCACGGTACATGATGATAACGACGATGATGACAATGACTTGACAGATCCGTTTGGAGATGCGGAAGAAGATCTTGATGATGATTTAGATGATGACTCAAATAACTTTGGTCGAGGGTCATGGTGGAGAGGAGTAGTGGCTAGACCAGCCGAGGGGGAGGTGGATTCAGATGAAGAAGAATTTGGAGATTTCGCCATGGCGGAGGATGAGAAAGCTGGGGATGATGATGGGAAGGAGAAAGTGTTGCTTAAGCCGCTGGCTGTGCATCCTGCGGGGGGTAGCAGTAGAGGTTTAAGCGGGCTATGGCCGTTTGGGTCAAGAAATGAAAAGGATAAGAAGACGGACGAGGAGAAGGAGGAGCTGAAGGGCGATGCTGTGGTGCCTATTCTGGAGAAGGGTGAGATTATGGAAAAGGATGAGGAGGCAGTGGAAGTCAAGGAGGCACAGAGCAGGACGAGTATTGATGATGATGAGGATGTGGCGACAGAATTTGACGCCGGGATGTTGCCGAGGGAATAATAGAAAGGGGGGGATGAGGAGGGGCTTCAAAGGACGTGCGTGTGTTGGGGCGCTTGAATTATATGGCTTTGACATGTTTAAAATGGGAAGAAAGAAGTATGTATGGGAGAAAGAATATCTGGATGGGTCGAGGGAGGCCGAGTTGGCCGATACATGATAGGATTTCTTATGCAAATGGCGATGACAGTGTATTTTTATGAGAAGGTGATGTGTTTGAGTAGGGAGTATGTAGATTTATGGGATGGGATACGGTTATGAGTGATATTATGGGTGTGGTGGTATATGAATGTTAGTATTTTGTACGTTTTTTTTTTAAACAAGCAGGGTTTTATTTTTTATTTCGGTTGCGGACTTTTGCTGGTTTCTTGACGGGCTCTTTCACACTCTGCTACTATATAATCTGTGTTGTGAGGGAGGATTGGATGTGTGTGATATGGGGGTTGCGGTTTGGGCTGTGAGATGGGGTGATGGTGTTTATTACCCGTTTGGCGGATTAGAACTGGCTGTATCGAATAATGGCATAAACGAGGGGTGAGCATGTACTGGGATTATCATGTGAGTGATTCCGTACACCTGTTCACCTCCAGCTTACATCTTCTTATAGCACAGCCAAGCAAATCCACCTCGATATAAAAACCCCCATTGTTCATTTGGATGTTCCGGTTTCTCTCTCTCTCTCTCTCTCATCCGAGCTTTAGTATTAAACCCACAGTCGTTTCATTCGTTGCATTTCTGCCTACCATTGCTAATCGGATTGCCCACCATGGTGACGCGAGCGATGTATGCAGTGCTGGTCTTTGTTTACGTGGGGGTCTACTTGCGGGTGAGTCAACCTTGTCTATAGACTTGTAGTTTTGGCTTGATTCTGAAGGTTTTTTTCTTTTTTTCTTTCTTTTTTACCTTGTCGTTTCTTCGTCCTTGGATGCTGATGGGCTTTAGATATTGCATTGGAGAAAACAGCCTCGGATACGCAGAGACTCGCAGGAGATGCTGGAATAAAGACAGTCCATCGCTATCTCAACACTGAAACCACTTTGACGCAGGCATCATGAATGTTTAAACTCGATGGAATATATCATCATCAAGCACTATTTACTAAACGAACAACATCATTCTCCTCATCATCATAAACACCCCCTCACCAAGCCGTATACCCCCCATCCACCAACAAATCCGCCCCCGTCACATACGCACTCGCGTCCGCCAACAGAAACACCACCGGGCCCCTGTAATCCTCTGGCTCGCTCAGCCGCTTGAGCATGCTCTCCTCCCTCCACACCTCGGCGTACCCGCTCGTCTCCAGGATGCCCGCCGTCATGGGCGTGCGGATCACGCCGGGGCTCACCGAGTTGACGCGGATGCTAGGGTGGCCGTCCGAGATCGTGGCCAGGGCGCCCCATTCGGAGGCGAGGTTGCGGGTGAGCTGCTGCACGCCGGCTTTGGAGGCGGCGTATGCGGCGTTGGGGGTGCCCTGTAGGGATCTGTTAGACTTGGAGCTGTGAGGGGATGGAGGGAGGGAGGTATGGGGGGGGGGGCGGTGGTTTACCTTGTTGACTACGTAACCGCTCATGCTCGCAATAAAGACAAAGCTCGCCCCCTTCCCCCCCTGTTTGCGCACCACCTTGGCCGCCGCCTGGGCCGCAACCAGCGTGCCCGTGAGGTTCACGTCGATAATCTGTTTCGCCTGGTCAATGGGGAAGTCAATCGACGGGCCGATCCAGCCTATGCCCGCGCAGTTGACGAGTCCCCTGAGAGGGTGGCGGGACTGCGAGGCCGCCTGGTCAAAGACTGAGGTGGTGAGTTGGGGGTTGGAGATGTCGCAGGGGTGGTATATCAGGATGGTGTTGCGGGCTTTGGCGATGGATTGGAGGTCGGCTTTGAGAGATGTGTTAGCTGTTGGGGAGAGGAGGAGGAGGAGATGTGAAAGGGGAGGGTAGAGGAGGGGGATGAAGTACTCCATGCTGGGACGGTGGGAGCTTCGCCGCGGTCGATGGCGATGACGTCGGCGCCTGATTCGAGGATGGCCTTGACGACTTGGAGGCCCATTCCGCCAGTTGCACCAGTTACTTTTACATATCAGTATGCTGTCTGAGGGCAATTATAAGATTATGTGTTCTGGGAATTGAGAAAAGCATAAAAAAGAGGAGGCATCATTCATACCAATAATAGTTCTCTCCTTGAGGGAAAAGAGGTCTGGCGTGTCGACATTTTTGAACGTCTTGTCCTCAATGCCTCCATTTTCGTGAGATCCCATGATTTATAGCTGTTGAAGATGTAATATGAAGTGGGTAGAAAGGATGTTTGGCTGATGGCTTCTGGGTGTAATTCATTTCACAAAGATTATGGGCACACGATGGCATTGATATAACTTTGGATTCTACTAGGACAACGGAGACGCAATATACGCGGACCAACTGCCGAGACGGGTCAATCCAGATAGACACTCAAGAAGTCAACACCCCCTCCGCAGCCGGAGCCGATTTCAAAGCAAGAGCCACAAAGCCTTTCCATCTTTCACGATGGCTTCAAACCGAGGCGGCCCCATCTGCCCGTCTCCCCCCCCCCCCCCCCCCCTTCCCCTCAACCCCTCAACCGGTCTGAGAGTTCTGGACCAAAAAAAAAGAGCCCGGACCTTTTGTCCCCCATTCAGTCTCCTTATGTACCCCCATGTGTCCTTTTCAGCCCCCCGTCTTGAAATCTAATCAAGCCTTGGTGACCATTGAAACCTTGCGCCTCTCCAGGCGTTCAATCTATATTGGCGGCGGCTCGGGCGGCCCGCCTTACAAACCCCACACCCCACCGAGAAGTGGAGCCCCCCGCCGGCGGAATTTGGGCGGGCCGCCTCTCCACCACGATCCCATGAACCTTTTCTACGCATCGTGACGAGGGGGGGGGGTTTCCCATAGAGGAAGAGGTGGTGCATGATGCGCAAAACTGAGTTATCATTACTCTACAGAAAACTAGGAGCTGAAAAAAAAAAGTGTTGAACAATTTCTGGCTGCCTAAACTTGGTATCCACACGTTGTGCAGCGTAGAAGAAGGGGGGGGGACCTGATTATCATCTATGTTGGAAATCGTTGGCGAGGTCGGAGCTATCACCCTTCCCCCCCCCTCATGATTGGTTTGGGGCGTACTCACGATGGGGTCATAAATGAGGAGATGTGCATGGGCAAGTCCAACGATGGAGAGAGAGAGAGAAAAGGGGGGGGTTCTAGACTATGAATTGGGTGTCAATATATTGACACGAATATCTCCTCCTCATTCTCTTCTCGTTCCGTGTATACTCAGACTTGTTTATTCATTCATCATTATCATCATCATATTGACACACTTCCTCTTGGACTCTCATCTCATCAGAATATTCCATCAAGCACTCCAACATGGCGACCCGATCTCTCCTCCACCGCGTTGAAGACATTTGCAACGTCGATGTCGACGACGCCAACACAGAAGTCATCACGTCTCTACCATTCACCCCTCACAACCGTACTCAGCCTCCCCCCCCCCTTCTCTTCCTCCCTATACTCTCTCGCATCACATCAGGACTAACACACACATTCAATAGAAACCTCCAACCAAGCCATCATCACCAACGAACTCCTCAGGAACCCTTCCCTCATCAAACAACTTGTCCAACAATACGGCTCCAAAGGCTGGGAACACATCTACGACCAAGCCGTTCGTCTCCCCCCCCCCCTTTTAACCCCTCCTCCTCCTCCTCATTTCTCACCATCATTCTTCCCAGGCCGTCCGCCTCTGCGCCAGAAACATCCCCCACCTCTCCGGCCGCGTCCTCATCCAAACCTCCCTCCGCCACCTCCACTCCCGCGACGCCATCATCTCGCAATGCCGCTCCTACGCCTCCCTCTTCGCCGAGCAGGGCGTCCCCTCCGACCGCTTCGCCATCAAGCTGCCCTTCTCCGGCGCCGCTGCCTCGGCCGCGCTGCAGCTCAACGCCGAGGGCATACGCACCCTGGCCACCGCCGTGTTTTCCCTCGAGCAGGGGATTGCGGCCAGTCAGTCGAACTGCCTGTTCATCAGTCCTTACTATCACGGTACGTATGGGAAGCTTTCAAAACAGGGAAACGTAAAAAAATGTATCTGATTATTATTATTATTATTTTCCGCTACAGAGATTGCCGCGCATTTAGATCCTGCCCTGCGTCCCAGCTTTGAGGATCCAGCTTTGGAGGTAACATCTCCTCTCTTATAATAATTCAGGGGCTCGTAAGAATCGTTGCTCATCCATAAATTAGCATCCCATGTCCCCCCGCGTAATCCACATCCTCGAGGCCTTTGCCAAAGCCTACAAGGAAACCGGCAAGGAGCAGCCTATCATGGTCATCGCAAGGTTCGTCCCTCTTAATCTCCCCCAAACCTCATCACCTCTCCTTCAAACAGCCCATCAGAGGGTAGTGGTGATACTAATACATACATACATCAACAGCCACTTCACCCCCGGCGAAATCCTCGCCATGGCCGAACTCGGCTGCCCACACGTAACCATCGCCTCCCACCTCCTCACCACGCTCCTCCAAACCCCCGACACCCTTCCCCCCGTGCCCCCCAAAAAGACGCCGTTCAGCTACACAGAGTATGCCACCGCGGAGCGGCTCGTCAAGCTATCCCTCACCGACCCCCTCGCCGGCCCCGACTGGGACGGCAAACTGGCCACCGCAGAGACGGACTTTGTGGCGAATGGCGGAGCCAACCTGGATGCCTTTATCAAGAGTGATCCGGTCGTCAGCAAGAGGCTCGGTGATGCAACGGCCTTCTTCCTAGAAATGGAGGACAAAGCCAGGGTCGCCATCGAAAAGGAAATGGCAGCTCAGGGATTCTAACTAAAAGAATACTTTGATCCCTTCTTTCATTCCTATAGTCATTAATATTAATTCATCTATGTAATCAATCGCATATCCCACCATTCTAAATATCCCCCCCCCCTGAAAAAAAGAAAGAAAACAAAAAACCAAGATATCAGCCTATTGATTCTGCTGGCCCCGAAGCACCTGTTTCTGTGCTACCTCTCTAGCAATCTCATACGCGCACCGTATACTGGACCCAACTCGAGACCAGGGCTCCAAAAGTGCCAATGTCTTTCTGTGTATATCTTCAATATCTGTAGCCAGATGTTCAAGCTGTGGAAAGTTTGCTGCCAAGGTAAGCACCAAGCAACAGTTTAGTAAACTTGCATCCCCAGTTAGTCAATTACCGCAAATCAGGTACCAAGGTCGGGTTACTCACAATTGTGTCACACTATATGTGTACGGCGTCCTCTCGCTCAAAAAGTCCCGGCTTCCATCAATAAAAGCCCTACATGCCTCCAGACACCCCCTGCACTCTGAGAGCACACTCTCCGGCACCATCTCCCCGTTCTCAAACTGCTTGCTGGTCGCATAAATCACAAACGGCCTCAGTATGCTCTGCTTGGCGCTCCAGAACCGCAGGCTCAACAGACAGGCCTGTTTGCTGATCTGGGTGTTCGAGTATAAATCCGGCCTGATGGCCTCGGGGAGGTTATCGTACCATGTTTGCAGTTGACGGTTGAGCTCGTCGCAGACGCGGAGGAGGGAGGCATCTGGTTGCAAAGGGGAAGAGCGGGAAGAAGACAAGGAGTCGAGGGTGCGGCCAGAGTAGATGGTCAGACTGTCCGTAAAGTATATGGCGTGGTGCATGCGGTTAAGAAGGGAGCGGGCAGCAATCTCAGCCAACACGTAGAGGTTTTCGGGTTTGGGAGCGGTGCCGTAGTTGGGAGGGATCATTCGGTCGACGAGAATCTCAATCCCGCTTCTTGGCTGGTGGAATTCGGCCAAGATATCGCTGTGTCCTGTAAGCTTGTGCTTGATCAAGCTGCGAGCTGGATGGAAGAGGAACCTTTCGATGATAAAACACACCCAACTTATGCGTGTAAGATCCTGTCTCTCCTCCTCACTCGGCAGCACATCCTTACACCTACAATCATCAGCAAAACCCCACACATGCCAGCGACAAGACTTGCCGTATCAACAGCTGCTGTATGTTCGTTGATGCCATGTGTATCAATCTCCACGCGGTCAACGGCTCCGCCACATACGTGAAATACAGCGCACACAATATCAGAGCCCTCGAAAGCATGATGTCGCCGCTAAACGAGACTGTCCAGGACGCAAACAAAATTCTCAGCGCCTTCTGCACCAGCGCATCCCCTGAATTGCCATCCTCAATACGACCGACTGGGTCTGAGGCCGTGGCTCCCAGTGCGAGGATGGCAAGGAACAGAGCGGATTTGTTATCAGAGTGTAACCCTAGGGTCATCGTCTCTTCGTAGCTTGCGAGCAGCTCCTCTCGATCAAAGAGTGGATGAAAAGGATGTACAATGTTCAAATATCGATTCAAATAGTCGTCGGCAATGGTTCTGTGGATCTGACTATCAACAACGCCATCCATGGACGACAATGTCAAAAAGTCCAGTGGCGCGGCACGAGGTCTACCATCTTCGACTTTGAAGATGTATTCCTCAGGATATTCCCCGACCAATCTGCGCATTTGGGGGAGCACGAGGAGGCTGCTTGTGCTGGTCTGATGTCCCAAGGGTATCGTAATGGCAGGGACTTCATCATGATCGACCCCTTGCCTCGAGGGTCCGCTGCTATTGTGAGTGCTGAGAGCCCATGTGGCGTGTGGGCGAGCTTCAATGGGGGTGAGGTCCACATGCGCCGTCGTTGTCCCTGGAACTCGAGAGCCAAAGTAATCAGGCACCAAGGCAGGTGAAAATTCCAGGGGAACAGACTGGCTTCTTCCATACGTAGGTGCCACTGCCGGCAGTGGTGGTGAAAGATGTTGTTGATGGTGATGATGATGATGATGATGATGATGACGTTCATGCTGCAATGCTTCAATCGCCTCAGCATGGTTCCCCAGTAGTCGCTCTACATTCTCAAGACGCTCAAGTAGCGATTGCTTCTGCTCATTCCTATGCAACAACATTAGTCAGTCCTACAGTCCAACCAGATAAGACATTCTTGAACGGCAAACCGACCTTGGAGGCGCAGGCTCAGTGTACACACACTCCTGCCCCTTTTCAAAGCAAGTCGAACACTGTGGTAATCTACCATCGCAACGACGTTTTCTATATCATCATCGTCAGCAGGGGATCAATTCAATACCAATCAAGTGTTTCACTCACCGCTGCCGACAATAGTTGCATGCCAACGTTACTCTTTTCAAAGCAGACGTCATTATGAAACAAATCTCAGCCCCCAAAATCTATCCGTCGTGTTGATCTTGAGCGCATGTTGATGTTGATGTTGATGTTGATGTCGATATTGGTGCTGATGTTGGTGCCGATGTTGGTGTTTGGGTCAAAGTTATTACTGCCCCGCCAACGTGAGCTTGACACTTATCTTAGTGGCCTGGAATTTGTAGTGTCGTGGGGCAACATATCCTCCCTCGGCTTATACGCTTATACGCATCATCAAGCTACATCATCTTCATCGACAGACAAAAATAATGCCATCACATGATTCCTTAACATCACCCAGATCTCAAACGGTAGTAAAAGCACGTCAAGGCGTACGTATTGTTGATACATGCATTTGTAAATACCTTGTGCAAAATAAGATCAACACCTGAATATCCCATCCATTCATCCATCCCTCTCTGAACGACTGGCCAGACCAAGCCCCTTCATTCAGTCATTGCTCTCATCTTTATAAAATAAACATAGGGGGTATAGCTTATCCCGAAATTCCTTTCCCTCCAAAAAAAAAAACCAAAGAAAGTCAACTCAGAGCAAAAGACCAAAATGCTTCAAAAATGTTCCCGTCCTTTAGATGACCCCAACTCCGGTATAATGACTCCAACGCCGAGATATGATCTCTCTTCTTTTGCATCCCGGCGAAGCAACAAAAAATGCAGACGAATTTTCCCACTTGTCTATCAACTGAAATCCCCCATGCGGGGCCCGAAGTATTCTCCTGGGCCCAGGTGTTTCAACACACACCCTTTGCCCTCACATCCTATCTCTGATACTCTGTTGCCCCACCAGTCCAGTGTGACCTCGGTATATTGCAGCGAGAAGAAGATGATGATGCCGGCGATGGCAATGCCACAAGACCACGCTGCAGAAAGAACAAAATTGTACTACAAATGTCAGTATAGCTGCTGCAGAGGTGCAAAGAAAAGATTACATACCTTGGACCAGAAACCAACGAATCGCGTCTTGAGGTAAACCCATGAAATGTATGCAATAGGCACAGAGGGCCAAACATATGACATATTGTAAGGTGCCCAGACAATACCTCCGTACATGATGGCCACGGGATGAATCTGTCGGAGCCACGTCGACTGAGGGAACTTCTTGCCCAAAGCCCAGAAGAATACCACAATGAGAATTCCCAGTGGGAACCCGACCAAAATCTCGCTGTATTGTCCAGAGTGCCCAAAAATCTTTGACGGGCCAACCGTACCCCAGAGCACCGAAGCAGTAAAGAAGGTGTTGACACCCGGGCAAGTGAGCTTGTACTTGGCATCAGAAGTGCACACACCATCGATATTCCTCATCTGGAAGTTCAAGACGCCGACACAAATAAGGGTGCTGACAAAGGTGGCACAAATCTGGGCAACAAATGTGTGTCGAGGAGGAATCTTGACGTAATGCGCGAGCTTCAAGTCGTTGCAGAACCACACCGCATGGGCGCAAGTAACATAGCCAAAGGACTTGAAGTAGTTCATAGCCAGGGCATTACCATCGACGAACGAACCACCAATAAACTCGGCAAGCACATTGAGCGTCACTTCGATACCCGTCATGGCCTTGATAATACCCACGGGAATAACAAAGACGACGCAAAGCGCCAGGCCGTAAAAAACGACACCAGGCGAAGTATGAGTATTCCATCCCGCGATACCGGCAACGCCCAGCGCAATAGCCACCACAAGGCAAATCATATACCACCACTCGGGGACCTCGGGGTACGCCTTCATCAGACGGTTGTGAACATCCAGAATATTCTCATCCGCTTGCGGCGTCCTCTTGCGGAAGCTGTTGTACAAACCCTTGAAGCCGAGGACAATCTCGTGGCGGTGATAGAGCAAAGCATAGGTGAGGGTTGATGTATAAATGCCAAAAAAGAACATGTAAATGACAAGGTTGCCAGCGCTCAAAAAAGGGGGCGAATATGCGCTGTATTCGACTCCGTGGAATAAGCCATCGTCATCAACGGCTCGGCTAATGTTGTACAGCTTTCCAAAGTGATCGAAGACGCGGTTGCTGTTGATGGGAAGGTAGCCCGTATCATAGACGTTCTTGAAGTAAAAGATGAGGACCACCCAGAATGAAATAAAGACACCGATGAAGCGGTTGATAGTACTGAAGAAGGGTACCATCAGCGGGTCAGCAGAGTCCCAGAGCAATACATTCCAGTCAAAAGTAGGCCATGGATTGATGCCCAGGCCGTGGTTGATACCAGTAATAATGTTGAGCTTGGCGTTGTGGGGGGCAATCCAGGTCATCCAGTTGAATCTCGAAAGGGAAGTCCAAATGTAGTTGGGGAACCAGAACCAGATAAACATGGCGCCAAACATGACGTAGAAAAACTTGATGCGAGAAATGCGCCAGACCTTGCCAAATGGACCCTCGACCGCAGCGTTTGTTTCGTTGTGGAAAGCCGAGTTTAAAGCGATGGTGACGAGTGAGGCGGGCCAGACACAGTAAGACGGATAGACGAGGAAACGACGGCAAATACCAGCCATACCATAGCCAATGAAGTTGGTGGCGAGAGCAATCAACAGCTGATAGGCGACATGCGAAGCATATGGCTGGTTAAAGTACTGCGGCAAGTATTGAACCCAGATAATGTTGTTCGTATACGGAGTGTTGTAAGCAACGTTGGCCATGATGGTAATAAGCATATGCTCCTTCTTGGTGAAGGGACCCGGATTAAGCGAATGATAGGTGCCATAAAGGGTGAAGCCAACATCGGGGAGCCATGTTTCGCAAGCTTTGCCAACGGGGTAGGACAGCAGCTGGGCGACATTGGCCATGACACGAATGGCAGGCTGACGAATGTCGAACAACTGATTGACAAACGCAAGCAAGCAGCTGAAGGCGAGGCCGATTGCCCAACTTCGAATAGTAGAGCACGGCGTCGTGGGATCGTCCTTGTTGCTAACAACGGCGCGTACTTCGGCGTATGGACTGTTGTTGGTGACGAGAGCGGCCTCGAGCTTCATTTCCTGGATCAGGTGTTGGTGTTGTTCAGGGCTAGAGAAGACGGACTCGTTGTCCAAGAATAGCTTGATCTTTGTGATGACAGCCGAGGGGAAGTTGTGATCCTTTTCGTGAACGCGGTAGACTCGTGTCATGATATCGCGGACCTGATCGAGGGTGAACTGGGAAGCGAGTTCTTGGGCCTCGAGAAGATCATCTTCGGTGACGTTGAGATCGTGTTCGGTGGTTGTCTGTGGTGCAAAGTAATCGCGGTCATCTTCGTCGTAGGAAAAGGGTTCCTGTAAGCGATGGAAAAAGAGCAGAAAATTGTCAGCGCTTCCGTGTCCTCTTTTATATGCACCTCCCAAATCATCCATCCCAATCAATTGACTTCTTTTTTTTTCCCTTGCATTTGGCCCTCTTCAAGTGTTGTCGCGCCACAAGTAGCGACTCTGCGCACACATGTCGCAATTCCCCTCGTCAAAAGCAAAATGGATCATATCATGTACATCAATATCGAGAAAGTCCTTACCGAGGCGGCTTCTGACTTGAGTGTGATGCCATCGACGACAGACGGACGAGATGAATTGTTTGACGGTAATTCAGCCGCCCCGCTCAAGGCGGCGCTCTTCTCGTCTTCGACCATGGCAGCGCGCTGGCTGTCTTGGCTGGGGGGTGAACAGCGACGACGAGTTGGGGAACCCCCGGGGGGCGATGGTGCTGCGTTGCCTGTTTTGCTTCTCCCTCGATTCGCGAATGGCGACCGAGGCCAAGCGAGTGGATGGCAGGGTCGAATGAGTTGGACGACGAGGGCGACGGGAAGGGAGGGAGAGAAAGGCGAGGAAGGAAGAAGAAGAGGAAGAAGAAGAGCCAAAGCCTGCTAACGGATGTGTGGTTGCGTGTGCGTGTGCGTGTGTGTGATGGATGGATGGGCCTTGTTGGACGCAGCAGCAGCAGTCAGTAACAGCGACAAGACGCAGGGACGGGATGGCGGCGGACTGGGTTGGTATGGGTTGGTCTTTTCGGGGGGGGGGGGGGTTGAAAGTGGTTGGTGGAGGGGACTCGAACTTGTCCACTGGAGGTGTTTTTTTTTCCCTGGGGGTGATGGATGTGCTCTCTCCAGTTGCTCAAAGTACTGGCTACCTACCAACCTGCCTACCACAACACGAGAACACACGCCACTACAGTGCTGACCTGCGGTTACTGGTACCTGCTACCTGCTGAAGCTGGTCTGGCTTAGCGGCCTGGGGCTGGTGCTTCTAGGCCTGGTGCTTCTGGGTTTTTGCATCTTTCTCCGCAAGCGGGTCAGATCCTGGTGAGATGGATGGATGGGTTTCGCGGCCTCTTTGGTGCCGGGTACAAGGAGAGTACTTGGAGACTCGACGGCTTCTAGCTGCCAATGCCGGTTATCCAGTGGCAACTCAGTGGCGTTTGGTGCACAACCCAGCACTGTATGCGCTCCGGGTTCCGTTCCAACGTCCAAGTTGTAGGGGAGGGGACAATCAGCTCCCAAGTACTCCTGCTGTACTGTCGCAACAGTTGCTGCGCCTCGATTCAAGTTTGCACTTTTTTTCACATTGAGCAGTTCAGCGGGCCTTTTTTATTTTATTATTACTATCTTACAAGCATTTTGGTTACCAGTCTGATGAAGAACGTATTTGCACTTGTAGTACGGAGTAGGCATCAATCCATCCATCCATCTATCAATCAATCAATCAATCAATCAATCAATCAATCCAGATCCTCCCCTTCCCCTCTCATCATACATACCTCCAAGGTACCAAGGTGGATGGATAGATGCACGATCCTGTACTTGTTTTTCTTTTATTCACGGCAAAATCGGCTCGCTGGAAAGCCTCGTTTTCAACTCATAATTGTCTCGCATTCTGACTGGTAGATCGCCATGGCTTTCCGGCTTTCTTGTCAAATGTGATTGATGGACACACCTCAAGTCTCTTTTTTTTCCTTCCCTTGCGCAATGCCGAGTCAGATTGGATCTTTGGACCAGCCCAGCCAGTGTGAGTAAGTGTGTATGTGTGTGTGTGTCCAGTGGTCCACCCATCTCGATTGTTGGGCGACTCGCATTGGACAGTCAGGGGGTCGGGACTGGGAACTAATCGGCACACGGCAGCGGAACAGAGACACGACCGTGTTGGCCGCCCCGCTAAATGGTCTGGCAACCGGCTTAGACGGCACGCCTTTTGTCAAAGTGTTTTTCTTGAGAGGAATGGAAACTGATGTTTGTTCTTTTTTTTTGGGGGGGGGATGAGAGGGGGAGAGCATGATGGCAACATATGACGACATATCTAACGTAGGTAGAGTAGGTATATAGACTCTATGTGTGTGTGTGTGTGTGTGTGAGAGAGAGAGAGATCAAAGAGGGGATAAATGGACATGGAAGCAAAGTGTATGTACTACAGATACAGAGTACACACCTACAAATATTAATACTACACACTTATTAATGCCACCACCACATACATACAACTGCTATTATAGATACCTAAGCGAACCAGCATCAATTAAAATCCCAATGGCCAGTGACAACAGAAAGATGGCGTCGGCTCTGCTCCGGATGATCAAACACCATGCATCTATGTCATGCCACAGCAGATCAACATTCGCCTCCATCATAGCCCAAGTCATCTGCATGCGGTGAATAGTAAGACGACCAACAACAACAACTACTACTACTACTACTACTACTACTACTACTACTCTCCCTCTCTTACGGCCTTTCACGGATATCGGAGCCGACGTGCATTAATTACATGTAATAAAAACAAGTCAAGACATGCATAGCCATGCGCCGGTGCACATTACAATACCTGCACACATAACCCATCCCAGCCAATATTGCCAGGTACTTTCTTATGCCGGCACTGACGGCTTAGTGAGTTTCAAAGGGGGTCCAGTCCCCAAATGAGCAACGTGCCGATCAGCTGACGGGGTCTTTAATGTTGAGAGATGATACTACTACAAGTACTAATACTTGTACATGGATACGGATATGGATATTATACAAGTATTTTTAATTGGCATTATTCAAGAATATGCAGCAGAAATACAAACATGGTCAAATCATCATTCCATAGGCAATAGGCAATAGGCGCGCCGTACTCCGTACTTGTTGTTGCATGTGCATGTCTCCCTCCATCACCGTTAATAAAGCAACGCATGAGCTCATCGCCAAGACAATCTTCAGCTTCCTCTTGCGGGAACCAGTTCAACAACTTGCTTTTCAGGGACCCACTCTGCCGTCTTGGCTCTTCAGTCAACTCCCAAGACAGGTATACAGAGAGAAATACTTGTACAGGTACTTGTAAGTTGTAACATGCCCAAATACTGGAAATTCGGATATCCTATCCATTTCTCTATTCTTTTACTTTCTTTTCAACCATCTAAAAAAAAAAAAAAAAAAGCTCACAGATATATACAGCCTTTGCACCTGCTTGGTCCATTTTACTTTTGCTCCGCGGGCTTTTCTCCATCAGCTTCTGCAGCTACCGGTACCGGTACTACTGGCTTGTTTCCGGGATGGCGAGATCCCTTGTCCTTGACCTTCTTCTGCTTCTTTTCCGGGGGTGGGTATGCCTTCAGTGTGATATCTTGCCACTCTTTTGATGCTTGGAATGCCTCTTGAATCGGCGCCATTAATGCGCTGAGTGCGGCCGATACCGCAGGCTTGAGCAGCTGCGGTGTCAACTAGAAAGCGGTTAGTCTGTAACAGCATGTGAATGAGTATAACAAGCACGTACTACGTCGTTTCTATAATCCTCCTGAGCCTGTTTAATGTCTGTATAGACAAGTGGCTCCAGGCCGTCTCTTGTGCGTTCAACGCGGAATTCTTCCTTGCCCTGCAGCTTGGCAGCAGGAAGCAGAATGAACTCAATTAATGCGAGGACACCATTCTCCTCGACAACCTTGGGAACCGCCTCTGCCTTGCGGATCTTCTTGGTGACAACCTCGGGGGGGTCGAGAAGGTCAATCTTGCTATCTGGCATAACTTTAGTATGAATTGGTCATGTAACAAACATGAGTGCCAGAGTGTTACCTTCGTTGCTGGAGCTCATCTTGCCGCCACTCAAACCGGCAACCATGGGGTTGATAAGATGCGCGCGCTAAAACTTGATGAGTTTGTGACGGTCACTTGAGCTGGATACCGTCTCACCTGTCTGTATCCCAACTTGGGTAACCATTCCTTCGCGGCGATGAACAGTTTTCTCTGGTCGACACCTCCCAATTGCGCATCGACACGAAGATATTCCTCATCAAGCACCTGAAGAACGGGGTAAAGGAGACCACTCAAAGGCGCATTGTCTGATTGTTTGACAATTTCCGCGCCAGCTCTCTTGGCATCGTGCTCTGAGATCAGAGAAGTCATCCGGTAGATGTCTCTGGTGTATTTGGGAGTCTCTTGGTAGGACGAGCCGAGGACAAACTCCAACTTTTCGAGTGATACGCCCACAGACACAAGGATTGCCTTGATAACATGTTCGTAGTATTTCGCCCGGTTTTCAACCAGCTCGAGCGGCGCCTTGAGGTTGTCGAGGAATCCGTGGATATCAGCCAGCAAAACAACCACCTCGCAGCCGGCGTTTAGGAGCTGCGCAATCTTCAAGGCTGCGACATAGTATCCGGTGTGAGGTCGCCCTGTCGTTGCGGTTCCTATATCGCAAAACTGAGCGTCAGTATGCACCTCTTTGCAAGAGCGAAGTCGGAAGAAGAAGCATTACCCCAATAGACTCTCGGGTTCCGTCCCTCGGCAAGGATGTTTTCGATGATTTCGGGGTTCAGGACCTCGGCGAGGTTCTCGCTGATAAGGGCGAATCTGGCCTTTGCGTCGAGCTCCATGATTGAAGAGGTTAAATACCGTCGTTGGCAGCGAAATACTCGAGGCAAGAGTCACGAAGCAAAGGTATGGTGGGGTGAGAGTCGAGTCACATCAACCCCACCACTAGTCAGATTGGCTTATTAATGTGGCACGTGACCATGTCCGCTGTGAAGGGTCAAAGGTCTGGAGGGAAATAAATCTATCAATTTGCAAGTTATAGCGATGTCTCTATATACTCGAAACTCGGGCACTGAGCTGGTCTCTTCCATAAAAATATGTCATGCCGAGTAAGTCATCTGGAATTGGTTTAATTGGCCACAAAATATGCGATAAACAAACGACAGAATGTTAAACATGGCAGACAAACCTCTTGGCTTCTCTTTGTTCCTAACGTTTCCCCTTATTCACAGCACCTATCTCAGTTGCCCTTGCTCCTCTCTATCCCTCTCATTTCCTTTTTATCACCCTCGGTCACTCTCTTTGTTAATATTATATCTTATGTTATTAAATTGTCAATGCTCCTGCTATTACGTCCACTTCATTTATACCTACCCTATATATATATATTCATAGATGGTCGTGCATACAGTTTCCAGCTTGCCTTACGCACGTATTTGCTCAATGTGTAGTTTACTTGCCAATGCTATAGTCTGTTTAGAAGAGAAAAATATATAGTTATACGTGGTATCCGAGGTAGTTTAGTCGTGGTGGTTGTTGTATATTAGATCAACTCCTTTGCCTGCTGTTCTAACCAAGTAATAACACTCACACTATCATCTATTCGTATCAGTGATCTGCAATTGAGTCATCTAAAAGATCGGTTAGATGTGAAAAAGAGGCAAACACTTTTATTGTAATATGCGGTGGTCAATATTCGTTATGTTGTTCTATATTGTGATAACAAATGAGCGGATACATTACGACTCTGATAGACAGGGTGTACATTATGAGCTTGAGATATAGACTATTATCTCTTTGAATAGTATATACGGGACTGGAGTTTAAATTCTGTGCTTTTAAGAATGATAAACTCTTACCGTGTTGGCCTGAAAACGCCGGGATACATCTACCGTCTTTCTATCACAGCGATACAAATTCACTGATGAGCTGTTGTGCGTAGAACATCTGGACGGACTATTAATGGTGTAGTTTATTGTATCAAATTAACCTAGTTTTCCCAATAAATGGGATGCAGTTATCAAATTACCAATTGTGAATAAAACACAAATACCACATCTGCAGCCAAAGCCGCCTTTCCGTCGATGGGAGACATTATATAATGGGATCGCCCGACGGTTTAGAGACTGAGAAATTATTACACACTTGAATCATAGTTTTATCTTCTAAATTATAGATTCATCGTTGAGCGGCCTCTAAATAGCAATGATCTTTGCTCGCATCGTGAAGAGGGTATAGTTTGATGCCAAACTTTGGTTCCTGTGTTGTCGCCTCACCTTAGATACATAATCTCGCCTATATATTAAGATTTACTTACTGTTAAGTAAGGAATCAATGATCTGAGACGCCTTATATGAGTTAGCTAAAATGACTCTTTGAGCGATTGCTCATCTCGCCCCTATAGTCTTTGGTCATGGAGTCACCGATTAGGTTGCCAATAGCCCTCATTTTCGGAGAATGGCGAGGTTGGTTCACTTTGGAACTGGCAACGAAGAACGACAGACTGCTCCCTTGAACTTCAAGAAGAGAAATACTTTATTCGTGTTCGGGAAAGTCAGTCCTGTAGGACCCGGTTTGTCTGTGTCAGGCATTGAACGCCTTGGACTGCGGCAGGCGATGTGTAACTAGCGGACGGTTCGCTGCCGAGAGTGCTTTATATGGCTACAGCTATCCCTAACTATATCACGAATATTCGATGGGAAAGAATATCTAAGAACAAAATGTACGTGTCTTGAAATATTTATCTGGTCATCCATGGACCGCCGGACTATGTCAGTTTCCTTGACCCTATCATTTCCGTAAGTCATAGATTGTCTGATCGGAACGTGTACTAATCTTTTACGTGCATTAAATCAAATATGCTCTATCATCTGAGCGCGGCCTATTGATGCGAGAGGTTCGGACGATAAGGGGTAAAACTTTTAAGCGAACACGCACTCTGAGATTGTCAGGGACAGGACAAAGTATACTACACTTTTCTGCTTTGGTAGACTACTCGCTATTGCGCTGTTTCTACACCCTCACTTGAGAACCTTACTAAGTATGTTCAGCTTAAAAATTTCACCCCTTGGGTGGATACATTCATGTTAGTTTGCTTCAAAAAACATGCTCTCCTGTGTGTAAGGGGCATCTCCTCGAACCCTATCTTCATATTCTTATTGCTCTCTTCTATAAGGTTATTTGACTCTGGTTCCTGAGTTGACTTGTCATACCTGTCTACTTCAAATCTACTCTAAAGTCCAAGCTGAACGGGACCATATATGACTCACATTTGATGGGTCTCTGGACACTTGTTTCAATCAGTGTGAGCTAGAAAGTCTCAACAGAAGAGAAGAGTGAAATGTAGAATACGAGGCAGCCAATCGACGCCTAAACGACCAGCTGTTAGTCTCGCCACCTTGGGAGCCCTAGAAGCTTCCAAAGTATGCCCCTACCTTGCCCGCCATGCCATAGTTCGGAGAAATACCTTCAGGTTCCAGTTTATTTCACATCTGCTGACAATATCTTGCACAGATGACCTCTTATAACATCGCAGCGCGTTGATTCAAGCAAGATGTCGGTCTGAATACACAGTCAACACGCCCCTCTCTAACCGGTCAGGACACATTTGACGTCCATGCAGCTTAATATCATTTCAATATATGCTTCTAAGCACTTGATATCCTTTCGGAAGGTAATCAATGATACATATATTGTGATATCTACGAGCATGGAATCTTTGAGCGCGAGTATGCTTTCTCGTTAGGTCCCGGCGTGCAAACATCAATGGAATATCTGCCACCATGTTCATCAGTACTTGTTATGGCTATTCGTTATGGTACAATGCTTATATCTTACACAATTAGTTGTGATCTCGTACATGGTTTAATACAGCTACACCTACGCATTTACAGTCAAAGCCGGGCATATGCTTCACACCTGAGTAAAAGATTACAATATCGATGCAGCTACCCATGATGTCTAGCCGCCACATCAAATCCTGGTTTGATACAGCATGAATCCGAATGCGTATCTGACGAATGTGAACACCCCAGGGTCACATATTGATGAGCTGACAACTTTCCGCAGGGCATAACAAACCCTCCCATCACCAGCTACGTTGCAGTGACGCATTTTCCATTCGTCCGACCCCGATGCATCCTCTGCTTAGGAATCTTTCTACTCATGGTATTCTTCTTCTGGTATACCCAAAACTGCGGCTCTCGACGGACCAGGACAAAGAGCACACCCATCTGCCCCTCTCCCGTACTTTTCCGCCTACCTTTGAGAGAACCAACCCGCCAATCAACAAGCATTCCACGACAGGAAGTGCTAGTTTATCTCTCAATTCTTTGCAGCCATATAGTGGCCATGATGGGCAGGAGACAGACCCCGTCAGAACAAGGGCTCCCCCCTCCCCCTCCCCCTCTCCCCGTGAACCCCGTTGAAAATTTCTACTTTTGGAACTTTCTGCAGCATCCATATATGCAAGGACGTGCATAGATTGGATGTTGGGCATCAATGCAAGATGATTGCTCAGCTCATTCACAAGACCACAAGGGCGAGTGAGAGAAAAAAAAATTAAAAGGTCCTACCCGAACAAAAATAAAGTCAATGATGCCCTTGTAATGATTTGCATAGGCTGAACCTTTCAACCCTGTACCAATGGTAGTAGGATTCTCGGGCATATTAACCCGCGGATAGAGCGCTGATGGGTTATAGATTGGCATGTGGATCATTTCAGTGACAAACGAGATCCCGGAAGCCTATCTCAAGAGGACAACCAGCCAAGCTGAGGTGCTTCTCACAAGTCGATCCTCGACGTGTTGTCACCTACGTAGCTGATCAACAAAAGCAATCCAACGTTACAACCAAGTCATCATTCTACTCCATTCACACTCCCAGCATGGACTCATGATCACCTCAGTTCACTCCACATTCTTCTCACCGTCTCTCGTGATCAGTTCCTTTCAAACCACTCGTAGGACGCTCCCCCATCTCTGCCTTACGTTCCAGAAACGCTAGAAGCTTTGCCATCATCCCCCATGTCCATACTATTTCCCCTCCCCCCACGCCAGATAGGCCAACAACTTTCCAATATAAGCTGGACACCCCCTTCTCTCTCCCCTTGCTCCTCCATGAACTGGGGGCGTGCATTTGATGAGGGGCTCCCTATGCTCCTTTTGATGCCCTAGCATACGCGAGCTTCTTCCAGCCAGCCCTGTCGACAACAAGGTGGGATAGGGAGGGGGGAGGGTACGTTTCGTCCATAACGCCTTGCAAGGGGGGGGGGAGAATACCACCCTCTGTCGGTCACCGGACCGGATCGGTCTATGCCTCCGACTCCATCGCACATCATGTTAGGCTGGATCGTAGACGGATTCCCAAGGGCGCTTCCTCTGTTCCTTACCATAATGGTTACTACCCACATACATATGCAGACAAGACTTGCTCCGGTACAGCAGTTTCTTAACTCAAAACACATATAGCCAAGGGGGTAACCTGGCAAATCAGCCCTACCGACTTGTCGCCGGGGGAGGAATTGCAGATTTCCAGTTTGTCTTTCCTTTCGAGGGTGCACTCGCTAGGCACTCGCAAGATGCAGCAAGTCGTCATACCGGCTATCGCTGTTCCGTTTTCCCTCCCTCCCCTTCCCTTCACACCACCTCCAACTCATGTCCCCCAGGTTGTCCAGGTTGTTCTTGGAGGGCGTTGTTGACTGACGGGCATGAGAAGATGGCGGGT
This sequence comes from Cladobotryum protrusum, assembly GCA_004303015.1. NCBI lineage: Eukaryota > Fungi > Ascomycota > Sordariomycetes > Hypocreales > Hypocreaceae > Cladobotryum > Cladobotryum protrusum. Next base: position 1,552,492 of record RZGP01000004.1, read on the forward strand.
AGGGGGGGATGGGGGGGTGCTGCAGATGGGATGACGTGAGGCTTGTGCGGTGTTGGTTATTTCGCATAGAGAGTATGTATGTATGTATGTATGAGAGAGAGAAAAAAAAATGGCCCGATATATGGTATGGTTCCCTTACTCGCTTACAAATTGGACGCGATAATCTTGGCTTACCCCCTGGCAATAAGCCAATTCAGCAGCACAAGAACACGGTTAGTCTCCGGTGAAACGAGGCAACGAATAATATGGAAAAAAAAAATCATGAGATGATTATGACGATGATGATGGGAGCAAAAGTCCGCCAGAGAGAGAGAGAGAGAGAGAGAGAGAGCGAGAGATAGTTTGCAAAGGATGCCGGTGAGGTATGTAGGTCGACTCACGGTCATGTCATGAGCAAAGATATCACCAGGTACGAGTCAAGCGGGTGGGCTCCTCTGTATTGGTGCCTGACAAGGTATCAAGCTTTCCATACATGGCATGACATGGCATACTAACTCGTCACCGATAGATCAGGAGCACGAAACGGGCCGCAGTTTAGGAGGGCTGACGAGGCCGTATACAGTAACTAGACAGAGGGCCAGTCATACAAAACTGGAAGCATACTCTCTCTCTCTCTCTCTCGGCAGATTTACTTTGTCGCCTAAATATCCCTGCAAAATATGGTACCGACTAACGGGGAATTACTGGTCACCAAGGGAGACTGGAAAGTGATGATCAATATTAACAAGCCTGCCTTGCAAAAGCGAGAGCATCGATATTAACTCTCTTCTCTTATCCTCCTCGCTTTGCAAACCGCGTAACGCATCCCAGAAGAGCCGCAGCCCTTCTCCTCTTGCCCAGCAGAGCGCCTTTCCTCCTATCAGGCTGTCATTTTACCGAAGATGACCGTTGCACAAAACACCGCCATTGGCCGTCATCGTTGGTGAGGCTCTTTCGGGAAACCGGATTGCTGTCCGGCCCCCGGATATGTAACCGGGACGGCCTCCGACTTGGCTTGAAGATGACGACTGCCTCTAACCGAAAACGCAAAGGCCCAAGGTATCATCCTTTTTCTCTCCCTCCCTCTTTTTCTTCCTCTTTTTCACGTGAAGACTGCATAGACGCACGCAGCGTTTGTGAGAAAGAGGAAATATGATTCGGGCGACGGGTGCTATGATTGGATACGAACAGCGCAAAGGCCGGCGGTTACATGTATGTAAGTTGGACCAGCTCATGCGACCACCACATCGTATCACATGTTTCAACGCATGCAAGTCTCATCGCACACCCAACGCATCACCATTTACTGGGGCAGAGAGAGAGGGAGGACGGGATGGAGGGGAGGGGGAAGCGAAACTTTCCAGCTGAACATTCGGCAATTAACAATCCCACGCCCTATGTCCGCCCTATCGGGAGGGTGATCTACGAAGCTCCCGTCTACAACGACCTGCGCTTTGCGGAAACTAGTCTTTGAAGATCTTGTGAGTGAATTTTAAGAAAAGAAAAGAGCCCTAACACAAGTCAGACTACCGCCGCCGTCATTTTCCCTTTTGGGGGAGCTTCCAGAAGGATTTTTTTGAGGGGGGGGGGAGGGAGGAGACTCTTCTTTTTTTTTCGAGATGCCGGAAGGAAGGGGGTATAAGGTAGTCAGTGCCGGCATAATCGTCAATAATGACGAGACCAAGCCGGTTCCTGGACCTGTCAAAGGGCGCCCCAGTTTCCAGGGGGAGGGGGGGAGTGAAAGTCTCCAGCAAAATGCTTACCTTGCACTGGGGGGGTCATTCATTAATCCTTGACCTATATCCATCCTCTCTTCCCTTGCAATAAAAGCGAAAGAATAAGGCATGTAGTGTATGCAGTTGTGATGTAGTGCTTACTCTGCGGTGCAGACGACATGTCACTCATCCACCATTGGACCAGCAACGGCAAGGTTCGGGAAATTCAATCTATTGTATTTACCCGAATGAAAACGGAACTCCTGCCGGATATACTCTCTCTTCTCCCGTTTAACTCTCTGGTGATGACGATGATGGGAGCGAGGGAGGGGAGAAGAGGGGGGGGGGGGGGGGGGGGTGTCTTGCAAAGCCCTACGGGTATTACTATTGTTATTATTATTTTGTTTACGGGAGAGTTTCATAGTTGCAGACTGTCATAGTAAGAGTGACATTCCGTATCAAAGGCATGCAAGGTCTCGATCATGTATCTGAGTTGTTCAATAGTTTGTTTAGTAGTCAACATAGTCTTCCCGCCTGGCCGACGGAAGCTTCCGAATGGAGATGGGAACCGGGATGATGAAGTTCCGATTCGGCACTTCCCAAAATACATAATCGCCGAGTCAATAGCATTGAAATATGAGTAAGTGAGAGGGCAACAGAGTGCGAGAGGGGGAGAGAAGAAACGAACAAGCATAGGTCAAGGATGAAGCGGCGTGTTTCCACAGCCACCTCTTGCGACATGGTGTGCTGGCGCAATGGTAGCGCGTAGTCCTCCTATTGTTCCATCTATGAACGGGCAGTAAGAAAGACTAAGGCTCTGGGTTCGAGTCCCAGGTATACCGACGTGTTTGCTTTTTTGTTACTGCTTGTGTCCTTTGTTGCCGTTTTCTTTTTTTCTTCTTTTTTCTCTTTATCCTAGTTTTGTAGTTGTTCCTTTCTCTCTCATGTGAAAAGAAGAAGAACAGATAAGATTTCCCCTCTGGGATATTACCCGATGGGGAAAATGCTCAACCGTGTAAAGACGCGCCCTACACGAGCCACCATCTACAAGCACCTACTCCGTACTTGTAATACGTTTGGGATAACCCCATGGATACCGTTATCGGGTTCCCTAGCACGGATGGTGAATTACACCGTTTCATTGCTTTTTGGTAGCTCCGACGTGGAGAATAAGCAATCTTGTTTTTTTTGTCCGTTTCTTTTTTTTAATTCTCCGTTTGCGTTGACAGTGAGGGAGAGAGAGAGAGAGAAAACAGCAAAGCACAGCACAGCACAGCAAACACAATCTCGGGGTTGGCGTGGCCAAGATGGGGTCAGTGCATACGAGGGCGTGAGAACGAGAGGGAGAGAGAGAGAGAGAGGAAGGGAGACAAGAGAGAGAGACAAGGCCAACAGACGTTGGGTTTCAAGAAACTTGCGGTAAGTAATCTGTATGATATCCTGAACAAGGTTATCCGAGCACCACCACCACCACCAAACACGTACATACGTGGAAAAGAAAACAAGCAGAAAAAAACTGGGAACTCTATATCAACAAAAGAGCGGCCAAGGTCCACCTACAGCGTTCCCCGTGCTCAATTCATGCAAAGACACGTCTCAAGAAGAAGAAGAAGCAGAAGAAGAAGAAAGGACACAACAACCAGGTGTTGTGTTCAAGTTTGCATGACTTGCTTTTTACCTCTTGCTGCTGCCACGCTTCGCTTCGCTCTGATACCTGCACGGCAAACAGACAACAGACAAAAAACCGCCAAGCAAGCATGGGTAGGACAATCTGATACACATGATACTTGTAGCTCTCCATTCTCTCTCTCTCTCTCCCTCTTCCAAGAATGACAAAAGTTCACACAACCTGCCCCAAATTTGACACAAAAAAGAAAAATGTCAGAACAAACTGCTGCTGCTGCTGCTGCTCTGGGTCATAAAAAAAAACATATGCATGTCATCATTCACTCACTCAGCGCCCGCAAAAAAAAATTGCACATTCAAGACGCAAAACGGCCACTTCTGTTGTTTTACTTACAAGTAAGAGAGGGGGGGGGACGAGGCAAGACAAAATTACGGTAACCAGAAAAACCACCGACCCGGAGAAAACAAAGAAAGAAAGAAAGAAAAAAACAAGGGCCCTGCATATCGTATTCTTGACTCAAAAGAACTATCGGTAATTTAAATCTCAAGTATCAGATTATGACAAACCAGTTTAAGAAACAGAGGGAGAGAGAGAGAGGGAGAGAGAGAAACAGCCAAGGCAAATCCAACATCAGCACCAAGGCAAACAAGAAGCCTCAAAAACTCAATTCTCACCATCTTCGCTTCTCCCTGCCATCACCTGCTTGCTGCTTGCTGCTTGTGTCTGTCTGTGTCCGTGTCTGTGTTTTTTGTATTCTAATCCTACGTGGACGTACCTCTATTAACTCGACCGCCCTGCTCTTTTACACCCTCCTCCAACTGCGACCCTACGTTTTCCCCACTCCCCCTCTTCCCTTCCCTCATCCTCCATCCCCAATGGAACATTCATGTCATGGCTTCTAGAACACTTCCAGAAGCTTACTTCTTCAGGAAGGGTAGTTAGCGTACTTATCTCTCGTCGTCTTTGTTCCCCTTCGCTATGCAGCTGCCTGGTGCTTTGACCCCCCCCCCCCCGTCTTGATCTCGTCATCACTGCCAAAGACACAATAGACCTGCATGAACGGTGTAAGGAAAAGGGCAGTCAGATTTGAGATTACTCGTACAGAGAGCAAGTGTGTGGGGGTGGTGTTTAGTCATTATGAGTCGATAAATGTCTTCAACTGACACCGTAACTAGTTTCAATAATGCACCCTTTGTTAATATTCCAGCGCATCGAGTTATTTGGGGGGGGGGGGGGGATGGAGGGAGGGGGACGAGGCCCCCTTCAGAATCGTGGGGTAAAAAGGAAGAGGTGGAGAGGGATATAAGTATGACGCACGCGCGGGATGGACTGTTTTCCTGCATCTCGACGGTTGCGTATATTCTTGTAAATTGCTTCATGCAGTATTATATTAAGCAATAGATTAACTGACCATTCATTACCGTTGATTCTATAATGACATGTGCAACTCTTCGTTCGGCGTCCCATCGCTGCAGGAAAGTCCTTCATTTATCCGGGGGAGGGGGAGAGTGGCAGCAGAATCTCTGCTTCGTATGCACCTCGCAGTCATCACTTTACTGAAGCAGCCCCGTCAATCTCCTCCCCCCCCCCCCCCCCATCGTCAACAGAACTGAGCCTCCTCCCTCTCCTACGCTCCAAGTTCAAATATGATGTATCACCGAGATGAGCTCCCCCCCCCCCTGCCCTTCAAAGTCCCAACGAAACATTACCAAATCAGGTATATGCAAGGCCTTCAATTCAGGGTCAGATTTAGTGGTCTTTTAGCAGCATCACACATATAAACGAAGCACTGGCTGTGTGTGTGTCATGCTCATCATCGGTCCTGCGGCCGACTCTATCGCCGCCCTGTAGAAAGAGGGGAAGAAAGAAAAGCCGTTATATTGTTCTCTTCCATTTGTGTAACGTGGTTCAGCCATTTAGCCATCTTTTTCTTTCCCACTTCCTCCCTGGTAACTCCACGTATTCTACAGTTCCACCAAAGCCCACCATAGAAAAGGGGGGGATGGGAGGGAAACAATAGCAGACAAGCTTTTTGAAGGGGGGGGGGAAGGATGGGGCGTGTGGCTTTCTTCATACTACGCACCCCAGCAGGACCCAAACTGGGAATAAAAACAACAACATGGGCAATTGGGCTGAAGGGGTGACAAGGAAAGGCAAACACACAGACACAGCATGAGAGTTGGTGGACAGGATTCTGTGGGCGTGGGGCTATCAAGGGCAAAAGGGAACTCAACCACAACTTCCCGGATCCCGGTCGTTGTAACATCGCGTCCTTTTGTTAGCGGACGGGAAGGTGGCGGCACATGGCGTGCCCTGAGAGTGGATGCCAGCACAAAAACGCAATCTTTGCCCTACGGCGCCAGTTTTGTCTGCCAAGACACACACACTCTCTCTCTCTCCAGTCCTTGCTTTTGTTTCCATAAGCAAACTCAAGTCCGCAGTTTGCCAAGAGCGTGTGGGTGGGGGTGTAGGGGTTGGTTGGTTGGTTTGGTTAGTGTTTGCTTGCGGCTTCTCCGCGGGTATGTGCCCTTGTCTTTTCTTCGTCCTGTTTAGCTAGTACATACCAAAGTATTAGATGTTGGGTTTTCTTACCAAGAGCTTGGGTCATAACGATTTGGGCTTGCTCGCTTCTCTGACGTAGCTGTGTTTATCTGTCCGCCTGAGTATCCTGTATCAAATAGGTAGAACCATCACCAAGGGGAGAGAAGAAGTCATAACATACAAACAATTTGTGAAATCACACCCCCCTTCATCTTTCCCACCCTTCTCTATAGTAGATAAAAAATAAATATCTAGTCCTAACAAAAATCCCGTCAGGGTGTGTGCATCCTTAACTATAAACAGCAGCTCCGCAACGCTCTTTAAACAATATCCATACCTACACGGAGTATAAAGGGAAAAAAAAAGGAACTCGATTGCGTCTTGAAAAGCCCACTCCTACGATGCAGGACCCCGGAGGTGGCAGTGCTGATGGCCCCTCAGAAGAAGAAGAAAAAAGGACCAAGTCATGGATACACAGCAGCCCACACCTCTTGCGTCGCTCTCGGTTCTCACAAAGTCTCCATTCTTGGTTACAAAGTACGAGTCTCTCAACCTCTATTTTGCTTGTATTCTCACACAAATAGCTCCTCAATCAAAGAAGCGGGGGGAGGGTTTTATGACATCTCATTTTGTCATGTGTCGAACAAGACTCCTCAGCCCGTTTATTCTGTGTAACACGGATCCTAAAAAGCAAGCCAACGGATGGTGGATGGCTCCAGCAAACCAAGTAGACTAAAACAAGCAGAAAAAGAAAAAGAAACTCCAGGCATCAAGCGAAAGCAAAAAAAAAATGGATAGCTAAATCGTGTGATGTGCATATGGCAATTCACGTTTTAAAACAAGGCACCGTATCGGCGAAGCTTGACGGAACAGCAAACCGCCAACCAGAACGAAGCAAAGGGAAAGGGAAAAAAAAAGAAAAGAAGCCATCAAGAAGGGGAGTAAATGATCCTGCCGATCACAAAGTTGCATTCCTCGTAATACAGCGAATGAAAGCTCTCAGTTAGCAAACAGTTCCCGATCTACCGAGCACGATGAGCCGCGTTTCTTTGCTGCTGCTTTGGTCTCAAGTGTTGATAAAATGCCAAAAAAAAAAAAAAATGCTTGAGAGCCAGAACGCCGTGCACCCCGTGTGTTGGATCAAAAGGAGTCTCAGGATCATGCGATGTCTCTCAACTTGCTCCAGGGCCAAACCCCAAAGCAGATTCAGCCGCAGGTGCCAACCCTCTTGGCGGCGGCACCCCCCATGAACTGCGTGGGCCAAAACATTCCAATCAGCCCAAAGAAAAAAAAGGAAAGAAAAGAATAAAACGACCATGAATGGCGTGGGTGTATCATGGGACCCGGCCTTGTGGTAAGGCTGATCCAAACCAGGTTAGGGAAGTGCCTGTAGTAAAAGGCAAAGAAAAAGAAAGAAAAAGATGGAGAACAGACATTCCATGCGGTTTGTTGCAGCCCTACCGCTTATTGTTGCTTTTGCCTGTTTTTGACTTGGACTTGAGCTTGAACTTGACTTGTCTTATCATAGCTCGCTCCCGCTCGTGCTTCGCGTTTATACCAAACACCGACGCCTATACATACTCGGACATCTAATGCCATGTGTGTCGAGCAAGACAGACATCTGTATACAATGTAAAAACAGCAGAGAAGGGCGAGGGAACTGGAACGGGATGGAGACCCAAAAGCCAAGAACCGTTGTAACGCTGCGCAACTCTTACCGCATCTGAAGAAATCCGGATTCCCTTGGTCTTTTTTTTGTTGGCCTTTATTCTTCACTGCCCCCCTCCCTACTTACTTTGCTCGCCTTACCCTGAAGATCTGAGTAACCAGTGCGACGTCACCCCGAGATAGAGGAGGCGGCCGCCTTCCAGCCTCAGATCTTGGACAAACGGGCTTGTATGTCTCGTCCAACAGGGTGCCCGCAATCCTAAGATCCGGTCGCATTTGGGTCAGATAGCCTACTTCTGTCAAGGTCTCATTGAGTGGTAATCGATGGCGCCCATTGACGCCACTAGACTCTGGTGTGCTACCAGGTAAGCCATTATTCATCATCATCTCATCCTGTCTCTTTCTGCCACGAATATTGGACGGAAGGGTCAGGCAAGCCAATCTCCCTAGAACCAATAAGCCTACTCTCTCATCTGTTTATCCCTGATGTGTGCAACCTCTTGGCTTAAATAGTGTGGAGGCATACTCCGTAATGAAAGGCTAAATAAAGTGACCGGCGTTTGGTCTCGTCCGGTCTGGTCTGCATTGCAAGTAGCACTTCATTTGGACCGCGGAAGACATCGCACAACTATTCCGCACATGCCTACCTAGTGATATTTCCACTTTCGGCGTGTTGGTGTACTGTACCAAACCCTTCTCTCGTTTTCTGCATGGATCAAACACTTGTCGCATATTCTGACACCTCCGTATGAGACCAACTGCGTATCCCGGAGATAGGATATACCACAAATGACGGTCTTTTCCAACAGCTTCTTTGCCAACCATGCCTTTCAGCCCAAGGCTCATGTTGTCTTTGCCACTGGGTCTAGAATGAGTCTGATATCAGGGTAGGCTGGTCGCACAGCAGCCTCGATATAATAAGCGCCCAGCCCTGCACAGGATGCAGTTCGGGTCCCAACTCCGAAGTCCTACAGCTGACCAGAATTTTCATGGGCGGTACCGAAGACGCACACTCTACCGTCTCCGCATCCCGCTCCGGGATCCATCCTATTCCGGGACGGATGAGAGCCTCGGCTTTGGTTCGTGTTTTTGTGAGTCTAGCTCAGGGGACAGTTATACAAGTGGTTGTAGATTTGAATGACTCGGCTCGAGTACGTAAATAAGATCCCTTAGCGCTCAGTTGAATAGAAATATGACGCAGCGTAGAAATTAAAAGCACTGGGCACACTCCTCCTGTTCCCGACAGTCTGGTTCGTTTTAAAAAGAAATCTGGGAGAGAAACCAGGGGGTGTGTGCGAAGAAATGCATAAAACAAAACAGCCCAACATCTTGTGCCCAAAGAGTTCAAGTGCGTCTCGGACGAAGAGGGCAGATTTTATTTGACATTCCAGACATGTCGAATCAAATAGCTGGTTGTGGCAGAGCGAGAGAGGAGACAACTGTAGGATACTGTTAGTACACAGCAGGTAATGCTTGCATGCATACGATAAGCATGCATGCGAGCCGTTATTTGCGCTCCAGTTAGCGACCGTTGTATCATTGCATTGCCTCACCGTCCATCCATCCTTCATGTAATTACGCATTCAGCCCGAGGAACGGGAGGTTTTTCCCGTCAGTAATCGTGCGTCCACATTTGCCGGTAGGGAGCATCATGATGATGTAGAAGGTCTGTTTACAAACCCGTAACACATAAAGGGGGGGGGGGGAGAAGCAGCCACACCTATTGGACGACGTGTCGCAGGTGCATATATGCACTCATTGTCATTTGTGTCTCGAGTATCCCGTTCCGCAAACACGGCTGGGCTGGTGATCCTCCCACCTCAAAGCGGGTTTCACCTTCAATAGAAAATATTTTCATTTATCTCATTGCTCCCTGACTCTGGCCTCGTGTGTTTTGTCTTGTTCTGGACGCTGCCGCAGCCCCCCCCCCCCCCCCCCCCCGTATTGTGTAGGTCGGAATCGCTTAATGTGGCCAACGGTGGAGAGAAGAATTTCGGTGCCTGCTGCGACCCTGTTTGCTATTCCGCGTCAAGGACGGATTTGGACCACAGATGCATTAATACGTACGTGCATGTATACAGACACATACACACACACCTACAATCAAGGATGAGGCGAACCAACAGACAAACAAACGAACTGGTGGGTGCCGTGTTGTTGGTCGTACGAAGCCGGGTCGACTATCGAGAAAGCCAAGACCCAGCCATTGACAGCCTTGTTGGAGGGAGTCTGTGACACGCTCGGTAGGTAGGGCGTATGGATAAGAATAGCGAATATTGCCTTGTCGAACAATAGGCTTGGTGGTGATCTTTGGCAAATGCTAACAACGGTGGGAATCGGGCCGTTGGTTGGCCAAGCTGACTCGGATCATGGCATCGGATATGGGAGGGATATGGATACGGGATCCAGTTTCTCGTGAATAAAATAACCATAATAAGAAAGCCTCGCCGGATGGTGATGATGATGAATCATGTTGGTGACAATGCATTGCGATACGTCTGTTTCGGTGGAGAGACAGGTTGACAGGCTTCCATGTTGAGTAGTTGGACAGTGTGCCCGAAAGCCCCAACACTCAAGCCACCTTATCGACGCTTCAGCCCTGTGGCTGGCTGCAGTGACGCCTCGCCAACGCCCTCCACTTGGACTAAGCAGCCAGTATGTCCCACTGCCTTGTCACCGGAGCCTCCAGCTAGCTGTTCCCAGCGCCCTACCTCACTGGAAGCGCCCTGGAGGAGACTAAGAAAAAAAGCCCTAAAGAGCCCTACAGCAGGGCTGTTTCAGGCGCCCCCTCCTCAAAGCCCAGGGCTCCTCCCCCCCTTCCCTCGAATCCTATCGGCGGGAATAGCGCTGGGGAACGCCCTGGAGCGATGGAACCAAGCTCTGCACCTCGAGAAAAAAAAAAAAAAAAAAAAAAAAACAGCGCGATCCAACCCAACATTACCCATCCCATCCATTCCTCTCTCCCCTCTCCCCCCACTTCTTTAAAAAACGCCCCTCCATCTGAAGCCTCAAGATGGTCCATGACCCTGATCTCGAACCCAATTTTGTTGGTCTGATTGGCTCCTACTGTGACATTCCTAGAAACAAAAAAAGGGCGACCTGTCAACGCCCCAAAATCCAGGATCATGATTATAATGTATCTATGTACTTTGACGTGGGCTTCCTGTAAGAAGAGGCTGACTTTTTTTTGGAGGGGGGAGAGAGAGAGAGAGAGAGAGAGAGAGGGAGGGAGAGGGCACATGACAGATTAGTTCTGCGTGGATTCGAGTCGCTAATCGTTTTTGCAAAGTAATCGGAGTTGTAAGCCGCATAATGTCGCCTCGTTCAAACTAAAAAAGGACACCAGAGGTATTGCCCGACTGCATACTGCTGCATCTCAAGTGCCTCCAGGTAGCGCTTGGTTGAGCACCTCTGCCTCTGCGATCCACTCTCTCCATCCTCTAAAGGCATCGTTCCATGGACTTTCCATCTCCCCCTGTTCAGATTTGTTCTAGAATTGTTCGTCATCAACCACTGCCAACTTAGTAATTGGCGTGTGTCCTGCTCCAGTCAAGTCATCAGGGTTCGCATCTCATCGTGATCCCCTATTCTGCCCTCTTACACGCCGCTCCACTGCCCCCTCCCCCCATGACAATAAGGGTATGACCTCGACAAAGCTGGTTTGTTTTTCATGCGACTGAGGAGTTCTCAGACAAAAAAAAACGCCATCAATGTTTTATACTCGTAATCGTTTCAGTTGGCTATCCGTGAATAAGACTAATGAAGCATTCACTCCCTTTGGGTGGTTACTGAGTCAAGCCCGTAACATCTCAAATCTCTTGGTTGCCTTTACGCCCACACCACCACCATCATCATCATCCCCTTCTTCACCAGGCTTGTTTTACTTTAGCCCAACCCGTTCCAGCGGTCTGGGTCATTGCAGTCCATTGAGGATGATGATGATGACGACGACGCCTCAACACCATCACGATCCGGCCAAAAGATGATCACTGACTCGAGGGCCGTGAAGCAGCGCCCAGATATCGGAACCTTGCACATCTCAAGTTTTTACGTTTCTGTAATAAAGCCAAGTCCCACTTTCGGGGACAATTGTTCTCGGATGGGAGGGAGGTGAGGGAGGTGAGGGAGGGGTCCATAATTTCGAGCATAAACTCGGTAACCTTTGCGTGATGGCTGCATTTCCCCCCTTCAAGCCACTGAGCATCAAGCGGTAGGTCATCGAGGGATGGATGAATCAAGACTTTTTTTTCCCCAGCATATGTGCCCGTATCCAACATGCACCAGAGACGGCGGGGGGGTGAAGGTGATGCTTGTTGGAAGCGCAATGTCACAAGTGGATGCCGCCGCCAACTTCTCATCACCAACACGGAGTTATAGTCTATCAACACCAAATGATGATTGTGCCTTTACATTCCATGGACTGTATCCGAATCAAACTCAGAGATCTTGCATGAAGTGCCCCATCCCCTCTATTCTCAGTGTTATGCCATGTCATGTCTTCGCCTTAGATCTGGCGCTAATCTTCTTATTGATCCTACACATGTTAAACTCCGACACAACCAACAGACATTCTCTTCACTTTACAAGCCTATCGGCAGATGTACTCGTTACAGCTTTAGGAAACGCCAACCGAGGCGCATTAAACAATAGTCCCTCTTTTCTTCTTCTTTCTCCGCTTAGGTAATTATAGACGGGGAGAGGGAAAAGAAGGTTCCATGGAAAGGCGCACAGCTTCCAGGCCAACAAGTATTGGGCGTAGCATTCCACATCCCGGTGGAGTATTCATGCAGCTATAGTCAACATCAAACAACCTAACCTGGAGCTTGAGATGGGGGGGTGGAGAGCGTATGTCAGTGTGAGTGCGAGTGTGTATAACAAGCACAAAAAAAAAAAAAAAAAAGGAACAGAATAGCCTTGGCCATGCAGTCAAAGTGTGGAGAAGTACAAGGCTATCGATATTCCGACGCGAGTTTCTATGGAGAAGAACTCCAGGTCTGCCCTTTCGGTGACTGTCCAGTCTTGGCAAACACGGTCGAGCTGCTGTTGGAGGCTTGGATTGCACGCCTCACCTTGTTTAGGTCAATGACCCAAGGCCCAACAAGGACATGGGAGGAGTGAGTGGTCGCAATGGAAATGACAGAAGGGAACTACGCCCTCATGATGCAAGAAAGCGCCCTCCTCTCCAAGTCTACATGCAGCACGTTGACTCGGGACATGATGGCCATCACGTAACACTTTGGCCTCATCCTCATGAGTATTCCACATCATGCCATTCCTTCAACGCAACCCTCCCCCTCTCCGAAGACGGGCATCCAAGACAATGACTTCACACGTAATATCAAATCTATCCCGAATTAAGCTAAGGCACAGCGCAAAAACTTGCACCTTTCCCTTTTCTTGGCCTTCCCTCTCTCTTCCTATTGCTCTCTCTCTCTCTCTCGCCCTTCCCATTGTGTCACCGAGATATCTCCAATGCTTGAACGCATCCTGACTCTGACTCGAATCATTTACCGGCAACTGCTCGGCAGTTAGAAACGGGGCGCGGCGATGCGGCAGGTCGGTCGGGCGGGATACTACCGTACCCGGAGCGACGGCAAAACGGTGTGCAGCATCCGGGGTCCCCTTTTTTTTTCCCTTCTTTCTTTCTTGGTTTGTTGTCGTGCCGCTGCCCCCAAATCTCATCTTCCGCCCCCCCCTTATCGCCATGTATAGTACTTGTATATGTGTATACACATGCGCGCAAGGGACAGCATTGGCTCCATATGCGAGACATTTAGATAAAAACATGTTCCAAATCTTACCCAGAAACGTGTTATTTGAAATCGACTTGATCGCCATAAAGCCAGGAAGAGCTTTCGCAGGGCCCCTTGACCATCACGTTGCCGCCTCGCACCCCAGCTTCGCGGCAACAAACAACCAGGGGGGGAGACATTTCGAGCGTAGCATACAGCCTCCAAGTACTGGTATGTGCGGAATGACGGGGTGAGGGCGCCAATTTCTCGGAATCGGAATGGATATTACTTATAGGTATTACCTATTCGGAATCAAAGGGGAAGAGATGGGGTGAGGGGGTGTGGACCAAACCCCTGGAAAGCCTAGCCCTATGAGACTTTTCAAAAGAACAAGGGGGTGTGGTTTTCATGGACCGCAGACAATGATGTGTTGGCCACGTTGTGTGAAGGGCATGGAACGTGTTATTCGTCCAGGTCCGTCCGGGAGAAAAAGCTTGGCTCTTGAAGCCACCTCATTTGTGCGAAATATGCTTCTTGAAAAAAAAAAATTAGAGTCCCGTAGGCAAAGACGGAACAACAAGAATTAAAGTGCTTTCTCAGCACCAACATACCAATTGGAAAGGCCAATACTCTTGGCCGGATGAGACTGGACTTCATATCATGCACCCAACAAGCCAACCAACGTTGTATCCAGCAAACAAAGAAGGACATAATAGGAAAGCAATCAAAACAGAATCAATATGTCTCCCTCCCCCTTCAAGCTTGGGCCCTCCGCATTCAGTGACGAAATGTTCCAAGACATGCAGTCCCCGCATCAAAATACCCATCCATCGGTTCGACCAAAGTGTTTCGGGAATGGGTTTAAGGCCCCAGCCCTCTGTTAATTACCAGGTTTGCCGACTGTCACACACACACAAACTACACTCACACAGAGCACGCACATACTTGTACGCACAGGTACACACACACACACCGTGGTCAGCCTGTGATTCACCTTCGCCCTTACCGAAGTCAAGGCGAAACTTCCTTTTGTCCGGATCCCCCCGTCATCAACCCGCCCCATGTTCTGATTAGCACAATGAAAAGCAAAAAAAGGATGAAGGTAACAAGAATGTGCATGGAGATGTCCATCAGCCCAAAGTGGCAGCTCTTCTCGGCAGGCAAGCGGACAATGTGAGATTCCAACTGCCAACCAACTCTCATTCAGCCTTGTCTATATGACGCATGTAATCTCCGGCAAGCGGGCATTAAGCCATATTAGAGAAGTAGAAGTAGAAGAAGAAGAAGAAGAAGAAGAAGAAGAAGAAGAAGAAGCAAAACACACACGCACATCCAAGCCGCACATATGACTCCAATACGACATCCTATTTAAAAACAATGGAACAGAACGGCAGGACGATTCTTCTAGAAGCCAAGCTTTTGCCAAGCCATGACCGCGTTGGCGGGTTTTGTTACCCTTTTGGGACACGATTGTGAAGTGGAGTGGGGACAGACACACACACACACACACCACCCTTTGCCCCCATGGCATGACATGCTGCATAGACGGGGGTAATCTGACATGGGGGAGCATGAGCATGGAGTGGGGCGAAAAGGTAAACACCCGTTCAACATATGTACGTACAGGTAGAACAAGCAAAAAACTTGTTTTAGTTGTTGTAAAACTTGCCATCTACAGGTACAAGTATTCCGTATAGGCAAGCTTGCTATAACATTACTCACATGTCATATGCACAAAATCACTTGGGGGAAGGGGATCTAAGATTTGACAAATCCCATCCCCCCTCCCCTTCGCAATTGGCGATGAACTTACGGTGACCAACCATATGATTTCGGTGCTTTTTAAGATTGCTCAGCATTTTTTGCCGAATATCCCCTTTTGGCCACCCAGGGGAGACACAGTAAGAAAAAAGCGATCTTGTCCACTTCTGGACACCGACCAGATACCCGCTTTGGATTCAGTGGGGGTTGTTTATCTCCATCAAGTGAAAACGAGTAGTCATTTACCATGTACAAGTATGATACTGTCATCGGTGGGGGTTTGTCCTTTTCTCCCTCTCTCTCTCTTCTCTTCTCCTGTTTACGTGGGTAGAAGTGGATATATGAGTGGGTTGTAAGAGGGGGGGGGAATGGATCTTGTATGCCCAAACTATGCATTGCCGTTGTTGTTTCTAGCTGAAATGGAAAGCTGAATCTTGCCTTGTAGGGTATACGAATCGAAAATGCAGGCACGCGACATGGTTGTCTTCCCCCCTCTAGGTAGCCCCATGTATGTATTACATGCAAGGAGGTAAATTAAAATCAAATAAATAAAAAAACCACTGATGAAAACGGAACCTTCCACCCATCAGCCTCTATTCTTTTCATTCACGCACGGCAGAGATTTTCAAACGGGCGTCTCTCGTCAAACATGCATTCTCAAGCAAGATGAAACCCTTTTCCAAGACAACAAAAAAAAAAACCGCAAACGCGCATATTGCCGTACACACTCCCTCCTCCGTTGCCTATCAAATACACCTGGCGAGAGCTCTCCTCTTCAGCCCTAGGAAAGAAAGGAAAGCCCTTTTGGCCCGCCGTTTCGGCACCGCCTGGCTACGAGCCGGCCAATGGCAGCTTGCAAACCAGAGGGGCTCCGTCCGGTCCGTCACGGATCTATGTTTGTCTCTCGATGTTGAGCATCACCCATCCATCCGTGTCTCTCCCTCTGTTGTGTGTGTGCGTGTGTCTCCGTCTCTCCATCTTTTCTTGAATAAAGGACGATCTTCAAAAAGAAAAGAAACAAACCAGAGGCACTGAGTTGAAGAAAAGCAACCCCTCACACCCCCCCTCCCAGAAGCCACCCAAATGCATACGTGTAACTCGTCAGAATGTCCAACACGCCCCCTTTTTTTTCTCCACCCCGTTTTTAGTGCTCTGTGCCCGTAACATATTTCTGAATCATACTTGGTAGTTTCCCCATAGCGGAAATGTTTCGCCTAAGACTTACAAACCAGACCAAATCAAAGCGGAAACCGCACTGGTGTTGTCTGTCCCGTCTTTTGAGATGGAACAATGATGGCAATTGCTTACTCCGTCGCCAGTTTGAATTCTCATTGGCTGAGTTCTTTTAGATTTTTCTTTTGTATTATGGTGTGCATTCCTCAAAATGAAGAATGAGCTTCTTTTCATGTCACGCATGATTTTGATGGTTCACCGAATAAACTACACGCCCCCCTTTTTTCTCTCTCTCCCTTTATTCCCTTTCAAGCTTGGAGCAAACTACTATACCTTAATTTTGCGCCCGTTTGAATAGCCTCAAAGCTGGACACAGAAAAAAAAACACGCTTGTCGTAAATCTCGTGTTCATCATAGCCTCTTTCTCTCCCGCGTCTATTTTCTTATTCCTCTACTCCGTTGAGTGTTTTGACTATTTCTCATTGGAGGACGAGAATGCAGTTCTATTTCGGCGCCGACTCGGCTCTCTTTCTCGGCCGAGTTTGCTTTTGCGTCCTTGCATTGCCGAATATGCGGAGCTCAAGTTCCGACTCTCGTTCCAACACAGCAGTTGGCCGTAGGGCTGAACCTGGCATAGGCAATGAATAAATAAAGTAAAATTTGGGCATAACATAACCATGTTTATGCACAATGACCGGTCTCGTGTAGTATCCATGCCATGTGAAGTAAAGGACCTTCCGGCGGACACTTTCCTGCATGCCGGTGCTTCTGTCAATAACATGGCAGCCATCCGTGTAAGCCGGGGTCGACGGAGTCCCGTTCCCGTTTTTTTTTGTAGGGCTTAACGTGCTTCAGCTCCAACAGCAGGTCAAACGAGCCTCCCTGATCGACCGGAGTGAGATGGGATATGTGGGCATCCTGGACTAGCATGACGCTTTAGCAGTCACCCGTAAGCATCTTGAATTTATGGCTGTGCTATGGGCCGTATTTCTCCTTCCCTTCGTCCCCCTCCGGAGTACCTGGACATGGAATAATACGGCATTCGGTGCTTGAACAATCAACCCCCACATTTTGGATTGCAAATCGAACAGCGCCCCCGTCCCAAAAAGGCAACGCATTCTGCAACCTCCATTACTCGCAACCAGGGTGTATAGACGATGCTGTCCAAAGTAGGCATGTGCTTAATGGCAACCACCATAATGGCCCTGGCTTTGCCGTCACCCGTTTCCAACATCTCCTCGGAACAGTGAACCATCAAAGAAAGGACATGGGAGCTGTCCGCCTGACCCTTGGGAAGTCCTAACCTCGAGCTGCCATTCAACGCATTTGTCGGTCCTGAGTGATTACACCCGGCTCTGTCCTACATGCATTTTAGGCCCCCAACCAATACGCTATATTTGGAGTGGCTTCGATTTTGAGCACAAAAAACTCTGGCCAGCGTCCGAAACCCCAACCCAGGGTAAATACAAACAACCCCAAACAGCGCCACTGACAAAAGTTGCGCACGCCTCTCGGTCATGACCAGTTTCACTAAAATCAAATAAACTAAAATGGATCTGGGAGGCTTCATTTCAGCCTTGCTAGTAATAACGAGGCTGTTAAAGAAGCAGTCCCACGTTGTGGATGTGGCCACCCCCACATGCCGGTGGTGGTTGTCAAATTAATATCCAAGTAGGTATCTAGCCACTCTGGGTTGCTTGTCATAAGTCTTTGCGGCAGGCAAGTTTCAACATTATGACAGAGGATGCTTTGGCCGAGGCATCCTTATTTGTTTGATGGCTAAACTGGTGAGTCATTACCCAATACTTGCTAGTCATGGCTTGAAACTACCAAGGTATTAAAATTTCATGCTCAGCATCAAAAGTCTCTTTGTTCCTAATCACGGAGGCTACGTGTATCGTCCGGATAATAAGCTCGTGGCGTAAAAATGCTCCACGGAGAAACAGTTTACAAAGGGGTGTCTGCTGTTGACGTATATGTGGCAAGGCCAAGTAGAACGCAAGGTCAAGTAGGGCTTCGATCAGTGATACGCAGGAACCGCAAACCAATGTCCCGAGCCTCACTGATCGGCCAACTAACGAATCAAGTATGGTGTCTACGAGCGCCACGGATATAGACCTTGAGCTGAACAGGGAGGTGCTAAAGGCAGAAAGAAGCTGCTGACAAGCACCTGATGATGCTGGACTAGTCAAGGGTGTGGTAATTCGGGGCCGGCAACCTGCTACCAGTACAGCAAAGCATCAGTCGACATAACATGTCAAGGGTCAGCTATGGAGGAGGAGGAATTACGTATGCGAAGCAGTTTTCGACCCCGTCCCAGACCAACTGTTGTCAATGGCGGTGTGGTGGTTTTGAGGTTGGGCGATGTTGGTCCAACCCGGTTGTTTTGAAATGCAGGACGCAGGAGGGAGTTTCCGCGTAAATGGTTCAAGGCACGCCGGGAAAGAAACCGGATATATAAGTCCGTGTTTCAATGGTGGGTAAACGGCTCGAACAGATGATAAATGGGCAAATGGGAAAATGGGGTAAAGCATCGAACCGCAAGCTAAGTGTGGGAGTGTGTGAACTAGGCCATGCCGTGTCCTATGTTATTGGGCAATGCGTAAAGAAACATCAGCCCTCTGCTTTGTCACGCATAACGACAGGGAAGATGGATTGAGCTTTGCCGGTAAGGCATAGCGCCATCATGGCCAAGCCGAGGGAGTGTTGTTCCAAGGATGAGAAAGAAAGAGAAAGCTTGGTGGTGGTGGTTATGATGGTGGTGATGGTGATGATGTGGACTGGCAGTTCTGCCGTGGCAGCTCCACTGAGCTGAAGTTAGGAGGGTTCTTGGCATTGCGGATAGAATACATAGCGGAAGTGATTCCTCGATGACGTGCGGGTCTAGGTAGGTAGGGCGGAATAGCGTAATGTACGATCATCAAAGATGGTGTTGACTGATGGGCATGGATGGGCTCATCGAGCCAGTCCCAAAGGCCGCTGGCGTCGGAACGTGGTCATACGTCCACGGAGATTGGAGAGCTCCACGACGGAAAGAAAATAAAAGAAGGGGAAAAAAAACTGCAAAAGCGCACAGAGAATGGGAGGCGTTGGATGCGCGGTGCGCCAACTTGATAGTGGCCAGCGGCGTGTGCGGCGGGCCAGCTGACCTTGAGTTCTCTCAGCGTGCATTCGGGAGCAAAAGTTAGCTGGAGTGGCGGCAACGTGGTCTGTCATTACAAAGAAAGTCAGATTCAGATTGAGGGACCAAGGTTGGATGGTTTGTTGTTGTGAATGTGGACATGGGGCATGGACGTGAAGGTGAAGGTGGATGTGGATGTGGATGTGGATGGGTTGCAGTAGTGGTGGTGCGCGTATCGACGCAGAACGAACCGAAATGAACTAGATTAGTACCTACTCGTAGCCTGTGGATAGGTAGGGAGATACATACTTACCTTGGGTAGCCCCTCTCCTCCTCTAGAGCCTTTGCTAATGGGAGATCAGATCAGCAGCTTCGGGCCATGTGGTTGCAAAGGGAGTTGCTTGCGATTTAGGTAGGGATAGTGTTTCGTTCGAGTTGGAGCGGGGTTTACGGTTATTATTGCTTGACAAGCTGGAAGGGGAGCTCTAAGATTTGGCATTGATTGGCTGTTGGTGCACGATGGGAGTTTGTGAAACCGCCCAAGACTATCAACTATGGTCATAGCCAGCGCTTATTGATGGCGAACTCGTCATAATTTGAGGCTGTGAAGTGGTACTTTTTTGAGAGTATCTTATTGTTATCATCATCATCATCATCACCATCATCACCATCAATGAAGAAATCCGTCCATCAACTTGAGTGTGCAGATGCGTGCCTGTGGCTGTTGACCCAAACTGCTCGTTGTCGGTTTCAGGGTAGGCATCGGATGAACATGTGGTGTACATGCTGCTAGACTCATCAACCAAGGAGTACAAAGTACATGTTCTGCCCAAGCCATTATCCATCCAGAGTACAGGTAATTCAAGCTACGAATATCTCGGGTACTTAGGTATTCACATGTCTTTGAAAAAAAAAATGAATAAAAAGATTTTTAAAAAAAAAATAAAAAACTGATAAAAAACAAGACGATATAATTACAAATAATACACTTATTCTTCTCAAATTATGGAATCATTTTGGGCTCCTATAATAGCATATGGAATAAAGAAGGTAGCATTCGGAAGTCTTCCAGCTTCAAACCTCACGTCCATTTTTTTTGGGGGGGAGTGACGAGTTCTTGGAGATTTTTTCGGTACAAGCCCCAGCAGCTTGGGAGAGACACCCTGCAGAGATCCATGGTAGACGGCTCTGTGGAGTCTCCCAAAGCCCTACACCCCTCCCCTAATGCCCCTGATTTCTCAAAGTACAAGCCCTATAGCGAATGCCCTACTGGTTACTGGTTACTTGTCACTGGCTACTGGGCTTCGTTGCACAGGCAGAGTCAAGTTGAATGAACCTTGTATTGTTTACCTAAGTGAATACCATGAAGCCTCCACTTTACTTGGGAGGGTACTTGTAGATTTCCTCTTTTCTTTTCTTTTTCCTGATACTCTTTTCCCTTTGCAAGGGAGCAACGGGTGATCGGGTGGATGGAGAAACTGTACATACGAGGTGCATCTACTACTCGGTATCCTTAGAGTCTCTCAAGTCTTGGTCAAAGACAAAAAGACAAGGGCATTGCAGATGTGGATGTAACACCAACAAGCCCAAGGAAAGATGGTTGGAGATGGATGAACCGACCTTATTCTTTTCAAACCCATGCGGCCCATGCAATCCATGCAGCACCCCCCCGTGTCTGCCAAGAAACAAAACTTCACTCCAAGCCCCCGGGAGCCCAACAAGGCCATGCATCTCAAGTTGAAGTGGATGGTATACACCCCCCCCCTACACGACATGAACAAAACAACAGACCCAAGACCCAAACACCCAGACCCTCTGCCTGTCTCTGCCTCTTCCCTTTCAACTATTTTGGCGCCATACTCCAAGGGTTACAGCGTGCATTTCCATCCCACACACCCCCACTACCCCCTGTACTTTTACTATCCTCTACCCACCTGCCAGGCTCTTCCTCTGTTGTCTCTCTCGCGCTCTCGCTCTAAAGAGGTACGTACCTAATTTTTTTTTTTTTTTTTACCCTCTGCCTCTGTTGTCTCTCTCAGCCAGCCCTGCTCTGTGCCCTGTGTTGCCCTACGCACACACACACACCACACAACACACACATCCATTACATCCTACACCATTTCTTCTCTTATTCTTCCTCTTCCTCTTCTAACTACGCGCCCCCACACCCCCCCTAAATAATGGGACGGGCTCCCAAGGCTTTCCCCTACAGGGCTTACGAGGTTAACCCCTCCAGCAAGAGAGAAAGAAAGGAAGAAAGAAAGAGGGAAAAAAAAGGCCCAAGCAAATGGATGGAAGCGCCTGTCTTGCTGTCCCTCTCCGCTATCCACGCGCAATGCATCCCGCCCATGCGTTTTTTTTTAGAGGGTACTCAAACTAAAGCCCTGCTAAGCTACAGCTAAAGCAGCCGCACCCGTAGCCGTTGGGGGACAGCCGACGGTCAATTTTAATGGCGAGTGAGCGCAAACGCCCAATTACGACACCCCCTCCCTCCATGCCCAGTCCTCTCTCATCTAGCCCTTGTCCTTGTCCATGTCCATGCTCTCATGTCCCCCATGTCCAGTCAACCGATCCTCTGGGAACGACTCTGTCTCTCTGTATCTTCTCACTGACTGACTGAGTCTCAGTCCTCTTCTTCCTCGTCCACCCTCCTGGCTCAAGGGAAAGTCAAACACACGCCCCCTTCCCCTTCGCTCCTCTCGTCTTCTGTTGCTCTAATAAGGCTCGCTCCTCTCGGCCCTTCGCATCATTGCACTTTGTTTAAAGAACCTCTATTGTCCTGCCCATCCCTCTTCATTCGCCTTGTCGGTGTGTGCCTCATCCTCCTCCAAGGCATTCTTCTTCATCTTCTTCATACCTGAATAAATTTGACGACCTGGCTGTGCCACGACTCAAAACAAAGAAACCAAGCCATTGGCAACGAACAAGAAACGACCCGAGAAACAGACCGGCTGCAAAAGAAACGAAAAAGAGCAACTCAAGTGCTTGGACTTTGCAAGGTCCTTCTCCTCCTCCTCCTCCCTCTGCTGCTCATCCAGCTCCAACCAAAGCTCCATTTCAATGCTAGTCGCCTGCATCCACACACCACATACATATACATGCGCGCACACACACTCTCACATTGACCACACACCCAAACACCCAAACACCCTGCAACTCGCACTCATCACCTCTCAATACATACTCCCGCTCCACTTCTTCTGGCAAGGGCAACAAAAACCAACCTTATTCTCTCCTACACCTCCTCTACGCCTGTCTTGTCCTGTCTAGTCCAGTCCTTGCTCTCGCTCCCACCCTGAGCTTCCTACCTACCGCCTCTTATATTGTAGCTCTCCCCCCATCCCTCTGAAGCTTCTCGACCTCCCACCCAAAGGCTTCGTGCACCATTCTTCCTTCATTGCATACTATTATATTATATTATATTTACTTGTTCCTTTTCGTCTTACATACAGGCCTTGTTGATTTTGGCTTTTCTTCTTTTTCTCCAATCCAGCACATTGTCCACTTTGGATCATCCAATCGATTCGAATCCTGCCATTATCGACCGCCACTACGAACTTTGGACCCCACGCCCTAAAAGGAATTACCTGCATATCGGGAATCGCCACGACTGCGGGAGCTTCTTCATATTTGTACATCTCGACTTCTTACCTATACTGGCACCAGACTATTTGCCAGTCACGTACATCTCCATGCCTCGAACAGGGTGGTAACATTGATATCCTCTCCCCCCCTCAGACTTGTGTCAGGCTCTGCTTTGGCCTCGCATCTCGACACAATTCATCTGCAGCTTCAACCTTGGTCAACCAAACCATCGACATCATGGCCTTTCCACCACAATACAGGGATGCCCCTCCCCTGCCCAGCATCGCCGTGCCAGTGTCTGGCGCAGACCGCTTTAGGGAACATGGCATGCCATTTTCCAGAAGTCCAGCAATGGCAATTCCTGGTCTCGACACACGAACTGATGCACCTCCTCCTTTGCCGCCTCCAAAGGTTCTACCATTCGGCGAAGTGCCAACACCACGCCCGGAGTTTAAGAAGGAAAGAAACTATCCTCATGGCTCATCATCAACATCCTCTTTCGCCAGCGGTTATGGAAGCATGAGCCCAAACTACCTCGAGGAACGACATGGTTTCAAGCGAAGGGATATAGGCAGTCTTATCAGTGATGAGGGTTACTCAAGCTATGCGTCCAGTGAGAGGTGCGACTCCGTCCAATTCTTAGACCTTTCTTGGTGGGTTATCTATTACAGCAGCTAATCTTGCGCATTGTAGATCTCGCGATTCTCTTCCTGCCGAATTCGGGCTCCATCACAACAAGTTTCAATTCCAATCTGCAGCTGACCTCCATGGCGACAACATGAAGAAGAAGCTTGATCCGATTCGGATCACGGACAAATCACCGCCGCGCTCGCTCCTCACCTCATCATTCAGTAGTCTTGCCCAGAGAGGGCAACCTGAAAGCAGGTTCAGTTCCGGCCTCAACATGCCCTTCCAGCTACCGATCCATAGCCGTGCTCCTTTCGAGCCCCAGCCTAGGGATTCACCTGCCTTCTCACCACGATCTACTCCATTCCACCAAACCCCCGTCGACCACCGTTCACCTCACGACCATTCCGACCTTGATCACTCCCCACGAGGCCGCTCAAAGAGGAACAACAGCGACGACGCCTCGGCACATGGCAGCTTCGTTGACGACATGGATATGGATGAGACTTCATCCCTCAAGAGATTGCATATTGAAGATACATATGCCGCCGCGGGCCAGAAGCGGCGTGCCGCTAGCCCCGCTTCGGACGATCTTGGCCTTCACGGTATTCCTGGTTCCGACATGATGCGTCGCCGCGATGGAAATACTCGTGGCTCGCCCACTCCTCGCCTGTCAGCCCTCCCCCAGAGCGCTGGCATTTCTGCCATGAGTGCAGGGCTCGCCCGCTCCAACCTTTTCATGACCAACCTTTCTATGCCATCATCTATTACTACCAGCTCAAGCTGTATGGGCCACCGTTCACCAGGTGCCATGTCACCAGGCGGTCTTTCTCCCACTTCGTCTACTTCTCCATACAACACTCCCATCTCCTTGAACCCCAGCCCACGAACAGCTGTCGTTAATAGGACACCTATGCACACAAGAACGGTCTCTGGTGCAAGTTCGAGAAAAATTGGTGAAATGCAGAAGCCGAGCGGCGCCAAGTTTCAGGGTTTCTTCATGTGCGAATGCTGCCCCAAGAAGCCTAAGAAGTTTGAGACTCGCGAGGAGCTTAGGTACGTTTATTCTCATTTAATACCATTTATGCTGCACATTGGCTTTCATAATTATATTCCAAGTCATGTTTTTACTAATGCATTTTTTTAGTGCACACGAGGCCGAA
This sequence comes from Cladobotryum protrusum, assembly GCA_004303015.1. Classification (NCBI taxonomy): domain Eukaryota; kingdom Fungi; phylum Ascomycota; class Sordariomycetes; order Hypocreales; family Hypocreaceae; genus Cladobotryum; species Cladobotryum protrusum. The sequence continues at coordinate 1,577,184 of RZGP01000004.1, forward strand.
AAGCAGTACGAGTGCAGCTTCTGTGGTAACCGCTTCAAGAATAAGAATGAGGCTGAAAGGCACCAAAACTCTCTGCATGTGCGCCGCCACTCGTGGTCTTGTTCAGCCCTCGTTGGTTATCACCGTGCATATCACGAATCCACCACCCGCCCCGGCGAAGCCGACGCATGCGGCTACTGTGGCGAAGAATTTCCTCGATCAGGCCATGGCGCTCGAACTGGCACAATGAATGGTGGCATTGCCATGAGACATGCCACGGACCAGGATTGGGAGGAGCGAATTCGACATCTCCAAGAGATGCACAAGTTCAGAGAGTGCAACTCATCTAAGAAATTTTACAGGGCCGATCATTTCCGTCAACATCTCAAGCACAGCCACGCGGGCACAAGTGGCAAATGGACCAACATGCTTGAGAACGCTTGCTTGATTGAGGAAGATCCAACACCGAGGTAAATGGGACGCTCGGTCGAGAAGGATTCGTGAGGGGAACTGGAAACCAATCAAACTTCAGCTTGCATGATGAGATGATACGGATACGACAGTGGAGAAAGACCGTGCTGGCGACGGGAAACCGAAGATCAATTTGGCGCTATTTAATCTGCAACGATACGAAACACGTGCGACGAGGGATAGCAATTTGATGAAATAGTGCATAGCACTGGCAATTGCGTGTCCATTTTACCCTTCTTTTTTTTCAGACTTTTGGACGACTTTACGACAAAAATCATGGTTTTCATATATGGGCGTTTGGGTATATAGGCAAAGGACTTGCACAGACTTGTGGCTCATTTGGTTCTTTTCTTCTTTTTTTTTTTTTTTCTCTCTTTTCTTTTTGAAGAAGCATTGATTGGCGGGCGAAGACGGTCTCATTCAAACATTTATAGGTATTACAGGGGCGTGCGGATTGCCGCCTGCATCATTTTTTTCTTTCTCTTTGTTTGGGGCAATCGATACCCAACTTGACGACGACAAACATATCTTCTGAATTTTCCGTCTTGAGGATCAATTGAAGTGAGTGAATTGACCCATCCATGATTGGACGGAACGGTACGGTACGGCATACATGGCCGGGTTTTGGATGGCCATGGGGAGGAGAATGGGATATGGGCATGTCTTGATTGGCTCTGCAAAATGGATGGGGAGAGACGGGCCGCGGACCCCTGGTGTCTTGCATTGATTCACGACGGACGGTCAGACGCATGACGCTGATGTTTATGTCGCCGAGCCTGTGCCGCGAAGGGTAACTCCCGAGTCAGATGCTGAGCAAATCTCACGCAATATGTGCTCTGGATTTCTTTTTTCTTCTGTCCCCCGCTTGCAGTCACCTGCACTGGCAAGGCAAGGCTGGCAGGTTTTGTCTGACTTGCGACCAAACTCTCAGACTGCGTCTTGGAGGCTCACTACATGCATACATACATACACCATACATACACGACCGATAATTTCAGATCCTGGCTCGGATCCCGCGCGCATTGTGTGGTGCAGACTATTGGGTCTTGATTGGACGGCGTGTTGGTCATGGTCGGATTAAGGCGAAGTTCAACATTGATCCGGTCTGACAGGGGCGTCTCTCCATCACCATGGGACATTAAAGTCTACAGGCCGCGACTCGCCTCGGGAATCGCCAGATGCACTTGTCCCATGTCCCATGATTTTAGCAACGCCACGACATTAGCTCGCCTCGCCAGCTTGGGGGAAAGGCAGAGAGACCAACCAAACATTGACTAGTGGCGGGACAAGGGCAATTTGCCAGGTCTTTGTTTTTGCTTGTTGCGGCATCTCGACGCAAGTTGGGCGGTACGCAGGTGGCTGAACTGTCTGGTTGGGCTGAGCCAAGCATCCCTGTTAGACGCATGGCATTGTGTTGGTCCGAGCGCTCCGGGATCTCTGGTGGGCAGAGAGCTCATCAAGGCCTTAGCCAGCCGTCGTGTGACGAAAGACGCCTTTTTCCCAAGCCCGACATTATTGGGTAGCCTGGACTGTAATATCTGACATACAGATGTGCAGGCGGGTAGCCAAAGGACGGAGGTGCATGAGGGGCGGGCCAGGGTTTTCTTTGTTTTTGTTTTGTTTCATTTGGCTGCTTCTCCCTTCCTTTCTCACTGGAGGAGATTCCTCACCACTGCAACACTCATGCTGTATGACAACAGCATGACGGGCACATGGCCATCATTGGAGGGGGGGTACGAATATGAAACGGATCGAATTGGACGGCGTTGGGAACTCGGATTAGGGCTCTGGGAGTGAATAAAAATTACATATACTAGGGAACGGACGGGTAACATATTTTTTTTGTCAGGGCTACTTAGGACACAAAAAAGGGCAATATGAATCAAAATGAATCAATATTGATATTTTATGTTTTTGTGATGGTGATTGTAATGAATCTGATGCCTATTCTCATGTATTGCATACGAAACAGCGGGCGGACTGTCTGCTTGGCTGTTGACAGACCAGGGCTGAGGAATGGATCTGGCTTATGCTCCCCCGTTCCCTGTAACGGGAAATTCGTATGGAATCATTCCTGAAAAAGACGTCTCTAAACAAGCACCTGGCAGTCTTTAGGACTCTTACTTTGCAGTTAGGGAAACGACGGCTTTGGACTAAGAATGATGGACTACAAGGTGCAGCACTCTGGATGGATGGATGAATAAAAGAAGAGAAATGAAGTAAAGAGAAGAGCAGAGGCGGACGAGAAGGGGGACTCCGAGTGCCTACTTTGGGGGGGGGGGGGGGGGGGCGCGGTGCTTGCAGGATGAGACTGAGACCTATTTTGATCTGTGCTTGTTAAGGTAATATGTGATGATGGCTATTATTATCTGCACGGGATGTATATTTTTGCATGAAAAGGGAGACATCGTGGTGGATGGTGGTCGTGTATGGTGGTACTACTGCTACTACTACCAGTAGATGATGATGCCTTGGGTAGGGTGTACTGGTTGTATGTATGTATGTATAACGTGTAAAGCTTACGATGCACTTGTTTCTTCTTTCTGGTCCTCACCTTGAGTGTGTCCTCGTATGCGGCCATGTAGGTGCGTGCGTTGTGCTCTGCTGCAAAGCAACGAAGCAACAAAGACATGATCAAGTATGGAGTACAGGAGTCATGTGAATGTGCTGTGAGTGGTTGGATGGATGACTTCCGCCGTCCCAAGCCAAAAGCTATGGGATGGATGGCTTACATAATGATGTGAAACGGGGACTCCGTTTGTGGGAGAAGAGAAAAGACAGGAAGAAAAGAAAAAAGGGTTCGTGTGTGTGCATTTGGGAGTGGGAAAAAGCAATTATAGCAACATAAAATGGCTTGGCTAGGTATTCTTTTCTTTTTTTGTGTGTGTTAATGCCAGCCTTACAACAGGGCTGGAGGGGAGGGGATGATATGGGGGGGCGCGGGATGGATGTTGTTTGGCAGGAAGATAAAAGGAGGGCGTGTGTTTAAAGAAGTTCCAGTTGCAGTATCATTCATTGTCTTGGATTGTCTTGGATTGTCTTGGATTGTCTTCTGGTTCAACTGGGTAACGTAGCAGAGGTACGTACTTCTCATATGTAAGTACATTAGTACGGAGAGGTGGCTGGGGTTGATTTGGATATTGAACTAGGTTTGTGGCTTGACATGTGGCGGTGCACTCCCGTGTGTGTGTGTGTGAGCAAGTGCCCACCACTACTAGCTTTTCGAATAAACTGCATTTGTTGGAGGGGCAGAAGAAAATATCCATGGCACCATGAATGACTGTGTTGAAACTGGATGAACAGAGAGACAGACCAACGACCTGACACTGTGTTCGACAACTGCGACCTTGTCTTTGCTACATAGACGGCATTGTAACATACAAGGCTGATTAAAAGGAAGCGGGACCTTTGCCTCGGCTTCATCGATTGAGAGAGGGGCGGCGTCAAGGTCTCACCAACGTATCCGAGGATACAAACAACCAAAAGGTCACCTTGCTGCTTGACTCCTGGCAGGCCGTGTGGCTTGCCTAATTCTCTTCACCGTGGATCAACGAGCGAGACATTCGGCATCTGATGCCGCTAACGGCGAAGAAGTAGCGGTACCGCCCGGCTCAGGCTCAGGCTCAGGCACAGACGACAACATTCCTCGGGTTGAGCAACAGAGGGAACAGTTTGGTCACCAGCTCGAGGTGGAGGAACAAAAGGGCCTGGAAAAGAGCGTGGTAGAGATGGCTGTGAGTAGGATTGAGGACGTGGATGGGCTCTACGTGGGCGGGTGAGTTACAATCTCCTCCCCCCCTCCTTGCCCTTCAGTGATGAAGGCTTCATCTCAAAGATTGAATGATTGACACCTGTTTGACAAATCAAAAGGCTATGGGCGCTTCGTCGATCGGATTCACTACTCGAGAGAGGCATCACCCATGTTCTCTCCATGGTCTCATTCAACCCTGTTGGGCTCAAGAATTTCAAGAATGAGCCCTTTGCAGAGTACGGCAAACCGTTCAAGCACCTTGTCATTGATATTGATGACGTTGATGATGAGGACATTCTGATTCACATGCCGAGAGCAGTCACTTTCATTGATGAGGGCATGAGGAAAAGGAATGACGATTCAGCTACGCTGGAAAAGGGCATTGACGACCTGGGCTTGGATGATGATGCTGGGAGGAAGAAGAACGGTAACAAGGGGGGCGTCTTTGTCCACTGCGCCGCCGGAAAGTCTCGCTCCGTCTCCATGGTCGTGGCATATCTCCTATGGCGGTATCCCAACCGCTTCGACCCAGACTCATCTTCGTCTGCCGCAAAACGTCCGCGCAGGGAGACTGCCTCCGAGGCCGTCCTTGCAGCTCTGCAGCTCATCCGTCGCACACGGCCCATGGCAGAGCCAAACGAGGGCTTCATGCAGCAGCTTGCCCTGTGGTGGGAATGGGGCTGTCCCGAGGACGTGGAAGCCCACCCCGCATACCAGCGGTGGGCGTACCAACGGGAGGTAAAAGAGAGCGTCGACGTGGGACAGGCCCCGTCTCGTCTACGGTTTGAGGACGAGTTTGCCCAGCCTACAGATTCTGCCAGAGCGCCGGGTGTAAGCCTCCGGTGCAAAAAGTGCCGCCGCACACTGGCCACCGCTCCTTTTATCCTGCAGCATGAACCCCTCCACTCGTTGCTATCGTCATCAACCCCCTCGCCTGCTTTGGAATCATTACCAACAACCGTAGCAGCAGCAGCAACAACAGTCTGCCAGCACATCTTCATCGAACCCCTGAGCTGGATGCGCGCTGAGCTCGAAAAAGGCGAGATGAGCGGCCGGCTATCATGTCCTCATACACGGTGCGGCGCCGGGGTGGGCAGGTACGACTGGAAGGGCTTCCGGTGCACGTGTGGAGAGTGGGTGACGCCCGGGTTCTCACTGCAGAGGGCGAGAGTGGACGAGGAGTTGCGGCGGGCGGTTCCGGCGGTGATGTCTGGAGCAGGAGGAGGTGGTACGGAGGCGACGCGGAATTTAGGCATAAGGATGCCGCCGAGTGCCAGGGGTGGGGGGAATCTATGAAAGTGAAAAGAAAAAAAAAAGACAAAGCGAAAAAAAAAGAAACAACCTGGTTCGAAGAGGCGTTGAGAGACAAGTGTGTGATGATGATGATGATGATGAGAAATAGAGTTGTGATTTTGGAGATGCCGTATGCATGTCTGCCGGCATATCGAAAAAGCCACACTTGTTTTTTATTTGCTTTGCTTTGCTGGGTCTGGTGAACGCCGCGTGATGTGGTTGTTTCACGGATATGCAACTTTGATGGATGGGGGCCAAGGTGTGTGTGCTTTTCACCTTGGGCCTTGTCACGGCATCTCAATATATGCAGAGGAGCGACACTTTGACAACAAAGCAATGATTCAAAAGTCTCAATCCATTGTTTACCATACGCCCCTCTCGAGGAAAAACTACCATACACACACCTACTTAGACTAATAACCAACAGTTGGTATTAACACAGTCTGTGCAACAAAAACAAAGAGACCATTTCACGGGTCGCACTGAGAGCCATATCCGGAAGAGCTCTAATGCTTGTTTCAACTTTACTTTTTTGTCTTTGAAAACTGGAGGGAAAAAAGTGAAAAACAAAAGAAATAAGAGGTTGTGTGATATGTGACAAGATAACTGGGTTGCATTTTCCGCTGTGGGTTTGAAAAGAGAGAGAAAAAAGAGATACCAAAGGGGAGGGAGGAAAAAAAAAAAAAGGAATGGCCTTTCCGATGCAAGACATGAGCTGAAGCGGCGTGTCTTGCGGTTCACGCCGTCCGGGCCGGCAAGGGAGATAGAGGGAACAAAAGGAAGTAAGGGTCTGTTTTTGGGGAGGCGAAAAGGAAGAAGCAGACGCCAACGACACACACAAAAGAGAGGGGAAAAAAGGCTCCTACTCCCGGGTTCCCGGGTTTTTGGACTTTAAAATTGAAGCGAGACATTGGGCTGAATGTGATTGGGGGGAGGGGGAAGGGGGGTCTTTTGGGGTTTTTGCCTCTCATTGTTTCTTTATTCCCTGCTTCTCATCCTGGATTGATAGGCCTGGGAGAGATCATCGCGAACCCCTTGGTTGAACTGTTGGCTGTCTGATGATGGTGATCCTACAAGGATACACAAGATCGAGGTCTTTGACCTCCCCCCCCCTCTCTTACAAAACCCTATGCCTTTACAGTTTCGATATACACCCCCACGAGGGGGGGTTTCGACCGTTCTACTTTGCCTTGAGACTTGAAATTCCCTTGTGATTTTTGGTTCCGAACACCCAAGTCTCACTTGATCATTACGCCAACTCCACCCGTTCCCCACGTCGTTCATCCAAGTCCAAGCCATACATAGTTGAGGGAGAAATTTTGGTCTTAGATGGGGGGAAGAAAAAAAACATCAGGCCATTTTCCACAATAAAATGGCCAACGAGAAGAAGATGACGCTTGGACAGAGCAGGATGGGATTCCAGTTATTCTCTCCTGTCAAGTGGTCAGATCTCACATCACCGCCTCCGAATATCCTCCCGTAATGGGAAAGGGCTGGTCTATAACTAAGCCCTATCATTTTTTTTCTCTCTCTCTCTCTCTCCCTATGTCTCCGTCGGTGTTCCCATAATGCATGCTACGATGTAGTGGGATTTTGGATAGGAGTTTTACGGAGTATGCTTCGTTGTGACTTCAAGTATTTGGAAACCATCATCATCGTCGTCATCATGACTACTATTACTGATACAATAAAAATACCGATCCCTGCTGAAGGATTTTTATTTTCCATGTACAGCTTCTAGAACAAATCATCTTGGCGCCTTCTTTGCAATGAGTTTATCCGTCTGATGGAAGATCAACAAGACATAAGCACTGTTTTGACGTGCAAAAAAAGCAGGGACCTTGTTCTTGTCCCCTCCTCCTTGAACACTAGGCGCAAATCATTCGGCATCCCCGTTGGACCTTTTTTTTTTTTTTTTTTTTCAGGGGGTGTTTTATTTATTTTAGGGCTTTGGGGAGAAAGAAAAGAACCCATGGAATGCCATGCTTTTTTAGTAGCGGCTTGTGCAAAGGGAATAAAAAAAGGAAAAAGGGCCCCCAAGTGTTCATGGGATCGAGATGATCGATGGGAAGGGAGCGTTGCATCGCGGGAGTGAAGGGGGAGATGGACAGGGGGGAAGATTGTGTGTGTGAGTGTGTGTGTGTGTGGTGTGGTCCCCGGTTAGTGGAGAGGTGAGCATCATGTCCCGGGAGTTGTTTGTTTGATCACCAAAGCCACCGCATGGTTCGTGGATTTTTTTTTTTTGAGGATGCTGCGTTTGTTCGTGTCCGTGTGCGCGTGTGCGTCAGTGCAGATGGAGGTGCAGCAGTGAGTGCCCCGTGCTCTTTTGGTGTTCTTTGTTTACCTTGTTTCTTACCTACCCACTTACTGTAGTAGATGATGGACATGGACAAGGAACATGTTGAGAAGATAGTTTCCAGGGAACAAGGGACGGTTCGTCACGATTGATTTTGACCTCCTTGATTGAGTAACTAGTGAGCTGGAAAAGTAATCAACCTAATCTTCTTCTCTAAAGGATCGGCGCTCATAAGGGGGGGGGGTGTGGTTTCAGCCCTCTTTGGACTTCTTGTTAGCCACATGTATGTAGTAGTATATATGGTATGACGCCGCACTGACATGATCACCACGCACACCCTCCATTGCCTGAACCCACCAAGACTAATCTCGTGACCATCTCTTAAAGGCCCAAGACTGGAGCTATAGGGGTGTAGATCTGTAGTATGACAAAGGACCCTCCTCTCTTTCTCTCTCTCACTCTCCTAGGTAGCATCATCCAGCGTTTCTTTTCTTTCTTGATGGGCGGTTGGTCTGTTTGTCTGTCTAGTCATGGCTTCATAGGGTCCAAGCAACAACGCAGCTAAAAACAAACACGTGGATCCGCATGGGACCCGGGCTTGCAGTGCTAGCTTTTTCAGAAAGAAACGGGTATGATAATCGGCTTGTCAAGAGGCAGATGCCGAGACATATATCGCTACTTGTATGGCCATATGTATGGCAGGAAAATGAATGTGACAAATATCGCGAGCTGCAGACAAGGGGGCCTGGCAGGGCTGGGCTGTGGAGAAACAGAGACAGACATACATACAGATATACAGACATATGGATGGATAACAGATAATGTGTGGGTCAGGGGAGCAACGTTTGCAAGTTGTTTGAAATAGGTAAGTCGAGGTATCGTGTACATGCAGGCTGTAGAAATAAGGTGGCAGCAGTAAACGAATAGGACACCTTGTATAGCTGAAAGACATAGAGTGAGTTTAAGAACTTTTGTCCTACATCAAGATGGAGCTCTTTGTGTAAGGGGGTTGTACTTGGTTTCCTATACTTTGAGACAAGAGAGAGAAGAAGAAGAAGAAAAAAGACAGAGCGGTTATGTTGTGCAGTGGCCCGAACAAGCAAACCAACTGATCCAACAAGCTTCAAAGTCGATAGGCCTAGTACTACCAGAAAAAGCATCCGCTACTGCTACAAACACCCAGACTTGCACCAGCTCCCCCTCTCCCCATAAGAGGCAACCGATGCGACGAGACGGGTAGACAGGACGGCAGATCCAGAACCCCGGGATCGAGGGCGGCAAGCAGAAAGGCAACCAAAGAGGCCGCCGCCCAGAAACGGCATCGCCCAGGGTAAGGACAGAAGGGCTACCTACTCGTTGCTAGCAGAGTAGTTTGGATGTATGCCAAGTCGCAAATGACGCAAAGTCAGTCTATGCATACAGATGAAAGGGAAAAAAAAAGATGGAGAAGAGGCAAGGCGTCTGGGCTAGCAAGGGGGGGGGGATTTCCCCTCTGTGTGTGTTGTTGACCCTAATGTCGGTATCAATCCACCTGCCAGCTTGAATTGTACATACATACATGCGTTAATATGTATGTGGTGCTAGGTACGTCTGGTTTGTCTCACTGTAAGAAACGAACGCCGCTGGTGGCCGGATGTCCTTCAAACGGTTATATCAACGGGTTGGTGGTATGACGAGGTGTTCGTGATGCATAATCTTTGCTGAAATCGCATAAACTGCGCAATCTCACAAGTCCATCACATCTCATCTCATCTCATCATTAGCAGTAGTAGTAATGCTCCCCAAAGATTTCAACACCCTCAGAGTAGCATTATATTTGTCATTTCTACACTTCTTTCAGACTCTTGATGCACTCTTTTATTACTGGAGAGAGAAAAAAGGATGTGAGCATTTAGACTGGAGTTCATGCACCTTTCAGATCTCTAGCGCCCGCAAACTGTATCCATCAACATGAACATCTCCGTGGGACAAGAGACAGAGGGAGAGGGGGTGAGAGAGAGAGAAGGAGGGAGAAAAAAAACCGTTAGAGGGGGACAGGCATGTAGAGCACAGAGCCCAAGTTCGAATTCCCACTTCCCGCTTTGCCTGATCCACAGGGCCGGTCAAACTCCCGCATCATCGAGACACACCCATCCCACAGATTATCCTTGTTTGCCCTTTCTTCGCAACGGCAACAGACAAGGGGGGAGTGGAGAATGAGATGGGCTTGTCCCACGATGAGAGGAGGGAGGAAGGGAGGGGGGGGGGGGGCGTGTGCAATGCCCACCATCTTCAGAGAACCGTGAAATGCATCAGACTTGCAGCTGAATTGCCGCATAGACACCGCAACTTGTGTTTCTTGCTCTTCGCTGTGTCTGCATATGGGTTTGGACTCTTCTTCGTAAGCACTAACCTTACGTACTGCACACCCGTCGTTGCCACACTTTTAGGCTCCAGGATTAAATTGAATTATCTGCGTGACCCTTTTTTTTTGTCCCCTCCGGCACGATCCAAACGTTCAGAGAGCGATAGAGAGGCATTTGCCGTACCGTTTTGGTTCCCACGCCTAGACAGCTAACGGGCCCAAGTGAGATCTGTGTTTTGGATGTCCTCAAACCTCAATGTTCTCGGGAGTCAGAAAAGCCTGGCCAGGCGTCCGAGACAAAAATGGTAATGGGCACACTGTCTTTCACTGTCTTTCGATTCTAGCGTTACTCCATGATTGGCCGGTTCGTATAAATTTTTTTGGGTTCTGACCAGATCTCATTAAAATCTGACATCGATCTCTTGTCAATTTGGATGGGCAGGGGAGGAAGGGAGATGGGGACGCCATGAAACTTTGAACTGAACCCCTTCGCGGTCCGACAGTTGTGCCGGAAGGGCTGACTTTTGCCATCATTCACAGGGCTGAGACACGGATCATCGGTTAAGGTTGAGCTTGCGAGGCTTGGTAACGCCATGATACAACCTGTTCCTGCGGAAATAAGAGAGCTGCTTGACCGGGTGCTTGAGCGAGAGGGAGGTGAGCGTGGGGGGCGTGTCGACATGGGGGGGAGAGAGAGAAAATGCTGTGGCTGTCCACGCGTGATTGCTTCATGAATCAACCAACGGTCTATGACATGTCTTTGGCAATCTCGGGGCGTCCTTGATAGTTCAGCTTCAGCGCCCGTACGCGCGTTATCTCCCTCTCAGCTTTGACACGGGATAGCAATGCTTAGCTGATCTTGTCTGGCAGTAGTAGAGACTCGTATTGTAAGTGGTATCGTATTATATCGTATCATATCATTGCGGCAAACGCGATGCGAATATTTGCTTGAACAAGAAAGGGAAAGAAAGAGAAAGAAAAGAAAAAAAAACTCCCGGCGCGTCAGCGACCCGCCCCGTAACATTGATGCATACGTGGGAGAAAGGAGACATCCGTCCGACTTGAATCCCTTGAGAACTCATTTCCTTGGTGGCTCTGACGGAACTGAAGGGAAATAGTTTGGCTGTACGGCCCTTTCACGATCTCTCTTGGCCACCTCTGCTTGCCGCTTCCGCTGTAATCGTTGCTGGTAGAATGAACTATAACAGATGTTAGCACGTTCAGACATGTGAGGATTGTCTTGACAGACCTTTTGAGCTCAAAGACTCGTGGCTCTTCTTCCTTTGGTGTTTCGCTCTCATTCTTCTTCTGCCGTTTCTTAGCATCAACTCTGCAAAAGAGTTCATGTCAACTTACCTCATCGTCTGACTTTTTCTCGTCGTCCTTCTTGTCTGCCTCCCCCTCTTTGTCTTTATCCTTGTCCTTGTCCTTTTTGTCCTTTTCCTTTTCCTTCTCCTTGGCCTCCTTCTCCTTCTTCTTTTTCTCCTGCTTCTCTTTATACTCCTTCAGTAGCTTCTCCTTCTCCTCCGCCAACTCCTTTTCCCGCCTGGCCTTGAGAGCTTCTTCATCAATCTTGGGCGTACAAAAGTACTGATCCTTCAGATGAACAGGGCAGACATAGAAGAAATCCTAAACTACAGTGAGCCATGATTGAGGTTTCCAAGTTGAGGCTCTGCATCAGGCACCTTTTTATCTGGAGTGATGAGCACTGAACTGCTTGGCTTGTAACAGACATCACATGCCTTTGCTGCAGATTCCGCTACCTTGCGGTGGGTATAAAGATTCGGGAAGGGTGCAGACATTTTCACCGGCGTGTTTATATGTCCTTTATTATGATAATTGCATTAGAGTACCTTTCCAATGGAAGGATTTGAATCACCAGTGTTGTCTTTGCATGTGTCTTGTCTGCCAGAAACCTTGGCGGGGAGTTGGGCAGATGCCGATGACTAAGCCGTTAAAGTGGTCGCGTCACAAGTGTCGTCCTTGAATGTTTGAGCGCGACAACGTCGTCCAACCCATACCATACATCAATTATCTGGCCTCGCAGTGTAACTTCTCGAGTTTTGACTCATTTGCGCTGTCCGAAAACAAAATGGCCGGAACTCTTGATTCCCAAAAAATAGAGGCTGTCTTTCAGTCTCGACCGGATATCATTGCCGGCATCAGTAGTGCTGCTGGTTTGTTTGCGCTCCCCCCCTGAAGACAATGTGCCATCACCTAATCATTTGGCGATTTAGACTCTCCCGGAAGAATCGCATTGTTCAACGAAATCGCCAATCATGTCTACGACCAGCTACAAGGAAATGGGGAGCCTGCTCAGAAGAAGAGGAAATTGGCTACGGACCCAGTGAACGGAGGCGCAAATGGTCAGGCCGCCATCTCGAATGCTGCCGATGAGGATGTCCTCCTGGAGATCAAGGAGATTTCAGTGTCTGTGCCGCAGCGGAAAAAGTTTGAGCTCTGCTTTACCGCGAACCACCTCTATGCCAGGACTCCAGGAACGACAGCACCTATCCCCAGCATCAGTTATGCGTGGAGAGACATTGGTTGGTAGCATTCAGGCGCCACGATACACGAGAATCAAGCTTACAGAAACCAGAATATGCCTTCTACCTCCCTGTCCCGGACAAAGCTCAGGTGCAGCACAATTACATCTTATTCCCTCGGGGAACATATTTGCCCTCCAAGACTAACCCTGTAACTGCCGAGCCATTGGTTTTCACGGTGCCCGCGACGGCGCCTAAGCAAGGAACCATTGCTGGAAGCGAAGCTGGGACAGCCGCGGCAGTCTCGGATACCTACAAAGCCCTCTTTCACTGGGCCTTTGATAGACGCTTTAAAGCCGTTGGCAACACGGTTGAAATTGTTTCAGCCAATCCAAACAAGTTCCAGAGCATGATTCGCCAGCCTCACCGACCAAATGAAAAGGCGGTTCATGTTGGCGGATTCAGGGGGTCCAAGGATGGATATCTATTCTTCCTTGAAAATGGCATTCTATGGGGTTTCAAGAAGCCTCTCATCTTCATCCCAGTCAGCCGAATCGCGGCGGTTAGTTACACTAATATCCTTCAGATTACATTCAACATAGTGGTTGAGGTATTCTCAGGGGAAGATGATACAACTGAGGAGCTCGAGTTTGGCATGCTTGACCAGCAAAATTACGGGGGCATTGACGACTATGTCAAGCAAAATAGGTTACAGGACCGAAGTATGGCCGAACAGAGGAAGGGCAAACTCCAGTTGGCCGAGAACAAGGCTCCAAAGAAGAACCCCGATGAACCTGAGAACGGCGATGCTGGTGATGCAAACGGTCAGGCAGATGGCATGACAGAGCTGGAGCGTGCCCAACTCGAGGCTGAGCAGCAGTTGCAAGATGATGAGGATGAAGATGAAGAAGATTACGACCCAGGGAGTGACGGCGAAAGCGAGGGGTCTGGCTCTTCCGACGACGATGACGATGACGACGACGACGATGATGAACAGGACGGAGACGAAGAGGCAGAAGAAGGCCCGGGAGAGGAATATGACGAGGAAAATGGGGAGGACGAGGAGGTAGAAGAAGAGAAGCCAGAGCCTGCTCCTGCTCCTGTTGCGCCACCAAAAGCAGCGCCGAGAAAGGCTGCCCCAAAAAAGGCTGCCCCCAAAAAGGCCGAAAAGGCAGCACCAAGCATGCCCGTCCGAACTGGCTGGGCAACGCTTAATACCCGCCCCGCGGATGACGTTGATATGGAGGAGAAATTTGACGTCGTGGGGTAAGGCCCGAGGCCTTGTGTATCATATATCAAGTATTACGGTTAATGGATTATTACGGCGTCAACGGACTCAATATTCGGATTTTACGAGGTCAAGATGCATTGTTAGACTAAGCGTGAGAACGAAGAAGGCTGATCTATTAATGATGAAGAGATGATGGCATCAATCCCAGAAAGCTACTTTCTTGATCTTTTGACTATGTATTGTCTTTCATCACCACCTCAATCAGGAGATGAAGCATATGAGTACTAGGTGTGGTGGGGGGAGCGCCTTTTGTATCAGGATTGTGCCGAGCCTTGCGGAACACTGGTGGAAATGATTGTCATGCAAACGCTCTCTGACGACATGATTCTTACAGCGAGATATCTTGACGCTTGGCAGTTATGCAGACGGACATCCAGTTCCCTTGGGTGGCATACGTCAACGGTGCGCTGAGAGAAACATAGACGCAGGGCTGGGATTACAGCAGGCGGTGGCATCATCGTCGGTCACCGGCAGAGTTCACGACGCAAAAGAGAGGTATTATTCAAAAAGAACACCGCCTGGAGCCAAGGTAGCAAGAATGAACCATGGGCATGAAGCCGCAATGTCGATGTGCTGGAGTAAGGAGTGTGAGCGGCCGGACTTAGTATGCCCCCCCAGTCATGGCAGAAGCTGGTGACTTTAAAGCAGGGCTCCGAGGTTGATATCAGTCAGTGGAGATGGAAACATGCCACTATTCTAGCAATATGAGTAGGGAGGAACTGGGAACATCCTGATATGGAGACGTGAAGCTACAGAGGAGGGAATATCAGAGGATCAACCACCTCCTCCGGGCACGATCCCGCAAAACCCAAGGATTATAAAACACATCAACCATGATTAATCTTCATATATGAAGAAAACTCTCAATAAAATATCATGTCGTTCAAGGGATAAATGACAGCAGATTCCATCGAGTTGCAGCACGTGCTCATTCACGTGACCCAATTCATCCACCCCTCCAAGCTTTGTTCATCAATTCATCGCAAGGTTTCGCTATCGCCAAAAACCATCCCGCCGCAAAAAAAAAACCCGCCCGCTCGACAGCTTCAAGCAACCCCTCAAACCGTCACCACCACGAAAGAAGAAGAAGAAGAAGAAAAAGACAAAAGAGAAACCTGCGGCCGCTGAGGCATCTTCCTTTTCGCCAAAATGACTGGAGGGCACAAGCCCATCCGGCTCCCGCCGCTCAAGACACTACGAGTGCATAACCCCAAGCGCCAGCCCGAGAACCCTTGCATAGCTATCATGTCCAGCGTTTTGGGTGCGTAAGAGAAAGAAAAACCCCTTGTAATATGAAAAACAGATCAGAACAACTCAATTGGGTTCACTGTCGGCGGAGGGAGATATCCGTCAGGAGAAAAAGAGTCGCCAGTTAGAGGAAGGGGAGATAGAGATAGAGAGAGAGAGTAATTTGTGCTGATAAAGGGTTGAACAGCTTGCTGGGCCTCTGCGGGCTATAACGCAGCTGGGTGCGCCGCCATTGAGAACCAGCTGCGCAAGTGCATGGACGGACCGCCTCCGCCGCCGGCTCCAGCGAATACGATTAATTACCACCTGTCGAGGATGCAGAAGTACGTTACGAGCCCGCGGAAGCAAAAGTAAAAAAGAGGGGAAAGGGGACGGGGAAAGGGGACGGGGGAAGCGAAGATATCAAAGGAAACCAGGGAAACGAAGAGGAAACTTCAGTCAAAGACGGGTTGGACTTGGAGACGTATGGAGCAGCCGTGCTATCGTTCATGGGGAATACGTAACGATTTGGGGGAGGGGGTTACCTTATGCAAAAGGATCTTGAAAACGTTCAAGATGGGTTGGCGGCACAGGGTACAACAGAGGTCACATATGTCAAGTCCCGATACGACGGGATGAACAACACTTTCAAAACGACCAACAACGAAGGAAGGACAAGCCACAGGAGGGCGAATGGCATTGCCAAGGCGTTGGGTGGGAAATACCCATACATACATTTGTACAACAGGGGGGCATGGTTACAAGTAGCCAGAATATTGAGCACATATAAAAAGCCATCTGTACAATAGCAACAAAAGATATGAAACTATCGAAATCCAAGCATAAAGGTCCAGGTTGATGTATCCCAATCAAATATTAACTCAAAAGCTACCATTAATAATTTATATTCTATTTACATCACTCCTTAAATTCACACACACACACACAGTGGTATACCATTGCCATAAGGCGCAAACATTCACCTCAAACACACAAAGGGAACCAGCAGGGCGTTTCTTGATCTTGTCCAATTCGTCACAGTTATTTCTCTCAAGCGGCCGCTATACAGCCGTCTCCGATTCTTTGTTTGCACTTAGCCCTCTTCTGTCTATCCAGTTTACTGCAGCAAAATCCAACTCAATGCATCTGAACAAGTCAGAAAAAGTAGAACGGGAAAAAAGGGGGGGAAGGCTCAAGGAAGGGAGTGGTAAAAAAACGCAAAAGAAAGGAAATTCCACCCAAAGAACATCAAAAGCAGAAAAGCAAGAAATATGTTCCCCTTCTCCTCAGTTCTCCTTTGTTTTCCCTTCTCCAGTCTTTGTCACTAGCGCCGTAACCCATGGAAAAAAACAAAAGTAAAAGACATAGGTAGTAGTAATGGTAGTAGTAGAGATAACGAAACTCGGTCCATCTTCAATTCAAGAAACACAAAATATTACCGACATGTTCCCGCCATGCAATGTCCCATGTCGTTTGCTGAATGCTACTATGCCCATAAAACAAGCGGCCGCCCCTGGGGACCGGTAATAATAGACAAGAACTCAAGGCGAACCGAGATAAAACTAAGTGTGTGCATGCCAGGATTTCTCGAGTCGGGTAGGTAGTAGTAGTAATGTCGATAACATCAGGAAGGGGGTAATCGATGCCAATGTCTTATAAGTCAAGAAAAACGTATCAAAAGAGTGACTCCAGTTGGTGTGCAATAAAATAGCGTAAATAAACAGATCATGGCCGAACTTCGCTGTAGTGTCGTGTCTATATAGTGGTTAAGAGGTATCTCATCGGCCTTGGACCGTTCGTCATGGTTGCCGGCTTCTCGCGCCAGAAGAAAAATGATATGCAATGGCTCCATACGCCAAACATGCGAATGCTCCTTTCTCAGGAGGTCAAGATGTGTCTCACAAGAGTCTGGTCGCCCAATGCTTCTGCCATGTCCAAAAAGGAAAAAGGAAAGAAAAAGGACGGCTGGTCTGAGGGTGACTTGGTCTATGTGGTCTCACCGACGCAGAAGAGCTCTATCTCGCCTACGCCTCCAGAGTACATGTTCCTAACACCCTCGCGCCATTCTTGGAAGGCAATTTGGATGTCATCGTCACTCTCGATGGTGACATCATCACCATCCTCGTCACGATAGCGCAGTTTAAGCATGCTCTTGCCAATGCTGCTGTTGGTGAACCGCGCAAGCTTGGCATCGATGCGGTCAACCAGAGACTGATATGTGATGTTGAAGGCCACAACAAGGGTAACATAGTTTCCGGTATCGCAAGTGACACGAACCTTGAGCTGAGTAGGTAGTGACAGATCCGGGCTGCCCAGGAGATGGTGAGCAGCTTGGGGATGCAAGGCCCCAGTGCCGAGCGCCGGTGATACGGTCCTGGAGTTTGCGCCAACAGAATCAACACGGAGTCCATTCCCACCTATGGGACCAGGGGTATTTTGCCTTTGATATAATGGCTGCCCCGGATAGGTTGCCATGCTACCACCCAAGCTGCCCGAGTGCTTGTGCATTCGCTGAGGTTGAGCTCCCGGACTCTGTGTGCTGGTCCGAATCGGTACGTCATTTCGGGGAGATCCGGTCTGAGACCTGGGAATATTGTTATCGTGTGCGGGATGGTGAAGGTGAGCAGGAATACCGGGGACGGCTGGTATGTTGCTTTGACTGGGCTGTCGCCGTTGCCCCTGTGCATTTACATCTGGCGTACTATAAGAACGGCTTCTTTGCTGTTGCTGAACATTGTTGTGACCCTGTGTCGCCATTACTGGAAGCGAAGGGCCCCGAGGGTTCCTGCCATTCATGCCATAGGCATTAGGAGGTGTTCCGTCTCGTGAGGGGGCACGAGGAGCGGCCGGCGCGGTATATCGGTTATGTTCATCCCAAGATGGTTGTGGTGTCGCAGTCTTTGGGAACGGGTAACCGTTAGGAGGGAACATGCCGCTTGTGCCACTGGTTCGAGAAGAAGCAGGCGAGTCCCCAATGGGCGAAAAGTAGCTGTCACCTCCGCGTAAACCTGGAGATGGGGCGCCGCCACTGTTGTGGGTTTGCAGACTCAAGGAAGCTGGCGGCAGTGCCATCGGAAATCTAGGTGGCGGCGCTCTTACAATGCTGGCCAGCGACTGCGAGCTTTCCCCCGTTGCTGCGCGTTGCCTCAGGTTAGAACTCGACAAGGTACGAGGTATGGCACTACCATGTGACTGAGTTGGTATTGGGTATTGGGCAGGGGCGGTCGCCGGTCCACAGTCGTCTTCCTCCTCCTCTTCTTGCTGGAGATAAGGATTCTCCAGCCCGCCGGCCTGGTCCCGGGTCCAGGCAAAATCTGGCCCATTGCTTTCTGGGCTACCGGCGGACAACCGCGGCGCATTATCTTTTCGCTGGTTTTCCAATCCCACGGCCCATTTCTTCATCATCTCTTCGTTAAGAAACCTAATAGTAAAGTTCTCCACACCGGGATCACCCTTCCACCAGATTTGAACGCTATGAGAGCCTAAGAGGAGATGTAAGACAAGGGCACACCATCTGAGAATCGTTCACGTACCTGGCTTGGACAGAGAAACAACGTCGGTAACATTGGTCATGAAAATCCGCCCCTTAAGCTGGAGTTTCGCACTCTTGTTTCTCGTCCTAGGACCCTGAGATCGAGTCTTGTCCTTCTTGTCTTTGCTCTTATTAGCTGATATCTCTTTGCAGCACAGCAAGATGCACTCAAAGAGATAAATCTCATACTGCCCGGCCAGTCAGCATCGACGCTCCGTTTTCTCGGTATATGCGCAACTTACATCTTTCTCCTGATCACTCTTGCCTGTAATCACCCCATACACGCCATGTAACAAGAGCTTTCCAAACTGCTCTACCTTGTGGGACTTCCAGTCGTCTACTCTGTTGATAAGGTCTTCCAAGGCTTCATCCAGCAGATCCCGATTAACTGCCTCATTTGCTTTCATTAGAACACGCTCAGCAGCTTCCCGTCCAGCCATCAAATCATCTCTGATCTCCTCATCTTCCGTTTTCTTGTGCAAATCCTTGGCTTGAGTGTCAGCGTCAAAATGCCATAGAAGTCAATCTGTACCAGACATACCTTTAGCAACAAGGGATACTTCACCAGTCGTTGCATTGGCTTTAACAGAAAACCATCCAGTGTGTTGAAATCGGCGGCGACGGGATGCTCCGAGAGCTGAATCATGTCAAACGCTTGGTTCGCAAGCTGCGCTGCCTTCCTTTGATTCGCAATGAAGGGTTGATAGATATCAAAGGCTTCTTCATAGAAACAGAATGGTGATCCCCACCTCTGAGACTCTGCGGGCATGGAATTTGTGGTCTCCACTCGGATCAAAAAACGGCGCTGGAAATCAAGGATAGCATTAATGTTGAGGAAGATTTGGTGGACAATATCGCCTGGTATCACGCCCTTTTGTTCCAATGTCGTTTTGAGGTCGTGAAGGTTTTCCAGGTCTTGCACATATTTACGTTCGGTATCAACCAATTCCTTGATGATATGATCTCGGTATGTCATCTGGGAGGTGGTTGTTGATGCCACCAGCTCATCTTCGGGGTACGGCTGCAGTTGGCGCAGGAGGCCGCGTTGCTCAGCCAGATCGAGGACGTAGTTAACGACTTGTGTAACCTAAAAGGACGATCAGCATCTTCCGAGTGGAAGAAACGGAGAAGGGGAAAACACACCTTGACAAAGCCACTCGTATCATTTCCCATCAGATCCGTGATGACAAAGCTGTCGGACGCCGCAACTTGAAGTTCCTTCATACAAGCCTGGACAAACTTGAAAATGGCGATTTTGGACTTTTTCGACTCGGAGGCATTGGGATCATCGACTGTCAGAGGATCGGTTGGCTGCAGAGCATTGTATATCGTCAACAGCGGGTAGCCTGTGCGGAGGAGGCTCCAGAGGGGGTCGACTGGGTCCGTCGGGTCAAGCTGCTCGAGAAAGGGCTCAAAGCCAGGCACCTGGCCCAAACGCTGCTTTAACGAGATGCATATTTGGTAGAGCGACCGAGAAGCATCGGCTTTCTGGTTAATGATGTTGCTTGTAGCAATAACGGGGCCGTTGCCATTGGGTATTACGGTCGTGTCGCTGTTTAAAGAATTGAGAGACGACGATGAGCTACCGTAGGCTGTGGAGCCAGACAGCTGGCTGGCGCGCGGCGTACTGCTCATGCTGTGTGATATACCGCCAACTCCGTTTGTGTGAGATTGGAAGACTGGGGCGGTATTGGTTCGGAGTAAGGGAGCATGAGCCATGACCATTTACTCCATTCGTCAAGCGCCCAAGTATCAAGGGCAAACCTGAGATGCTGATCTCCGGACGTAAGTGAGATCGAGGAGAGCAAAGTCGAGGGCGAGGACGAGGGGAAGGGCGAGAGAGATTAGGAATAAGAGTCAAATCGGGTCGAGTCGAGTCGAACAACGGCGGGGGGTCCCTGCACGAGGTGTCTTGTCCGAGACTATCGGTAGCTGAGAGTGTCAAACGAGGAGAGCGGCCCACGTCATTTAATGTAGAAAATCCGACACAGTGAATGCTGTCTCCCCTATGTCCGTCTTTTTGGGGGAGGCTTCTGGCCCACTCGACTTTCGATGGTCGAGTTTTTTTTTTCTGCTATGTCTCAGGTCGCTAATTCAGACGAGGCTGCGCGAATGAGCCTCGGGAGATTGAATTATGTATCGCGTTGAGCAGCAGCGGTGTCGCAGTGCCGTGAATCAAAGTCGCCACCACAAAGTGATCGTCGGTATAATCTATCTCAATCAGAAAATAAATGAGATGGGTTTCTTTCTTTTTATTCCTCCTTCTTCTCTTCTCTTCATAAGACAACAAAAAAACAAATTCCCAACACACAGGACTCTACTCGGTCGGAGACGCAAATCGAAGGCCGTTCCAGCGCCTGGGGGGGTGGGGGTGGAGGACAGTGTCGAGAAAGATGGTCGGGTATCAAGAGGTCCCACAGCGAAGTTATGGCTTCGTTCGTCCAACTGCCAGACTGGGGGGTGAGAGAGGGAGAGAAAAGGATGTAGGACTGGCCTGATCGGAGGGGTCGCCGGTATGTGCAGTAGAATGCACGATGAGGAAGAAGAGGAGGAGGAGGAGGAATCAGTCTGTTGCAAAGGGCCGAAACAGAATCTGAACCAGAAGCAGCAGAATCAGGAGGAGGAAGGGAGGAGGAGGCAGTAGTAAATAGGTACTACCACGGTGAGGTAGTCAAGTAACCTAAAACGAACTTCAGGTGGTGAAGAGGTTGGACACCACCCGCCCCAAGCAACCGACGATGGGATGGATTGGATGTCAAACAGCTGGAGGAGCACGGTCGGGCGCTACTCTTACCTTAGTTCGCCAAAGGTCCAGTGCATCCAATGCTAAAGGGTGCTGGAACGGGCACACACAAACGCTCAGGGCCCTGGAGGGTAGGCAAGTAGGTAAGGTATGTATCTAATGCTGCTACCCAGCTCGCCAGGCTTGATTGCTCTGGGGGCTGTAAGGGACCCAAGTCGCCTAAAGTCGCTCAGTGGCTGCAGCAGATTGCCTTGTACCTGAAATGGAATTGGATGCAGTGCGGTGGGTGTCCTAGAACGGTTTGAGTGGGTGGGTGGACGGACGGACGGACGGGCATCAGTTGATCTGCCTGATGCTGCACCTGTTTGCTCGTACGGAGTACATACTGCCGTCAACAGGATGGATGAGCGTTGCAGCAGAAGCAGAGCAGCAGGGGCCTCTTCTGCTTGTTTAGCGGTTGCAAGCCACTGTCCTAACGTCAGATGGTGTGTTGGTGTGTTAGCACGGTGGGTTGTATGTAGGTAGGTTAGTGCTACCCCCCGTCTAGAATAAAATACTCGGGTACCAACGTCTAGGCTGGTGTCTCGCCCACACCATCAAGTACCCCGCTAAGATGATGTCGACCCTCTGCTCTCTGCTCTCTGCTCTGTTCTAGTCTCTGCTCTCTGCTGCTTTCACAAGCAAAAAGGCATCCATCCATCCACCCAATCCTTGATTACTTGGGAGAGGAACTGTTTCACGATGGCCAGAGCTGACGCTAGACCTCGTCAAGGCTAATGTGCCGTCTCAAGGGAAAACAAGTTAAATCTAAATGATTTTGCTTGTACAAACAAAAAATCCATATTCAAACATGACCTGGCCAAGACTTGCGCCATTTGTTCTCTCCCAGTCTCTTTCATGTCTCCTCCGGCTGAGTTTCTTGTGGCACGAATGCCATGGTGGTACTACCAAAAAACTTGTTCAGTACCTCAAAGTAGTTCGTCATCTGTGTCACCATCCAAAGATCCATCTTAAGAACAATGTTTGGAATTCCTCCTGCTCCCCCCTTTTTTTTCCTGCCCTTGCTGCCCCTCTTCGTATGTAATGTTGCAGTGTGTTTCATCTGAGAGTCATGGTTGTATCCATTGACATGACGAGCAAACAGCATCAAGCACGCTTTTGAACAAATACTTTGGCAAATAACAAATGCCCTGACTGTATGTATTGATGCATGAAACCATGAACAATGCATCGATAGTCATGATCGCACCACAAAAGCAAAGAGTACGTATGTATGGATGGCAATCTTTGTTAGAATCGCTTCTCAGCTATTCTTAGACCACATGGATTATGGATGTTTGCGATTGAGGCCGGGTACCCATACCAACCAACCATTGCTGCAACATCGGGTTAGACAAAGAAACAGGTGCCGTTCTATCGACGTGCCAATCTGTGGCAAGAGTTCAGCGCATCCGTGCACACAGGAAGAAGAAAGGAAATTGCAGTCTGTCTACTTGAGACTAGATACACGATGGATCCATGGCTTACTTCTACAGGTATGACATGGAATCTTCAAGTCCCTTGGCGGGTATTTGCGGCAATTGTCTCCTTCCAATCCAATCAACTGAATGTCTGCTTTTGTTAGCGCCTGGCAGTTCTGAGTGGCGCTTAGAGAGTGAGGCCCGACATCAACTCTCGAGCGTCTTTGGCTGATACTCTAAAACGCCTACCCTAAAGATATTTTCTGGTTTGGCCATTCGTTTCCAAGCTAAGAGGCCGTCAGATTCGTTCCCTCTATTGCGCAGTTGTTCAACCGCTTGCTTTATTTAAAAATATATCTTCTAAATATAATGCTTAATTTAATTTTGCTTCTATTCTTTCCATTATTCACTTGTGCGGTAACAAACCATGTCCTTGGGGAATGCAGGCAAATACATCACATCATAAAACACTACCCAGGCTGTGCTGGGTATCCAGTGTCTAGGTGGCTAACATCTTCCATATCATGAAAGATACGGCGAGAATTCTCTTTCTAATCATCTGCCATTACCATGCAGACTATTTGCCACCTGCGATACTTCACCATCAGCCGTCAATGCGAAGTGGTTCAATGCGCAACTAGTCGGTAGCCGGAAACCCCATAAGCTCGTGGCTTGGTCACGACAAGCTGAAGGGTAAAGGCTGGAGTGGTGAAAATGGCCAGTTGACAGGTTACTTAAAGTATCGCCAGCTCCAGGATCTAAGACAGGCAACAGTTTATGCTAATACTGATCTACGTTAGCCGGCCAGCCTCGCCAACGGGTGGGCATGCGGGCCATCACTCTTCTGCATTCATTCATGTGTGTTGGCTCCAGGCATTGGCAGGTTCATGGGCTGCATGACACGTAATCCAGAGATATGTCCAGGATGTTTGATTCGTATCAACTGGGGCAGGTGCTTCTTCGTCGGCCTGTGCCGAAAAAAGAGATGGGCTGGTAGGTAGGCTGTGTGGAGCGAGATTCCTTCTCATGGCCAAGTGTCCCGAGGCCGTGGGTTCGTTATCCAGAGAGCTGGGACGAGATGTCCTTTGTTGGCAGATGTCTTTCCCGCATCTCATTCATCCGATAAGAAACAAACCGCCTACACAAGAACAGTGTGTTCCATTGCTGACTGGGTCACGGACATGTCGAATAGCCGGACTCTGTGATTAAGACGTGTTGCTGGAGTGATTGACGGCTGACAAGCTGGAGCCTGGTGACGTTTTCTTTGACATGGAAACGGTATCTACTTGGAGTATCTCGTCAGTCATTGGAGCCAGAGACGCAGAGCCGCAATCAGGCACTGTAGAGCAGAGCCAGTCGATATCTTTCAAGCAAACGGAAAGCAAACAAACACTACTTGTACAAGCACTATTTGTGGGCCCCATGTCGGTTCAATGCACCAACCATCTGCTTCCGACATGGGTGAAAGCAAGTAGAAGTGTTGACGTTGATGGTAGGGCGAGTGAGAGAGGACAAGGAGAAAGAAGTGGGAGCTCCAGCAGGGGAGAGCAAGGCGACGGGAGTTGCTCTCTAGCGCCCGTTACAGCGCGCCTTGCGGGCTGATCAGAGACCACACACACACACCCCCGTCATCCGCTCAAGCGAGTGCTGCCACTACCATGGTACTGGTGCCTTAGCTTTGCCCAGCGTCCCCGCCAGCACTAGACAGCCCTGAAGAGTCCACTGAAGGTGCCCGCCAACAACTGGAATTCAATTGGATCCATGGATCCGTCCATTTCATTCATGATTGCTCACTGCTTGAGGCGGAGGAGGAGGAGGAGGTTACTAGGTACCTACCTTGCGGAATACGGAGCAGAGGTACCTTGTACAAGTAGAAGCCTAAGCCCAAGGGAGATGCATCCATGAATCCAATCCTTTCCATAGCAGCCGCTTTAATTTCCATTTTGTCTGAGGTTTTGGTGCCGACGACTACTTGACTTTATCACATCTTTCTCTCTCCATCTCTCCCTGCTTCCCTGTCTCTCGTGTCTCTCTTGTCTCTCTTGTCTTTCTGCTAAACCCACCCGTCATTTCCTACAAACCGACTTCTGCAGCACTAAACAATAATAGCTCGAACCATTTTCTGGGTTGGGGCCTGCATTAGACCAGTGGTCTAGGCTCAGCATTGTCATCTGTAGCCGTATGAAGAGGAGGTGCTCACGTTAAACGTTTTATCGCCACCGCGATCTGCTCAGCTCTTCTTCAACCTGCCGCTGTCAACATACGGCTGACAAGCTGCTGCGGGAGGGAGTTCGATAGGCCTGCTCGACATGGTTGACTGCGCGGTCGTATTGCTACCTACGCTGTGCCTTCCGACCGCTACCGTTTCTTACGGCAAGCTACGACGCGGTCCTGAGCCGTAAATCGTCTTGTCATTGACCTCACCGTTCCATCCACTTCCGTTTCCGGGCTCGACACAGAGAAACGACCATGTCTAAGAGGGATCAACTTCCACCATCTATTGGGCCATTTTCTCCTGCCCACCAACCAGACGAGGGCTATTCTGAAGATCCTCTCAATCCGGGCAATGTTCCGTATCAAATATCGTCGGTCTTGTCCTCCCTGAGGTCTCCAGCCGACCTACCGCAATGGGTGATTGCCAACGGCTCGTTTCTCCCGGGTTCTATCAAAGCTAGTGAGTTTCTTCTTCCTCTTCTCTTCTTCTTCTTCTTCGCGACTCATCAATTGCAATCTATCTTGTTGCAGTCATCTAACTACGTGATACAGAACTGGCCATGGCACTGCTTGACCAGCTGCCCACGTCGACCATAGTCGAAATCGTGGAGCGTCTTAGTCCTCGGCTCTACATCGACTTCATCCGACACCTGCCTGCCGAAATATGCTTGAAAATTCTCGGCTATCTCGATCCCGTTTCCCTGGTCAGCGTATTGCGCACCTGCCGGGCCTGGTACGACCTCGCCCTTGATCGTAAATTATGGGAGAACTTGTATTATCTCGAAGGTTGGAAAGCTATACGAAGCGAGATAGACACGTGGGAAGCCAAGGTCAATAGTGGCGTGCATAACCAAATAGGACATCTGCAAAGGATACAGACGTCGGACGGACATACAAGCAAAATACGCGCCATCCTCAACGACGATGAGGACTTGGAGATGACTGATGGGGATCGGCTTCCGAGCATCCAGGAGAACAATAACATGGGTAGCATATTTGGTTCCCCTGCGTCGTCCTTTTCTTCCAACAGACAAAACTTGCCTTCGCTAGGAGATATGCACCTGGACACGTTTGTAGGTAAGGGCAAGGGGGTAGACAGAGGTCCTGGGCCATCTGGGGCGAGAGCCAAGCGTAAGGAGCCTGGTGGTAGCCCTGAGATATCACTGGCCCCAATCGTGCAAACGGACAATACTACTTCTGATAATAAGTCAGCCCTCTGGGCATGGGATGGCACAAGCTCGCGGTACCGAATCAACTGGAAGTACCTCTATAACATGAGGCGTCGCCTGGAGTCGAACTGGGAATTGGGCAAGTATAAAACATTTGTGTTACCACACCCCGACTTTCCAGAAGAAGGCCACCAGGAGTGTGTCTATACTTTGCAGTTTGATGCGAACTACCTAGTCAGTGGAAGTAGGGACCGCACAATGAGGATTTGGAATGTGCAAACTCGAAGACTTGTCCGCCCTCCACTTCAAGGCCACAGTGGTTCAGTTTTGTGTCTCCAATTTGATGCCGACCCTTCTGAGGATATCCTGGTTTCCGGAAGCAGCGATTCGAATGTCTTTATTTGGAAATTCTCAACAGGAGAGCTTATCCAGAAAATCACCAAGGCGCATCGCGAATCGGTACTAAACGTCAGATTCGACAAGCGAGTCCTTGTTACTTCATCCAAGGATAAGACAATCAAGATCTTCAACCGCCGACCGTTACGATATGGTGATATGGGATACCCGTATCGTCCCGATCCGTCTGTCGACCCTGTTGGCGTGAGCGTCAAGCCGTACGGGTATGAGCCTGACCTATCCCAGGAGTTGCCCGTTATTGCCCCGTTTACCATGATTGGACGACTTGAAGGACACGGTGCGGCAGTCAACGCTATTCAAATCCGTGACCGCACTATTGTATCTGTCTCTGGCGACCGGCAAATCAAAGTATGGAACTGGCCAGACCAGGTCTGCACTCAGACGATCCCGGCCCACGACAAGGGCATTGCGTGTGTTGAGTTTGATGAGCGACGGATCGTAAGCGGCAGTAGTGACTACGAAGTATGCATTTTCGATGCTCCGACCGGACTCAAGGTGGCCTCGCTTCGGGGACATGCTCACCTCGTAAGGACAGTGCAGGCTGGATTCGGGGATCTGCCGTATAGCCAAATCGAGGATGAAAAGGAAGCCAAGAGAGTGGATGCTGAGTATTTCCGGGCTGTCGATACTGGGGAGATCGACCATGAAGGCGAGCGTAGGTTTCGTCGTGGTAGGAGAACGAATGCAGGCAGCTCGCGGCCGGCCGATCTTCAAGCCTATGGCGCCAAGGTGCCACCAGGGGGTGGCGGAGGTAGAAAATACGGGCGCATTGTATCTGGTTCCTATGACCAGAGCATCATCATCTGGAGGCGGGATAAGGAAGGTGTCTGGAAGCCTGCTCACCATCTACGTCAAGAGGAAGCGGCAGAAGCGGCGCAGCGTCAGCTCTCCTCAGCCAATACCCAACGGGATAATCTGATGGCATCTGCCAGAGCGGCAGTACTGGCAGCGACACCAGCACACCACACCTTCCAGCAGAACGTGCCCGGAACCTCGTCTCAAGATGGGCAACAGGCACAGGATGCCCATAACACCACTCTTTACAGGGCCATGATTGATCAGGCTGTGTCCCTCGGACCCATGGCACTCCGACAGGCTTTGAATAATCACCCGGCTATGCTTACCCACCATAGCCATCTTCAGGAAACGATTGAAGCGCAGTCATCACCGATTCTTAAAATACAAATGAGGCAGGTTGTAGCAGAGGCTCTGGTAGCGGTTCAAAATAACCAATCCGCAAGACGGGGAGCGGCGGCTGGCACACCTGAAGCTCCAAATGCTGCTGCAACATCAAGCTCCACTATAGCTAATGCAGGCTCGTCGGGGAGTTCTCATACCGCGGCCGGTTCTGCGAATGGTGGCGGAAGCAGCAGTGGCAACAGCAACAACAATAACCAGCCTGTCCAAACCCCTGCTGCTACGACAGGCCAAACCCGCCAACCATCATACCCCAATCCCCTATCATCTGCCCCTCCTCTGGTGAATGGCCAGCCTCATGTGATCGGAGCATTTACCCAACTATATCCACCAACCCCCATTCAGATGGAAAACAATCCCCATACGGTCAACCAAGTTTTGCAGCCTATTCTTCGCATCATGCCAGCCGAGAATGCCCCGGCCCGTGTCTTTAAGCTTCAATTTGACGCGCGGAAAATTATATGCTGCACTCAGGCACCGGTAATCGTTGGGTGGGACTTTTGCAACGGGGACCCAGAGTTGGAAGAAGTCGCTCGGTTCTTTGCAACTGTTGACTGAATCTAAGAAAAGATTTAGTCGCAGAGGCGAACAATTTGCGGCGGCTCTCTTTTCTGTCCTCTTTGTGGAATAACTGGCGCACGGATTTTATGGGAAAATTGTGATATCACTTAATGTCTGAACTGTGTAATCAACTAATCCTCGCATCATGACTGGCGTTGTTCGTCTTTGATGGCGTGGCACAAATTGCAAGGAGTTTACACCGGATCAGGATTGGACAAGGGTGGACGGATAGACTTTTCATGCTTTGGATGCCGGGATTGTAGACAGTATGTGTCAAAAGCAGCAAGTTGAAGATACCATTCAAACATGTTAATAATATTATGTATGTGTTTTCCAGCCGTTGATGAAACAAGGGCTTCTTCATTCATAGTCTGTCATTAATTTACGCCTATCGCTAGATGATGTGATTTATGTGCGTGGACACAATCACCCAGCAGCCTGCTTTACCTTGTCTTCGGTCTGTGGCGGCTCATCGACGAATTCGGGAACAACCTCATCTTGCAGGAAACCAGGGACCATGCCGCCACCAAACTCTTGCTCCAGCTCTTGTTCCATGCCCAATGCCTCGAGTTCAGCGTCGAGTTCGGCCTCGTCTACTTCCTCGGGAACATCGTATCCCCTCGCAAGACTGTCTTGAATTTCGTTGCCCACGTCCATGAGGTCGGCCATTTCATCCTGCAGCCGCTCAATCTTATCCAGGTCAATCTTGCCGTACTGCTTTCTCAGCTCCTTGTTGGTGGTCTTCATGGCGTCGACTTGCGTCATGACGTTTTTGAGGTTATCCTGCATACTCTGCGCCTGCTCCATGTTCCAAACCTGGCCCTCAAGCTTCTCTTTCTCGGCCTCGTAAGCCTTGCGACGCTGGAGGACCTTGAGGGCCTTTTGCTTGATGGCCTGCTTGCCGGGGCCTTCGCGCATCTTGGAGAGCTTGTCTTGGTAAGCGGATAGTTCGCCGTTGAGCGCTTTGAGCTTTGTGTCGATGGAGGCGATGCGGGTGTCGAGGTTGGTGATGGCACCATTGAGGGTGGGCTTGGGCCCTGTAGGCTTGGAGCCAAATAGGCGGTTCATGGTGATTGGCTGTGATAATATGAAAGTGAAGATGGATCGTGTGCGAATCCGTTGTTGAAAGAGTAAGGCGCTATTGTATAGGATCGAGAACACTGTGCTTTGTAGAGCAGCCTGGTGAGGGATGACGTTGGCGCAGACGACGCTTGAGTGGCAGTCTCATGACAGAGG
Organism: Cladobotryum protrusum; assembly: GCA_004303015.1. Taxonomy (NCBI): domain Eukaryota; kingdom Fungi; phylum Ascomycota; class Sordariomycetes; order Hypocreales; family Hypocreaceae; genus Cladobotryum; species Cladobotryum protrusum. The sequence continues at coordinate 1,606,851 of RZGP01000004.1, forward strand.
GGCTCAAACTGGTCCCCCCCCACACCTGCGGCAAGCCTAAACCTTATTGAGACGATGACTCAGCACTGCAGGGAGACTTGAGCGTTCAAGTCCTTTGACCCCTACAGGGTCCACATACGTGTTGGGGGAATACGAGGTGGAATTTGGTAAAATGAGGAGATGGAGTGAATAAATTCTTGGGTAAATCACGGTATTAAGATGTGAAATATTAGTCAATGCTATTGGGAAACAATGGATGCATGGGTATGGAGTAGATTATTTTTGTTTATCCTGCTTTAACACTACCTGGCAGTGCTCTCTCGATATACTGCATGCAATACTGGATAGGACTACAAGTATAAGAGCGATCATACAACAATATGGAACAAAAGAGAGTGTAATACATGACCATGTTAAAGTCTGCCGTTTCTTATTGTTGATTCTGCATCAAAGGTATTGGAGAGGTGGACATCTCAGCAGGAGTGTCAATAAGCATCCGCATCCAATTGATTTGTTATTGTTTATTGTTTATTTTTATGCTTCATTTACTCCGTATTTTCCACCCTACACGAATGGCTTATGCATGGAATTGCTGCATCGTCTTTACGCACGCGTCGGTTTCCATTCAACGAACTGTGGGCAAGGGTTTGTTGTGGCATGGCTGCGTCCTGATTAGGCTTAGCGCTGCATGTAAATGTAAACAAAAAGTGAATTGATCTTCGCCCCGGCCCGCCAAAGCAACTGCTGGTGTGGTAGTGGGTAGTGCCTGCCTGCTGTTGCCCTTGTCGATTTTTCGATTTTCGAATGCATCTTTAAACCACACGCGACTTTTTCTTTTCCTTCCCCGTCATCAACCATCCCCAAACGCGTACGTGGGGTCTCCTCCTGTTGCCATCGTCAAAGCATCACAACTGACTTTTCCTTGTTGCCATATAAAAGGCATTTTACTATCATAGGACAGATACCTTTCTCTCTCTCTCTGACTAGTTGGTACTTTTTCCCTTTTTGCTCCAGCGGAAACTTCCCCTTTGTTTACTTTGGTTGACCCGGTCACACAACACAGCCAGCGCGAATTCGAGATGAACGAAGCACCAAGCCCAGCATGGGCTCCCGGGTTTAGGCCCGTCGAAACGTGAGACTCTTCATCTCCATCATCGTGGATCATGATGGATTTCAATGGCTTTGCTGACATGGCGCATTTCAGAAACCCACTCCCTGCGTCCTTTGTCGCTTTCTTCCCGGGACGCGATGCGACAACGCCCGATATGTACGCACAAATCTCCCGCTCCCGCTCCCGCTTTCTCGATTCGAATGGCTTTCTAACAATGTTTTTCTTTCTTTCTCAATAGCTCTTGGGCAGACCATCTGTCGGCCCAGCCGCCGACCACACGCTCGCCTGCTTGGTGCCGTGTTGCTGTAGAGGCATCTGCTTCTACGCGACGACAAGGGCTGATCATGAAACGGGTCAGTTTGCAGAGACAGCGCTCTGCTATGGCCTCTGTGCCTTCTGCTGCTGCTGCGGCGCCGGCCGGTCTCGTCACCATGGTAGAGGAGCATCCCCGTGCTCGTCGAAGACTCAACAAAGAGCAAACCGAGGCTGAAGTCAAGATGCGCGGGAGCCCCCCCTCCCAGGCAGAGATTGCCAGCAGTCTAATGAAGGCCAAGGGTATGACCATCTTCCCCACGCTACCATCTCCCGCTGATGCTAACCCTTACACAGTGCATGTCGCCAACCATTACCATAACCACACTACTGTCAAGTCAGTAGAGGAGATGAAGCAGCTGAGAACTGGTCGTTACTACAGAGTCATCCCCAAGAAGCGTCGACAAGCCGAAGAAGACGCCTTTATCGAACGAGAAGATGTGACAAATGGAAACCGCCTGAGAACCTACGCCGAGCTTACCAACATTCTCGAGAGAGCTACAGTATCAGGAGCAACGGAAATCGACCTCCCTATGGCATCGAGCGCTGAATCATCAGCTGCGCTCCAACAATCCCGCCGAGACCCACGCGTTCATCTTGCCGCACAAGGCGTACCGGACTTGTCAATTATCGCGGATACGACTGAGCCACCCGAGAGCCCTGTTGCTTCTTCAAAGCTGACCGGCGCCAAGTCGCCCATAAAGAAATTGGCTGGCCAAACATCGCCTATCAGAACTCCCACCAAGCGTCTCGCAGATTCTATGGTTCCCTTGTTACCCGGCTCAAGCCCCAAGGCGTCGCCATCTCCTACCAAATCCTCGGCACCTTCTACTCCATTCAAGAACTCTCCCCGCTTTATTAGACCAACACCAAGCCCGTCTGGGTTTCCCAAGAGTCCCGTTCCAATGCAGTCTCCCCTGCTGCAACCCGAACAGCCAGAAACTCCAGGCATTAGCAACCTATTTGAGAGTCCCTCAAGGGACGCATCTTCTATACTCTACTCAAACTCTCCCAATGTGCGAGAAACACCCACTAAACACCCGCGCCCTAGCGCACCTACTCCTTCGAGATGGAATGGTCCAGAGCCAGGAACCCCATACCAAATGTTCACACCACGAGCCGCCACGCCAAGCCAGACGGATTCTCCACTGGGTCTCCTCGCTTCTTTACCCTCATACTACAAATCAATTCCTTCCCCTATTAACCCTGTTCTCGTTGATAATCCGATGAACATTGACTTTGGCCCAAGCTCTCCCTCATTTACCTCTGGCTCCCAATTTCAAACCCCTACCAACGCCAAGGAGTTGCACCGTTCCAAGAACGTTAGCAAAGCACTGCGTAGACGCAGCGAGCCCCTTGCTCGAAGTTTGCATAGAGCCAAGGTCCGCCGGCAGTCAATGTCGCCACAAAAACTTCCTACTAAGAAGGTCGAAACGCCAGCCGATGATATCACTTTACCATTGGAAGATAACGACGATGACACCGTTATCCATCATGACATATCAAACATCACTGCTGATGATGTTACCATCGCAGAGGATACGACCCTTCCGACATTTGTCAAGCATATGGGCGTGACAGCCACTGGCAACTCACCTGTTCCTGGCTCTGCTACTACCACACCGACTCATAAGCGCAACACTGCCGCAAGACAGAGTATCGTCGAAGTCGACATGCGTAAAAATCTCGACATATTTGGGACCCAGGCATCACCTGCACCTTCTAACTCTGCTGTCGAAGAGTTGGCTCGTATTACTGAAGACCGGTGTAATGGTTTCGCTAACGTCGTCATTGCACAAGAAAATGGCAGATTATTTGTACGGTTTAAGCTGCCGACAAAATATGCTTCTTTATTCCCTGAGACCCAAGGGGCCGATGAATCACACTTCTCCTCGTCACCATCCATTTCCACATCTCCAAGGCTCCGCTTTGCGAATGCTCAGATTCCGGCTGACGAATCAGAGAAACTTGAAGAGCGTACTATTATGAGCGAGACATCAGAACTTGACAGCTCACCTATCAACGGAGATCGTACTCTTGTCATTTCTGACTTTGCGGCTTCGTCGCCTGTGCGCAACATTAAATCACCCAATGTGACCAAGACATCGCCTATGCAAGGTGCGGTGGTGGAAAGCTCCTCAGTTGCCAAATCCGAACCTTCTGAAAATGCCACAGATGTGTCCTTCCCTGACATTACAGTGGCAGTTGATGAGACTACTATACCGGGTGTCGAATCTCCATCCCATCTTAACGTCACTGAGCCATTGGAACGATCTCAAAGCTCCTCACCTCTTTCCGAACTCCAGAACACTCCCTCCCTTGGAAGTTCGGCGTCTGCGAGCACAACTACACCCGCTGAGCAGGCCGAGGATATCCAGCAATCGCCTGTCGCATCTATTACAACTACTTCTACTACTGCAGCAGTCGATCTCGCCAAGTCGCCGATTTCAAATGCCTCTACCCTAGCGGCAAAAGCAGATGACGAGCAAGATCAGTCTCCCATCACCGAGAAGGAGCAGAATGAGAATGAGACGGCCCGTCCAATTGCGAAGTCCAAGCCTACCGCTTCTAAACCCGATGATGACAGCCCAGGACGCGAGTATATGCGAGACTTTATCAAACGCTCCAGACCCAAGCGTCTCTCTACATCAGACGCTGGATCACCTATTGCGGCACCAAGACTACCTCTGGGGGTTAAGAGCCTGAATGCTGAGAGTCAACGCCCCAAGCGCAAGTACGATAGTGAAGATTCCGAGTCTGAGGTCAAGAAGTCTGAGGAACCTGCACCGAAGAAGGCCCGGAGCGTGAGCAATCTACCTGAGCCAAAGACAGCTACAGAAACCCGCTCCAAAGATATGGTGGCACTCGCTACGGCTACCGAAGATCCTGTGGAGAGTGAGGATGAGATTGATTCTGATGCCGATGAACTTGGCATGGATCCAGAGAACCTTCCCGTAGCCCGTCGGTCCTCTCGACTTCGTGGAAAATCCACCACGTCAAAATCCTCCATTCCAACTCCTATCAAGATTGGACGTGGCAAGACAACATTGAGCTCAATGCGCAACGAGCAGCAAGATCTCTCTCGGCAGACTATTGCGAATACCAGACGTAACAAGGGTAAAGCAATGTCGCCCAAGAGAGCATTGGAACGATTGTCCGAGGAGGCCCAGGAAGAGAGCGAAGAGCAGCAGGTGTCTGATTCAAACACCGCTAAGGGTGGAAAGAGTGTTGTCTGGAAAGAGCCGCTGGCGGCCTACCAAGAACAACAGCAGCAACAACAGGAACAACAAGAACAAGAGCAACAGGAGGAAAGGCCTAAGAGGGGCAGGGGGGCGCCCAAGGTCCAAGGCAAACCAGGGCCCAGCCGTGTCGCCAAACCGGCACCAAAGCCTACGCCGGTGGCTCAAAGACAGCGCGCTGTTGCGGCTTCGGCTCGTTTAGGTAGAACTGGGAACGGTACACCAGCTCGTAAGACGCGGTCTCAATCACGGGCTCAGAAATAAACCTGTGGTCACTGTACTCGAACAAAGTTGATCAACACACAAACCAACGGAAGGACACTCTTGCTTTGGGGGAGTTGACGGAATTTATGAAAATTGCTTCGATTACGAGGTGGCCACGAGGCATGAAGTATGGTTATTTACATTGTATTGCATTTTGAGGCGTTGAGGGCCCTGAGATACCAGGTTGCATTTGTTAGAGTACCAGAGGCCAGATGAGCCAGGAGTTTGGCATCCAACTTGACCTGAGATCAAGTCGTTCTATGCGTTTTGACGTTTGCTTCTGCACATTGTTTGTTTATGGTAACTGGAAAAGGGTCATTGCAAATATTTGAAGGTTTGGGGTCATTGATGAAGAAGTACTTATTAATATGAAGATGCTGGTTCTCTGTTTCGCCTTGTACAAACTTGTCTTTTCTTGCTCTATACTTGTTGATGCCGAGGCTAATGTTGTTTATCAGTCCCCATATGCATAAACATGGTTTTTATCCCTCAATTGGACCTGTTGAAAAAGCCCAACTAAGACATGTGTTACTCAACGTATGCTTGCATCACCGTGAGTTTGGCCTGTCATTCGTAAAGCTGCCGCTTTTATTAGACGCTTGAGGAAGAAATGTAACCCAGGAGACGAATCAAATGTTGAAGAGCCGAGCACCCCCACCTTGCTTGTACATGATGCTATCAACAAGGGCGTAGGGTTCTTGGAGCGATGGTATAAATGAGGTGATGTATCTCTCCGGCTTCTTGATCAAAGAGTCCATTGAGACGACCAAGGACACTTCATTTGACTCAAGGGCCTCTGTTCATCTTGGTCATGGCTACTGAGACGGCGGCCTCAACGACGCAGCTTCGGCTTGCATCTGGCAATGGACCAGTTACCCGGACGATTCTACGGACTCCGCTTCGAGATGCCACGGCCGAGGAGATTCCCATCATCGATGTCTCTCCCATGTTCAGCTCGGAGCTGGCTGATCGCAAGGCCCTCGCGAAGCAGATTCGCGACGCGGCGACCAACATGGGCTTCTTCTATATCAAGAACCACGGCGTGCCGTCGCAAATCACGGACGATGCCTACAATGCGTGCCTGGACTTTTTCAGGCAGGATACGGAGACGAAGATGAAGGCCGACTCGTACAAGACGCCGCATCAGAATGGCTACAGGGGGGCGGATACGCAGCGCATCAACCCTGATGAGGGCGTCGATGTGCGTGAAGGGTTTTCCTACCGGTACGACCCCAAGAATGATCCCGAGGTAAAGGATCTGGATGCCATACCGGAGGAAGTGAGGAGGGTTCTCAAGTGCGAGGATTACCCCTGGGAGATGACGGCCAATATGCCCAATCTGAAGGAGAAAGTGGTTACATACTACAGGGAGTGCCTGAAACTGGCAAGGGCATTGACGAGGGTGTTTGCGCTGTCGCTCGAGCTGCCAGAGGACTACTTTGACGAGAAGGTGCGATATCCGGACGGCGCACTGGGGCTCAACTACTACCAGCCCATCTCGCAGCCGCAGTCGCCCAACGACCCCGACGCGAGGGTGTCGATCGGCTCGCACACGGACTTTCAAATCTTCACGATCCTGTGGCAGGACCTCAGCGGCGGGCTGCAGGTGCTCAACCGGGAAGGGCAGTGGCTCAACGCGCGGCCGGTACGGGACACGTTCGTGGTGAACATTGCGGACTGCCTGCAGAGAATCACAAACGACGTGTACGTGAGCACGGTGCACAGGGCGCAGAACTGGAGCGGGCGGGAGAGGGTGAGCATGGCCTTCTTTTGGGGGTTTGGGCAGCACGAGGTGTGCAGCGTGGTTGGGACGTGTGTGGGGGAGGGGGAGGAGAGGAAGTATGAGGATATTGGGTGCGAGGAGTGGGTGAGGAAGAGGGTTGCTGACATGTTGAAGCTGAGGGATGGGTGATGGTGAGGTTGTTGATGGTGAGGAGGATGATGATGGTAATTTGGAGGTGAGGGTATATGATATGGGGTGTCTGTTTTGGAGTCGTGGGCAATGGTGCTTTTGTTCATTCATTGTGAGCAAAATGAGAAATTATCATCTTGATGCTCTTCAATCTTGTTGTGATTTCTACAGGGCTACTTGGTTTTGATTGCGTTGGACCCATTCACACGATAGTGCAAGTATGTGTGTTGTAATTGCATCTCGCGCATATGGATTTTCATGCGAGACGTCGAGCCGCTGGGAAAGGGGGGGGAAAGCATGCCACGTCAACATTATCAACGTTTAAAATGGAAATCTCGATTTACGTCTTCATCATCGGTAAACAAGGTGATGCATCGTGGAATGAGTGAAGGGGTGAAAGAGAGAGGGAGAGAGAGGGAGGAAACAAGGTTAAGGCATCACCCTGCATCTGCAGCTGCAACTCCACTCAAAGTGCAGCATCGACACGAAGCAATTTAAAGAGAGAGGGAAAAAATGGCCTGATTAATGCCTCGCATCCTGCAGGCCTGGAACCAACCGAAAAGAAAGGCTGTTTCTTGTGATGAGAGAGAGGAGGTCTGGCCGTGCTGCACAGTCACAGTCACTCCTTTGGTCTGGCTCATGTTTGTTTACACTTTGGACTTCAAGGCTCTTGGACAGCTCACGAGTCCAACCCTTGCAGTCAATGCCGTCATTGTCTCGGGTGAGTCAAGCGTTGTTAGGCCTTGGATCTTGGTTGACGATGAGGGGAAGATCATGCGGCCCCCCGAGCTAAAAAGAGTAATAAAGCAACATTGCATTGGATCGATCTGTTTTTTGACCAGGTGGAGGAAAGGAAAGAAAAGAAAGAAAGAAAGAAAGAAAGAAAGAAAGAAAGAGGGGGGTGTGATTAGAAAAGGAAATGTCAAATGTCGGAGAAAGGGAAATCCAACAACGAAAAAAGAGAGGTAAAACATTCAAAGTATGGATATGGAATGGGCCTTGGTCATGAGCGCTGCAGGAAGCTAGTGTCAATGACGTAGCTGGGAGCGCTTGAGTCCCTGACTCGGTGAGGCATGCGACAATTATGCCGTCTACAACAACAATAATAATAATAACAATGTCCAGCCCCGTAGGCCAGTTTGTCCATCTATTCCACGTAAGAAGTGGCGCTTGAGAGGATCCCATCGTCATGTTTTGGTCATGTTTTGGAAGCACTACCACCTGGTTCTGGCAAAGGGAACGGATTGGTCTCGACAAAGTAGAAGATTTCATTTTTTGCCCAGAAAAAAACCAGATGGATGGGCAAAGTGTACAAAAAGGGACAAGGGGGAGAAGAATGATTTGCATGGTTGCATGGGCCTGACAAGTAATACTACTATTACTGCTTGTACTACCACTACCTGCTGGAATACCTAATTGTACAAGTAATAACAAAACTTGCTGCAGAAATGGCGGAATGTTTTTTTTTTTTTTTTTTGGTTTTCTTGCATCTGGGAGTGCCAGGGTTAAGGGGGGGGGGGGTTGCATGGATCTTCTGTTTGCGGATCGGATTTTGACAGTGACATTCTATGCTCTTCAGAGTAACACCCAAAGCCAATCCTCTTTTTTTTTTTTTTACCCATATAAATGTCCATTCCGTCCATGACATCATTCTCAAGTGGCGGATTCTCCATCTTTTTATCCCTTCTCAGTAGCCATTTTGCCATTGCTCTAGAACAAGTTACGTCTCCTTTCATGAGCCTTGCCCCCCTTTTTTTCCTTTCCTTTTTTACATTACTGCGATATGATGACATGCATAAAACAGCGGTCACATTCAGGAAATCATCATCGTCCTATTACAACGGACGAAATGGTAAAACATGTACAGGTAGTGAACCTGTCATGGGCAGACGCCACACCCCCCCCCCATCCTGAATGGCACTCAGCCCCATCCATGAGATTTTGATACATACTGTATATACTGTATATACCGTATGCATATGCTGTGTGGCTGCCAAAGAACACAGAACCCAACACGCCGTATCCCACCGTATCGTTGAGATATTAATTTGCAATGTTGCATGCACTTCTTTTTTCCCTCCTCCGAAACGCCCGATGTGACACGTTCGTTGAGGCTCTGGGCACCAGATGCGGGCACACGCTCTGCCTAATGCCCAATCCCAAGTCTCATGATCACACCCCTCGAGGCTGTGGGTGCTCGCCCGCCTTGGCACTGTGCGACAATTATTCCAGGTATTGTGTGTTGCTCTTCATCCATGGAGAATAATAATACGAGTCATGTTGACTTGTATTGCAAAAGAGAGAGAGAGCTAAAGGAGAAGAAGGAAAAGAAGGAGAAGATGTGTGCATGGAAACTCGAGTTGCCCTTCTGAGATGAATTGCCTACTCGAGTAATCGCCGCCGAATTAACTTTTCGTACATAATAATCAATAGATACATGCTGTAAGCTGACTGCCCGAACTTGGCTGCTAAGAAGCTATAGACTCGGTTCTCGCTTATTTGAACGAGGCTGTGTGTAAGGTATGTGCTGATTCAACTGTCCTCGACATGTTGTTTCTTTCTTGCTGATATTGATTAAGCGCCGAACGGAAAACAAAACGGAAGGGCTGCATTTCAGATGTCACTGAGGAGGGGGGGGGAGGGGAGGGGAAGGGAAGGGAATCACGATTTCGGCATGTGGTCACTATTTGCGGAGAGACAAGGTGGGAACCCAAGATCCATGCTAGATGGGCGTGTGTGTGTGTGTGTGTGCGCGCGCGTGTGTCAAATGGAATCTTTCTAAACCCCGCGATTTCTTCCTCGCCCCATATCGAGACCCATCTCAGAGAACTGTGACTCCCGAGGTCGAGTTTGTGGTCCCAACCAATCTGAGTGGGTTGATATAAAAAAAACAAGATACTTGACCCCGCCTGTGATTGACTTGTCTTGGTTGATGAATGAGGGGGGTGGTGGAGGAGGAGAACGCAAGCATATGAAAGTTGATAGCACCGAGACGAGTCCGACGAGCCGTCGTTACCCATGCCATGCCCCCCCTCTCTCCCTTCACATGCATCTTCCCTTGATGTATTTTGTTTACCTACCCGTCCTGTACTCATGACACCTGCAAAGGAGATGGGAGGGGAGTGGGTGATCACGTAATAAACGGCAGAAGCTCATATTCCACAGCGCAACGTTCAACACCTGCTCAACGTGTTTTTGACACATCTCATCTTATCCAACTGGCGGTGTCATCCGATCAACACCCTCGTCCTCCCTTGCTTCCGCGCCGATCCCAAATGGTAATCAGCGGTCGGGTATGTACGTGCGATGGGAGGATGCAGCCTATAATTCATGTGGAGAGGATAACGACAGGAAAACCTGAAATGTCAAAGGGATGCGCGACACGGAGGTTCCGCTCGTGAGCTACGAAGCTGGGGGGTCTTTGATGGACCCTTTGGAAAAGCTACTCTTGTTTGTTCGTACTGTAGGATGGTTCACCATATCAAAGTAGAAGAAGGGTATGTATGTATGTATGTATGTATGCAGGCGGACGGGTATGTAATGGGACGTGCGTGCAGTGTGCATGCCGCGCAAACAAAGAAGAAGGGTACGAAAAAAAAAATCAATAAGGGTAGGGCAACTCTTCCTTCTAAATCTTTGTATCCTTGGACGTCTCTATACATAGGGCTGAGGCGGGAGATGGAGCCAAATCTTCTGTACAGCTTCTGTAGCATCTACATGCACGCACACACACACACACGCGCTCACGCACAGAGGAAATGCAGGTTTCACATTGGGGGTTTTTCTTACCCGTCGGTGTTGCCGCGATAAGCAAGTCAATGGAGGGGACCCTGAGCGACAGACCATGAAGAGAAAAAGAAAAAAGGAAAGAAAAGATTGTCCCGGCGATTTGACCGGTGCATGAGCTTTGCTTGGTGTGTGTGGCGGACTGGACGAAGGAGGGGGGGAGGGACCAATCTGGTTGGCGATGTCGCGGGGTAGTAAAAGGACCCTGGATTTGATACCCTTTTTTTTTTACTTTGTCCTGCGGGGGAGGAAGAGCTGCAACCCCCCGGGTTTGGAATCCGGAGTGCATGAAGATAGTAGAAAGAGTCTCAAGGGGGTCCGTGAGAGAGAGAGAGGAGGGGGGGGAGGGGGGGTAGAATGGCGAGAGAGAGGCAAATGCCGTCCGCTTGAGGCGCCTATGATTTCCACATGATCGATACCCAAGGGCCCATAGGGCTATGCAGGTCTGCCTGGCAAAAAGAGAGAAAGAAAAAAACAGCCCAGACTATGGGACAGGAGGAGGGAGGAAAGGGAAGGGAGGAAACAGCTGTTCGCGGAGGAGTCACTGACAGGAGGCGCAGAGCTTTTCTGCATGAAACTATCTGCCCAACTGCCTATAGGCAACAAACAAACGCTGTTCCGGAGCAGAAGACCCTTATGGGGTCCCATTTCTGGACCATCACGATAAGCCCTGTAGAAAAAGGGCCCTGCATGAAACAAAGTACTACAAGTATGTATGTAGGGGGAAAGGGAGGCCCTCCCCCCCCTTTAAGGGCTCCAATCATTTCTTGTTCAGATTCAGAAGGGGGAAGGGGACCTTTCTGCCTGGCGGCAAGCTGCAGCAATATTTGGAGAATGTGGTGCTTTTCGTTGCCTGGGGCCGTAAACAATAGAAGCTACGAAACCTATCGAGTCTTTTTTTTTGGGGGGGGGGGGGGGGGGGGGGGTGACGGGATTTTTTTGCTTCTTCTGGTTTTTTTTTTCCCTTTCTCTCTGTCTAATCCTGGGGTTGATCGAATTACGGCCGGACCGTCGGTTTAGGACTTTGCCGCCGTCGAATGCGCCGCTCGAGAGTATGTTGCCGCAAACGAAGCTCCAGGGATGGAAGCCTTTTGCGTGTGTTGCGTGAGGGTCTGTGTCTGTGTGTGTGTTGGTGTTGGGTACGGGACGGGGGCGCAAAAGAATCAAGGTGAGATTGGCTTCAGGGTTCCTTCTCCGTGTATGCATGTACAGTGTGCACATCCTCCTTCTCCTCCTCCCTGAACGGGGAGCTTCCTGTTGGCTGAACGGGCTTTTTTTTTCATGTATGTGCGTGTGTGCGTGTATCTGTCTGGGATAATTATGAACAAATCACAGTTCGTCTTTTGTCGTTTGTACTTGTGAAACATTGAATCTCTGTATTAGGCAGTCCAACAGAAGAGGTAGATAGGGCTTGTCCCCCCCCCCCCCCCCCATGCTTGGGGGCGTTGGTCTTCGGGCGGCGGCTCCTGACCGAAAGTCTGCAGGGAATGCCGATCTGCATCAATCAACTGACGGATGATTTGGCCGATGTTCAAGGACCGCTTGAAGAAGCTGGGGGAATCGAGGCATATTTTCAACGCAAGCTACCGAGTATTGAGCAGTAGACAACATTGAGACTTGCAGCACGGGGTCGTACTATTGCGGGCGACTGATCCCCCCTTTCCTCTCTCCTCCTTTTGGCGTCTCAGTCACCGGCCCCTATGAAGAAGAGGAACAAGAAGAAGAAAGTTCAATTATCTTGCACATGATTTTTGATGCATGGCCGTGTGTCAAACAAAACTTACTTGCCTCTCTAATTTATCCTGCATGCCACCGAATATCTGTGGAGGGGGGGGGGAGGAGTGGGCCGGCTCCGGATCGTTTCTCACGGATTCCCACCCACACCATCCACCCCCAAGATTTCGCACAAGTTCAACCTGCACACCACCATCTTTCGGCAGTCCAGATGATGGACAGCGGTTTGGTTGAAACGCAGGCCCCCTTGTTAGGGCTATCTAGTCCTACCCGTTTTTATTTTATTTTATTGTATTGTATAGAAGAAGGTATGGATGGATGGATGTTATATGTCGTCTGCATGCAAAACTTGGGGTGGCACGGACAGGTGGCTGGCCCCCCGTCTATGGACGGAAATAATAGACGGTGAAACAATGCGTATGGACAAGTAGAGGAAGAATGAGGCAAGCGACATGGCAGATGATGAGAGAGAGAGAGAGAGAGAGATAAGAGAAGATACCTACAATAGCGAACACACACACGCACACATACATGGAGAGAAGTGTGATATGCAGAGGGTGCGCGGCGATGAGATTGCGCAGACTGCAATGCACCGCTGACATTACTCAGGCGGCCGCCTCGAAGGCTTGTGGTCTCATTCCAGTAGGCGGTTCTTTCATTGATACTCCAACAACATTCACCAGTATGGGTAATGTTCAATGTGCACACTGTAGCTGAATAGTTGCCTACTTTGGATGGCACAAGACCATGGGGCGAACACGATCCTTTGGTTGGTCTGCTTCGTAGCAGGCAAACTTGTTACTGTTGGCCCCCCCCCTCTCAAGTCTAGACTTTTAATCCTAACAAATCACCTCGTTTTGTTCCTTTGAATGGGGATGGAGCAAAACAACAGCAACAACAACAGCACAGTATGGCAGCCTAAAGGGACCAGTCAAGGCCTATCGGGTTTTTGTTTGGTACTGTGGCATTCAAGAGCGTCCACGTTGCTCTGCGTGCGTTTTTGGTTGTTCATGTGTGTGTGTGTGTGCTGCGTCCGCCTGCCGTGCCATGTGGTAGGTATAACCCATTCGCCAATTCAATGCCTCTTTTTGTGGACTTCCAAGGTGGGAGGGGAGGGGAGGGGGGGAGGAGTTGGAGTAGGAGAAATGCTTCAGATTCGCTTCAACGCCGCTCGCCCTCCCGCCAAGGCTTTTGGGATCGACGACTCGTGTGTGCGTGCTCCAGTCACAGAGCCGTTGGCTCAGTTTTTTTTTTGTCCTCATGTTCGCTCTCGTTATTTTGGCGCCGTCTTTTTAGTCCTCTTTTTTTCTCTGTCTCTCTCTCTGTCTTTCTCTCTCCTATTCCCACCAACATATATCCCTAGTGGGCAAGGAAGAAACAAAGCGCCTCCTTGGATGCAACGTTTTGTTTTGTAGACAGACAACCGCTCCCGCCCCCAGGGGCAAAGCGGCCGGGAGAGCATCAAAGGAATAGAGAATGACGATATTTGTACACAATACGTGGTTATGCAGCGAGGCTGAGGATCTCGACAGCTGAGTAAATTAAACCAAAAAAACAAACCAAAAAAAAAAAAAAAGAAGACCAGGTCAGATTATCTGCTGCGGCTGAGACACAGCCCAGCCATGGGTATGGGGGTATGGGGGAGGAAGGGGAACAGCGAATGCCTCCCTGGCACACACACACACATACACACACAAAGTAAAGCATTTTTGGCCTTGCTGGCAGGTTTCTCAACGTGGCGAGCTGCCAGAAAGGTATCTTGTGCACTGTACAGGGAGCAGCCCTGCTTATAGACGCACACTCCACTCCCCCCTTTTCCGACGTACATAGGGCAGAGAGACAGCGAGAAAGAGAAAGACACGCACGCCCCTGGGGCGTCGCCGCCACACAACAGTCGGCCAATCCGCATTTTCGCACGCTTCAGAATTTCGCCATTTCTGGTGCTGGTGGGTCAGCCTGACATCCATCAGCATCATCATGCCCCCTTCCGGCTGGTCCCGGTGCCACCGGACCCCCGTCGCTCCCTCCTCTCCCTCCACGCCCAGCCCTTTCAGGTTCAGGCTTCAGGTTCAGGTGCATCAAAGGGCAAGAGGAGTAAAGAAAAATAGGCTGGGCAAGGCTCCTTTGTTGGTCTGTGTCCAAAGGGAAGAGAGGGAGAGGGCGTGTGCGGGCCACAGGGCATCCTTTTTTTTTTGTGCTCGTTCCTATGGGGCTATGACTCGTCACCCTTTTGCCGAATATGTATAATAATAACATCTCGGCTCCCCGTTCCCACAGGCCCTTTCTCTCTCCCTCCTCTGCTTGAATCCATATTCTCCATTTTACAAAGACAAGAAACACTACAAGACATACAATTACCTTGGGATCAGGATCCGGGGTATCATTAATATATTTGAACAACAACTACAACTACAACTACATACAAGAACCAACCGCCCCCGACCTCTCACCACGGGCTGATTATACCCACCACCTCCGACTTACACATACCTCGCGTACTATATACTCCCGCCTTCCAACCTATCGACACGACCAAACACATTGCGCCGGTCGCGACTTTCAAAAGGCAAACTCATATAAATCATACAACCGCTCACCATATCCACAAACAACAACAATTTCACAACACCACCCTACCCGACGCATCACACACACACACAATCGCCATCATGTCTCCCAAGCAATCTGAAACATACTACGTCGACGCTCACAACTGGATACAGCCCATCATCATTGAGGACGAGGACTTGATGTTTGGCGGCAAGACCTTGAGCGCCTGGTACGAGGAGGACCGAAGCCGCCTGAGCGGTAGCAGCGACGATGGCAACCAGAGCCACAGCGAGGAGGAGCGCAGGGGACGTGAGCGCGAGAGGAGACACCACGATTCCAAGAAGTCGAGCAAGACACATCGCAAGTGAAGAAAGCGGTGTGGCGACTCGACAATATTCAACTCATGCAGGGTGAGACGGGAAGAGGCTTGCTTGATACGAGATCTCGTATCATGATCACAGCCACATCCTCGTCACCCATCTTTTCTATCTTTATCCCGACGATGAGGTGCATTGCTGCCCACATCATGACGACTTATTATATCCACCACTTATTATATCCACCACTGGGGGGCTATAACTATGATAAGGTGATGCTCAGGAGCATTCATCCCATGCCCATCTTGACGACCGTTACGACACATATATCCAATCACGTCCACATACAACAACACACGGCGATTCCCTCACCATTGCCATATCGACATACCTTGATCCTCTCTATAACCTCGCTCGCATTCTCGGTTCTACCAATGTTTGCTCTTTGTCCTACATATACATACACCATACATATCGAACCCGCTCGCGCACTTTTACAAACGCTTCTAGATAAGAGACTATATGGGGAAAGGGGCCGGGAGAAATGTTATTGAAATTCTTTGTCCACGATGCACTCTGGCGTTGTAATATTTGTTTTATTGCTTTCTTCGTGTCAAATTTTGTCTTTTTCTTCCTGATGGAATGCATATTATTCTTGGAACTAGCGGTCATGGTTTTTCTTCTTCTTTCTGTTTCTCAGACTTTCTCATTTGGGGACATTTCTCCGATTCGGCTTATATTTGTCCTACGGCAGAGACACGCATTGTTCTTTCGAGAAGGGGGGGAGGGGGGGGGTCCGTGGCATGCATGAGGAGGAACAACAACTTCACATTTTTGGGCTTATGAGTTGGCTGTCTGGCAGCAACTGCCCAAAGGGAACCAACAAAAAGTGTTTTTTTTATGGATACAGACATGTCTTGTATGGATTGATTTGCATTTAATTGACGGATGGATGGAGACAAAGGGCGGAGAAGAGAAGAGAAGGGGAAGCCTTTCCGGCACTTGGAATTGGTTGGGCATCATGCAAGGCGGAATACACATACATAGCTCCAATACTGAATGGCAGGAATACCATAAGAAAGACTGAAAAAATCTTTTTCTTGTCCCTAATTCTGTTCATGATTCATGTGCGTGATTTTGAATACTACATTGTTTGGTGCGTGCGTGTGTGTGTGTGTCTGTCTAAAGAAGTGGTGTGCATTCGGGGGCTCTCTTTGGCCACCCTCCATCTCGATGATGGCTTATTGATGGCTTATTTTCCCCAACGGCTTTGCATACGGTCAATCCAGTTTTTGGCACTGTAAGAGGAGGGGGGAGGAAAAGTTTTATCCATTCCATCGAGTCAGTCAGTTATCATTCTTCCTCGGACCGCCTATTCGGATCTCTATTTCAAAGACTTGGACGCCGCCCATGCAAGCCCCCCAGCGTGGCCATCGTGTCTAGCGCCACGCTGGTTGGAAAAGTTACCCGACCATCGGGACGCAAGAATGGATGGGAAGATGGGTTTGGATGCATTGAGGGATAAAAAGGAATGGAGGCTATAATGGGGGATCAGGATTGACCTGTCAATGTCAAGGTTTTGTATCCAATTCTAATGCTACGGTGCCGGAGTATCGGTAGATGCTATGTGAAAGTTTTTTTTTTTTGTTTCTTTAAATTCTCTTTTTTGTTTTTATTTTATTTTAAGCTTTTCTTCTTTCAGCTGCAGGCAATATATTGGAGAGGGAGATGGAATGTTTCGCTCAGCTTGACGCGGGTGGGTTGCGTCTAGAACCCTCAGCTTGTTTGGCGCGGTGAGAGGGAGTATACGACGGGCGGTGTGAGAAAAGGGGGGGGGGGGGGGGTGAAATACGACGTGAGGCGGAAAAAAACGATGAGATGGCGATGGTTATGATTATGATTATGATAATGCTTATTGGGGTTAATGAATCTGAATTGGATTGAATTGGAAAACGGGGGAAGCGGAAGACAGTTTTGGGGACCGGAGACTCGGCTGGACGGAGGTGTTTTTGTCTTTCGGGACAGTGTCCGGTATCAGCCGGGGGAGTGCGGGGGAGGAGATCTAGGAATACTTTGCCTTTACTGGTGGGAGAGGAGTAATGGGGGGATGGTGTGTTGAAGATTTTTCTTTCTTTCTTTCTATTATTGATTTTTAGCTTTTAGGGTTTCCGTTTCCCGCTTGGCGTGAGGGAGGGATGGTAGAGGAGGTGGAGGTGGAAGATGATGATGATGCGGTAGTGAGTGGTGTGAGAGAGAGAGAGAGTGTGTGTGTGTTGGATACCATCCCATCGTCGTTGATAGGGACGGATGGTTCGGATCATGTCGTGAACCCTCAACGTGGCTGCTTCCTTGAAGCCTCAACCACTCGGCATGTAGCTATCCCAAGGAGTGAATTAAACAATTTTATCACCTTTTTCGTCCCTCGTCTATCCGTCAGCCCTGCAGATTTCGCCAACGCAGGTGTGGAGCGGGGAGCCACGAGGTCGTCATCCTGCAAGAGGTGCATGGCCGCACAACACAGCCCTGCCGGGAAGGGGTAAGGGGACAGGGGAGGAGTGTTGGCGCGGGCCATTTTGTGTGTGCCTGGATATGCAATGCAGCTAGCATTTTCTTTTCTTTTGTCAATGGGAAAGGGATCAAAGGGAGGGTAGTGGTGGTGGTGGGAGGAGTCGCATTGAGGGATCAGATGAGTCATGCGTAGCGGCCCAAGGAGGTGCTTTGTTGGCAAGCGGGATGCAAGTCGCTATGGGATGAGATCTTGTGTGAGTGAATATGTTAGTTGACCGCGCGGTGAGTGATTGGTGTAGCGACTGTTGTTGAGAGCAGTTGAGTTGACAGAGGACACGCCTCTTCAAGGATTAAAAGAGTGTTGCGTTGGAGGGATGCATGCGGATGGAGGATGGTGCTTATTCTTACTGCTTCTCCCTAATGTGAGCCATGTGTGACAAAGCACAACAACGTCGCCATTCTTTGGATAACAATGGAATTGGTGCGTCTCTGGCTCAAATTGTTGGCAGAGAATCTGATGCCGCTGTTGAAACTATTAAAAGCAATGGATACCATGCTTGAGATTTTGTGAGGCGATTGCCAACAGATCCCACTACCGAAACCTGATGGAAAAGTGCGTCTGGAGCTCGAGTAACTCGAAATTATCATCGTTTTAGCCCCGGCCAACCAATCTATAGCATGATATCACAGGTCATCTGTGCTGCCGAGCAGGCCACGCCTCAAGTTGGTGCCATTTTCCATCATTCATCTTTGACAACTTATATGGTGTGATGCTTAACTGGGGTTTATTCACCGTTATCGGGCCGCTCGATTGTCTGCCGTACAATACCATCGTATCATCATCTCTGAGGCTTTCACCTCCCTCAATATGCACTCCATGACCACGCGCTTCGATACACCTGAGCAGACAATACCGTTAGAATGAACCCAAGTCATACCGATAGCCTAGGATCATTCCTGGATGAATTCTTTACTGCTGGAATGAGGAGTGAGGGTGGTCCCAACACCGTCCATCTTACAACCCCCCCTGGAGCCACCACATGCAAACAAATATCCTGGGAATCCCTTCAAAGTTTGGCCTGTTTACCCCCTGACCTTTCCCCTTCCAATCAGATTAGAGCGCCGCCTTCTGCCCATTGTTTTTCGACCTCTTCATCTCTTCTATCTGGGCAATAGGGATAATCCTACCACCTAATCGCAATGATATGCCATGAAAAGCTTATGCAGGTACAATAGTGAAAAAACATGTCCTCGTAAAACAACTTGAAGGAGGAAGATATTGGATGTAACAATTTCGCTGACTTTCTGGACTGAGATCGAGTACAGGCTGCATACGAGGTTGCAGTCTTCGTATATTCGAGCTAGATCCTGCATACATACCAAGTTCTCCATGAATCGCATCACGTAGGATGAGTTGTCACAATGTAGGTTTCAGAAGCTTTCTGCCTGCTCACCTGAACCATTTTCAAGTCTAAACCCAGGTATGGCAATTGCAAAAGACAAGATATCAAGGGGAAATCATTATCCAGCGATGTCGCGTATAGATAGAGGCACATAACAACTGACAGGTTATGCCAAGAAGTTTGACAAATCAACTATACATGTTTGTGAGCGATGGTACCTTTAGAATCCAATTATCTTTTTACAACCCATTGAGGCATGTCTTGTCCTACGGCTTATAATACAAGGATATATTACTATGGATATTATATCAAACACGGCAATAGCCCACGGCACCCATATGGATACTCAAGCCTTTCCCATTCCATCCAACGAGATTACAGGGAAAGCCTGAGCGCTCAGAATATGCAGGCGGAGTACGCAAAGTCGGCCGATTACTAACTACACTGTACCATAAAGAATGCTTGAGATTCGGAGCATTCATGATCGGCCCTGGGGTTCGGCCCGAACGAGCCAGTCTGCAGAACCAAGCCAATCCTTTTTTTATCTATAGTAGCCGCGTAGACCATGTTCTCGTTCAATGTTTAACTCGATACGCAATCTATGTATTTTATCTATATTGAGACTGGCTCCGGGACGGGGCTTCGCAGCCGGAGCCCATATAAGATTACAAACACCGCGTCATGGCCAATAAGAAACCTGGCAATTGAAGTTACTTGCCGACTTGCATAATATAGCCTATCGATTTCAAGGAGTGAAGTCATAAGACCAAGGATAATCGCCAAGTCAAAGCATGTTCGGTGAATTCAAAAATGAGGAAAGGTAGAGAATATCAACACTTTGATATCCACTGGCCTTGAGCTCCAAAGTTTCTCTGATATATACGCAAAGGATTCTAGGCCTTTTTGGCACCGCCATTTCCATTTCAATGAATGTGTTTGGATGAGGGTTTATGTCTCTATTAGGTATATAAGGTATATAAGATAGCCAAGTTTTTTACTATAAAAACTTCGGAGGAGATGCCGTATTGCTACTAGTTTCTTTATACGAATGGTGATACCATTGATCTCTACAAATGTACCTAATGCCGGGCCGATTTATCACACAGGATGGTCTGCCTTGCTTTGATGGACAACATCACAATTCACCGACCCCATACGAAATCTTTGCATGTCAGAGACCAGCTGACGAATCATGGCCGCCATGTCTCTGATGACGAGTGCGCTCGATCTTAATACTCTTGTACTATGCAAATGGAGTCTCGTATGGAGGTGTTGCTGCCAAGATCCAGGACTCCAGAAGCCCAAACAAGACCAAGAAGGGTTGAGGTCTTCAAACTATATATTCTTGGGATTTTCCCTTCAGTCAAGAAATCCAAATTGCCCAAGTCATTCAAAGTTTAAAACTCCCAAGGAAGCCTCAATCCAAATCCGCCATGAGATTCACTACAATTCTCGCTGCACTTGCAGCAACCAAATTGGCTGCAAGCCATCCTGATGAGGATCATAGCAAGGAGCTGGAGAGCCGTCGCCGCTTCCTCGCCGAAAACGTCAACAATATTGAACACTGCGCTGGCAAGATCAAGGCCAGAGGTCTGGATTATCACGCTGCTGCTCGTCGCCAGTTGCTGGAGGAGAAGCTGAAGGCAAAGGGTGGTGTTGGACTCGAGAGTGAGCTGCAGTGCTATTTGGAATGATCTTCTGAATAAGGCTGACCGTAAAAAGAACGCTATAACGCAGGGTTCTCTCACGATGACTTCGAATTCAAGGGAAACTCATCTTGTGTGCTCGCTCCCGAGGAGACAGAAGGCCCATACTGTTGGTGGCCCATAAGATTGTACCAAGTTTGTTGCAACAATTACTGACTCGGCCCCGTATAGATGTCGTTGGCGAGCGCATCCGCGAGGACCTAACAGATGGGCAAAAGGGTCTTCCTTTTGCGTACGGTGTTCAGTTCGTTGATACCACGAATTGTGAGCCCATTGTTGGCGCTTACATTGACTCTTGGCGTATGTTGCTCTCCTTTTGACTTGACATTCACAAGACATGTCTCTAACCGAGCTTCTATAGATGCCAACTCCACTGGCGTGTACAGCGGTGTCATCGCTCGACAGAATGGTGCTGGGGAAGCCGATCCGTCCAACGTCGATAACACCTTCGGCCGTGGTATCCAGAAGACTGATGAAAATGGTATCGCCAGCTTTGTCAGCATCTTCCCAGGCCACTATATCGGACGTGCCATCCACGTTCACGTTCTGGTCCACCTCGCCGCCCAACCTACTCCGGATGGCAGACTCCAAAGCAACATTACCCCGTACGTCGGCCAGTTCTACTTTGATCAAGAGCTCATCGCCCGTGTTGAGAAGAACGCCCCGTACAGCACCAACCCACAGCCTTTGACCACCAACGATCAGGACCGCTTCCTTCAGCAGGATCTTAGACAAGGTGGCCATCCCTTTGTCGAGATCAAGGAGACATCGAATGGCCTTGTGGGCTGGATCAGTTTCGGTATCAACCCAAGGAACTTACACACCGTTAACGTGGCGCAGACATTCCATCCTCAACCAACTGCTTAAATTGACTGGAACAATGCCTGCTCTTGGGGCCTCGATAGGTAGCAATCATCTGCCAGGTACGAGGCAGCGTTGGCATAACCCAGCAGAAGGTCTTATACATTTCTTGAAATATGAATACACTACAGAGTATACTAGTCTACTGAGTGTCAAATTTACAGATCTTATTCCCACTCACGCGCATTTTCATCATGATCCGCGCAGGCAACGCATGGACTATGGCGATTATAGCTGATTGTTGTGGACAACGTAAAGCGCACCATCTCTCCAATATCTAGTTGTGTAATATACCATATAGCCACCCAATTGGTATTGTTCGAGCAAATGCTCTGATGAATTAGCAGACTTATTTAAATAGGAGTGCCGGAAAAGCGGCTATGAAGCCAACTTATTAAATGCTACAGACTATGATTGTGTGCAAACCATTGCCTCACTACATGATAAAGCGATATATTCAAGACTCGGCAATTATGGTCACTCGGTAAGTCGTTCCAATAAGATACCTTTCACATCAACTTATATCTACTCAAATAGCTTGTCATCCAGCAACCCCAGCTTGCAGCTTTCCCGAACACCATGGCCTTGGACAAAGACGAATTATAGGACTTCCTTGGCAATACTTGAGATATTTGACTTCAAAAAGGTAACGATGTATTTCAGAAAATATCACACAAAAAAAAAAAAGTGTCAAGTTCATGAAAACCGGAAATTTAGATCGCAAAGTGTTGTCATTAAGATATTAAAACCTACGAGTGCCCTGAGGCTGCTTATGGTATAAGGAAAAAATGTACAATGAAGGATCGTGGATCTGCACCTCCCACGGAATTCTACCCAAAACACTTTGCGTTTTCACCCTTGCCCTTTTATTTCTTGACAAACCCCGCGCTTTGCGATACAGAACTGCCGAGAATCTGTGATGAATTAGTGCCTGATGCAATAGTTATGTCAGAGAGTAAGTGTACATACATTTAAATATTCAATAAATCATTGTTTACTGGGGGTTACCAGGCTTAGGCTCAACAGGGGCAGGAATCTTGGAAGGCTCTTGGGGAGCTGGGATTCGGTGAGGCTCGGAAGGAGCTGGGATGTTGTGAGGCTCGGAAGGGGCTGGGATCTTGCCAGGCTCCTGAGGAGCAGGAATAGTGTGTGGCTCAGAAGGGGCGGGGATGTTGTGAGGCTCAGAGGGGGCGGGGATTCTGCCGGGTTCCTGAGGAGCAGGAATTCTGTGAGGCTCAGAAGGGGCAGGGATATTGTGAGGCTCAGATGGGGCGGGGATCTTGCTAGGCTCCTGGGGTGCAGGAATCTGAGGTTCCTGAGGAGCAGAGCGGGGGAGCTGAGGAACACCAATAGCCGGGGGAGGAATAGGAATTCCAACAGGAGCACCCGGAGCAGCGGGGCTGCTGCCGAAAACGGGCTCAGGGGGAGTCGGGATATTGGGGTTGCCAACCTGGGGCTCCTCGGGGGCCACGGAACGCTTGGTGGGGAACTCAGGAACGCCGATGGCGGGAGGAGGGATAGGAATGCCAACCGGGGCGCCAGGAGCAGCAGGGCTGCTACCGAATACTGGCTCGGGGGGAGTTGGGATGTTGGGGTTGCCAATAGTGGGTTCCTCAGGTCCCTCAGAACGCTTGGTAGGGAATTCTGGGACGCCAATGGCGGGAGGAGGAATGGGGATACCGACTGGGGCGCCAGGGGCTGCGGGGCTGCTACCAAGGACGGGCTCAGGAGGAGTCGGGATGTTGGGGTTGCCAACCTGGGGTTCCTGAGGAGCAGGGACTGAAGGGTCGTTGACAGTGGGTTCCTCAGGTCCCTCGGAACGCTTGGTAGGGAACTCCGGAACGCCGATGGCAGGAGGAGGAATGGGAATTCCAACTGGAGCACCTGGGGCGGCGGGGCTGCTGCCGAAAACAGGCTCGGGGGGAGTTGGGATGTTGGGGTTGCCAACCTGGGGCTCCTGAGGAGCAGGAACAGCCTGACGGCGAGATCGTCGTCTCATGTTACCGAGAACGGGCTCCTGGGGAGAAGAGATCTTGCCTGGCCCTTGAGGAGCGCCGAAGATGGGCATAGGAGGAGCAGGAACGGATGGCTCCTGGGGGCCGCCAACGGTTGGTGCTGGAGGAAGAGGCATATCAGCAGGCAATGCCATCGCGTTGACGATGGTAGAGGCCAGAGCCAAAACGAGGGTGGTGGACTTCATTGTGCCGGTTTCAAATGAGTGTGGTTGAGTAAAACTCTGTAGTATGGAATGGATAGTGGACAAGTGTTGACTGGCTGTTATTCATCCATCTGGGGGACAACTCTTTTTGTATTTCCTCGATAGTTTTCCCCAGATCCGATCTCGCGAGACGATACGCCCTACCGAGTGCTACGAGCCCAAACATCATGATTATCCCCGCGAACCAGCGCTCTGTCAAGCATGTTGAAGTGGGTTTGAACGGGGTATGTCTCAGTGAGTGGGAACAGAGAAGTATTACATTCTGCTTGAGGAATAGACCGACCATGTTGTTCACATGGGAGTTGATAGCAAGCTGTCGTGCTCAATGAGATGTTTCAGTGCCTGAGTGCTTGTCAGTCGGTAGAAGCTCTGCGACAATAATCTCCCCGTACTTACAATGCAACCCCGCAAGCGGAGGACAAGGAGTTCCCGCTATACCATAGCATCTGTTTGAATGTTTTTAATGCAACTCATGCACATGCTGCTTGTAGAGTCATGTTTTGGATGTGTTGTTGTAGTGTTTCTGCGCGTCGATGTAATGGATGTTTGTAACGGTTCCTTGCAGATGACGTGCATATGCATACATACACAAATGCATGCTACAATAATAAACGCTTGCAGTACAATCACATACTAGATACGCCAATACTTTACCCATTGGTAAACCTAAGTTCTCATGCAGATCCAGAGTAGCATAGCACCTTCATGTCGGGCCTTCTTTAATGTCAAGATTAAGGGGTGGCGAATCGATACCAATGTCCCGCAGTGACTAGCACGTTGATAACAAAAATTGATAGTACTACAAGTAGATAATATCTGGCTGGCTGGTCTACTCGGGACCAGAAGGACGGGGTTGTAACCAACAACGCGGAAATTACGTGCTGGGCGGAGAAAAAGCAAATATAAAGCCTGTAGTCATTTTGGCGGGTAACTGAGAACGAATGATCTTCAAGACTGTGCGTAAGATGAACCCTTCTCCTGATTCGTGCTAGGTGGTCTCGCATGAGTGAAAAAAATAAGCACCTTAAGACTGGTTTCTAGGAACCCGTTGCTATGAACGCCCCTGAAAGTTTGCAGGAGTAGCAATCAACTTTTAATGAGGGCTAATCATCAGGATCTGGGTGTCATTAGAGTCATGGTCTCCCCACTTTCACCCTTGTCTGACATCTGCCTACCCGGTATGAGTTGCAGACGAGAGATCCTGGCAAGTTTGGGGTCACATTGTGTGCTATTCCATGGCAGTTTGTCTAGACCATTATAGTCTCACGCTTTATGCTGGTCCAGTCTTTCTCGTGTCCACGCGGAGTACAGATGGCATCATCATCATCTTCTTATGAGAGCTCCAACAATGTTTTGTGCCCGCCAAGTCCAATGCATTGAGGATCAGATGCCGCTGTGGCGCCGTCAAATAAAGATTTAGCATTCTACAAGTACGATGCTCAAATTTCGGTCAAGCAGGCTCTACGTCATCTGGTATGCAATGATGGATGTGTGATATTAGGTCCAATTACGTGCTCTTTCACTTACAAAAAGAAGAAAGACACCACCCCATATGCATGTCTTGAACGGCTTCACCGAGAAATAACAACCCTCAAATTGAGTCATGGTCTTGGCATCTTGCTTATGCCTTGGATCATCACTGGTGGAAAGATGCCATCTATCACCCAGACATCGAATGTCCGTTTATAATAACCAGCCCCGTTGGTGAAGGCATTACCCAGTCTCTTAATCTGCCACGAGTCTGTGACACCCGCCCCAGCCTGATTGGCTGTCAAATGAAGATATTCGCCGAGTCTCGAAGCCCGGTCCTACCCCAAGGATATGGGAATGACCCGCCCTGTGCCGTTTCCTCCGTAACTGACTCCGGAGGCACTCATATCAGTGCACACTTCTGGCCATGCTACCCTCGCTTGAGGTCACGCCTTCGTCATTTACGTAGCCCCTTTATTTGTTATCTTGATCGCCTTAATTTTGAAGATGCACAAAGGGTTCTCTTTTATCTGTTTTGCTCTACCAAGGTCAAAGAGCGAGCTGGTGTACACTATATTACTGATCGCATTGCATGTGATGAGTATGTTATGGTGTGAAATGTGATGTTACCACCGGTTTCAACCATAATTACAGGCATATCAAGGTTCTTTGCCTCTAAGATGACATACTTGAAAGCCATGGTGATTAGACGTAAAGCTCTGGTAGGATTGTTACCGAGACAACTGAGCCTGTGGACAAAGAAGAGTCACTGAGTCCAGCGCGTAGCATTGGTTTTAACGCTGCCTCATCCTCTGTGATGAGCATGCCTCTATGCCTTATAAATAAGGAAGCGCGATGGATCTTGCTTTTGACACCACGCATACATTTTATGCTGTCAGATACAGTGACTGAATATGGGTTAAATAGTTTATCTATTATTGAAATAGCAGCCTGGGTCTTGTGCCGTGTGATATCGGGGACAAGACTGGGCACACAAGCTTGAACTCATCTGCATCTCAAACCAGCGACGGTTGCAGGCATGCTATTTCAATGTAAGTTATATCAAGGACGATCAGTGCCAGTGCCTCTTGTTCTGGTACATGATTCCTTGGGAACCTGGGTTTCTTCTTTACAGCGTGAAGCTTTGTACGCCCCTAATGCTCTTGAGAATAGCCTGGAACTCTGGTTTAACTAACGAAGATATATATCTCAATGAAGGGAATCATGCTCGTTGTTGGTAGCCGTGATCCAAGTTTCTTCGAAGATGTGCGGGATGAGCGGAAGCTGGTACCTCTATCATTTGTGCGTCAAGCTTCCCATGGTAAGATTTATA
Organism: Cladobotryum protrusum; assembly: GCA_004303015.1. Lineage (NCBI taxonomy): Eukaryota > Fungi > Ascomycota > Sordariomycetes > Hypocreales > Hypocreaceae > Cladobotryum > Cladobotryum protrusum. The sequence goes on from RZGP01000004.1 coordinate 1,633,554, forward strand.
TGAGAGAGAGAAAGAGAGAGAGAGAGATGCTATGGTATTGGTGATAAAAAAATCTCCATGTTAAAAACCAGTTGAGAGTGTGAAGGGCATTGGGTGCTCTACACACGAATCCATTACATCAATGTACCCGATTGATGGGTTCAAATTCACGGCTAGCACACCATCACCATCAAGTCATGAACGTTGTTTGATCAAAATAAAAGGAAATCTGCATTGTAGCACCAAAGTGCTGTTGTAAAAAGAATGACCAAGACAAACGAGAAGAGTAAAAGAACGTCTCTCTAATATCCAATCCACACTGTTATTCCTCAAAGACAAAACACACCAGTACCTTCTTGACTTTTCGAGAAAACCAATGTCCACCCTGTGAAATATGTGCATCAAACATGACCAACTGGTCTGAAGATCTGCCTTGTATGTAAGTCTTTGGTCCCAGAACTTCGACGCTGTGCCAGGCGAGAATCGACTTTGGAGTGATATAATTACATACATATCCCCCCCCCTAGGGCCTAACTTTTAGTTTTGCTTCTCCTCCTTGGGGTCCTTGGTGGTGCAGAACATCCAGAAATCCAAGCTCAAAGGCAAGTCTCCCAAGCGAAGGATGTTGCAAGCTTGCTTGCAGCCTTCGATGGAAAAGTCGCCACCCTCCTTCTTGGGGCGGGACTTGTCGCAGATATCGGGCTTGGAAGCAGCCTGGGCGGGCAGAGCCGCGGCGGCGCTGAGGAAAGAAGCGAGAACAACGATAGAGGTAAAGGCCTTCATGATGTCTGATTTCAAAGGAGTGTGGTGTACTGTAAAGAGTGACTGGAGTGAGTTGGATGAGTTGGTGTATGTAGGCTGGTTGATTCGGCCATCACCAATAGTTACTGGGGCCGCGTCCCCTTTTCAACCGACATTTACCAATTGCATGAGGTTCATTTAATCACACCAGAGAGCCTTGGAGTAAAATTGACGGCCAAATGTCTGGCTTTGAAATGGGGTTGACTCGGAAATGCTGTGAGACATGATGAACATTATATTTTGGAACGAACGACTGCCTCACTGGTGAGACCAGGTCATTAATGGATGTCTACATGCGTCCAACAATACGACACTGATCAAGGTCCCTGATACCACTCATACTATACTAGATTACAAAACACTCATCCCGAGTCTGGTGTTGGTCTCCGCAGCTGAGATATGGGTTCGCTCATGGGGAGATCATCAGTGGTGGTGAAGCCTCGGTAATATATCGTTGCAGACCTTCATCTTACGACGGTACATTCATTTTCTATCAGTATTATAGCGTTCTGACCTAGGCCGTTTCCGTACCTTCATTACTGTTGATGATGATCCCACTCCCGCCGAGATTTCTTCCCGTACTCATCAAAACGATCCACCTCCTACAGCAAGGCTTTCTCTTAGTCCAAGGAGAAGCCGGTTTGATGAGCAATTTGGCCGATAAGAACATTGCCGCCGACTAACAGCCGAAAATATAGCCCCAGAGAGCCAGATTTAGCCTGGTCATCTCTTGTGTTAGTGAATTTGGGGTTCTCTAGCGCATGCTCCAACAAGCCGGCGCAAGCCTCCCGACATCTCGGTTATACAGTCTACAGTACGCAGTAGGAAGACGAGGTTTCGTCTCCCTCAAAGTCGGACAGAAATCCTGTATTCCCATGTCCCGAGATTGTATGACGATTCACGACAGGGAACAAACATATTTGAGTGAAAAGGGAAAGACGCTTGTGGTATATATTGAATAGAATTAGAGATTAATGCCTCCTATTTCCGGCTTCCCATGGGATTCCCCAAAGGAGCAACCAGTTCGCCAACACCGTACTCCATCACCGTTGGCAACCTCGTGGCCAAGACTGATGCCAGTTTTCAACATTGACTTTTACGCCATGAGGCCCAGCTATCGCCTCGTAGCAGTGCTATCTGATATGTGAGCTTCCATTGCCTTCCCTTACACGTAGGGCACTCGAGCCAACATACCTTTCCGAGAGTGCCAGCAACAATAGGTACAACAATTTAGTGGTGGAAGTCGCAGTAGTAGAGGAAGATGGTCTCCTCAGCGACGGGGACAGCGGGATAGGTCTTTCCCCACTTGGGGCACTCCTCCTTGCAGAAGCCGTTGATGTGAGCGTTGTTATTCTTGGCGTACACCTTGGAGCAGTCCCAGTTGTGAGGGAACAGCTCAGGGCCCTGAGGAGCAGGGGCGGCAGCAACGCCAGAGATGGCGGCGGCGACGAGAGCGACGGTAGCGACGGCCTTCATGATGATGGTTGTGTGGGAGTGAAAATAGTGGGTGGTTTAGTAGAGGGATGTGTTTGTATAGGGAGTATGCGAGAGGGGCCTCTGAGGACGGAGCCGGAGCTGTCCTTTTATAAGAACCCATATTGTCCTACGTCGGGGGTTGCATGGTCTCTCCGGAGAAGCGGTTCATTGTGGTCGTATGAAGCCATCGGCCAAGATACAGCTGTTTGGTTGGTTTCTGGTCCAGACTCCAATGTCTAACCATTTGAAAGGTAGTGAAAAAGGAAATCTGAGACGCGAATGCTACCCAAATGGTGACCACAAATGCGTTAGTCAACTATGTTCCAACAATGGAAGTTTGATGGCGATCAGGGTAATTTAATGTCCAAGAAAATAGTGAATATTGGCATGTCTTAGCTGTCGAAGCTATACATAGTTCTGCTCTCAAAATCTTCGGCTCTGCAGGTAAACCATGTCTTTGAAGATGGCCATCACTGGCGTTCGGAATGCCTGGTTAGGACAAGCTGACGTTGATGAAGCTTGGTGTTGTTGCCGTTGCCGCCCAAGAAATGTCGCTGTCATCGCATATGCATAAACCTCATAGTTTCATGCAATGCCACCTTAATTGCGGAGATTTTACGAATGAATGCAGACGGATGCATGAAGCGGCCTGTTCTGGTTCGAGTGCTTAAGCCCTGATGATTGTCGGCTGCAACGGTTCTGGTGATGTTTTCGTGAAGATGGTGAGACAAAGGCTGAAAGGCTGAATGGCAAGGTCAGTGCAGTGCAGGGTGGGAAACCATCATCACGTAGATATGTTGTGCGTATGTAATACCGGCGAGATGGATGAATGGGGTGTCCCAAACCTGACGGATGAAGAGTTTTGGCGGGCGCTTATTGTTCATGCGTTGCATTGCCTGGATGTAAAACACCATGAGATACCATGTCTTTGAACAGCCTTGCGTGTGTACACCGCCATACGACCGAGGTAGGCAGCTATCTCACCAACGATGTGTTTGTTCCCAAAGAGGCGAAGTGGAAAAGAAAGTGGCCGAGAGCACTCATCCTCTCCCCCTTAAGGTTCAAATGCTTCATGAACTGGACAATCAAGCTAGGCAGAGTGCCATCCCGCTAACAGTACGTGATGTCTTGCGGAGCGGTTCATTCAAGCCCCCGCAGTGTCAAGTAGAGGCGAGAAAAGACCGCAACTCAAGGCGCTTGAACTCAGCCTAGGATCAATGTCCTGCATGTTCCAGCTAAAAGACGGCTCAGTGCGGATGGTAATAGGCCAGTTCTCCACAGGTGCTACAGCGGTCGCTGATCCAAACAGTCTTGGTATCGTTGCCCGGGCTTGGCCATTTGTTTGTTGTCATGATGCTCCGTTCTGTCTGTCCTTCGTTCGGCCCCCCGGATATTGGAGAGCTTTCCAAGGCTACTTAGCGCCGGCGGCCAACGTTTTCATGGGCGGTTGGAGAGAGGAATCCAAGACATTGCAATCTGCTCAGTAAACAACACACGGACACTTGTCCAACAGCAAAATTTTGCTCTGATAAGATGAAATTGGTGCACTGCAGGTACCCGGCGCTTCAGCAGCTTCATAAGGGGCTTATCAAACGTGTCGGCTCGAACCGGTGTCGTCGCGTTTACGACAAAGGTTGGGTAATCTTTCTGTGAGCGCCCCAAGGCCATCGTGTGTTTCTGGAGTGATAAGCTTTCAGATAATTGCTGTAGACGGCACAGAGTAGAAGGCCTTGGAGAGCAAGGCAACGTAGCAGTGATGGTTTGTCATTGGCAAGGAGACGGGAGCAGAACGAGTCGCATGCGCACATTAGTCGATGTGTCATCTCATGTCATGCTGCGCGATTCAGCGCAATCAGTACGTTCCCTCATGCAGAGAACACATGCAAGCGTCGTCAATGAAAGGATAACGAGTGTTGTCAGTGAAGATTTTTGAAGAAAGAACAAGATCAGGCGCCTATAGAAGGTTATGTATTGTCTGGCTGCGGAAACTTCCGTCATTGACAACTGTTTGGCGTTCCGTGTCGGAGATGCGTGGACGGTGAACAAGCGATAATTTCCACAGAATCTGCCCGGCATTGTTTCCGAGCGAATCGCTTAGGAAGGGCTATAGAGAGGGGATCATGTTTACTATAGATTGAACGAACGCCCGCAACCGCAATCCGAGGTGCGTCACGGAAATATACCGCTGCCATACGCATCCTGGCAGTTGACAGCCCCATTTTGCTCTTTAACAGATAATGTAGTAAACCTCGTTATCTCGCGTATTATTCATCGTCAATAAATTGACATCGTGGTTGCGCACGAAATAAGACAGAATTGAACTCTTCCCAACAGTGATCCTCAAGCATTATACTTGGCGGTGATAGATAGCGATTCAAGACAGAGAACAGACTTTGCCGTTGCCATTATAGAAACAGACTCTATTCTAAAGATAGAAACTCCCGACGTCTGATCGGTTTTGCAAAGTGTTTTGGTTCCCCTCGGACCTGCTTTTCCCTCAAGACATCTCTAACCACTGAAGGCAAAATGGGGGCCGTGGCCTCCGTCTCCACTGACCGGAGCCGATCGGTCAAAGTAATCGGAGCCAGCTTCTCTCGGGCCGGTACAGTTTCCATGACCATGGCCTTGGAGAAACTTCTCAATAGCCCTGTATTGCATAGTGAAACTCAAACGATTAGTCGGGAAAACGGTAGGCTGCAAGAGATGACTCTCCATCACTGCCAGCTAACAACTGCTTTATTGCAGCATACGCCAAGCTTTGCTGTGACATTCTAGTCAATTATCATAACAAGCCCGCTTTCATGAAGCTTCTTTGCGAGATATAGGTCTTAGGTTAACACGGAGGATGCGTAGAAACATGAAACGCATTTGCCATTACAAGAAGTACGTAAGACCCTATTACACTATCTCTAAGGCGCTTCTCTCACATTACAGATGGAACCTGACGGTTATTCGCAGATCATGTTCTGGGCCACAATGATTGGGTTCGGTATCATGTATCTCCAGAGGACCTAATGACCATGGAGCTCAGTCAGGGCTAGGAATCGCTTGCCAGGTTTCTTGGTGAACACATTCCCCAAGAAAGTTTTCCCCATGCCAACGATGGCGCAGCATTAGAATGCAACAGTTGAAATCATCTTCCTCAACGCGAGTCTTATTTGGGCTGGCATCCTAGGCGGGGTTGAAGTAGCAGCTTGGAGTGGGTGGCGGTTGTGGGATGCTAACACGGCAATTCCGGGTTTCTTATGACATGGAATAGTAATCACTCTGCAAGAGTGTGTGCTCAATACATTGGATGTCACCGGTTCGGGTACGGAATCCAGCCTATCTTCACCTTCCACGCCATATGAACTCGCCAAGCTGTGTCATGTTATCTACGGGTACAGTTTCCAAGTACGTAACTTATTGCGGCACAACGCAACCGAGGCCGATTGTGGTCCGTGTCTTTGGTGAGGCTGATTAACTATGATGCTTGTGGAGTAGAGGAAGGGCGTTGAGAACCCTGTGATATACTTAAAAGGTCATAAAACATGTATTTAGCCGGCATCGGGACAGATCCTTGCTTCATTACGCTCCTTCGTCGTATACATTGCGGACCGAGAATCGGTCCCCAGTTAAACAAGTGACTAAGAGCTGCAACACGTCCTATATAATGAAGGAAAATATAATATATAAACATGATCAGCTATGGATGGAATATCGCCCATCTACGAGTGATCAGACATGCACCAGCCTCGGCTTCACTCAACATGGCTAATCACAATTCAAACTCTTTCACAAAGGAAAAAGAGCCTGCCTTGATGCACAGGTCTCTCGCCACTCGTCCCCGGGTTGTCAAGTCCGGTTCAGGAGTCTATCTCACTCTCGCAGACGGCCACCAAATCATCGATGCATGCGGAGGTGCTGCCGTCGCTGTTATTGGCCATGGAAACCAAGAGGTCCAAGAAGCGGTCGTGCAGCAATTCTCCAGTGTTGCCTATGTCCACACGATGGCATACACGACGGATAGTGCTGAAGACCTGGCCAATATGTTGGTCGGGGAGAAGCCCTTTGGCCTCAGCAAGGCGTACTTTGTCTGCTCTGGCAGTGAGGCTGCAGACGCTGCGATGAAACTTGCGAGACAGTATCACTTTGAAAAGGGAGACCTACAGCGATCACACTTCGTGGCCAGGAGGCAGGCATACCATGGCAACACGATTGGGGGCATGAGTGCTGGTAGCAATATCGCAAGGAAGATTCCATACGATGGTGCGCTCTTGCTCAACAATGTGAGCCATGTCAATGCGGCCTACGCATATCATGGGCAACATGACGGAGAAACAGAAGAGGAGTATTCTGACAGACTGGTTCTGGAGCTGGATCAAGAGTTTCAGAGAGTTGGACCCAACACCGTCATAGCCTTCATTGCAGAAACAGTGGGAGGCGCAACAGCGGCCTGCATTACCGCACCAAAGGGATACTTTGAAGGTGTGCGACGAGTGTGTGATAAATACGGTATTCTGCTCATCTTGGACGAGGTCATGTGTGGCAGCGGGCGCACCGGCACGTATTTTGCCTTTGAACAAGAAGGCGACGTAAGGCCCGATCTCGTCACGGTGGGGAAAGGCCTAGGGGGAGGATACGCGCCAATCGCGGGTATTCTCGTTCACCAAAGAGTAGTTGATGTGTTGAAGGAGGGCAGTGCAGCCTTCAACCATGGGCATACATATCAGGCGCACCCAGTGAGTTGTGCAGCAGCTTTGGCGGTGCAGAAGGTTCTCCAAAGGGACGGTTTGGTAGCAAAGTGCGCGACAAAGGGGACATACTTGGAGGCCCGTCTGCGCACCACATTTGATGATGCGAAATACGTTGGCAACATCCGAGGACGTGGACTTCTTTTGGGCATGGAGTTTGTGGAGGACAAGGCGTTGAAGAGATCATTCAAACCTGAGGTCAGGTTTGGTCAAAGGGTACGCGATGCAGCTCATGATCTTGGGCTTGCGGTATATCCTGGTTCGGGGACTGTGGACGGCGTCAATGGGGATCATGTTATTTTCGCCCCACCGCTGACCATAACAGAAGACGAGCTGGATGTTGTGGTGAGGCTGTTGAAGGAGGCCTATGATGCCGTTGTATTGGAAGTTGAGCAAGAAAACATCTGATGGTAGGCTATAAGTGTGACTGGGACAATGATTGCGCATAAGTCTCACGCCATTCATGGGAGGCGTAGCGTGATATACAACCACTGAGGAGCTATTTTCGAATAAGGGGAAAGTAATGTTGGACGTGTATACTTTCAAATTTAAATACTACCTTGTTTGAGGATGGAAGATGCAAGACTTCTCACGCTCGAGCTGCCGCTTGGAGCTGAACCTTTCAAGCTGTAGGCAACAGAATTCTTTTCAGGGTAAGAGAAGATGCAATTCAACCTCTATGAAGTTGATGGGTTCCTACGGCGTAATTACAGTGACTTGAAAGACTCTAGGTTCCAGCTTTAGTTCAAGCTCAGGCTGGTTGCAGCGGCTGAACCAGACCGGGGGGGGACGCTCCCCACTGAAGCCTCCCATTTCTGCGGTAGATTCAGGGTCTGAGACGGCTGGAGCAACAGCTTATGAGTGCCCCTCCATTCTGCGACATGGATAATAGGCTTGAAGTTGCATCTCATCCATATACGACATATTACATCAAAGATAAAGCTCGTCAATGATTCGAAACAAGAAGATCAATGAGTATTGAAATATATATATACAATGGTAGAAGAACGCTCACCAAAGTTGACCCTCTTAGATGCTTCAGCTGCTAAATACTCCTGGGGTCAACTGCTGTTGCCTTCAGAATCATCCCCCTCTCCCTAGGCAGCCGAATTTTCACATTCCCAAGGAATGCCACCATTCATTCAACGCCCGTCATCTAAGTAATGCGCTGAAATAATCACTTATTTCGTATATTTGATATGATTCAGGTTATCGAGAGAATTCAGGCAACAACTATGTGCACCGGCTACAAATATGAGGGCATCGCCAATGTGGCAGTGTTTATCATCATACCCAAGCATCTTCCGCACAACACCAATTCAACTCTTCACTACACCCTTCCCTAATAATGGACGAATACATACTTGCAAACGTGGAGAAATACCAGAAGCTGGTTGGCAAGTTCAAGCCTGAACCAAACTCCAAGCCTCAGTTCGACGCGGCTCCATCTCGCGACATCATCGTCAGCGCTAGAGTTCGACCCTTATCCGATGAAGAATTGGAGACCAAGTTTCCTGTGGCTACTTTTCCTCGTGTGAACAGCTCGGGTGCAGTAGATGTGCATGAGCTCAGGCAAATCATCAAACCGGGTACTTATCCACTCAGGGTAGGACTCAGATTTTGACTGACCCTAAAAAGACTTGAGCTAATCATCAATTTACATGACAAAAGTCGGCCAGCTATGAAGTTGATCGTGCGTTTGGACCAGAGTCAACTACAGAGCAGATCTACGATGAGGTTGTTCAACAATTGATCCCATGGGCGTGGGGTGGTGGCATCAGCACCTTGTTTGCTTATGGACAAACCGGCTCTGGCAAGACCTTTACAATCACTGGGCTGGAGAAGTTGGTTGCCAAGGAACTGATGGAAGGTAGCCGTCAAGGGAAACGCAAAGTTTACGTATCCATTATTGAGTTGGCCGGCAATGCTGCCCATGGTGAGTGTTTCTTATGCCACTTAACAGACGCCTGTTTGTAACGATCGCGCGATAGATTTATTGAACGAGCGAAGACCGGTGTCCGTTCTTGAGGACGGTTTTGGTGTCGTTCAACTGGCCGGCGCCCTGGAGAAGCATGTTTCCGAAACCGACGACATTCTCGGCTTGATCGAAGAGGCCACCAAGTTTCGCCGCACGGAATCAACGGCGAGGAACGACTCTTCGTCTCGATCTCACGCTATTTGCCGCATACGTATCGAGATCCTGGATATCCCAAACGCCGAAGATGGCATCCTCTATCTCATCGACCTTGCCGGCTCCGAGGCCGCCCGCGACCGTCAACACCACGAAGAACGCCGTACGCGCGAGAGCCGTGACATCAACACGAGTCTCTCCGTCCTAAAGGACTGCATCCGAGGGAAAGCCGAAGCGGATGCCATGCTCGGCGAGTTGATGAAGCGAAAGCCCCACATCCCGTTTCGACATTCCGCATTGACAAAGGTTTTGAAGCATGTGTTTGATCCCTCGAGCATGAGAACCTCCAAGACTGTCATTATTGCTTGCATCAATCCTAGTATTTTGGACGTTGCAGCGAGCAAGAATACGCTTAGATATGCGGAACTGCTGAGAGTATTTGTTTCCAAGCCCAAGAATATTCGCCATGATCCTCAAGCACCAATGACATGGACAAACCAGCAGCTGAAAGAATGGATCAAAGAGAATGTAAGGTCTTGATGGAGCTAAACTATCTGAATGAAGAACTGACTGTTACTATTAGTCCGGCAACCCGGCCGTGGACGCCGAGAATCTTGCGCCTACCGAGTCTGGCCCAATTCTACTCCGTCTTCCATATCCCGAGTTTGAGCTGCGTTGCCTCAAGACTACAGGTGTAACCTCTGAGCAAGCCAGGGCCCTGAAGTCAAAGCTATGGCAAATGCACGTCGAATCACAGCGTCTTAAGAAAACCAAGACCCCCTCAAGAGAAATTGCAGAACCGAACATCGTGGTTGGTCATCTAAAGACGATTGATGGGTCCTCCAGTCGCGACATATATATGGACACAAAGGCTATACCCTTCAAGGAGCGCATCAGGCCAGGTATGGCCGTGAGCTGGACGCCTCCGGAGTGGCTCAACATTGACATGCCGGATAACTTGAAAATGGTTGTCATTTTATGTCCTGCTCATGCGGTTGGTGAGCATGTCAGAGACGGTCGCGGGGAGTTTGTTCATTCCCCAGATCGCCCCAGGGACGAAAATGATGGGCGTTACCTCTGCGCCTTGGTCACACCGGCGATTCTCCCTGGGGCTTATGATGTTCAGCTATGGCGACAGATGGTTGTGGACACGGATATGATGAACGATGAGGTGTTGCTGGAGTATGATAACGCGACTAGGTTCTATTACATGGCCGTGTAGTATCATGTCATGGTGCGCATGCTGCACATACATTTGCGGGGAAGAATGGTAGAGCCTATGACAATAAGATCTTGAAGCATTTCTTGAAGCGTTATGTATCTAAGAATATTGAGTACTCATTCATGAATAAAGGTTGCGTCCATCATTAATCATTCCGTTCAACTTGAAAATACCCCTTCCAAAGCTTATTGAGCCGTCCCTGTGGGTCATACTTTTTTGCAACAGCTTGCAATCGCTTGTAGCTGTCTTGGCCGTATCTCTTGAGCGGGTCCTGCTTATTCCCCGCATAGTTGAGGTACACGAACCCTCGATACAGCCCCTTGGCCTTGGCCCTCTTCTCAATCTCGTTGATCAAGTTCTCCAGCCCTTGCTCGACGGCAGAGTCGAGGCTTGCCTGCTCCCACGTGGCGGACAACTGCAAGAGCATAAGCGGGCCATCCTTGGGCTTCAAACCGAGCGCGTTGCCGCCGTTTTGTTGCATCTTCTCAACGACGTTTTGCGAAATGGGCTGCATGATGAAGAAGGGAAGGAAGTTGGAGCTCCCGGCGGCCTGCACGGTCTTGAGGACGAATTGCTGCCAGATGGAAGTGATTTCTTCGAAAAACTCTGGCGATGATATGGCGACGGAGGTGTCCCACCAGGTCTGGCGTGAGCCGTACGGCTCATTAATGGCAATTGACTGGGTGGAAATGTTGACCACCTGCGTGCTGTTCAGAAGCGCACCGGGCACAGATTGAAAGGGCTGGAAGACTGTCGGGATGGTGTCTTTTGGGGGCGGCTGAGCGTGGTAGAAGCTCCCCAAGGAAACGAAACCCCCAAACTGCGCAGTGTAAGTCTGGACATAATAGGTGTGAGCCTTGGGATCCTGCACCAGGCCTTTCTGGGAGAGATCAGTGAAGAGCGGGATGAATGTCTTGTTCACGGCGCCAGGGAAGATGACTGTCTGGGACCAGAGGTCGCCCTGCGGGAAAGCAACCAGGTCGAATCGCGTGACGATGCCAAAGTTCGCACCCGCACCGCCCCGGAGGCCCCAGAAGAGATCGGTGTTTTGCGTGGGCGAGGCGTTGACGATCTGTCCGGATGCAAGTACCACCTCAAAGTTCCTCACGTTGTCGCAGGCCCAGCCGCGGGAGCCCGAAAAATAAGAGATGCCGCCGCCGAGAATGAGCCCGCCCACGCCCACGTCAGAGACTCGTCCGGCGACGACGGCGAGCTTGAGCGGGTCGAGGACTTGGGAGACGTTGATCCATCGATTGCCGGGGCCGACGGAGACGGTCTGGTGATCCTTTGAGACGATAATGTCGTTGAGGTAAATGAGGTCGATGGTCACGCCGTCAGCAATGTTTGATCCGCCTGCGTAGGCCGTGTGGCCGCCTGATTTGACTGTGAATGGTGCATTGAGTGAAGTCAGCGTCTTCATGATGATGGAGACGTCGGAGGTCTTGCGCGGCGTGACGAAACATTGTGGATGGACCTCGCTCTGCCTATTCGACCAGTAGTTGTTCTCTTGAATATACATTGTCGAGTTAGGAAAGTTGACATTTCCAGGTAGGGCCTTGGCCAAGAGACTGCACGCATCAATGGGATATCCTGGCTGCGATGCTTCATTTGCTGCTGCCGCTGTCGAGAGCACGGCGGCCCCGAGCCCGAGCGCCAGGCTTCGTGACGAACACCGCATTTTGGCTTTCACGATGTTACGGATGATGGCGACAATGAAAGGATTGGAGCAGAAAAGAGATTGATTACTCTTGGCCAGCAGGAAGGGATGTCTTATACTTGTAAGGATTAGATTAGCCGCTTGTTAATCTCCACTAGACGGAGGGCACGATCGTCATGCCACGACGATCTCTTTTGTTTCTTCCAGCCCATCATGGGTGCATATATAGTGCATGTACGGAGTAGCACCCATGTCACAATACGAAATCGATTAGGGAGATTCTCCTACCTCGTACCGGCCCATGTTTATCCTTCCTTGGAAGTCTGATCCCGGACGGTCCGTTTATTGCACCAGGATCCATGCATGTAGTGCAACAGCGGTAAGCGATCCGATCACTTGTGCGACATTCGCGAAGCGATTTAGAGACTCTGGAACGCTTTAGGTCCCCCCCCCCCCCCCCCCCCCCCCCCTCTGCCTCGGCTCCCGTCATGTCTCAGAGCCAATGGTGAATTTGTGCAATATTACTGTTTCCTTCAATAAGACGAACGGGGGTAAAGGAGAGCTGGAGACAACATGTCCACCCCTTTCAACTCCCTGACTCGATCCCTCCCAGCCACTCTTCTGTTAGTTATTAGCGTCTTTCGCCCCGAAATGGGATAGATAGTCTTCGGAAGACGAGAACTCCGGGATCTTGGTCAAGCGGCAAGTTAGGGGACCAAAGGAGGGGGGGGGGGGGGGGGTAGAAGCTGACATTGATACCTCAAGATGGCTTAGACCACACGGGAAGCTAAAGTACCGACGCTAGGATGAGTTGAGGAGATCCATCGCTTCTTACTCTGTACATTAGCACCGTATTTCCTCTCGTGTTGTTGGCTGCGATTGGTAGACAGCTGGACCTTTGGCTGATGGATCTTTGTCTTCTTCAGCACTGATGTCATTCAACATTGATGCCATGCAAGTTTCATGTGCTTCCATTGTTTTTTTTTGTAAGACAATGTGAGGTGCAGCTATCGGCACCAATACTACATACCAGCTGGCGGCTGCAACGTCGGGGACGTCAATTAACCCGCCGGGAAAAGGAAAAACTATTACACTTTAACGTCATATTATGCAGGGCCGGTGTCAGTTTACAATATAGGGGAGGGTTCCGTGGTAGACAGCTTGGGCAGGTCACAAGGTGGGTTGCACGCCCAAGAGCATAATATGAGAGAGCGTCGTCTATTATCTATTCGTTGTGTTTGCCCAATACCCAAGATATATAAAAGGAATGTTTCCCTACACGCTCCAAGTCCCCAATCACCATCCACAATGAACCAATCTCTGAGAGCATCAACCAACCCGTCACATACATGAACCACCACCACCACCACCACCATATTCATATCAACAACGAAAGACATTAACCAACCATCAGACCATGCTGGCCACCGGGGCAGTCAGGCAAAGAGGATCACGCCCTCCACCATACTCATTCGTTGCTGGGCTTCTGGGTTCGGGAGCCCGTTGAGTTGCTGTTATTGGTCGCCATTGAGCTAACCTCACCCCAAGAAGGCAGGCGTCTCACAACGGGAATCCCGGCATTCTCCTGGATCTGGCAGCGGGTGCAGATGCCGTTCTGAATGTGGGTCCATCGCGTGCGAACGGCTTGGACGCCCTCGCACAAGAGGTAGCCCTCGATTCGCTCAGCGTTGCAACTGCTCCTGAGCAATATGTCGATGTGGGTGCATTGGAAAATGTATGTGTCCCAGTTGCACATGTTGACGAGTGGCTGTGCACGAAAGTGTGTGCAAAGGTGTGTGAAGAGGTGTGAAGATGTGGCCGAGTGTTTGTGTATGCAGGGTGTGTGTTTTGCAGGAAGGCGGCAGTGCTTTGGAGTTGTGATGTTGATGTAAGTATGAACAGCTTGAAGAAGGGGGTTTCTTGAGGATGATGGAATGTGAGCTGATGGCGAAAGAAGAGAGAATGAGCAAGAACTGGACAACTCCAGGGGAAGGTTTAAATATACAAAAGAACAGGTCAGAGTGGGCGAGAGGAATAGAGAGTGAGTGAGAGAACCAATACAAGCTTCGAGACGAAATTGCCAACACCTTCATCCAGTCTGGCCACCGAAGTAATGAGCCAAAGCTGCAGCTTGCCGTGGAACGTGACGTGCAATGCAAGCCCTCAACTCCTCACCGCACAAAGATTCCGTCAAGTCCAGTCAAGGTTTCAAACGCAGTTTGCCGTTTGGATGCCAACCTTGTTGTTCCCTCCCTCTGGTATATTGCCTCTTATTTCCTCCCCCCCCCCCTCTTCCATCTCGGCAAATCGCCAATCAAAGATTCCGATCAGGAGATCAGGCGACCAATTGCCGACCAGAGATTAATTGACTGCATGGGAGTATTCACCAATTCGTCTAGTGGTGGAGTGGGTATCTCCTCTTTACGGATGTGCCGAAGCATGGGGTGCAATCCATCAAGCAAACAACGCAAGATGCAAGAGCCTCCATTTCTCATCGTATCCTTAGCCGCATCCACGATGATGCGTCTAGAAGTAAGAAGTGGACAAACATGCAGGACATGACCGAAGAAACTCCTCCACCCGTCCGCTTTTAGCAAACCATAATCAGCAACCATATTTTCCTTCCGCTCAATCACAGCCGGATTCAGTACCACCATGCTCAAATCAGGCTCCGTCTTTGCTTGCGTTGCGTTGCAATCCGGTTTTACCCCCTCCCTCCTCCTCCTCTCCTCCGAAGGCGCCACCTCCAAGCGTCGACTGTGGTTCTACAGCCTGAAACATGGCAAGTAGAATTCAGGGCCAGTATTGCGACGACAATCTTGCTTTAGCTCAGACGCCACGAGAGGCAATATGCACGGGATCTGCGATGCAACACAAAATATCAATATTCGTCGCTTAAGAGCCTCGGGATATGACACTGGAGCAAACAAAACAAAAAGACAGGGATTTGACGGGAAAAAAACAACGAGGTGCCTTGCTGCCGTCCATTACAGTTTGATCATTCACATCAAAGGGCGATTAGATTTGGCGGTAAAGAGATGGCACATGATGACATCGCAAGTTTTGCCTTGTAAGAGATGGTGAAGCACACTCTCCCGAGGACGATAACGCCAATTCTCTATACAATTATGAATTGTTTAAACAGCAAAGAAGGCGTTGATTCCGTGATTACAAGTACACCTCATCACTCACCACCACCACCACCACCAAAAAAAAAAAAAGGAAAATTGAATAGACAACGATACACAACATACAATCTAATCATACCGGAATACACCAGCAGTCGCAATTTGCAAAGGATTCCATCACAGCTCGGTCAAGACGAACAGCTAGGCAGGCGTATTTCTGTTGGTCGCCGTCTCTGACGTTCTGAGACAAGTCATGCAGGTATGCGAATGGCTTGATAGTTTGATAGCTGTCATTGGGCAAACCCTCATTTCGATGTTGCTCGTTGACCACGCGCTATCCGTCCCATCACTGCTACACAGCAGGCAGGGAAAATCGTTGGCGATGAGGTATCCGACGGCCCCTCTCCCTCCTCTCTGTCCGCTCCATTCTGCGGTGAAGCATAGCATGGGACTTTTGCGCAAGGTCTGCGGCATTAATATGAAAGACTGCGAATCTTGGTCCACAGCGAAGACTGTACTCTGTGCATAGGAACAATTGGGTTGGGATCTTACATATACAGGGACATGCATGTGACAAGATGCACTCCATTAAGCTTATGTGGTGCTCCCTCGCAGGGGGGGACTCCAAAGACAATGACGCCTATCAAGTAGATGCCAGGTACCCTATAATTTCCCTCGCATGACGTGGCCAGTGGGACAGCTGGAGGGGACAGCCAAAGCTGAGCATGAAAACCTGGTAGATTCTGTCCATACTGATGCACCCAACCGCGAACTCGAGCGCCATGTTTGGTCGAACAGGTGGGATGAAAAGCGGAAAGGAAAATTAGAGAAAAACTTGTACTTCATCTTATCTGAATCCATTGAGCTTTTTGTGGTACCGAGTTTTGATCATACAATTTTCTATGTGGTGACTGGCAGTCATCCCCCGGTCTATCCAACAGTCAAGCAGTGGTTCCAGCCGGTAGCCAGTATCTTTGTTCATACATTATTGGTAAATCTGGCCATTAAATCTGGCCAGAATGAAGGGGGAAGAATCCATATAAAAGATGATGACACCGTCAACAAAGTACGTGAGCAAGGCAAAACAGTGTTGTTGAAGATTTCGGTCCGATTAGAGCTATTTAAAGACTGACATCAATCTCAGAACATGGGATGGGTTTCGTGTAACAAGAGGATGGAAAAATAAAATGAAAATACCACCAAAAATCAAGTTTGTAGCCTTTGTCCGACCAGGGCTTTATTCATCCAGCTTGTTCGCTTATTAATGCAAAAAAATAAATAAAAAAAATTCAACGATGAAGAGTATCAAAGTCGAGATTGCCGGCGTTCTAAAGGGGATAACCGAATTATTGAGTGATATGAGTCTTCTATTGCTCAAAGCTCACATGGTTCAAGCAACTTCGATCATCTTCAATGCATAGGAAATGATAGAATGCCCTTCGGTTCTGTCCTCAAGAACTTGACCATTGATGCTAAGACCCTTTTCCATCGGCGTCTCGTCAGAGAAAGGGCGAAGAGCATGGCCAGGGTGAGTGCCTGTCTTGGTTCTGCTGCAGGTCACGTTGTGATGAGCATGACTGCGAGTCTTGATGCACTTAGGTCGGATAGTGCCAGCTACCGAACTGTCAGCATATTACTTACAATCAGAAATTGTAAGCCAGTCCGTAGAGGAATCCAATCAGCATTTATAACCAAGACTGTAGAAAAGACATGCTTCATCTCGAACTGTGTCCAAACCTTGTCACAGAACGATAGATTTAGTGAGAATTATGACTGCAAAAATGCCCTGCATCCCAAGTTTCAGGGCAGCTGGTGCGAATGTGGAAACAAAGAAACGCCCCATAAATTCACGACGACGAAGTGTTGAGGCATGTAATGGTTTTCAGCCTCCTTTAGGCTAACATGCGCAATGTCTCTGTTGGTCGTGCCAGCACATTGCGTACCATTTTTATGCCTTTTGCATTGGTATGGTTGCTAATACACATGGATGCCTAACTCGTAGAAACAGAAATGGTCAACTGCACTCTCAGTAGTTTTGGTTCGGCTCATTCAGCAGCTTTCTTCCACTTTTGCCTCTTTATCATGGTCATTCCTCCACATCAGTAGCGTTCCGGTACCTCGTCCTCTGCACCGCCAAATTCGCACATATCCAGCTGAGCTTACTTCCAAAGTCATCTTCCTCCATGCGCACTGAGGAGCGCACTCACCCATCTTCCCGTCACGATGCCCATGATTGAGTCTGACAAGGACTTCCCCAAATCGCTCGATACGACTGATAAGCAAGTTAAATGGGCAAAGAAGCTGGCTCTAGAATGCTTGGGGAGTGCTTGTAAACGACTCGACCGAGCTCCTTTTCAGGGAATGTTTAGCAGGACCTTTTTCCTGACTCTCGAAGATGGCCAAGATATTGCTCTCCAATTTCGCACTGAGAAACTTGACCTTGAAGCATTCAAAGTAGCAAAGGGTGCTTTGGGTACCGTCGTCCCTGAGAGTACGGTACTCGAGTCGGAGGAGCTTCAGAGCGAAGGTGCCTGGGCCTATTCCTTTACTCGTATGCCAGGTCAAATGTGGCTCAGAGGAATTGCAGGCAAGGGCGACGAGGGCCGCATCGCTATCTGCAAGTCTCTGGGCCAAGTATTCTCCAAAGGCTTTCTTGCCGCTTCCAGCATCAATGCAATCGACAAGATCCGGCTTCATTTGGATGCCATTGTAGCATCCCCCTTGGAACAAGCTCTACCTTTTCGCCCCGAAGCCCAACGTTTTCTAGACAAGCTGAGTGACCTGGCCGAACTTCCCCTCTGGGTTACTCACTACGACCTCAACGAGGTAAACGTGCTCATTGGTGACAACTGCGAGGTTACCGCTCTGGTCGATTGGGAGCTATCCACGCCACAGCCATTTGGAGTTGGGTTTGGCCGCATCCACACGCTCGCAGGGGAATTCTACCAGGGCGAATTCGAAATGCCCGATGCATTCGAAGCCGCCGAGCGCGTCTTTTGGAGCGAGCTCTTTGGTGGGATGCAGAAGGATGTCCGAGAGAGTCTCGAAAAGTCGATCGACTTGGTGCAGGATGCGGTGATGCTCGGGACCCTCTTGGACAATATCATCTTTGAGGAAGGGAAAATCATCTGCAGCGATGTCTCAATCAAAGCCTTGCCCAAGTTTCTTACATATAGAATCCCCTTTGTCCGGGGAGACGAGCCCCCGTATCGGATTTAGTGTCATAGCCTACGCTTTGGTGGATCGGATGGAGGTGGATGCATATGAATACTGAAGAATAGGGACTCGATCATGTGTGTATAGCTTCTTGTTTTGATGGTGGTGCATGTGAGTGAATGGGGTCCTTGTTGCATTTCCCGCTCATATTGTATTACGGAAGCAATCCCACCGCCATCGTAACGAGGAAACGAGGAAGGCAAGGCACAAGTCATGATTCCAGGTGATGCTGTTGAACATTTACCTCGCAAGAATCCGGTCGCTATCCCTACCGAGTAGCAATGTATAGGAACCATTTTCAATATAAACAGACAGAAAATTTAAACTAATTTTTCTTTCCATAGCAGAGTCGGAAAACATCACCTTCAGTGTTTTACGCATGGACAACACTTATGTTCCCACGTTGCCCTACCCGGAAGTCAAGCTCTGTTTAAGCGTTTATTGGGTGAGGAAGCTCTCGTCAACAGGTTCAGTTTCATACCCGAGACATGTGCTCATATTTGAACGTGACATTCACTGCCTACTCTTTATATTTCTCCCCAAATAGGGGAGTAATTATTCGTCAATGTCTTCGCGCTTCAACTTCCTGGTTGTGCCAATAAACTGTACAGCATTATCTAATAGCAGAGTCTCCAGAGAATCTGTTCGGCCATTGATGCACAAGGAGAAACAAATCTAGTTTGCACTCTGCAAGTCATGGATATATAAATAAAGATAATTACACCACACTCCGTCGACAAGGCGGACCAATCAAGTCCCATGGTCGAAGGGCGTGTGGTGTAGTTGGTTATCATTCTCGCTTTGCATCCGTGCAGCTTGTGAGCGGTCCGGGGTTCAAATCCCTGCGCGTCCATTTTTTGCCTCCATGGTGTAATAGAACCAGAGACTAGGAAGTCTTTTTTTTATTGTTTTGTTTTATAAGAAGTATATTATCTCTGTTATAGTTGCATTGCATTCTAACCAAACTCTGGAATAAAAAAAGACGTAGGAAATACAAATTTATAAAGACAAAAAGTATTCACATTTATACAAGTAACCATTACCATGATTGTAATAGTATGACCACTAGGGCAAATATATACAAAAATAAAGTTTATTTAGCACTTGGGAATAAATAAATAAAGCCACTGGCCAATAACACAAAGCTCAATCACAATGTAACTCACGCACAATAATACCATGCATTTTATCAGTCAAAACAATGTATAAAAAGAGACCAAAAAAGGAAATTGCCCACTATCAGAATCGAACTGATGACCTTGTCATGTCAAGTATTTACTAGTGACACGCTATACCACTTAGCCAAGCGGGCTCCAGACCCAAACAGTGAAGGGTACGTGTATTGGGGGACCAACATCACAGACTATCAGTCAAAGGTAAACAGTGCATTGAGCCGCCCCATGTCGATGATGCTATTCAGCAAGCAGCAGAAACGACAGCACTGTCTAGGTCTCACGCCAAGTCCTTTCGATGCCGTGCTCCTGTGCGCGCATCATCAACATCCCTGGACCGCCTCTCCGTACAAAACACAGTCTCAAGCCGTAGCATATCCAATCTTTCACTAGCAGACCGACCGTCTCTTGTTAGTATTACAACAGGTAATTTGGCATGATAAATACATAAAAAAAGGACATTATCTGCAAAAATCGCTGACAACGTTAACAGACTCGGTGAAAGCCATCAAAAACTCCAGTCATTCATTACGTGGGTGTTCTCCCTTCGTATGCAGCACCCGAAATGTTTACCAATCCGTGCCCTCCAACCCCTTCCCCTTGTCCCATGATTCCAAAAATCCTTATTAAGAATATCAACCCTTTTATGCATCCTCTTTGATCAACACGCCGTCCGTCCCGTTTTCCTCCGTGCCAATGTCATGACTCTTGCTCGCCTCCTTGGCCCGCTTGTCCTCTAAATGTTTAATCGCATCGCTTGTAAGTTCCTGCCTCTCCAATAGATCAACAACCTCCTTCTTTCTCGTTCTCTTGTCGCCCATGGTGATGAGCAGACCGGCCGTTAAGTTAGCCGTGATACTGATGCATAGGATTGTTGTGGTAATGGCAGCGGGTCGATGATGGTAGTCGATGCCCCATGTGGTTGCACCGAGCGAAATCTGGAGACAAGAGTGGCAGTCCAAGAGGACTACGATGGTGATGAGAAAGCTGAGCGGGAAAGGGTTGTGTGTAAAGGTTTCGTGTGGCTTATAGAAGCTGTGTGACCTTGACAGCTTCTTTTGGTGGTGTCGCAAGATCTTTAATTGAGCGGGCGTTAGATAAATCTCCTCCTCGCATTCCATCTCCTTCTTCGCTTCCTCAAGATCCATGTTCTGCTCAACATCTCGTGACACATTCCCCGCATTACTGGTGCTCGACATGATGCGCTCAACAGAGTCGGTAGGATTTGCAGTTCCCACCAGCCCGTTTTGAGGATTTGTAAGGTCGGTGGTGGAGGCGGCCCCGTTTTCTGCGACTTCTAGAGTCTGCGGGGGACCTGATTTCGCTGCGCAGATTGGTTCCTTGGATAGGCCCTTCTTCTGAAGCTTCTTCTTCGCTTTTTCAATCTTGCGCGAATAATGTACAATGAATGCCATGTGGTACGTGTCGACAGCTCTGAATGGGGCCAAACCGTCTCCCATAATGGCAAATAAGGCGACAAGAACGCTGTCGATGATGTGAATGGTATAAACTTGTTTGTCTCCCACGTAGATCCAACCAATGAGGAACAGAACCCAGGCCAGGCCGAAGAGGGTGATGAGCACAGCGTAGAGGGTAACGAAGAAACCAAGAGGCCGTCGGATGTACTGCCCAAAGCCCTTCATCGTGCGCTTAAACCTGGAGCGCCGAGAGTGAAGCATGTGGCGAACGTGATCATCCAACTCCCACTTCTCGTGATCCGTCCAGCCCTCGAGGCTCATGCCATGGGGGAGGGCAGCGTAGTGAGACTCACTCAGCCGAGATGTGATGGTGTTTGACCTTTGCAAACTCGGCATCCCCTCTCCTTCTCCTTCCCTAGTCGGTTCTCTAAGGGTAGGAATTCTGTCCAGCTGCGACTCTTGTCGCAGTTCTTCTTCCCGTTGTCGCGATGGAGGTCGTCTGTCGGGAGCATACTGTGTAAGTGTGTATGTTGGCCGTCGATTAATCAAGTTACCCAGGTCGGGGATGAAGAGAGAGTTTTGCACATTCGTGAGGGTAGAGAGGGTCTGGATCTCGGGGTCTGCATAAGCTGTTAGCGGTGATTGTAATGGTGCGATACTGAGACGACATACCAATGATATCAAGAAAGTCGACTAAGTCGTCATGGTATTCCGCATCCTCGTCCACCACAGGATCGGCAACTATGGCGCCTGGAGGTGCAGTTTGCCTAGCAGCCCCCGGCCAAAGTAACCTGCTAAGCTTACGCCGCCGATTCAACCTCCTGGGCGCTTGACCAGAGCCCGCAGATGGAGGGCGAAGTGCTTCTATGTTGTCGTCTGGCAGGGAAGTGGTGCGCTCGAGCTGCGACTCTACAACGCCCAGCTCAGCCATTGTCGGTCGAGACCCTTCCTCTGTCAGGCGGGGCAATGCGATTTGAGGAACCCTGCGCGAATTCCTCGCAATGTTGGGGTTGGGAGGCGGCAGGGCCACGGGGTTGGGCTGGGAGATGCTGCGAGGACGGTTTCGCGCCGGAGCATTGTTGCTGGCGGACGGGTCGGTCGATGATAATTCATTGGAGGAGGCAGCCGGAGCCTGACGCAGGGAGCTGTTGGAGGTTCGTCGAACGCGGATACTTGGACGTCGTTGTCGTGCAGAGGTGGGACGCTCGCCATCAGATCCAGTGACGGACGCGGGACGACTCGAGTTGAAGAAGAATGAGGATCGCGACCGCGCCGAGGGTGTCACCCTCAAGGCGGGAAAGTATTCTGTCTGTGTCTCGGTGGAGGCATCTGGAGTGATGGGCGTTATGGCCGGGTTGGCTGATGCGCGTGAAGGACTTGGACTGAGGGTGTTGGTGGCATCTCGAGATGGAGGTCTCATGGTTGGATGACTAGAACCAGCTGTTGGTTGTGGCTGTGGTTGTGGTGATGGTGGTGCATCTGATTCCTTCATGGTGGACAACGGCAGCAGAAGAAGGACAATCAGCACGACCTGAGGCTGCCGACATTAACACAACGATGGAAAGAGGCTATTTTGCGTCCATGTGAAAAGAGCAAGGAATGGGACAGCGACCCCTGGAGGATCTGATTCGGAATAATTGCGGGCTGAGGTTGTTTGGAGGATCCTTGGAAGAATTTTTTCGAGATGCCGCAGCTCCCGAGAGCCCATTGAAACCTTGGAAACCTTGCTTCATGCATCTGCCGCTGTAAGTACACGCTCTGCACCCCCGTACCACTTACTCGCCAGCTACAAGTACAAGCACTGAACTACTACTACTTGTAGTACTTGAAATATGAGGGGAGGGGAGGCCATGCAAGCCTCTCTCATCTTAGCGTCATTACGCCTTGGATCCCCCATCTCTTGGTCGTAACCGGAAGCATCCGTCCGCTGGGTTGAACCAATTGACTGGACAAGAGAGGTTGTTTGTCTTCATTCACTCCAACAGGGGGTGCCGTTACGTCACTTGGACTTAGCAATCTCTTACCAACTCGGTAGCGCCTTGTAATGTCTTGGTGAGGGCGAAAGCCTTCCTCTGCATGTTTGTCTCTGGCAATGAGACCATCACCACCAAAGACCAGAGTAAAATCAGAGGCCGATGCAGTAAATACGCTCGACCTTTTATTACTTGGTATTTTGCACTCCAAGAGACGGAATAGCCAGTAGTCAAGTCATCTCGTTGTTGCTCGTCGTTATGGGTACCAGGCGATGAGAGAGAGAGTCCTCCAACTCGTTTTGCCCTTTGCCTCCTCTACAAAACCACACAGCCCCCTCCCTAATACGACCTTGTAGCCCGGCTTGAACCCACTTCTGCAAATTAACAACACCCAAAAAGAGCAGTCTGCTTGTCATCATTTCTCAGCTGCAAATGATGCCATGTGGGCGCTGACGAGAGCCCCTCTTGAACAACTTGCTACGACAGATCATTGTATTTATTTTAATTTATCTTCAGCAAGCTCGATAGCTGCGTTTGAAAACTGGTATTTGGCCTCGAACAATTGCGACACTACTATTCGCTAAGAGAAAAAAAAATATGCCAGGTCAAGTATCTCTGCAATTCCACTCATCATGACTCGAAAGCCCATTGTATATCCAACACCCATTGCACGCTGAATCCCAGATATATCCCATTTTAAATATTTGTTACCCCCCATCCAAGAAGAAAAGAAAAAGAGAGGGCAAAAAAACAAAAACTCATCAATCCTTTTAATCATCATCGCCGTCCTGCTTTGCATTCTCAATGGCCGATTCCACTGCCTCCTGCAAATCAAAATGAAAATATGGTCGGTTCAAGCCCTGAATGGCCACCAATCGATGGCTGCTCGGGTTCTGGGGCACGTCCTTGTCTGACTTCTTTGAGGCATCCGCCGAAGGGATTTGCTCAATATCGTACTGCACTGTCGCCGCACGCTCCGCTTTCTCCCCAGCTACCGCCGCGGCCGCCGCACTGTCGGCTCCCCCCAAGTCGGCAATGCTGAAGATGGTCTTCCAGTGGCCGGCACCCTCTCCAGGCTGCTCGGGGTTCGGCTGTGGTGTCCGATAACCGAAACCTGCCGCAGCCAGGGCGCGCTTCGTCCATCGGTTCTCAATGTGGGCAAAATGCCAGTCGACCGTCTGTGGCGCGGCGTACCTATCCAGCTGGTTTCGAACGTCAATCAGGGCCTGTGCAGCTGTAACGTCGATATTGTTTACTGTCGAAAGGTCGAGAATGATGGCTTTGAGTGTAGGTCTATCGTCTTGGTCCTCCTTCAGGCTGCGTGGCTCGGTGTCGTTCCAAGCTCGATCCTGCAGAACTCTGTTAGACAAATTTCATGATCAAACTTATGCTCAGCTTTCGGCCCACTTACTCCTATCTTGCCAATCAGAGTTCGATCGGTACGTCGTGTCTCCTTGAAAATGATCTCGGTGAGGTGGTTCAGATAACGGGTGGCATTGGGGTAATTAAAGCCCTCGGCGAATCGATAAATGAAGATGCCAGGGTATGGACTCCGCACAATCACTCTGGGATTGGAACCGTCTTCGTGGTTAATGGGTAGGAAACCATCTCGCTCGGAGAACTCTTTGGATTCAGCAATAGCCTCACGGTCGGCATTGAAGCCCTTGATGGAGCTGTTAGCTGATGACGCTTTGACTGTGCGGACGCGTGCCACGCCGAGGAATCGTCCACGGCTGAGAAACAATCGAAATACTACAATAGCAAAGGACATGCCGATGGTGGTGTAGATGCCGATCTCAATGGTGCTGAAAACCGTCACCAAGACTCCCGCAAAGAAGATGATGACCTCAAGGGGCGACACGCGCCAGAACTGGTACACAACCCTGGGCGGGGTAATAACATCACCAACCGCATGGATAATGACAGCAGCGAGGGCCGCGTTGGGGATGTAGAAGAAGACTGCTGTCAAGGCATATAGTGCCAGCAAGACGACAATGGAAGTGATGACACCAGCAAAGGGTGTTCTGACGCCGGCCTTGGACTTGATAGCTGTGCGGGAAAAGGAGCCCGTTGCAGGATATGCACCGAGAAAGGGCCCCAGCAAATTCGTCACACCGATGGCAACAAGTTCCTGAGAAGGGTCGATGATGTAATTATTGACTCGGCCAAATGATTTGGAAATGGAAATATGCTCAATCAGCATCACGATGACGGTCGCCGGAAGCTCGGAGGCAAAGGCTTTGATAATTCGGGTGTTGATGACGGGGACGTCTGCATGCTGAAAGCCTGTGAAGAAGTCGTTAGGGGAAGAAGGGGGAGAGGGCCAATGGTGTTCAGGGACATGTACTTACCACGAGGAACTTTGCCCAAGATGCTGATCCTGGGATGCTTCTTGTGATGAATATTCATGCCAGCACTAATACCGGTATAGAGCAGGATAACAAAGGCGGTTCGTAGAGTCGAGATGAAAAAATACAACTTGGCCCGCTGAGGCTGCTTCTTGGCGAGGTGGGAGCAAACACCGCGGATGAGATATAGCATAAAGAGGGCAGTCAGACCGAGCGCCGCGTCCAGCGAAGTGGTGGGCAGATGCTTCAACGTATTTATGATGACCATGTAGGGAGCGTCGCGCGTGTTGACACCTTTGATACCCATCAGCTTGGGGACCTGGCCGGAGGCAATGTTGATGGCGGAGCCGGTCATGAAGGCGCAAATGGACGGCAGAGGAATAAACTCGACGATCCAGCCCAGGCGGGCAAGTCCCAAGAAGACAATGATGGACCCGGCAATAATGGCGAGCGCAGAGGCGACGACATGGCCCTCAACATCAGGTATCTTGGCTTTGGCCTTGAGAACTACGTCGCCTGTGACTTGGGACATGACAGCGACAGGCTGTACACAGCAGATTAGCCACCGGTGCGACGTTGAGAGGGGGGTGTCACAGAAGGAGTGCGCTGCAAAGTTTGACTTACACCAATGGTGATGTCCTTTGAGGTAGCGAAAAACCAGTAGATCAACACTCCCATGAAGGACGAGTATAAGCCAAACTCGGGAGGCAGCTGGGCGAGGAGCGCATATGCCATACTCTGGGGCACGACGACGGCGCCGACGGTGATGCCTAGAGCAGCACCAATGTCAGCGTGATGGTGGTGGTGGTGGTGGTGGGCATGCTTCCAATCAATCGTGCATACCTGCAATCAAGTCGCCAGTGAGCCATGTCAAGTTATATTTCCCAATCCAATGGATGAACGGGAACAGGTTATAGAAGTATCGGCCGACATCATGGAGCGACGGTGTCACCTCTTCCAGAAACTCTCTGACGGTCGGTTCATGCTCGACGAAGGGGTCCGCATTAGTGATGGACGGAATGTCACTGTCGCGGTCCTCTGTCTCAAACCCAAAAGCCTTGGCCAGGCGGGCCTTTGCGTCGCTCGGTGCCATGCTGGAGGGTTAACTGGTGCTTTGCATTAAACAATGATAATAACGATGATGGGTGCCGAGTAAATGAGGAAAAGACTTCTTCAGTCACAACGCAGCTTGTTGAGAGTTGAGTTGAGAGAGGCAAAAGGTTAGGATATCGATCCTCCCTTGCGTCCCGTGAGGCAAACTTTTTTTTCTTTCTATCTTGCCCCGTCTTGAGTTTTGAAGAGGAATGCAACATGCAGCAGAACCCTGGGAGGAAAGCTATTTAATCCAACGCTCCAGTCGGCGGGTCGAAGAGCTGGTTGGGCAATCAGGGTTGTGTTAACGGTGGGCAGCATCAGCTTTATTTACGTGGGTTACCATCAATCCCATCATATCCATATTACCTGCAAGCATCAAGTTTCAGCAGCACACCATGGGCGATTCTGCAGTAGCCCTCCCAGCTGATTAGATGCCTACATTACTTACAGCTGCCAGGCCTATGTACCCGTAACCTGACCAGCTCTACTTCATATGTATGCTGTATGCAGCTGAGATGACAAGGATCCATGACAGCTGGGGGGTTTCTAGGGAAAAAACAGTCAGGGATCAGGCTGATGAGGGCGACGGAGATGCAGCATCTCCAAACAGGTGGGCAGTGAGGCTGGTGCTCGTTTCTGCAAAACTCCATCTTTGTCAAGAGTGCCACAGAATGGCGTGCTCCGGGCCAGGTTCGGTCAAAGTGATTGATTGTCTTCGCCCTCATACATAGATCCATACTCTGAGCCCATACTCCTTGCTTGTACTGGGTACCGAGGTTGAAATACCTAGGTAGGTACTCCGTACCGGGGGTTGGATGGGCATGGTGGTGAGCTATTACCTGCTAGCGCCTACGTCTCGGTATAAGATTCGAGTGCAGTGGGCTCTACAAGCTTCCTCTCAGCAGGTTTCGCTTTCAAGTGCCAGATTGCGTCAACAGCGCCCCTTTGTTCTCAATCTTTAAGCAGCCAATATTGCGCCTGCATAGGTACCCAGGCTTAATGCAATGGGAATCAGACATGCAGTCTATTATACTCTACTTTTATCCTCTTGATATCCTCAGCTCTGCTTCACACGCTTTAATGTCAAGCGGACCGTCAAGGCTGCAAACGGAATCAACCGCTTAAGGGGGAGGGGGGAAATACAGTAGCTTATGACGCTGTAATCCTCTTATAGTGGACTTTGTTCACGTAGGGATGCACATGTATTAGATACTTACTCCATTGGTTGGGTGTGTTCCGAATCCCTGGAGCGACGGGAACAGCGTCACAGCACCCTGCCTGCATGGCCTCGGGTGGCTATGGGCTGCAAGATTGACTCGAGCTCAGCATCCACCAAGCCGCATTGTGCATCAGAGTTCTTCAGCGTGCACAATGCAGAATCACGCTTGCCTTTTCGATGCCTCATGATAGAGTTCCAAGGCTTGAGCGCTTGTCGCGGGTCCTCAAATAAATCGGCGTACTGCCATTAGCCCATTTACAGCAGCGTCTACTGGGCACACACTGCAAGTTCGTCGCTTACCAAGACAACCCCTTTCTCATAAATCTTTGCTTAGTGGAGAGTGGGATGAGGAATCATCACAATCCTCCCAAGCTCATTTCTGCCTTCCCTCGACTATTTCGATAGCAAGGGTCGGACGTATGCATCCACGGCTCGGCATCCCCAAAACCACATGGCTGCCACAACTGCTGGATCCGTATGTACATCAATCTCGGGTGGTCGCTTCTGCATGAGCGACTTCCAGCACGCACTCCCAAATAGCGTAGATGGCGCAATCACTACCTGGGCATTCGTGCTGTTGACAAGGTCATGGGGGCATACCTCGCATCCCACCGTTCTTGGCTTGTTAATACAGCTATCTGCACATATCTGGGTAGATATTTGCAACCGATCTGCCCCCCTCACCATAATCCCTAATCTTTTTTCAAGAATCCGCGCCTATCGAACTTTGGAGAATGATGAAACAACCACCCAAAACACAAGACGACATCTTCCACGTTTCCAGCATCACATTTCAGCTGTTCAGGGGCTCTTCATGAGCTCGAGGACCAGTCTTCGGCATTTGAATAGAGGATGCATGAGAACCCTTAGTTGTACCTTGGCCACTCAATTGGGAATTGGGCGTATCTTCCCTTCGTTAATGTTCACCACGATGAGAATGGTTTGTGATGTATCTGCCACATCAATTCTATAATACACGTACCTTTTCAGACATGTTCTGTGGGGTTATTCAAGAAGTGATCCAAGTCTATTTACAGTTTTATGGCTATTTGGTCGTATGTTTTTACAATACATTGTGACTTTACCTTTCTTAGATTAGGTCAGACGATCTTCAGTGCTGTGAATTGCGTCTTCCTGTGAATTGTCCAGTTGCAGCTACTCAGAGGGGCATGGTACCACAACACGTTTTAATGAATGTGAAGGGATAACCAAGTGCAATGCGTGCCCACTGTCTCCTTGTAGGGCGAGCAAGCTTGTCATGTATCTTTATCGCCAGGGAGCCGTACCCTCTAACATTAGAAAGAAGTTTCTTAACAAGAAGGTCGTCGCTACTAAGACTTCCTTCATTACTGACGCATACTGAGAGAACAGCAGGGTGCAAAGGCGAAGATTTTAATGAAGTATGCCTGGTTGACCACAATGAAGATGGCAAGATTAGGAATCTTTACGCTGCTTCGTGAACTTTGTCCAAGTATGACAATTACCCTATACAAAACACCGATTAGAACTTTATTACCTAGCAAGACAAATACTCAAGAGATAGCCTGGGTGTAACGCGATAAATACACTTGCAAGCCTGAGTAAGAAAAACAAAGCCTATTAGAAAAGAATAAATGAATATTAGGTGCATGGTATAGAAAAATAAAATTGGAATACTATTAAATAGGCTTTTGAGTAGTAGGATGTACTTTTAAGTTGAAGTATGAGAAAAGTAAATAATAAAAGAAAATGTAAAATAAAAAGAACAATATTTCAGATTATGTAAAAATATAAGTGATATTTTATTGTGTGATTGTATATATGTATTAAAAATATCAATTAATTAAGCGCAATTATGCCAGTATGTAATATTTAATATATTATTTAATTAATATAATTGATATTAGTATAAATTTAAAATAAATTAATAATAAACTAAATAATATATAAATTATTTATTAAAGCTATTGAAATTAATAAATAATAAAAGATAATAATAATAATATTAAAATAAATATATATATATATAATAATTATTAATGTTATGGTTATTATTATTATTATTATTTTTTTTATTCATTACGCTTATGGAAGCCAGAGGTTTATGAAGCGGCTATTTATCTATTTAAAAGTTTCTTACGAGGTGACTTTATAGTATAGTAGCTAGCTGGCTAGCCTTTAAGCTGGCAATATAAGATATTGTTTTTTTTTGTTAATAATTTTTTTTCTTTTAGTTTTAAGCGTTATATATATCTCTTAGCCTTTAAGTTGATTAGTAAGTTAATTAGCTTATATTTACTTTTTTTTTTAACTAGCTTCGTGTATAAAGCTTTATGTTAGTAAAGTAAGCTTTTTAAATCTTTTTTTTTAGTTTTATTTTATTAAGTTTCTGTAATATTAGCTAGGCTTCTAGCCTTAAGGTTTTAAAAGCTTTTTAAAGAGTTTTTATAGCTCTTTAATATCTTATTTAACTTTAATTTATTTTTGTAAGAATGAGCCTAGTATTAGATTTTCAGTTTATTTTTATAAAAATAAGTCTTATACTTATTCTAATCTAAATAAATCCGGTTTTTTTTTTTTTTTTTTTTTTTTATTCATTACGCTTATAGAGGCCGGAGGCCTATAAAGCGGCTACCTAACTATCTAGACTCTAAGAGTACTAATATAACAGCTAGCTGGCCAGCCTTCAAGCTAGCAGTACAAGTAATAGTGTTTTCTAAATATACAGCTTCCGTTCTCTTTTTCTATTCCACGCTTTATATATACCCCTTTGCCCTGGCCCCTAAGGGCACACACAACTAGTTTTTCCCTTGACCTTCAATTTCCTTACCAGGCATAGCCCTTTCTTAGGCATAGCCCTTCTGCAAGGATCCTTGTTAGTACTGCGGGATATTGTTTTTCCGTGCAAAGCCTACCTCGTATAAGCTCTGCTATTAGTAAAAAAGCAGGAGAACCAATCCTGCTTCTAGTACTGCCTTTCTAACAATCAGGCTTCGGATAATCTAAGGATAAGCTAATATACCACAGCCAAAGCAAAACTTATCCTTAGTGTAAGAGAGGCAGGATTCAAACCCACGACCTTTCGAGATAGGTCACCAAGCGCTATTACCACTGCGCCACTCCCCCTCCGGTTTTTTATTATCTGTTTATTTTAATCTAAATAAACTTATTTTTTTTAGTCTACTCATTCAAGTTAAAATAAACCTATTCTTTATTTTTTTAAAAACTAGTTTTACGTATAAATCTTTATGTTAATAAAAAAGGCTATTAGAGTTTTTTTTTCTAGTTTTATTATAAAAAGCTTTTATAGTATTAACTGGATTCCTGGTCTTATAGTTTTTTGCAAGGCTTTTTTAGGTCTCTAATATTTATTATAGTATAGTAATAAGTATTATATTATATACTATTGGTTATACTTATAGCAATTGTTTAGGAGGTTTTTTATAGCTTTTTGATAACTTTTAAGATACTTTATCCCTAGTTTTAGCTGGATATAAGCTGACTAAATTAGTCTTAATCCCATGACTAGATTAGCTTTTAGTAAAAAGTTAAGTTAATCTTGGGTTATTTTGTGGTATTAGATGCTTAAGTCTTTTATTTTCTAGTCTATCTCTTTTCTTGTTTCTTTCCTAGCCCAGCTAGCTTGTTATTGTTATATTATGACTTTTTTTATTTTCTTGTTCAGGTAGCTAAGAAAGGTATATCGGCGGCCTCGGTACAGGGCTTCTAGTCCTTTTTTAGCTAGTTAGTTAGCTATTTTATTGCCCGGGATGCTTACATGATTAGATACCTAGGTAACTGTAATAGTTACGTCTTATTGTGACAGGAGGTATAGTTAAGCCTTAATTCTATAACTGATCTCACCGGGGCCTTTTATCTTTATTATAGCCGCTTGGTTGTTAACAAAGATGTAGGCTATTGGTGGGTTTGTTATAGACAGTAGTAGGGTGTCTAGGACCTTAGAGATCGCTATGAGTTCGGCATATTATTATTATTATTATTATTATTATTATTATTATTATTATTATTATTATTATTATTATTATTATTATTATTATTATTATTATTATTATTATTATTATTATTATTATTCTTATTATTATTATTATTATTATTATTATTATTATTATTATTATTATTATTATTATTATTATTATTTGTTAACAATACGCTATTCTATACAGAATAACAATAGCGAACAAAGAGACTATTAATATAGTATTTTATCTTGCTTTTATTCTTGACCAACCATCCGGCATATTAGATAATATTATATATTTGCATACTATTGTGTATATAGCACGTTTTGTGTATTATATAATTAATTTCTTTTTTATTTTATAATTCATTACAGCACTTGTTTTTCTAGTATTTCTTTTAAAAAAGCTACGTAACACTACTTTAGGCTAAAGTCTGCACTATTACACTGGCTTTAATATTAAACTATAAATTAAATGTTAAGAACTAATAGATTTATAAAAGCCTTTAGCTTATATAAATACGCTAATCTCCTTAATGACTAAAAATAAATGCCTTTAATGCATAGACTTATAGCCTTTAATTCAACCCCTATAACCCCCTATAGTAAAATACTATTGTTTTCCTTCTATATTAAATCCCTAGTACTAAGTAAATCCTCAAAGCCAGCCAAAGTCAGGTCAGTACACAACGGGCTGCCCTATGAATGACTTATTTTTATTATAAACTACACCCACGTGGGCAACGGCAGTCACTCCAAAGGTACACATCTGAACTTAGTGAACAGCATTGTGCAAAGCTGTTTAAGGACGAACTTATTTCCTTAGCAGGGCAGTCATCCCCAACCACTTGTTTTTTTAATTCCTTGCAGCATCTATCGGTATGATGGAGATTAGCCTCATGATTAGCTGTTATGCATTTACAAGCATTAACAGCTGTTAAAAAAGTAAAAAAGAGAAAATAAAAAAAGCCTTCATAATAATTATATATATATAAATAAAAGCAAGATTGTAATTAGAAAACAAGAGCACAAGTTTACATTTTTAAAGTTGATATGATTCTTATATATAATAATTATAATGAATACAATACACTATATACACTAACACACTTAAACTTCTTATTAATATTATTACAATAACAACAAAAATAAGAACAAAAACAATAATAATAATAATAATAATAATAATAATAATATTAATAATAATAATAATAATAATAATATAATAATAATAATAATAATAATAATAATAATAATAATAATATAATAATAATA
This sequence comes from Cladobotryum protrusum, assembly GCA_004303015.1. Classification (NCBI taxonomy): domain Eukaryota; kingdom Fungi; phylum Ascomycota; class Sordariomycetes; order Hypocreales; family Hypocreaceae; genus Cladobotryum; species Cladobotryum protrusum. Next base: position 1,666,355 of record RZGP01000004.1, read on the forward strand.
ATAATAATAATAATAATATTAATAATATTATATATATATATATATATATTATTGTAACGCGCAAGCACGTGACATTGCCTTTTCGGCACACTTTTGTGCGGCATTTGCTGCACAAACGCTTGCTATTCTAACAAGCTTAAGTCTTGATAATAATACTACCTATTGTGCTTTGACTGACTGATATTCTCGTTACAATTGTATATTAAAATAATACAAACTATATTGTAAAATAACATTACATAACTTCTTAAAATAATACTAAAAAAACAAATACTAAAACACCTTATAAAATAAAATAAAAAAATTAAGCTTATATAGTAAATAACTAATCCTTTATTTTTATTTATATAATTTAATTACTTTTATTATAATATTTATATTTTATTCTTAAAATTAAACTTATTATTATTTTTAATTCTTTAATTCTTTAATTTTAAGTATTTAATTAAATCCTAATTTAATAATATTATTTTTAATATTAAACTTATACAATTTTATTACGTTAATTTAGATTAATTAATAATTAAAAGCTTTTATTTAATTATTACTTAAATTTGTTACTTTAACTTAAGTTACCCAGGACTAGTAAAGTTTTTTCAGCTTTTTTATATCCCCTTTATTCTTATAGTGTTTTCTTCCCTATGACAATATATATATTATGCTTTTTTTTAATCTTTTTTATATTTTACTTTTATAGCTATTAACACTTGTAAATATATGTCCCGCGATAATGAAATCAATTGCAACTATACTAAGAGATCCTGTGAGGAAAGGAATACATAGTTAATTAATAATGACTGTCTTGTTAAAGCAATTAGTGATTCCTTATAAAGTTCTATATATTACTGTAGGAATTGCTTTGAAATTGATTGGAAAGTATTAATTTAAAGTGACTGCCCTTGCTCACATGGGTGTTCTTAGTTACATTAGTAAATAAGTCTTTATGCTCTTAGCTTTACTTTATGAGTAGTTTTACTACTTAAAAATACACAAAGTACATTTACATTGCTCTGTAATATACAAAAACCTTTTTTCTTAATTTACTACATGGCTAGTATTATATTTATTTTATACACATTATTAAAGCCAATTATGTCAAAGCTTGGCTTTTATGAATAAAAGCATAGGGCCTTATAAGCTTTTTATGCAATGTATTAATATATATTAAAATACTATTATAGTGTTATTATTCGCATTTTATTTATTTATTTATTTATTTATTTATTTATTTATTTATTTATTTATTTATTTATTTATTTATTTATTTATTTATTTATTTATTTATTTATTTATTTATTTATTTATTTATTTATTTATTTATTTATTTATTTACTTATTTACTAACTTTTTTCTTCTTTTTTATTATGTTCTAACTTTCACTTATTCACTATGAAATCTACTCTCATTTTTCTCTATCTTCTCTTTGCAGCTGCAAATGCTTGCAAATGTGTTACAGCTGATAGACAAATTAATCTTTTTCATACCGAAAGATGCTGTAAGCAAAGTGGCAAAAAAATAATTGGCGATAACTGCCCTGCTAAAGCAATAAGTAATGCTTTAAACGGTTTTGCAACATGCTGTAGTTCTAGTTTCACCGATGGCCAGAAAGTGCTAATCTGGAGTGACTGTCCTTGCTCGCGCAAATGTACAGTTTGGAATTGATTCATCATGTATTGCTCAACCCATATGTTCATATTTCTACTCTGTTCTTAGGTAGTTATACTTCATGTTCAAAAGTCAAATTGAATACAAACTCTCAAGCTACTCACCTACAAAACCTTTCACCACTTGCAGTGTCCGGCTAGTACTAAGTGTATGAACAGAATCATTGCTACTCTAAGGTAAGAACAATGTATGAAATCGCTTCGCTGTTATGTTTGGCGGTGGCAGCTCTGATCCTAGATGAAGATGTATCATTTTCTGTGATAGTCTTTTGAGTTGATCGCATTCATGATTAAACTATTCTACTAATCGAATTTAATGTTGAGCAGATAGTTCGATATCTACGTCCATCGGTGCTGATGACTCCCTAAATCGCCATCGCCAAGGCTTCGAGCATGCAATGAAACATGCAAGCAGATATGCCATCGCAAGACCGAACATTACCCACCACATGACCACAATGCCCTCAGGTACATTCTTGAATCCCACGAAACCATACCACCCGTCGGAAAGACGAGAACCTCCAAGATTGTGTGTTTTGAACCAATTATTCAACGGTAGCAACATGTAAAAGTTACCAACACATGAAAGGAAGGCCCATGTTGCGAATCCAGTAAAAGTGGCAAGATTGAATAGTCGCAGAACATTTGACCGGCTCAGCATGCTGCAGCTAAAGTCGACGTCTCTGAGCGACCACTCCAGACTGGACGAGAAGAGAATGAAGAGGAATACAACTGCAAATTGCCCAGCAACATACCACGGGATCATGTTGAGAAGTGACCAATGTATGTTATCCTCCAACCAATATTGGGATAGCACATAAAGTGCCCCGGTCAGGCTGTACAAGATTACAAGAACAGAAGCCCAGGGTCTCCAGTGTGAATTGATGTACGTTTCGTGGTCTATCCATACCAGAACAGCCCTATCTCCCGCGGCTAGCAGTTCTAACCGGCTTCTTGCGTGTTGCGTTTCTGGGATTGTTTGCAGAGGAAGAGATGAAGCAGAAGCTGGACCAGGGGTTTCGGTCAGGCTTTGAGATGCTGTGAAAAATTAGCAAACGGGCATGTTTGACTTCAGCGCACTCTTACCGCCACTGTCAATTCTGTCATTCGCTGCGTTATCTGTGAGTGATACATTAGAGCCGTACATACAACTTTAGCTGTCGCCTTTTTACCTACCTCGAGATTTGCAAACAGTATAACAGATGGCAACCACGGGGACTGCCGACAGAATAACTGCGGAAACCTGGCCAAACCCCCACGTATTGTCAGCTGTTGGAGCAGCATTGAATGTAAAGCGTCTTTCATACAGACCCATACTTCCCCATATAGTTGAACTAAGTATAATGAGAAGCTATAAACTATTAGCTGTTCCGCATAGCGTCAGTCTCAATGAGGCGATACTTACCTTGGCGAACATGGACCCGAAGAAGTCCGTGTAATGACGACCCATGAGAAACCAAACACTGAGTGGTCGAATGACTGCATGATGCCACAAGTTGTGGTACCATTTATCTCCCTTCCACCATAACCACCCTAGCCCAGCAGTGGCGACATTGCTAATCCAACTCCTTAGCCCAATAGCGATACTCCTGGAGGCTAAGGGGGAAATCTCTATGCACCGTATGACGAAATTGAAACTAAGGGAAAGTATAGAGAGTAGCGTTGAGATGAATTTATCTCGTATAGTCGGATTCTTGAAATTCGGGTCACTGGGCGTATCAGCGGCAACGAAGGTCCCATGAGATAGAAACTCGTCCCAGAAGCATTTGATAAATGAGTTGTCTGCCACGTCAAACATTTCTGGGATTAAAGCGGCGATGAGCAAACTGATGAGAAGGAAGATGCCGAATATTCGCCAGCGGCGCTCCAGCGGACGGTTGGATAAATACGACCGAAGGAATGTGAGCCCTGCAAGGTGTGTCATTGCGGAATGCCAGACGCATCTTGTTAAGATCGTCCAGTGATATGCAGTCACATCTTCAGATGACATGGTAGTGAAGGCGCTGATGAGGGCTACGTAGCTCGCAGCGAGGTGAGCATCGCACATTCGCAGTATTAGCTATAGCTTGTGTTAGTATAGTGCTAACTAATGTGTATTTGAAGCTGAATACTTTTGGGGACACGGGAAGATACTCACTCGATCGAAAAACCGTCGAAGTCTTGCTTGCTCCTCTGGGTCGTTGAGCCACCTTGGTCCGGCAGGCATCCATTTTCTAATCGGGGAGAAACAAAATGCCACACCACGTGTGAGCTTTTGTCGAAGACGCAGAATGTACAAGTCTATAGGGTTTGGTCTGAATCCTTGATCTTTGACAGCTCGTTGTTGTGTAAGACTGTCTTGTGTCGGATCATATACCACGAAACCGTACACGAGCAAAATGAGAACGGCCAGGTACGTGGTACTCGCAAAGCCAGTCAATATCTAACATAAGATAAATGTTAGATTCTCAGATTAAACAGTGTATGTGATAGGGGGCTCTTACACCAATGCCTGCAATGTCGGGATTTCCCGGAATGATGTTATTTGGAGCTGTACAGTTATCGCGTAGTGTAGAGAGGGTCTGCGCCATGGTCTATCAAAGCAGAGAAATAGAGATCTCAGCCGACGATATGATGTTGATTCGGTTCTACTGTTATACAGTTGAATCAGGGACGAGGAGATTTCGTAAACGAAGGTATTAATGAAAGGGAGAGGACTGTTGTAACTCTGTCCTGAGGAGTTGCAAAGGAGGGCTCAAGACGGAATATTTCTGGACTGAAATGAACAAGTAGAGTGTGGTGAAGACTTGCATTTCGAAAAGTGAGCATTCTTCCAAGTTTATTTATCGCCTCACACTCCCTACAGATATTGTTTTGCGAGCGGCCATTCGAGCTTGAACAGGCGTCCAATGACGGTCTCGCCGTGGTAGCACAGCATCGATGCGCGGATTGCTCTTTTGGCAAACTTTGAAGCGAAGAGCTATGATAACCCAAGGTGGAGCCGAGAAAGAAAGAAGAATGAGGCTGAGAGCCCTTGTCAGCGGGATCGAACAGATGTTTGCGATCTCGGTGAAGGATGTGTGGGCGATGAGGGCGGCGAGATCGCTATTCCCGAAGGATTCGGTAACAAACAGCGGTGGGGAAGAACATTTGCATTTGAAGATGATCCCAGTATCAGTTTCAGCTCCACGGATAACAAAGAATGTCACAAACTGAGTGATTGACTGGCTGGTAAGCTATTCGTTGACCATGAGCCTACAGCTGATGAAGCGTGACAGCTACCAAGGCATGAAGACTCCATACTTTACGAATTGACTCTCCAGAAGCTCTGGCAATACATGAGCCCAATATATATGAAGCCATATGGGTAGAGCAAAAACGGCATGAGCAAGAACAGTACAAGGGAAATACTTGGCTTTACGGCCACCTTGGCCGCGAGTGATGTACACGGTAAGGCGGTGCGCAGTTATCGATGTTTGCGTACTCCGTCTACCTAATCTATTCAGCGTCGCAGTCAAGATATGCCCGGCTCATTTGTTCCCAGAATTGGGGTTTGACAGCATCAAACCTGATGCATTGCAAACCTACAAAGCAACGAGTGTGGTGAACAAGCCGAGTCTCGACAAGGGGGGAAGCGAGGCCTTTTGCCAGGCCCGACGTGGGGGGCATCCCGCAATGTTTGCCAACATTAAGCTGCGCCATGGTCAACGAAAAGAAGGCACGGAATGCCCTAGAATCTATAGATTGATTGTGCCGATCCGAGATCCGTACAAGCATTTGCGTTTGCGTGTTTGCATGTCGCGAGGCTGTCATGTGGGGAGAGGGCTTGCAGATGCACCAACTTGTCAGAACACGGCAAACAATGATGCAGTCATGACTCAAGACAGACTCTTGATGACAAAAGATAAAGATTCCTTCTGGAAGCACAGCATTTGGTCGTCGTCCCAATCAGGCGTCATGGGCTTGCAGTAGCTCAGGTACGTGAAACACGAGGTATCCATTTTCGGACCAGATGGCCATGGTGAAAGTCACCGCAGGATACACTGACAGCCCGGCATATCCCTCCCATGACTTTGCTCTTCGTATGCCGCATATGCCGCGAATGTCTCAAGTTGAGAGCGACAACAAACAACACCGTCGTCGGATCATGCAGACAAGGGTAAAGCAACCAAGACATCGGGATATTGAAGAAGAAGAAAAGAAACACGGAAGAACACTGCGCCCCTATAATTAACCACATAGTCCACCCAATCCTCAGTGTGGTCGTCGTCGCCAGACGTCTGGCCTACAAGCAAAAAAAATCCATCCTCTCATCTCTCAAGTCATCCGACCAATCAAAATTCAAGAAAAAGTGGGGCGGAATGGGCGACACCGTGGATCGAACACGGGACCTCCTGCAAAGGACGCTTCTGATTGGTTGAAAGCAGAACCCAAAGCAGGAATCATACCACTAGACCATGTCGCCAGTTGCTGGTTGTTGGGGATGGCATGTTGTTTTAGTATATGAGGAGCTGTCTTGGTTTCCAGTCCGGCACCCGGCAAATGCTTTAATCCAGACACGCAGTTGGGATGGAGGTCTATCTGCCGTGACTAGGCCAAGGGATCGACGAAAAACACCGGCATTAATTTGATCGACACTTTTTTGTGCAGGTTCAGTAGTCAATGACCCATGTTTTTTTCCACCGCGTGTGGGTGCCAAGTTTGCCAGAGGCTTTGTTTGGGCAGTCAACGCGCAACGTGCAAAACACAGTGCAATTGTGCTTGGTCATGCACTTTGGTCACTCTTTATTCTTTATTCTTTATTCCAATTCAGCATCATTCTGAATGTTCTTCTCCAAAGGGGAGGGCCCCTTGTTCGTCTAAGCTTGAGCAAACGCCAGTGCACCCACTCTCGATAAAAATATCCTCTTTGAGCTTCCTTTGCCAGAGTTGCCAAGTTAGTCGGAGAAGAGCCACCCCAACTTGTTTGCACTCTACACCGCATGGCTGTGCCCTTTCTTTTGCCGCCACTGTTCATTGCCCGATTATGTCGGATGGTTGATTCCTTTCGTAGAGAAACGTACTGCCGGGCCTGCTCATTACATTCTGGTGGGTGCAGCTGACCCTGGTACCGAGCAAACCAACTCCGTCCTGACAGTGGCTGGCACAAATTGATTGCAATCTATTTTGTCCAATGGCTGACCTCTGGAAACGAGAAATCTCCCCACACCACCCTCTTCGACATCCTCATCTTTATCCCCCCCTGGTGACCAAGGTAGCAATTCCCTGCACACATCCATGAGACGCTTGCATCTTGCTCAAAGTTATGCAGCCAATATGCCATATTAACCTCACAAGGCTCAATCAATTCCGGATCACTCTCGCTTGTTGTCAGTTCACTCCACCAACCAGCCCGTTTTAACGAAGCCCGGCGAGTAACAAATCGCAGAACGTGCAAACGCTCGGCGGCATGCCCGATAAGGCAGTCAAGATCCCTTCACTCTGCTCTTCGCCATAATCTCCAAGTGTTCCAAGCCGCGGAGCTCCCTCAAGTTGATCATGGCCAAATCCCGGAGCCCCAAAGATGAGCACTCTTCCAGGCCCGGGCGTACACAGAATTGTTTGCTCTTTGATCAGCAACCAAGGCTACTTTTTTATTTGCATTTGGTGGTAAATACCTTTTTGAACAGTAACAATACGAATAACGTTTTGTTCGCACTCATGACTGTTGCGTAATTGCTTATCAAAAAAATTAAAAATTGGCGATGACCGCCCCGCTCATGCTATTCAAAAGAATGGATGTGTCTGCTAGGTGTTACAAGGATGTATTACTCATACTCTGATTGTAAATAAAGTGTTCAACCATGACATGGCGAATTAACAGGGACAGCAAGGCATTGAAGCCTTTCTAGAGACAATCCCATCCCATTCATCGCCTTCACACAGATAGCCATTTGCCTCTCATAATGGTTTAGCATAGTGCACATACCAACCTCTCCTACAACTATATCTGGGACTTCAAGTGTACAGGTTTGAGAGCTTGATTCGACTCAAATCATGTTCAAGTGCAGTCGCCAACAACTGGTCTTTTAATGCTCGGCTTCCTCCACAACCTGCCAAACATGTGAATAAGCGTGCCTCTTCGTAATTAACAGTAAATTGGAGAGCCAATGTAGAAGATTTCGATGCATTTATTCAGTGCGCGATGGCGGTCCTATACAAATCATGGAATCCCCTTGGATTGGCGGGGGACAGCAGCTCGCCCATGTGTAAGCCTGTCCGTTACCCCTGACGAATTCATTGAACAAAAATGTACGAGCAGCTCGTTTTTATATTTCCGACATCAAGTATGCGCCCTGGTAGCACAGTGAAGAACCAGGACCTGACCTAGGTGTCACAAAATATCCTTGGAAATCCGAATTCCACCTGGGCTAACTATACACTGCGTACAGGCGGCGGCCCCTGGCTAGAGTCTCGGAGCTTCGTCCGCCGACAAAGAATTCGAAAACAGCGAGTGCTAATGCGAGAGTTTTTTGGGTTCATATAACGATCTCATCACATAGCCGTCTCATACTGTGCTTCTAGATCAACAATACATGGGTTTCTGAGCCTCAACCACCGTAGCTAGGTCGAATTAATGAAACCCGTCCTCGGGCCGACGATCGTTTTCGGAACCACGGCTGATGGTGCTCGATGCAGAAGCACAGGACGCAAAGTAAGCCAGATAATGCAACGCTGGGCGGGCTTGGTTCTGTATCATGGATGTCTCGGGCTGCGCCGGACCTCCACTGTGGATGCGTCTCCGAGATGAAAAAAAAAAAAAAAAAAAAAAAGGTTCTGAGTGTATAACCCGAGAGAGCAATTCGTTGAAGCCTGACTAATTGAGATTTTGAATGGAGCTTCCAAAGCACTGGTGAGACAGGAAGCCGTCGTTGGGGAAAATAAAGACCGCCCTGCATCCATAACATTGATTGATTCCTCCTCCTCTCTCTCATCCATCCAGTACCTTCATCTCCCTCTCACAATGCATTTTGTCAACAGCTTCTTTCAGTTTGCCTTGGCCGCCGTTGTGGCCGTGCCGCCGGTCGCTGCCATTGTTGGCGGATCCAATGCTGCTCCGGGCCAATTCCCCTTCGTCGTCAGCATCCAAAAGGCGGCACACATCTGCGGCGGAACGCTCATCAACTCTCGCCAGATCCTCACTGGCGCCAGCTGCGTCAACGGCTCATCGACAACCGACATCAAGGTCCGTGCCGGCAGCATTGAGCAAGGTTCGGGTGGCATGATGGTCCAGGTCCAAAAGATTCGCGTCCATCCTGGGTATGAACAAAGGACTGCGGCTAACAACGTGGCCATCCTGGATCTTGCTACACCCTTGAGTAACATCAAGCCCGCCAATCTGCCGCTGGCATCGGCAACTCCCCAGCTCGGATCCTCTGTCACCGTCGTGGGCTGGGGTACCATCCGACCGGGTACCAGCATGATTGCGGCTGATCTTCGATACACAACCGTCTCTGTCATCGACAATGGCGTTTGCCAGCAGCACTACTCGGGTCATCCTGAATCTGGATCATATGAGTTTTGCGTCGGTGTTGAGAACAATGGAAAGAGTTCTTGCAGCCGCGATACTGGAGGCCCTGTTCTGCAAGGAGAAACCGTTGTTGGCGTCATCTCTCTGTGGAACGGCTGTGGAATGGCTGCGGATGTCGACATGGCTGTTGGCTCCTATATGGCTTGGATTAACGATAACACGATTCACTAAATCTAGGACAACTTATGGATGCATCATGCTTGTTCAATCTTGGCGTGGGCTTTGGTTTAGAAAAAATAGACGGGGTTTAAAAAAGGGAGATGTCATTATAAAATATTGATGCTTCGGATGGGGCCGCGGTATACTTACTATCTAAGGTATCTACTATATTAAAAAGTCGAATTGCCTGCACGAGACTGAGTTTGCTTGGCTCTTCGTGTATATAGCCTACGAGGTCATGTCTTGATGTGGTGGAATCCCATCAGTTTTATGTAGCTTCACTGATTCCACTTGCTGAGACTTATCCACCCATACATATCCATCAAATTATCTTAGTAACTTATAGTCGAGCTTTTTAATTAACTCTCAGTCTCTAGTTTATACACGATCCCAATGAATCCACCAAGTCGAGGCTGGCTCAGCTTCTCACGCAATCGCCCATCGCATTCGTCGCCGTATAGATCAAGTGGGAGGTCATCCATAAAAGTTGAACAGATCAACTCTTTTTTCCAAGGCTCTAATCTCATTCTCATGGTCTGCATTACAGTGTGTCCCGCCACAACCGTCCTTGATAGCTCCCGTTCTATTGAACACTTCATCACCATAACACCCTTATAGAGTTGACCAATGTGAATATCTTCACGAAACCATTACACGCTCGTAACTTTAGCATCAAAAATCTGGATATTACGCGCTTAGGGGGTAGCTTGGCGTTATTCCTACGATGCCTAATGACTTGTACAACGGGTCGGTTTGAAGAACATGCGTGCGACGCGAGTTCTGGGACCGCTCCCTCTGATACATGACATTAGAGTACTTATCTCCACCTTTCAGGTGCGGAGTAAAATCCTTAACTTGATGATCTTCTGATGTTATCTGGCGGTGAAATCCCGTGAGGCATTGTGAAACTCGATCTCGGCCGGTCAAACGGCAGAGCATTCCGCATGCTTCTGCAAACAGATTCTTAATAATATTGGGAATCTCCATTCTGTTACCCGAAGCTGGTTACCGTCCCGTCAAGACCATGTTCTCAAGGATACCCATTCATATAATGAGCTCATTATAACGCTTTCGTGAAACGTCTGCCATTTCCAGACTCACATGGTCAAGACACTCTGTGACGGCTACGAGAATGATCCCATGAGTATACACTGGACTATAGAAGCTCGGAGCTTCATGCAGGTCGAGGTCTTCATTTCATTATTTTCGCCGTTCCACAGTTTCGTGAGCTTCCTACTTTTATTCTATGGTGTTATGCTTAAATGTAGCCACTCAACCAGAAACCCCGGTATACCGTTTGGCTTTAACACCATTATGCGGTGGAAAAAAACATCCATGTGCTTTAAGAAATGGAAACGCACTGGAAATATGCCAATTCAGGCGCGTGCCCCCCCCCCCCCCCCGGGCAGTATTCTAAAACTCACCAGACTTGTACAATGATTCGTTATCAACTTTTCACTCCTCAATAATAGTGAATTGGCGGATATATAGGTATGTTGATGCGTTCTGGCCATCACTATTATTGATCACAGCCCAATCTTGATGTTACAAGAGCCACCCCATTGTGTCCAACTCTCCAGACCTAATCTTAAGCAATCTCCCTGACCTGTCCATATGGACTTCAATCCCAAGCATATCATCCTACACCCAGTGGTAACATAATCCTGCCTCGCTCCTTAATATGAGCGTCTTTGTAGGTCATCTCGCGTTCCGTTAGCCAGCCTATTAGCCAAAAGCCCCCCAATGGTTGATTCAAGCAAGGTCCTTTTGGTACGCCTGTTTGGATCTTTGTCAATCGCTATATCAAGCGCCGCTGCGCCCAATGCTGCGGTCGCGATTCTCGCGCCTTTCCGTCCAGTCCACGCTCCCGGCTCTCGTCGTAGTAAGAAAGCTTCCACAGCTGCGGCGTCGATGGCCGCATTCGCTGCATGCTCTAGTCTCCTGTCTGAATGTGATTCGTAAGCATGTTCTCGATGCTTTGGTTTGTCGTGTTCATGAAATGGATATGGTGAATCACGTCGTCTTCGGTGATGTTGACCAGACGATTGTTGACGATCGAGGGAGCGGGAATGCGTTTCATGATGATGATGTGAGTGTCGTGGACGGTGATCATCACGTTTCGAGTCACGAACTAAACTGTCATAACTAGAAGATCTAGCTCTTCGTCGTCTGTCATCGTAAGACGAGTCACTATCATAGTACCGGTCGGAACGACTCGTCCGATGACGTTTGGGAAAGAAGCCAGGCATTTCCGGAAGTTATTGGTGGCGAAAACTCATCATGTTCGTTGAACAAAAGCCTCGAGTTGATTCCATAATCGACTTTCTGAGGGAAAACGATCGGAGCCAGTCATTATAAGGGAACTCTTAGAGGCGTGAACCTGTTACTCGCCATCATAGGGACGCCTATGCGTCATTGTGACATCGAGCTCGCCACTTTCCCCATGCAAAGCCCAGCTGCGAAATAGAAACCCCAAATTCTCCAAGATTGAACATGATGGTTTTAATAATGGCTTCAAGGCAATAATCGAAACTTTATCCCGTGATAGTCGTTGATTGTTTGTTGTCGTCAAGTACCACGTTGAAGTGCGAAAGCGGCCAAAGCCCCTCCATCGCTGACAAAATTCGGTTCCCCAACTGCAATTACTACATAGACAGGGATCTATGTTCGAGAATGGTCTGCAAATGGAAAACAGTGACTGGAGAAGGGCACTGAAGTAGGTGGGTCATGACTTGAATGCCGGGAATAAGCTGAAGACAGGAATCGTCCGAGCTGAGTCTAGAATGCTCGGGCTACAACAGAGATTGTGAGACACGAAGACTGCTTCCCTTATGGTTCCAAGGATCTCCGCTCTTTTCTCAAATCCTCTAGCAGTGATATCTGCCAGTCGGAGATTTGAAATAAACGCCGGGTTATTTATTTGCGATTCATCGGATATAGTGAGTGGGCAGCATCAAGGAGTCGCGCTTCAAGCTGTGAGCATACCGCTGATCCATTTGCCATGCCAAGCTGACTCCAAAGGGCGCCAGGGTGCATACATATAGGTAGCAAGCTAAATCAGCCCGGCCTCGGTGTTTCTGAAGCAGCCGAAGCCGCTATGTAAACGGGACCAAGTATGTAGCAGTGATGGCCCTGTTTGACTGTTTGCTTCGGCCCAGTCAACCAAATGACTGAGAACGAGGTGTCACCATAGCATATCAATATATATGGTATACATTTTATTTGCTAATCAGGCAGGGAGAAAAGGAAGGGAAAAAAAACATGCCCTCTCCAGTTGACCCCTCACAGCAGGGGAGCGAGACTGAGGATTCCGCCTCTCAGAGCACGCCTCCATCTCTGTCATCGCACGTTCACCGTGCTCTTACCCCAACTTCGCCAAATCCTCGTCGGAGGCCGGACCGATCTTGCGTCTTGTGCCATCGAAGGAAGATCCGATGTGATAGACAGGCACCGTGTCTGGCGTGTGTTCGTGCGCGTCTCACCTGCACATATCCGCCAAGCGACAAGCCCATCCGTCGCGTCCGCAAGGCCACTATTGCCGACGTTGCCTCCCGGATATCAGACCTAGAGAAGACAATTGTCGCCGCCTCCATTGAACAGGCAAACGGGGTGGCGAGACATGTCCGGCCACCTCCGGCTCCGCTGCCACCTTCGTCAGTTTCCGTGTCGCTGCCGGTGAGTCCACACGAGTCTCCGGGAGAGCTCAAGGAGCTTTCGTCGGAGGAGGTGCTGGTCCGGAATGGTTCTTCGAGCCAATACTTCAACGAGCTTCTCATATCTCGCGTCATCGAAGAGGTAAGCCGCCAAATTCCGATGTAGATGCGTTGTTTACTTTGCTGAACCCAAAACAGGATCAGGATATATCGTCGCTTTTGCATACTCCACAAACCGATCCCACAGAGGAAGACGTAGACTCCCCCTTCAGTCTCGCAGGCCTGCTATCCAGTCCGAGTGCGTTCCAGGAGGCCGGCACAGAATGGCGACTTCCAAAATTAGGGGCTGTTCAGCTTTGGCAGGCCTTTATACAGAATGTTGATCCCGCCATCAAAGTGCTGCACATTCCCACCGATGAGGTCACCGTCTTTACTGCGATTCACCAACCCGAAAGCGCATCAAAGGATGTCCTAACACTGGTCTCTGCTATCTATTTCGCTGCAGCGATAACGTTGGAGCCACACGAAGCCCAGGCTGCCATGGGCGTTGATAGATCTACGGCGTTGCGCAGCTTTAAAACACAATTTCAAAAGTATTTGTCCGAGGCAGACATGCTGGAGAATCCTACCGTGATTCTACTACAAGGGTTGGCTATTTACTTGGTAAGTAAGAGGAAGTGATGAATAACATGCACAATACTAATACTAGCTCCAGCAAGCAACTCGTGCCTACAACCACGGAAGAGGTATATGGATACTAAGTGGCCTGGCTGTAAGAATGGCTCTCTCCATCGGTCTTCACCGGGACGGAAGCAAATTAGGACTGCCACCTTTCGAGTCGGAGGTTCGACGGCGACTTTGGTGGCACTTGCTCGCTCGAGATAGCAGATCAGCTGAAGACCACGGCATCAGTTCATGGTCTACCATTCCCGCTTATGACACCAAGATGCCTCTGAATGTTGACGATGCCGAGCTGCGTCCGGACATGAAGGAGTTACCGCCACCACATACCGGGTGGACACGGATGAGCTTGCCTCTTGTCTGCATGGAGTTGGCGCAAACGCTGCAAACCATGGCCAATCTTTCAATTACACCTACGGGCTCAACACCAAAAGAAGTCATCCGGAACAACATGTTTAACCAACTCAGAACTCGCGTTGAGATATACATCAAGCCCTGCAACCCCGTCATCCCCATACAAAGGATGACGATGCAGATTGCGCTCTGCATGGTGCACAAGATCGACTTTGTGACGCGCCAGCAGCTTGCCAACGCTGAGAACCCTGATAAGCGCAACTCATTTGCCACGGAAGAGAATCTCATTTCTGCCTGTAGGGGATTGGAGATACACCTTGAGCTATGGGCAGATGAGTTTCTCCGTCCGTACAGGTGGTGCATGATGGGAAATCCCCAATATCACATGCTCCTCTATCTGCTATGGCACCTCTGCGTTCGTCCTACAGGTCGCAGCATTGACCGAGCTTGGCGTGCAGTCGATGGAATGTTTGAGCTGGAACGTATTCGACTTGCCGAAGCCGTGTCCAGGCCTGCATTGAAGTCCATTGTACTACAAAGGCTGAGGAAGAAGGCTGAGTTGATACGGCAGTCCGTTGCCAATGCTGAAGCCAATTCATCGTCCCGGGCTGGGTCCGAGGCGACAAGCAACGAGAGGGCGGACAACGACACAACGGAAAGTTTACCACAGGAAGTGCTGGATGGGCGACGGTTTGACCCCGAAGGTGTTGACTGGAATGGTCTGACTCAGAGTCTGCCAGACTGGAATACATTAGTAGAAGATCTGCACATGGATCTCCACGACTTTACCAGCTATTTCTAAAACATTAATTCTGCTGTCTATGTAAATATGTAGATGACGCCTGCTAAGCCATATCTATGTAATTATTATGAGATAGGAAATTCGTGCCTTCGTGCCTTCATTTTCTCCATTACACCCATTTTTGCCCTTCTCAAAATACTGCCATCAACTTCCAGCCCGTCTTGTGTATCCTTGCAGCAAGGATAAAACACGTCCCCGCAATGCAAAACACGCCGGCAAAGATTTTCGGCCCCAGCCAGCCGTTGCTGGACGACAGAATAGAGCCGTTGATAGGATTCGTGGTCAGGCCGCCAAAGGAAGAGGCGAAGAAGACGATGCCTGTACGGAAACCAACCTCGTTGAGGGGAGAGATTTGTACGACGAGGGCTGCGATTAGAGCGACATAGGCGCCGGAGAAGAAGCCAAAGAGAGCAGAGAATGCGATTCGAGCGGCCGTCGTAGCAGCGGGAATCCAGAGTGCAAGGACCCATATTCCAGAAAAGTAGCAGACGATGATGAAGACATTGTAGCGACCGAATTTGTCGCCCGCAAAGCCGGAGCCGGCACGGCCAAACAGACTGGACATTGTTTGTAAGCAAAAGCCGGAAAGGGTGAGGCGTCATGGGGGCAATACCTTGCTGCGTTCAGGATGGGGATCAGATACTGAACGAGGTTTGGATCCATTCCCGCTGCTGCTGCCTCGACAGGAAGGTAATTAATCGGGACATATAAGCCAAACGTAAACAAAAGCAGTCCCAGTGTGAGAGCGACAAATTGAACCTCTCTGAAGGGGGCGAAAAACTGCTTCAGGCCAATGGTTCGAGATACCGGAGGGTGAAAGGACTTGACCGTCAAGTTTGCGACGACGAGCAGGGCCAGGATGAGGAAGGCCGATATGCGGATGGACCAGGCGAAGCCGACCTCCTTGATCAAGCGAGAGACCATGATGGGGAAGATGACGCCGCCGAGACTGGAGCCGGTGGCCAGGATGCCGAAGGCTGCGCCGCGTTTGGTGGTGAACCATCCGGGGATGGAGTTGAGCGCGGGCTGGAAGATGGCGGAGACGCCGATGGCGCTGCATACGCCCTGGGAGAGGAGGATCTGATAGTAGTTGTGGGAGATGGAGGTCATCATGAGCCCAAAGACGTGGAGGATGGTGCCGGCAAATAGGAGATGACGGGGGCCGAATTTATCGTATAAAATGCCAACGACGGGGCCCTATGGAACAGTCAGCAAATGCTTCAAGTAAGTATCTCGGTAAACTCATTGCCACTCACCATGGCCATCATGAAAAAGATTTGCAGTGAGGGGATCCATGAGATTGTGCTTGTGGAGAATTGCTTGAGAAGAGTCGCTTCGTAGTACTCCTGGAATACACCAACGCCTATGATCAAGTGTCAGTATGTGAAGATTACAGCAGGGACTCTAAACATATCAACGTACTGTTGATCCAGCCAAAACTACAAAACGATGTACACCACGCTCCTAAAACTACAAGCCATGCCCTCGTCCCACCATCCGGCCCGTCACTTCCAGGCGGAGGACCCGGAGGAGATTGCACGTCCGAGTGCAGATCTGTTTCCGAATCATGGTCTCTCTGAATAGGTGTCCGAGCATTGGGACCGGTCTCAACCTTTTCAACCATCAGATTGTCGTGGCCATGCTCGCCCTCGTTCATGGCGGTGCCGCTGGAGTTGTTGCTGTGAAACATTGTAGCGGATTGGGGGCAAGGGACTCGATGGAGCGAGACCAGCCGGAAATACACAGAACCTGGGGCACTCTTATTTAAAGACTGCTTCTCTGTCGGGCTGGCAAGCTTCTATGCGCGGGGTGGTATGGTTAAACTATGATCGGGAGAGGCGTAAAAGGATACGACGTTGTGATGCAGCTGCAGATGATGTAGACTCTTTATTAAAGATCTGGAACAAGGACACAAGACATGCGGATACGGAGACCTTTAATTGCTATTTTAATTGATATACATACTACGGACCTTTCCAGTTCCAGTTTTTTTTTTTCCCACCCCTTCCCACGCCATTCACCTTCTCAATAGAGTATTCCCCATTATCAGATCCATTCATCAGGGCAGGGCCGAAATGGTGTGGATCCCAATCCGGCTGCCCGGCTCGTGATGGAGTCCGAGACCGATGCAGAGTGCGGAAGCTATTTTTTTTTCTCTCTTCCTACTTCTCCTTCTAGAGGATGAAGGAAGAGGCAAACGCCACCCCCAACCGGGTTAAGCAAGCCTGAAACCGGGTGACATGTAGATATTTGGATTTAGAAACGCAAAAGGAATGCTTATTTGATGCCTTTACGTAGGCGTCCTTCACAGGTCGTTTCTATATTGCAACACTGGACGGAGAGTTCACAAGGGGGAGGATCCGCCCATACTGAATTGAATGCCAGCTGCATCATTTTTTCTTTCTTCACCGGCTAAAAGGGAATCAAGGAGGGATGCGTAGCCATCTCCTTCTCGGGATGTATACGCCAGTATCTTTGCTTTGGAATCTTTACTCCGAAGCTGTTGGTCGGGGAATTGGACTCGGCAATAACGGTCACCACTTTTAACGTGGCTGGACGGCAAATAGCGTCTGATCAACATATTGTTGGTCACAATCACACTCCATTCAATCTCAGCCCGAGCTCCACAGTCAGGTCTTCGTTGTCCAACGGGGGGGGGAGAGTGTGAAGCGTGAGCAGCAAGCAATATGGTCTTTGAGGTTAGCAACGCATGTCACACCAAATGATTGGGTTCATTGGGTGTGCTCCCTTGCCCCCGTGCTCCTTTACTCGTACATACGAGAGGCCGGGGCGGGCACTCTGTGTGTAAAGGAGGGAAGAGATTCCCTGAATTACAAACATGCTTGCATGGAGATGTTCTTGGATTGGGTTCAGCAGCTCCAGCTCCCCCACACCCGCACACAACGGCACAGTCAACCGGCTTAGCGCTCAGCCGAGTGTCACGCCGCCACATGGAAAGAAAGGTTTGTCGCTTGAAAGAAAATAAGGGAGAGCCAGCCCAAGGCGTTGGTGATGCAGAGCGAGCAGTTGTTCTCTCCCCCGCCTCCCAACCCACGTATGAATCCCAGAGGGGCTTTCTCCCACATATCCCGTCGCCAACAGCCGCAGCAAGTGAGAGGAGAAGAGGTCCCTCGATTTCCGATCTATGCCCGAACGAAGCGACCTTGACGAGCTAAGCGAAATGAGCCGCAGAACGCCTCCGGTCTGGGAAAACTATCCGAATGAAGCGCCGTTGTCGATGCTTGCTCGTACATACAGATGCACGTGTGTGTGTAAGCACTCTTTCTCGAATTGCCCTTGTTGCTTTAAGCCGCATGCCGGGTGAGACAGAGATGAGGGTTGTAGAATACGACATGTCGATTGTATAACATCCGTAGCATGGGTATTACCTTGAGAATCTTTTATCCAGCATCCACATGACGGAAAGAAACTATGAGCTAGCTTCTAGAACAAAACCAGCGGGCTTCAATACTGCCTTTGCGGCCTCATACTATCGTCTTTTATTACCTCTCCCGCCTCCAAGGCAGCCACTATGTCCGCGCCGAGGACACCACCACCTCCGTGACAATGCCACCTCCGGCCCGGCTTTGGCTCCGCTCCTTGGGTGAGACAAGACGCTTATGTACCATCTTACCGCCGGGGCCGAGGGACGGCATCACGAGCTGACAAACGTGCTCGTGTTTTGTTTACCAAGTGAATCGTTATCAATGCATACCAAGCCATCGGACTTACGCGTCATGTCAAGACTCACTCATACCAGCTTGCCATGTTTAGTACCGCACACGTACAAGTCAATTCTAGTTTCCATCCTTCAACTCCCAGAGGAACGCCATCCGGCTCGGTCGTTGCATTTCAACAGGTACCGAGCAGGATTAGGTGCGTCGCTTCTTCTTCGGGACAAGGCCGATGGCGGACACTGGAGTCATCTGGATGTCATCGTTTCACAGTTCGTCCAACGTGTTTCAGCCTATTTCACCAACTTCGCCTTTTTTCTGTTCGATCCCCAGCTCGCGCCAGCACGATCCGTAAACGCTAAATAATCACAATTACGAATAGAGCCCAAGGTCACTATTCATCATTTGACCATTCCTCGATCTCAGTGCCCCGCCCACCAAGGCATCCATCCACAAGCGATGGGGACCGCCTCCGACGTTTGCATTACCATCACTCGAAAGACAAGAACAGACTGTTAAATATTCAAGGCTGATTACTCCCCAAATCTGATTCACAGCTAAAACTAGACGTTCAAACTTCCCCTCCCCCTCCCCCTTTTCATAATTCTTTCAAGAGTCATATGCTTACGGGTCATATGTTTACGAATAAAACGGAGTCAGAGAACAACGAGATTCTCCTACACATTGCCATGCTCTTCCACACACTCAGCTGTCCATTCCATCACGAATACGCAAGAAGTTGAGATAACGATCCTTGGTCCAGCGACGGGCACCCTTGCCCCAGATGATCATGGGGAGGGACAGCATCAAGATCACGAATCCCAGGACGCCGAGCTCGATAAATGTCTCCATAACGCCAGTGTCGAGCCAGTAGCTAGCAATAAAGGTGAAGATCATGGCCAGTGTGTTGTTGATGACGGCAACGCCCACCATGCCTTCCAAGACCATGTCCGGGTAACAGTCGGCCAGATAAGTGAGACTCAGATCGCCGGCGCAACCATAACCGAAGCCAATGAAGCCAAGACCGACATAGGGTACGGGCCAATTCCATCCCTTGGCAGAGCCAATGCCAAATAGCCACATACCCAAGGGAAAGATGATGACGCATAGGAACATGAGGTAGAGACGGAACTCGGCTTCCATCATACCCTTATTACGACGAGCAGCCCAAAGGACAAATATGTCGCTGAGGTATCCACCGTAAAAACAGCCAATGACACTGCCAATAATGCAAGGCGTATTCATGTTACCGACCTGGGCATCGTTGTAGTTCCACGGACCCTCGGTCCAGTAATCCTCCTCTACAGTCAGATAAAAGGACAGGGCAATGTTCTGCATACCCCATTGCAGGCCGGCAAACCAAACGGCAGGGAAGGTAAAAATGCGCATGGTGTGCCAGAGACGGCGAACATATTGGCGCGCGCCGATACCTTGCAGATTGGGGGATGGCGTGATGATGGCGATGCGCTGCCAGTATGTCTTGGGTCGAGTGTACGAGATGGAGAAGCGGTTGCGCTCGAGGTCGCGACGGTAGGTTGCATCTTCCACGGTGCTGCCCACGCCGAGGTCGTCGACGGTCGGCGACACAGCGTTCTTCTCTTCATCTATGACGGGGGCGGGCGAGTTTTCCATGTGGCTGGCGGCAACATAGCGATTGCGCGGGAAGGACGTCTCCTCCAGACCGAAATAGAAGAGGACCAGGTTGAAGGCTGAAAAGATGGCACCAAAGTAGCCAATCCAGCGGTATCCAAGGCCGCTATTGGCAATGTAGCCGCCTATCTGCGGTCCAAGGTAGGTTCCCACGGAGGTCGCCAGGGTATACAGGCCCATTGAGGTGCCGTTCTGGTGCTCGAACCAGATGTCGAGCAGCGAGAGCTGGACAACGGCCTCGGCGACAGACTCGGATGCGCCGACAAAGAGCTGCGACCAGATAGAGTCGGCTGAGCTGTGAAGAAAACCAAACCAGATGTTTCCAATCAGGCCCCATATTGCGCCGACGAGGTAGAGGATGCGGCGACCGTAGAGATGGACGGCGGGGGAACTGAGGAGTGTCCAGTAGCCAATGGCGAGGAAGAGGATTCCAGCGCCGGTATTGAAGACATCGTAGGTGATTCCATACTCCTCATTCGCGCCCGTCGAGGCAGCGCCAGCAACGTTTGAAGTGGCGGCGGTGAGGGCGACGACGAAGCAGACGAGGGCCGTGTGCCACGCCTTGCGCAGCGGGCTCCAGTTGAGGGGATCGTTGGGCGACTTGGTCGGCTGGGGGATGAGAATTATGTCGCCATCCTTTTCAAGAAGGCTGTCGCCAGAGACGCTGGCCAATTCGTCGGCAAAGACGCATCTTGTGCCCGGGAGGACTTCATCGATATCGTAAGCGGACTGAACGGCCATTCAGCAACCTAGAACCGCTGCTCGAAAGCACAACGGGGAATTGGGTTTGTTTGTTGGTTGGTTGGTTGGTTTGATGGGCGTCGGCGTCGGGCGTCTGGCTCGGGGAGAGCCTCATGCAATTCGGTCGCGAGATGCAGGGAGAGAGGAAGGGCTGCCGTGCGTCTTGGGGATGATGAATATCAGCTTGTCATGATATGGTAGTTGGTGAGGTCAAGTAGGTAGGTAGGTTGGGTGGAAAAGAGAGCATGCACGGGTGACGATGGTGGTGAGGGCAATGGTGATGACTTGACCAAAATTTTCGTCCCCTCCCCCTCCCCGTCATATGTATAAAAATACCCTACGGAATACTCGTACCTACCCCGTATCAAAAGTAGTAAAATAGCAATACGGCCGAGAATGTACAACAGCAAAGGTACCCTTCTGGACATGGAGCGGGAGCAAATCGCGGGCCTAATAACCCAAAATGGTCGAAGCGTTCTGAGACAAAACACCACCTGGGCAGCCTGGCCTTTGCCCTCCAGGCTACTGGCCAACCTTGACCTTGGAACTTTTCAAGCATCGAGAAGAGAGAGCCAGCCAGCCAGCCAGCCAGCCAAACAGCCTGACCCAACCTTTTCACATGTAACGCAAAGTGACGCACTGGCCCACCAATCAGGCCGCAATGCACGACTCGGGAGGATGGAAGGGCTTATCAGTTTCGATCCTTTAAGCCCTTTAGGGCAGCTGTCATGAATCATAGTGGCAAAAGAAATGGGAGGAGGAAGAAGGAGAAGAAGAAGAAGAAGAAAAAAACGCGCCGGGCTTGGAATCATTGTTGCTTCATTGAATGTTTTCATGGATCGGAGAGTTTTTTTTAGTTTTATTTTTATTTTATTTTTGGGCCAAATTGCAGTGGCTGCTTTCCAATAAGCGGACAGACAGTGAATGGCTCTTTGTTTTTATTCATGTAGAGCAAAGAGGGAGAACAAATTAACTGCATGGATAGTTCTTGGATACATACTTGTACCTACCTAATAGTAGTATTGTGCATGCTCCGTCAGGGTTTAAGCTTGCATCAATCTATCGAGTGTGCAGTAAGCTGTGAATTAATATTCAAGGTGGGCGAGGTGACAAGGGGGTGTGGAGGGGAGGAGGGCCACAGAAGGAGAGCGAGAGAAGGGAAAGAAAAAAAACTTGCAAGACTTTTGTTTGTGTCGTCCAAGAGGCTTCTTGACCCACCACACCTCCAAGTGTCTCGGTCGACCCGATCCGCCTCCAAGAAAGCTCCCCACAACCAACGGGATGATGCA
Organism: Cladobotryum protrusum; assembly: GCA_004303015.1. NCBI lineage: Eukaryota > Fungi > Ascomycota > Sordariomycetes > Hypocreales > Hypocreaceae > Cladobotryum > Cladobotryum protrusum. Next base: position 1,688,571 of record RZGP01000004.1, read on the forward strand.
GGAGAATGTGTGTGTGTGTGTGTGTGAGAGAGAGAGAGAGAGAGAGAGAGAGAGAGCCATCAAGGAGGCGGTTTCTTTCATCAAATCCATTTCCGTACACTCCATACTACCATATCAAGCCTAGATACGGAGTAGGTACCGCTTGTTTCTGCTTTTCTGCTGCTGGGGTGAAACACGAAGAGTGGCCCATGGAGAGAGGGAGACTGTCTGTGGGTTCGGACCATCGCCTAGATACCTACTTGTAGTTCGGACTACATTTTCCTATCTAGGAACCAAGTGAGGTAAGCAAGGCAAGACAAGTAGTCATCACGTCGAAGCTGTGGGGAGCCCATAGGTTCGCGCCACCGTACACTCGCGCCCCCGTAGCTTAGTCAGCGTTACCCTGACCCTAGTACCTAGCCACAGACTTATCCTGATAAAATTCTTAACTTGAACATATTATTTTTATTATTAAAATAATATCTTTTTTACCTTAATTAGTATATCAATTATAAGAAGATTTTTTTTTAGATATTATTATTTGGGCTAAAATTAAAGGCTTTAAATTTATTATTAGACAATCATATATTTATAAGTCTAGTTAGGTTATAGTTATGTATGTATGCAATCAATTCTATACTGGTTGTTAATTTTTAATTTATGCAAAAAATGACTGGGCTAATCTTTAGTGGCTTAAATATTGTACAGAACCTTGGTTTTCTTAGTATAATTATAAGTTATATTAAAAGCTGTAAGATAAGCTATAAAAAGAACTATAAGAGGAACTGTAAAAGAAACTGCAAGAAGAACCATAAGATAAGCTATAAGATAATAGAAAAAAATTGCCTATTTATAGCAAATGTTATATACAAGGTCATAAAAGAGATGTAATATCCTGTTCTTTTAAGTATAAAGAAAACCTATAAAGCAGGTTAGATAGTATTAGGGTCAGGGTAACACTGACTAAGTTACGGGGGCGCGAGTGTACGGTGGCGTGAACCTATGGGCTCCCGAAGCTGTGGAGAGTGGATGGATGGACATGCAAATCCGCTCAAGATTCCACCACTAATAATACGTAAAGAAGAAGTCATTGGTATGGATCCAAATGTCAATCTGCATCCTGCGTTGCAGACTCAACACAGCTCGTTGTGCCGTCCATGGTTAATATCAATGGGACCTCCGCCACCCTGATGTAACCCCGAATCCTTGAGCCCATGCCCACCATTCAAAAAGATGAAACACCAAGGCGACGGCTCGAGTTGTTGCAACCAACCGCTTGCCCAGAGGTTTTTATGCGCCTCTATTCCTGTTTGTTATCCTCCATATGCAGTCCAACTCGGACGGCACCGGCCAGTGATGGACATCAAATTGCAGCTCGTTATTTTGCTTCTACCGACGCAGCTTGACTATCATCGTAATATTGCTATTCGGGAGACTCTATATGAATATGAGGTAAGGTACTATATAGATGCTTGTTGTTTTATTTGTGACTCAAGTGGTATAGGATTTGATATTTTCTCCTCTCTACTTGAGCCAGTGACTTGTCTAGTTGACTGCCTCTTATAAACACGCTGGAGAGCATCTGTACAGGGTAGCCTCACCTTGCGTATTCAAGTAAGTAAACAGACCCAAGCCAAACAAGCCTCCCATAACGCCTCCACAAGCCTGGGCAAGCCATCCCGCGCTTTGACACGAACCCTTCACCAGGAGAAGTCGCCATCCTGTTTGAAGCGAAAAACACCCAGATCCAGGTGCAACTCTTCTCAAAATGGCATCTCACGCCATTTAGCTCACCAACATCGCCCCTGTCGCCCTCGGTCTCGATGTCGCCAAGGCCGGGAACCTGAGATAACTTGCCGCAGTGTCTCAATTTCATCAATCCCTCTCCCGCCTTCGAGTCGGTCGGTCAGTAGTACGGTTTAAAGAAACGGCAGTCTATCCATCTCAGCAGCCCGACATTTCCGTTAAGAAGCTTGCAATATGCTCTTCAGAGCAGTTCCACCAAACAGAGATATCCAGAGCCTCTGCCCGTGATGAATGATAGTGGCCTTACTAGCGGTTGAACGTTGAAGCACCATCTCGGGCAGCCGTGACAAGACTCGAAGAGGCCCCTCTCCTCCAACTCCTACGGAGTTCACCCGAAAAAAAAGACTTATAATTTTGATGGTCAAAGTGTTTGTGGTTCTTGGCTTGCTACGACGCTGAGCTACATTGGACTAATCGTCTCGTGATGTTAAGAGGCAAAACGGCATATGGATACACGAATCTCGCAGGCGGTAATTGCTCTGACTCAGTGCTCACCAACCTGACAAAGCAGTATTGACATTTCTCAATACCCGACGGCTCATCGCTTTTCTCTAGCTTAATATTTACCCTGCCGAGATCAAGCATAATTGCTAGTATATCTAGACTGCCGACAACCCTATCAACGTACGGATCTCGGAAATGAATCGACGTGGATTTGGGACGCAGCCATCTCGTTGCTCGTCGTGTATGCACTCCCGATAGAGAAGTCTACGACCCCGAGGGCTCCGGCGTTGCATGGCCAGTCTTGAAACGGTTCATTGACAATGCTGCCTGCTCTGCATCATCTCACTCATTCTCTGAAGAACACAAACTATACCCTGGCTGTGACAACGATACTATTGTATTTAAAACCCCGTGAAAGTAGAATGAATACACCATCAGATATGAACTAAACTGTTATGGATATGCATCTGAAGAATCCTGAGGCTCGATAAGTGTCGACATGTCTATATGCTGCCAGCATTTTGCATTGCTTTCGTACGCTGACACCGGTTCCAAGCTGCCATGAGACAAACCGCCATCTGATCCAAAGTCTTTGCTACTCAATCTTGGCTGCCGTGGATGAGTGCTATTTTATGAGCTGTTGCCACTGATGCTTTGATAATGCTATCGACTCTCCTTTGCTTGCCATCATGTTCGGGTTTAAAGCACCGCATGGACTTGGAATATCGATTCCTTGGGGAGGTGGTACGTATGATGTACTACCGGCGAGGGACTATGGTTGTGTGTTGGGAGCCAGTGTTGGAATTGAGATTGTCCTTGAAACCAAGCCGAGATCATTGGAGACTGCGTGTGTTATCCTTTTGCAAGAGACTTGAATGCAGTCAGCTAATTTGGGGTGATGACAGATGTACGGATGCCAACGATAAACTTGTGATGGGATGTGAAGTATAGGAAGCAGTCATATGGATTTCACGGAGCACTAACTGTATCGTTATACATTTATAATGCCAGCTTCGCCATGCAAATACGCACTGCCATCCTGCCACACCATCTTCTCATGGCAAATATGGGTGGTATACTTCGTATCCGCCCATTAAATTGTAGATGTAGCAGCGGTTGTCGAGGTCACAATGTGACGCATCAAGACAGCACTATGAGTCAACGGGTGCTCAACATGTGTAATCGTAGCATGTTGTGGACGACAATGTTCCCTGCACAGATGCATCCGCTCGAGTGAGAGAGACTATGTTCCATCTTTGAACACACCTATCATAATAGCTGAGCGTCGGAATTCGTGTTCAACACTGCAACCAAACCGATAGCATTACAAAATACTGCTACCACAATCTAGGCCAGGACTTCGGACCTGGCGCTTCTTCAGTAGAGTGTCCAGAAATTCCAGTAGTGTCTCCTCCTTTTCTGTCTGTAGACTTCTGACTGATCATTGAGTATAGACAGACCTTGTGAATATATTGGGGATTCTCTAGATGGCTCGTGTTTTCTCGTGCAACCTTCCAATCTTCAACCCTAGTTGGCGAAAGCATCGCCCACGTGAGCAAGGCAGGAAGTGTAATGAACTCATCATTTTTGACCTTGCAAGGAGAGTCAGGTATCGCTTGTTTTTTGCTGACTTGAACATATCAGATGTCAAAGTCGATTCCTCAGGTTTTACGAGATACTCTGTGTATACCAGAATCGTCAATTTTGACTCCTTTCCATAATGCATCTTCTGTCATCAAGTCTCATGACAATAAACCAAGGAAATATTGGGCTTGGAAAAGTGTCTTTGGTCTGGCATACTTCTGGATCAAGCACGGCGATGTAAATCATAGCAAGTGAAGGAGCACCATGAGAATGAGGGGATCAGAGTCCATTGGCAGCCCTCAATAAAAACCGAGCCCCATTTAATATTGCTTCAGCCCCAAGGATTCAAGAAACAATTGTTTGGGAATAGAGCCCTCGTATTCCTTGAGAAACAATGGGAGAAAGCTCTTCATTTGTGTCCCGAAAACTTGGCCAATGAGGCTTACAGCAAGGCTCGCGACTCGCTCTTGTATCTCCATTCTGGCCATAAACAGAGCCATTATATTGATCTTTATCTTTCAAGCATGTTTTTTGGATCGATCAAGACGCAAAACGCATGCCGGCGTTTAAAAGCGCGGCGTGCCTCTTGCGAGCAGCCGAAACCCTACGCTTGCTAGAGCAGGTCTTTAGCTGCATGGGTCATGATTAGCGAATCTATCTCAAAGATGGAACATCTCTGCAGCTCTTGATCGCATGCAAGGTCTTCTATCAAGAGAACTTCCATTCCTCAGGCATATAACCCATGAGTGATGGTGAAGTCAGCGCACTGGTAGAGCTTGACGGCTGCAATGTGGTTCTGAGTCACTTCCAACTTAATGACCGACGTGGCTTGGTCTCGTTTAGCTTGGAAGATGGTGCTTGCGAGCCAAACCCCTTTCTTTAACAGTGTGAACGACGTCAAAGGATGCGAGTCGTGAGTACCGGGGCTTGCCATCAGGGATAGCGACCATACAGAGACCAATGGGTGTATCAGGATCGGACAGCACGTAAAACATGTGACTAAGCGGGAAAGACTCATTCAAGCCAGACCAATACGTGAGCAAAGATTCAGCGGTGAACTTGGAATTTACCACAGCCGAGTTGGCATACGCCAGCTTGAAGAGACTAGCGAGAGTGGTTGATGAGACACTTGTGGCTGACCTGGGCTGCATTTCGTTTGGTTGGCATGCGTGCATTCATTCGTCGCTCACAGAACACACGTAAGCCCGACTCAAGACATTGCAAATGACCTCCATGTGCTTGTTCGAGAGCCCTGGTGGTTGGTGTAGATGTATGGAATCATTACGAATTAATGCAGATCTGGGCAGCTGGAGTTCAGTGGTTACTTTACCCTAACCCCGATATTGGAGAGACCGTCAGACGGGCAGCTTATGTTGCTAATTGATCATCAGAAATCGATGTTCATATTGAATGGCATGTTTAAGACTCGTGGTTTTGACATGAGCCTGATCATTGGTTTTGCCAAGAACGTGTGAATATCGCAGGGTGGAAATAAATATTCAAATAGTGAAGGTGAAGGTAAGGACATGTACAGCATGATGCTCGTGCTTTGCGGAGAGTAGATTCTTGAATGACTTCAACCAGCGCATTTTCTCAGGTCATGTAAATCCCCCCCCCCCCCCCCCCCCCCCCCCCCCCCCCCCCGGCTATTCCCAAGACTACGGAGTGCCAGAGAATGGCCTACCTCTCGTTTTTATTTTATCCTCGTCGCACGAGTACCATCGAAGCTATGGATATACGACTCATGCAATGCCGAGGTTGGAGTGGTAGAATTGCATTGTAGTTTCTCTCGCCGAGGGAAGCATCCGGAACGAACATTTGATATTTCCGTAGCAGCAGGCCATATAAACTCACTCGTCTGGGATGTAGATGCAGCCATCGTCGACCCGACCCTGGTAATGATGGGTGCTGGTGTGTGGGGAGCCCCTCGTCGGAAGTGATTCCGCTGGGCAGTTGTGTTTGTACCCCGCGCTGATGAGTTTTCTACCTGTATCCTCGGTAGCGAGTGGCTATTGACGGTTCACCCAGCATGGTCCTATGTCATGACGTGTCGTCTTTTGGGTATACTTACTTCATCTATTTGTCGCTGATGCAACTCTGGAATTAATAAACAAGAAAGGGAGCCCTTGGAATACCTTCAGTACTGAATCACTGAATCACTGAATCATTGAATCACTTAGTAGCAACCGCAACACCAAACGAGACCAGCAGTGTGACCGTTACGTCAAATCGAGACATCACCGAACATGGCCGACTACACGCTCTACAGCTACTTTCGCTCGTCATGCTCTGCTCGAGTCCGCATCGTCCTCAATTTGAAGAACATTGATTACGATACTGTACCTGTCCACCTCCTCAAGGACGAACAGCTCTCAGATGCCCACAAGGCCCTCAATCCATCCGCCTCCGTGCCACTGCTCGCCCGCAAGGACGGGAATTTCAAGATTGAGCAATCCGTCGCAGCCATCGAGTACCTGGAAGAAGTGCACCCTCAGAATCCCATCTTACCGCCCTTATCGAACCCGGAAGCCCGTGCCGCGACGCGGACACTGGCATTGATTGTGGCTGCCGATATACAGCCCGTGACGAACCTCCGGATCATGCGTCGAGTAAAAGCATTGGGTGGCGCAGCGGAGGAGTGGAACAAAGACTTGATGACGACTGGCCTGCAAGCTTACGAGACCGTCACCAAGAACTGGGCCGGGAAGTACTCTGTTGGCGACGATATTACATTGGCAGATGTGTGTCTGCTACCGGCATATTGGAACGCTGAGCGGTTCGGCGTTGATCTGGACGCCTTTCCCGTTGTCAAGAAAATTGTTGAGAATTTGAGCCAGCATCCGGCAGTTATCAAGGCACACTGGAGAAACCAACCAGACACGCCAGAGGACCTGAGGGCCTGAGAGAGAAAAACAGGCTGGAAGTGGGCAGTAAGTCCTTTATCGTTTTTTTCCCCCCCATTATTATTACCGGGCTACGGCCATAGGGGAGAAGAACATGAAGTAACTCCCTACCCTTCAATACACATCTTGCTATATTAACCTCCAAGTGCCTGTGCGCGCCTGCGTGTGTGGTGCTTTCGTAAATGCACATTCTACTGTCCAATGAGCGTCTCAGGTTGCATTGCATGGGTGATCATGACGGCTCTCCACCTAATGTACGACTCAATTCTTCCGACGTGCAGTCTGGGCTGCCCCTAAATGTTCCCCTTCTCGATACCTCCCCTATGCTAGTACGATGTACTTTCGTTACTAAAGATCTCATAATTATCTTCCAGTCCCTTAACAATTATAGGTATTTTTTTTATGCGAATTGGCCAATTTTCTCTGATCTGAACCCCAGGTAGATAGGTCACGCTGTATGAGACATCCAAGGGATAGACTGTACAACGGAGTAACCAGCAATCAAGAGTTAATTGGCTCGTTTGTCTGTTCCGGCCAGGGTTTCCCTCGTATAATACAAATATGCACCCAGGCGGACTTTGCTCTTGGCATCATGGCGGGATGAGCCGTTCAGCTTTTCTACTTCGATGACTCTGTATTCTTCATAGGGCAATGGATGCAGCTGCAGAACTTTCATCAAGTCCATCAGGGGGATATTGTTCTTGGCCCTGGAGAGTCTGATTATAATATGTACAAGTATGACCGAATTGCCCCCCTTTGTCAGGTTGACGGAGTGGCTTTACACACCCATGCTAATAATCGAAGTCGTTTAAATCCCTTGCTTGCTGAATGCTCCGCGGACTTTTCCCCGCGACAACCTGCAACATCCGTGGATTAATGCTGTTGCTTCTTGGATAGGACGGGAGGGAATGTGTATATATATATGAATAAATTATTTTGGCCGAGGCATACAACACAACACCACTACCATTTGATACAGGCAAACAAGACAAGGGCAATTGAAACTTCGGTACCGAGTCGGCGGACTGCAGGTTTCAAGCCCTTTTGCTTCTTTTTCTCTGGAGATGAATTTCTTGGTCTAAAAGATTCCACGTGCCGGGGACTCGATGCAGGCTTGCTCACCGTATCGGTTTCGGCCGATATCATTTGCCATCCTTTCAGGCGGAGCCGAGAATCAACAGACCACGGCCAGGTAAGTGAAGCAGATCCATGCACTCCGTAGCTGGGTGGTTAAATCTTACTGCACAGCACGCATGGCCCATGGATACTCTGCCCGCGCATTTTTCTCACAGGGCAGCTTCAGCATAATCTCTAGGACGTAATGGAAGCAGTACCCTTGGTAATTTGATAGCACTTTGGTGTGATTACTAATTTATGCGCGGATTATGCAGCATGAAGATGTTGGTGTTCAGGCTGATTTCACGTAATGGCGTTTCTTGCCTGCAACATGTGCTTTTTTTGTGTGCAAATTGCGCCCGCATCGTGTGCTCACTCTATCGCACTGCCTTTTTGAACAGGGTTGAGACCGAGAGAGAGGGAATGGGCACAGAACCTCTATTACTTGGCAGCTCATTTTTATGACATAAGAAGTTGAATTTAGCCCTTTGATGACCAAATTGTTGCCGAGCAGTTATGGAATAAATTAGATGGTAGTAGATGAGATATTGCTCATGATTGTTTTCTTGTCTGGTACGAGTCTTGGCAGATTGATTGAATCATGCATGGATGGAGCAAAGTACGCATATCTACAAGCAGGAAAAGGATACCTTATTGGGCGATCCTTGTCATAAACATACAAGTGCTTCATTCCAAGACTCCAATCGCCAGACATTGCTCGACTCCTGGGCCAGAATCCAGGGAGAATCATCCATCGAAGCATCACCAGATGCATCATTTCAAATACAGTCATAGTTGGAGCCCTACCGGACGGTTCCCCGGGTCATCAAGCAAGTCCGGATGAATCCCTACGTTGTGCACTGCCCTTGTCCTGACAAGCCGATCAACAAAGGGCCCGTGCTACAGGACTGTGTAACCCCCCTTGCCTTGTACCGCTCCACCTTGGCAACAAAGCCGACGGTACATGCGTAACATCTGCCGCTCTCTCACACGTATTCCCAACTCCCCCCCACTCCTTTTACACGGGACTTTGTCGACAAACGAAAGCGGAGAGCGCAACAACGCCCGCGGAAGATTTGACGGCGAGTTGCCACTATACCTGGGAAGGGGGGGAGGGGGAGTGGAATTCCAAGCATAATCGGCATTCGTGCCAAAGAAACAGGAAACGGAGCTTGCTAAGTCGCTTTCGACTGCAGGCTTTGTTGGCCATGTACAAGTAGCTTGCAATACGCGATGCTACAGCATACCGGGCCCAATCAGACGTCATCTCATTCCTTGTCTCTGATATCATATGGAAGCCTGGGGCACTCCGACTTCCCGATGGACCCGCGGACAACCCGTGGGCTCGGTTATGGCCTGGTAGGGCGGTTGCAGTATCCTGTCAAGCAGTCAGCTGTGGGAAAGGGTATTAAAGGTCTTGCAGCCGTCGTCGACTGACCTTTCACCTGGAGCTCAGCCATGTTTCAGACATTGAGATCCATACAAGTTAAGCGATTCACTATGGATAGTGTCCTCTTTTCAGCAAAATCGGCTTCTGGAGCCCAGATACCAGTGCGTGCCCGTTGGGACGAGCTGGTAGCTACATGGGATCCTAATAAGTTAGTCCAAGTTTTGGGTCTGGTCTTTGGACTGGTAAGTTTTGTCCTGCTCAAGAAGAATGAGTCGGTGCTGAATATTTTCCTTAGTTTATTGCCCACACTTTGGCCAATGCCATATATCGACTCTGGTTCCACCCCCTCGCAAAGTTCCCTGGCCCTCGATTGAACGCTGTTGTCTACTGGCCATTTCTATACTCGAATCACGTCCAGGGTACATGGGTTAGGAAGGTTTCTGAGCTACATCGTAAATATGGCCCCGTTGTGCGAATTGGGCCAAACCATCTCTCCCTGGACGGCGCTGTCGCTTGGCCGGAGGTTTTTGCTCTCAGAGGAGCCGACGAATGCCCCAAGCCGCAGAATCAGTTCTTCGATGGTGACGCCGCCAGTCTCATTGCTGCACCACGCGATGTCCACAGACGTCAACGACGACAGCTCAATCATGCCTTTAGCGACGCTTCCCTAACTAAGCAAGAGGTTACGATCAAGAGATACGTCGACATAACAATGCAAAGATTAGCAGACAAAGCCGATACTGGAAAGGCCACAAACTTTGTCGACTGGATGAACTTTACCACCTTTGACATCATTGGCGACCTTGCTTTCTCTGAGTCTTTCGATTGCCTGGAAAAGAATGACTACCACCCTTGGGTTTTGACTCTCTTTCAGGGCATTCGTGGTGGTGCCATGCGTCGGTTCCTTTTGTCCTACCCTCTCTTGAAACTAATTGTCAACGCTCTCGGCCTTAGTGAGGATATGAAGACACAGACGAGGAACCGATCTCTCGCCAGAGAAAAAGCTAAGAACCGCATGGATAAGGGACTCGAAACTACTGAGGGGCACGCTGACTTCATGACCTACATGATGAAGACCAACCGAGATGGCCAGCACGGTTTCCTGGATCACGAGATGCTTGCTACTGCGCCTGTTATTGTCGTTGCCGGCAGCGAAACTACTGCGACTGCGCTTTCTGGCCTCATGTTCCAGCTTACGCAGCAGCCCGAAGTTTACAAGAAGGTCACGGATGAGATTCGGTCCAAGTTCAGCTCTGAGGATGATATTACCCTGAGAAGCAGTGCCGCGCTTGAGTATCTTCATGCCTGTACCGAAGAAATCCTTCGCTTCTATCCTCCTGCTGCTGAAACATCACCACGAATCTCTACCGGTAGAATGATTGCTGGAAACTATGTTCCTGCTGGTGTAAGTGAACCCATTGAGCATCATTGATGAGAAAATACTTTACTAATCATATTCTGAATTTTAGACCAAACTGTCAGTCTACCAATTCCAGACTTTCCGCAACCCAGACCACTGGGCTGAGCCCGATTCATTCATCCCTGAGCGATGGTTGCCCGAAACCCACCCTCTGTACGATCCCAGATTCAAGTCCGACAACCGTTCTGTCTTCAAGCCCTTCAGCTTCGGCGCCCGAGACTGCATCGGCAAGAACCTGGCCTACTCTGAGTTGCGATTGATTGCTGCGCGATTCATGTACCGCTTCGACTTTGAGCTTGCGTCGAAGCAGAATGATTGGCAGAATAGTCAGCGAATCTTTGGTGTGTGGGAGAAGGGACCTTTGAACCTGCTTTTGAAGACCAGAAATGCTGCGTAAAAGAGGTGCGATACGAAAATTGGATGGTGTGCTTTTCACGGTGATAGAATAGCTGTATGGGCTGTTCGGCTTATACGGCAATGATGTAACGCACTATGTTTTCTTTTCATTCTTTCTTATTTTCGGGGTTATTCGGAAGCATTCGGTGGGAATCTGGAAATTTGGCGCTTTGCATTGACGAAATACACTTTTGAATACGATCTTTAGTTGTAACCTACCACCCAGCTTTGGGTAGCAATGATACATCATCTTGCATGCATACTTGCTCTTGCGGAAACACTGTAGCCAACTTGTTTGGACCCTTCTCGGAATACCGAATATGCACTCTGAATCTCAAAATAGGGAGCCTTGGGCGCAAGACTACGAAGCTCAAGAATATATAAAAGTCGAGTGTTGATGTTCTCTTTAGCACATAATTTAGGAGCAGAGTGCCAGCCTGTCAAGCGATTCGTTACTGAGAAAGAATTTAAAGCCCATCTAAGTGATTCCTTCATTGACCATTGAGGATGTGCATATAACCCAGGGGTGGCGGGGAGTTGTGCTTGTTACCGTCGCACAGGATTGGTTGAACTCAACATCAGAGTGCCATTCACTCCCTGGATGAGGAGCAGACAAGAGGTGCTGCCGTCAGACTCAATATCAATGCTTTTTTATTATCAGGTATGCTTCTGTATTGGACTACAGCCGATGCCATTGACTTCTTACCAGTTTCGCGAAACACAACTTCAACTCGATGGCGGAATCTTGATCTTGAAGGTCGTATCCCGAATCAAGACACCAGTGCGCAGCATCAACAGTACTCGCCCATTATTACTTTCATGTTTTACTATCGAGTATGGTGACTAGATTACCACTGTATATGGTGAACCTATTTGAGAAGCTTCGTTGGTCCCGACACATGTAAAAGTTACCGTTGCAACCTGCGTACTGATCTCATAATCTACTGAGGTTATAATGACACAGTAGGTGTTGCGAAATACGAGATGCGAGATGCAAGATTCGACTATATTGGGTAGCGGAACGAAATAATTCCTTGAGTAAGTATGATAAGAGGTGATGACAGCATGGGCGCTGAAGCGGTGTGAGTAGCGAGCTTGTTGGCACCACACAATCGGTATGGGTCAGAGTCCCTCATGAAGCTTCTATGTGAGCCACAAAGAGTAAGATTCTATCAATAAACCTTTATCCATTGCAAAGATTTGGCTCAGATACACCACAGAGGACTGCCACGGCAGACTGCGTAGGACGCACACGACCTCCTGGACAACTGACAACGCTTGCCACTGATGACCCCAACGTAGATCGTCTACCCTTTCAGAGTTAGCAGGGATAATTTAAACTCTATGAAGCATCAAATCTTATTTGGTTGCCGCAAAATCTGGAGTCTTACGAGGATTCCACGGTCTGTGTTTGCCACAGCGTATCTCTCTTTCATCCCTCCAGCTTGTCTACTCACTCTACTTGGTATTCGGAACGGGCGCAATATTCCATCACTAGATAAAGTCACGAGTTCAGCAATATGAACAGAGACATGAATTGTATTTATGGACTATCACAATCAATGATTGGGCAGTCAAAAGCATTTACAGACAAGCAGAGTTGGTGGACGTTGACGTGAAATGAAGGCGGTGCCTTGTTCTATTAATGATAGCAAGTAGCTTCTGACTTGACTTGCCAATAATACGTATCTTCTACGAAATGTTACATTTCTATACTATTTGATTATAGGTCATCGCGAATGCTGCAGTTGAACCGTCCATACGGCGGCTGGGAAGTATCAGCGACTGTTGCGCAACGTGACATTAACGCTGCACCTGAAAGTCAGCGAGCAAACAATAGTTCTTTTCTACTGAACTGTTGAAAAAACTGTCGAATGAGCCTTGGACTCGATGGTAGCGTTTATAGAAGCTAAAGGTCTGGGCAGAGCGGAGGCTCGAACTACCGACTGGGTCGTCGAATTTAGAGAGCTGGGTACAAATGATATCAATATTGATCGCTTCAAAATCTTACTCTGTATTGATTGAAGGTATTATTACTTCTCTTTCCTGATTGAATGCACTGTTGGCTGCAAGACACGATACCTCACTGTGTCACAGCACTCAACTGAGAGCATCGTGATCAAAGAACTGTCTCTATAATAGACATATCTGACAACTAAATTATTAAAGTTAGCTTCAACATTGAACGTTGCATTGTATGGTATAACTGAGGTCAGAATGCAGACCGCACTTCGCGCCATGGGTTGACCAGCTGCCCCAGTTGGTCACTGGGTGAGGTGTTATTGACGTCTATGCGAAAACAATCGCCAACTCTGAGGTAGTTTAGCGGTATATCAATGAGTATGAGGTCTAGGCAAGATTCTCAAAGTGAAGAATTTGGGCTGAATCTACTTGGATCGTCCTGTTCTGTAAACCATCTGCTATCGAAGAGCGAATTTGCAGCCATTTATCCTATTCAGCCTCGCAAGAAAAGTGAGCAAGTATGGTTACCTATCATTACCCATTTACATAAAATTTCATTTCGTCAACATTGCTCGCAATAATCTCAGTTGCTCGTTTTAAGGTGTCGTTGGAGGATGGTGGCGATCGTTCGTTCGAAGAGGCACACACGATACACGGCCAAACGCTCACAACTGATCCAGATACATCATTACGTAATAAAATAATAGGAAACGATGATTCAATGACTTATTTATAGTTTGAACGATGATGAATAAAGAAAAACCGTGTCAGAAATGGTACTGAGCGACCTCGGGAACTCTTGTCTACTTACCTAAACTCTAGTCACAAGTTAAATAAAACTGAGCATACAGCACAGTCAGCTATTATTAGTATCGATATGGCTATATCTTATATAATTCGTCCCATTACTTTCCCTTCCGATATTTGAGATCTTATGACGGTGTCTTTAGCCAGTCACAGGTTCTCTGACTACATTGAGGAAGTACGTCTTTATGCTTTCAACACATATGTCATGCATCCAAACTTGACAGTCACTATACAGCGCTTGCCTGGTGGCGCAAGGAGCAACTATCTAACTGAAGCAAAGAATGGCTAATATATTCTACCCATACCCTGCACATTCCTGCTGTGGTAAAACATATTGAAGTTGCCGCACGACTATTCATTGTGACTCAACAGCCGCACCGTATTGAGCAATGATAAGCCAGATAACCCAGATAGTTGAAATCCTGTTGAACAAACGCATAATCTTGTGTAGTAGATGTATACTCACCCTCCCGGTATTATTCTTTCGTCACTGCGGGGGTAATTCTTGCGCGAGGGCGTGCGCTATGCACTGTTCATCGTCGGTTCTCGCAATATACAGATAAAGATCATCATGCCACTCTTAATTGAATCATCACGATTAACTTCCATTTTGAAAACAAGTCGTATTTTGCAATATAAGTAAAATTCTTGCCTAATATCATGCAGGGCTACATGCTCAACAATCCTAAAGAATACAATGTCATGCCATATCGATGGTGTGGCAAAACAGAGCACGAGGTGAACAATATGAAATCAAGTACCTTTAGGCATGGGCATAAAGGAAATAAGCGATATGTAATGCTAATAGATGTAAAATATACAATATTACTCCAATCCAGACGAAACGTATCATGGAAGAGGTCCGAAACTCATCGTCAAAGGTCGCGCATATAGTTTGGAGCACTTCGCAATGACTCCTGTGACATGCACACTATCCGCAATTGAGCGATAAGATCTTATTAGACCCCAGACGCTTTGAGAGCATAGAGTAATATGAAAACAATAGGTACAAAAGGGGGGGGGTCTTGGATCAGGTACCCCTTTCATCTGACGTTTATTTGACTCTGACGAGATTGTCGCCCGCGCAAACATCAAACTGCAAAGCTCGGTGAAGCCCAGATGTAACAAAATGTGGTCATATTGGAAGCGTCCAATACCACTCTCAGTAATAAGAAGTGCTAAGATTCAGGACCTTCCAACTGAAATCAGGTTGGCCGCAGTGAACAAACCCAAGACAACCGTGCAATGTTCTTGTCGTATTCCCATTGCGACGGATCCCTAATCATACTTTGGAAGTACTGTACATCAATAACGGGGCTCGGTAAGGTACAGGCATCCCCAGAGCCGGCAGTCCTCACACACGTTTCTCACCTACTGACCGAGGCTCAAATTCCAAGGAGAACTGGGGCAACATGGGGTGAATAGGGTTGGTAAGCTCTATGGGGAACAGATGAGAATTCCCCGAAGCGGGACTACGATGCGTGCTCCATACAGTAATTTAGGAATTCTTTCCTGGTTCTCCGTATGTCTAGTATTTGTTATTGAAGTCAGACCGAAATGGGGTTCACAGTGAGCGGAGAGATGAAAGCCGAGAGTCATGATAACACTGCGTGGGTTTCTCCATTGCGACAGTGATATCAGTGACACTTGACCAATGGCTCTTGAAATGTTGCACACAGCCACGCCTTTGCGCATACATGAAGAAATTTGATTTTGCGCAGAAAAGTCTCATCGCCTTGAAGAAAGAGAGGGAGGGGATAGATGTTTTCATGAGCACAAAGTGATTACTGAAACATGCATAAATTGCTTGGAAGAGGTGAATCATGATTGTCTGTGGGATGAAACATGTTCGAACTGCTCATTTAGAGAGCGGGAACTAAGGTCTCATGGGAGGAGAAATGTCGAACCCTTTTCCGTGCAAAGTCCGTCTTAGCGATGGATGGAACAGATTTCAAAGTGTCTCACTCACTCGTGTCCACTGTCCAATTTACTAACAGAGGCTCGAAATTGCGACTACGACGGAACACTGTATCACGAACCACCGCCCGTGAGTCTTTGAGGCGAGAAATTTAAAAATAGGAGATCCCAGATCAGCTCCCGAGGAAGTGAGATGAGCCTAAGCTGAGTGGTTTAGGTTTCTCCATCTTGGTCTTTCACTGACATGAAATGAGGTGCAAGATGTCTTACAAACAAACATACGTACATATGCAGATTGTTTTGCAGCTTTTACAACAGAAGTGGCTTAAAGCGTAGCAGTGCAGCATTCTCGTACCTCAACGATAACGATGATGTTTTTACCACATGCAGGTGTAGATACAACAATTTAAAACTGTCTCGCAAGTCACCATAGTTGTACTGTTTGTTTGTTTACTTGTTTGATGATTTTTAAATAGTTGTAGGCCGTGTGAAACATTCAATGTCTCTCCATGGCCCGGTCTCGGGACGGGCAGACGACACTAACACGAGTTGAAGCGAGTGGTTCATGGCGTACTATGTGCTACCCTACATAGATGTGACTACAAGCAGAAATCTCTACGAACTTGATTTCTTGGGTATAGACGATCATTGAAGTTAACTGATAATTCAAAAAAAAAAAAAAAAAAAAAAAAAGCCCGTGTTCAGGAATAATGTCTCGATTATGAATGGTATCCCGTATGTTGAAGGGCGCATATTTAGCGATAATCTACAAGTATATTCAGTGTATAAATGGCTATCAACAACTATACACAGCACCAAGAGAAACATGTAGAAGATGTTACAAGAATATCAAACCTACAAGCAAAGGAGCCAATCACATAAACTACCCCAGATGAATGCTCATCATGATCTCAAACAATTACCATAGATGGGGTTTGTCCTCACTGAATCGCAAGACTAGAATCCATGCCACGATAAGCTTAAGCAACGGTGCTACACGATCTGGATGGCAGCAATTACCGGCCTGGGGCACTGGATCTCGTCTGATCTGTCACAAGAATCCAATCAAGGGAAAAGAGATGGTCGATGCATAATCTTGCCAAGTTTCTAGGGCCGACTCAAGAACTTCCTCATACGAAGCCGTCCGAATCTTCTCACGATGCCACTATCAACGCCCTCGATTGCTCCGTTCGTTCTCTAATATCCACTTCTGGGTCTACGTCCGATGTTTTGTCGCCAATGTTTCACGACCGTTACGTCCTGGATAGGAGCTAAACGCGTCCCCAAAGCAAGTAGCCCTGCTCCTGGTCTTGGAGTCTTCGGTGGTGTGAATCGTTCTCGTAATGGCTGCAATTCAGACCCCCCTACACCACCGGTGTTGATTCGCAAAAGCTCAGTCTCCAGCATGGTTGAATACTGATGAAAAATGACACGGCCCGGGTACTATTGTTCTGGAAAGAGTCCAATAGATAGACAGCGAGTTTAGCATGCAGCCACATAGAACAGCACAGGGTGTGGTTGAGTCTGGACGAGCAAAGTTTGGTAACTTGCTTCTCTGAGCAAAGCAGGGAGTGCGAGGGGCTGAGATTGGCGTATGCCGTGTCAAAGCGGTTGCGACTGCTGCCATTACAAAGAGACCATGGCCTCAGGCCTGAACTCGCTAATAACTCGAGGGCACCAGCGGTAATCGATTGGACAAGACGTAGTATTCTCTTTCTACTTTATCCGGTCGAAAAGTTCAACCACGGCCCAGAACATCTCTCCACTGCTACGATGGGCTTGTCCGATTCGGGGAACCAACCAATACTGCAGCTGCCAACAGGTGAAAGGCCGGGAGAAGCGGAAGACAGGCAAGGAAAACTAAGAGCTGCACAAGTCCATAAACAGATTACTAGACATCTGTTGGTCCCAATCCCACCGAGACATTCTCTGATCCGCCCCAATGCCATTACAAACCGGAGACGACTAGTCCCGAAAGTAGGAGGATGGCTAAGTCGCAGGTTTTCATTACAAGTGACGTTGATGAAAGAGAGCCGTCGTTGGTTAACTGTGGAGCTTCAGGGTGTCCAAGAAAAGCAGCTCATTGACCCACAATGACACAAGAGCTGACAGGGTACCACGAAAATCAGTTCGGGGAGCCGAGAACACGAGCCACTCGAGATGCACGTGGGTTTTTATGGGTAAGTAAGAATCCCAGTTCTTGGCCCTACTGCCATTGCCTCCCCTGGCCCCTTGCATGTCCCTGAACATTTGAGAGGGAACTTCTAGCCTGAGAGCATGGGATATACAAGTACATAAGTGATTAGGTTGGTGCCTACTATGGGTCCCTGCACTCGGCAAGCAGACCTTTTCTTGCTTTCTTGACAAGCCGAATCTCTATCGATGTGCATGATGGAGTTTAGTAAATCCCATTTGCGCCATGTATATATGAGTGTATACTGGAGACATAAAGAATGCAGTCAAAAATCTTCATTATTGGTGCTCTAACATTGAGCTCATTTCATTGTCTTCTGGATTATTCTGCTTCAGGTACGGTGCCTCCTTTGGATGACCTATACTAGACATGCTAGTCCAGGCTGGTCTACAACCGAAAACGTCAGAAAGAAGAAAATAAAATAATAAAAATGATGAGCGCCTAGCAGCAGGACCTGGGGTGTGAGTCTCCAAATGTGAGACATAACACGCCGGCGTGAGTTTAGGTCAGATTGTCACTCCGACCAAGAGTACGAAAAGTACGTAGTAGATGTTCCAGCCAGCTTGTCGGACTCGGCGATGAGGTTTTATGCAAGACAACTTTGTGTCTCGTATGTACGAACGTAGCAATAAACAACGCCTATGCACGCGAGCCATTTATACTATGAGACAGACTGGGAAAAAAACCTTCATTGATATGTACATGAAGAGAGATAAAAAGAAGAGTCTGAAGACGTCATGTTAAGGACACCAAAAACAAGAATACAGATTGCATGCGGATGTCATTCATGTGGCGCTCGTTAATCGTCAGTTGTCAACTCTCTGTGTTGGAGTTATTTGCCTGAGATGAACTGGGTCCATCATCAGGGGGCCACCAGGAGAGGGGCAAGCGACTTCGGGAGATTTCCCACCCGTGGGACGATGAACTGGTTGATTTGCATCAGCCCCCCCGGATGTGACGCCACGGCGATCAGACTGCCTCCCCTAGCAAAAGCTTGGCAAGCCTCGAAATGGACGATCATAGGCGCCTTGCGGACTAACAAAGCAATATGGTGAATGAAGGAGGGCCACCGTCAAGGAACCGGCTCGCTTTGGAAGCAACGAACCTTTCCCCTCTGAAGAATGGCTCGAGGTTGGGCATCCAATTAAGGTTGATGGTTGATTCCCCTGTCAATCACAACGCGAATGGCATTTGGGATAAGTGCCTTGGATAGCGAAGCGCCGGGCTTTTGGGGCAAGCTGCCAGCTGCAAGATAGGCCCGGAAGATATGCAGCTATGGGCATGGTGTATGCATGGTCATTTGCATTGTCATTTTGACGTGAACGCCAGTCAAGAGGCAGCTGTCAGAATGGCAAGCCGACAATGATCCCGTGACCGATAACAGGCATCTGTACTACAGAGTGCTGGCATGGGTACGCAATATTAACTACAAGTACAAAGGTGGGTGCGACAAGCGATAGGAGGCAACCCGTGAATTTTCCCCGAACCACATGGACAATTAAGCGAAGGAAGAAAAAAAGCCATGATGCGGAGGAGGATACTGTGTTCGCCAAGGCAAAAAAAGTTCATCCACCCTGGAAACTCTGGGGGGAGGGACCAGTTTAGGCGAGCGAGGCTTCCGAAGACAGGGGCAGGTTTGTTTCTTTTTTGCTAGCAATGTGGGTAAACGAACCTTGGAAAGGCGAGGATTGGCCCAGGAAATCACGGTTGCATGATGTTTCAAAGAAATTAGATAGACACGGAAGAATTTTAAAATTTGGAAGTGATTATTTATTCAGTTTCCATGTTTATCGTGACGGCGTATGTGGCTCGTGAGGGGGGGTTCACGAAGACCATATGTGGCTGAAGAACGGGTAGTCAGGGGTTAAAGTATAAGTGATGGATGGACAAGCCACAACAGCTGAATGTATGAAGGGGTGTTCGCGGTTGGTTGTGGTGGAGGTGGTGTGATGGCAGCTCAGGGTCCCGGCCGATCAGTCACCCTGTTCAGGATTAGATTCAATGCACCTTAAGATTTCCTCCCATGTTACATGAACTAGATATTCCACGGCACCTTTTTAACTCTCCAGGGTAACTTTGGGAGCCCTCCAGGTCAATTGATCGACAAAAGGCGGTGCCCCGGGGAAGCCGTAGCCTCGTGAGCGCCTTTATGCATGCGTGTTCCAATTGTTGACCACTTGAGAGATTCCAGCACAGCAGCTGAATCTTCAATGGAGAGAAACGTGCATGTGCGTGCAGACTTTGCGAGTTTGTCTTGTATGTATGCTACCGTTGTGCGAATGCGTGTCTTGTCTACTGAGCTGGAAAACATGTTTTGTCTTTTATGCAAGAGTTTACTAATACAGGTTGTCGATAAAAGATATGCGTGTCTTGTGTCAAAGTTGTGTCTCGCAAGAGAACAGACTTGCTGAGTCGTATGCAACAGCAATGCACACACAAAGTGCAACGTCGTGCGAACAAGATGCGTGTCTCGTAGGTATGCGACTTGTGCATGTATGCGTGTCTCATCCCAAATATGGGAAACAAGTTTATGTACTGCTACGTTGTTGCTTAGTTGTTGCCCGCGCAAAAACAGATGCCCTGTAGTTTTTGTATTTGAGTCTATGAACTGACGATATGAAAGACGTTTCCTTAAAGGCCAGATGATACCCTTGGTGACGGTGAGTGAGTGAGCCATAGCTGACTTGATGCAACCCCGAAAATAGAAAAAACAAAAACAAAATGAGATCCATGTAAGATGGACGCCGCTTGGTAGTGGGTCTATATGCTCACACCGGTAAAAAAAATAAAAATATGTACACGCGAATAAAGTGAATGACGGTTGTTTGGTTCTTCTCCCCGTAAGCTCGTAAGGCGGCTTGCTGTTGTATTTGTAGTTGTGGTTGTTGTGGACCACCAACAAATGGAAAATGCAAATGGTCTTGTTTATCAAAGTGATTAAATCGTATTACTTCCAATCATTTGGGCTGTCAGTATGGAAATGCGTGCGCCATATTGCGAATAAGGATGCTATCGTCGGGCACGGTGCGGGTGCTGGGTGAAATGGTCGAGTCTCAAGGCAAACTCTCCTTCTCGGCGTCTTCGATCGTCGTCTCTTTCTTCTTCTTGATCGACTTCCACTTGAGAAACGGCCATCCGAGGGAGGAAAGGCAGCAGAGGATGAGGACCAGCGTGAAGACGTGTGTGGTTCCGTCGTTGTAACCCTGAATTGCAATCTTGACTTCTTCTGCGGATAGCTTGCCCTTGATGCTGCCAAAACCGCTCATAAGCGTCTCTTTATCAATGCTCTTCAGTTTGTGGGCCACAACGGCCATCTCCTGCAGGAAGAGGTTCTGTCCCACGCAGATAAAGATGGAACCTCCAAGCATATTCATGAGCAAAACTGCCGATGAGGCATATGCGACATCGGATGGGCCCGCAGCGGCTTGGATGCCAACAATGGCTTGCTGACCACCCATGCCGGTGCCGAGGCCAAGCAGGATCTCATACCCGATCCAGCGAGATCGCGCAATGCCAGGTGTAAGCGTATGAAGTAAGCCTGCGCCAATGGAGCCGAAAAGAGTGGCAAGCATGAGAAACGGCGGAACGTAACCAGTGACAGCGGATCCAGCTCCACCAAGGATCGCGCCGACAATGACTGCAAGAAGAAGTGGCAGCAATTGTACACCAGAGTGAGCTGGGGAAACGCCTTGCACAGTCTGAAACCAAGTCGGAAGCTGTGGAGAAACGGGTCAGCATTGAAAGTAAATTAACGTATAGAAAAAACCAAAACCAAAAAAAAACTCACATAGTAGCATGTAACAAATTGAGAACTGGCCAAGCAAAAGGCCATGAAAAGATATCCGACAAATGCCCTGTTCTTGAAGAGTCGAACGGGGAATGTTGCTGCCTCTCCCCTCCAGTTCTGGTGGAAGCCGACAAGTGTAAAAGAGACGACAAAAACAACAAAGAGAGCGATAATGGCGGGGCTGTTCCATGCGTACTTGGATCCAGCCCATTCCAGGGCAAGGAAGAGACAAGAAAGACTGCCAGCAATGCCGACGCCGCCAATGATGTCCACTTGGCCAATCTTTTCTAGCAGAGTTGACTTGGCGTGCTTGGTCATGGATTTGGGACTCTCGAAGAACAGGATGAGGGCCGTGGAAAAGACAATGCCAATGGGGAGGTTGATCCAGAAGCACCATCGCCAACCAATGCTGCCGGTGATGGCGCCGCCGAGGATGGGCCCGAGAATGATGGCAATACTTTCGAGGGCGCCAAGAATGCCCATGTACATCGGTCGCTGACTGAGAGGGGTAATGGTTCCCGTGATACTGTATTGGTAAAAAAGAAAACCCCATCATCTTAGCCATGCGATTCTCTCATGCAAGGGAGGGGACTCAGGGCAGACTTACATCAACGCACCGGCGGCAATGCCTGAGCATCCCAAACCGGCGACGGCTCTGCCACCAATGAAGGTTGGTGCATCATGCGCCACGGCACAGATGAGCGAGCCCAGTTCCAGAAGACCAATGGAGCACAACAGAACAATCTTGGGCTTGAAGTTGACGTAGAGCTTTCCCATCGACGGTTGAGTGGCGCCGTTGACCAAAAGACTAAAGCAGTGAAGAAAAAGAGAATATCTTAGCAAAGGAGGGATTCGGGACAAGGGGGGATTCTTTTGAGGCTGTACATACTACACAGACTCATACCACCCAACGCTGCCCACTGCGTTGAACTCGTCGGCCAATGTTGGAGCCAAGGTTCCCACGATTGTCGCATCAAGACCGGCCACGAGAATGGCCATGCCAAGGGCAATGGTGATCATGATTCGAGCGGCGTTGGACAACTTGGGCTGGTCGTCCTCGTCCCCTTCTGATATCGAGAGCCGCTCTCTCGGGCGGCCATCTTGGCCTGTTCCTGTATGCATTTTTGACGACTGAGCTTCAACTTGGTTCTGCGATGCAGCAACAGTAGTGTCGGATGCTGCATATTCGGCATCCATCTTTTCTGCGAGCTCAAGGAGGTCCTTCGTCTTAAATAGGGTTGCTGTTCGCTTGGCGCCGATCAGTTAACCTGGATCAACAAAACAGATAATTAAAAAAACAAAACGAGTGAGATTCTGCCTATGTAACGGCAGGACGGTGTAAAAGAGAGACTAAAGTTGGAAAGAAAATCAACGAAAAATTCTCCGTCTGTTCATGAGAGATGAAGGAGATGAACAAGATGGCGCTTTTGCCAAAAGTGTGTATAAGTGAGGGCACCAGTGACTGCACTACCTATACTATAATCATACTTGCCACTCTGGCGCGGAGACGGCGACGTCTTCCCCAGATCACCCTTGGACAATGGGGAACTCGGGATCAAACCGTTTTGGAAATTAAAAGACACCATCATAAACGAACAACCAGGTTTTGAGGTGATACCATAATGAGACACTATCCACCATGGCGAGCAAAGTACTGTACATTGGCCAGCGACCTCGGCCTTATAGCTCATACATTGTCTCAGAAGGGATCCCCATCTTACTTGTATGTAGCTAGCTACCATTACTCTGGTTCATATGTATGTATGTTCACTGCCTGCATGTGAGAAATGATTCAACATCAGTGTTATTTAACAAACGCGGGACACATTGACATGTTGCATACATGTAATACATACATGGAAATTTGATACAAGACCTACAATGCAACTTGTACAGGCATATCGATGCAGAAACAATTTTTTTCCCTTCCCTTTCTGGGCACTCACACTTGTGCTTGTCTCCGAAGCATTGTCCACCCAACTTAGGATTGCAACCAGTCTTTGCGTCCGTCTCCTTCAAAGGCCAACCAAGAATCCCTAGTCAAGCTGAGAGAACACTTGCAATAGAAGCCAAAAAATAAAAATAAAAAGGAAATAAAACAAACACGATATGCCTCCCCCCTGAAAATCTACTGAATCCGGTATTTTTCTTGGCCCTTGTTTAGCGCCCTCTGATACAGTCCCTGCGGCAAATTATCTGTATTACACTAATCGCCGAGCCATTAGTCTGTGCCACGGACTAGCTGGAGCTCGTCTGAAAATGGGTTGAGTCCAAATTACCGTGCCGGTGCCGCATTAGAGGGTGGTGCTTTGATCAGTTCGCCTTCTGGTGTGCCTTTAACAAAATGTCAAGTACTACTAGTAGGTGCCGGCTCCTGCAGGTCCATAGCTCCCATCCCGATTCTCGTGATGGGTGTGAATACTACCTACCTATTGTAGGTATAGTGCTATGGAATGGTGTCTCTCGCAGGTGGCAAGCAAAAGGAACGGTAAAAGTCATGGCCCAATTTGATAGACGGACTACTCCGGAGTAGATACTGTTAGGTTCAGGGGCGTAAAATGATCGATCAATTTGGAGCCGATGTATGGATCAAATTGCTCTCTGGGTACTGGTGGACGAGCGTTGTTTCTGCCTGCATCAAGGACTCCCGGCTCCCGTGAGGCCATCATATATATTCTCTCTTGTACCTAGATCCCTCCGAGTCTTTTGGTCGACTAGTAGAATCACCCATCCACGTTACAGGGAGGCGGGACTTAATCATCATTATCATTCATTCATTCATTCGTTATTCACTACGCACTACACACTACACACTTACTATTACTTACCTACTTACTTACACCACATATATCTGCAGAAGAGATAATCACTAATATCATGTTCGAATCAACGACTCCCGATGAAACGGTCCTTTGTGATCTCCCTGTCTTCCCTGGTGGAAACTCCCTGTCAACCGAGGTTGGTCTTCAAAATGTCGACTTTCCAGGACCACTGCCACCGACCGCAGTGATTGATGCTGCTTGGGCAACTATTCTTCATTTTTATACAAATCTCGACAACGTTTGCTTCGAGTCAAAACGCCCGAACCGGAGGAAAAGCATCAAGGCTGTTCAAGTCCGCGAGGACGACTTCCCGGGAGCTATCGTCTCTCGGCTCCAAGAGAACAGCAGCAGCAGCAGCACAACTGAATCTCAAACACAAAAGTATCATTTTAACACAGCTGCCATTTACGACTACGATGATGCTGAGGAGGCGGAGTCAGTATCACAGGAAGATGACGAATCTTCCCTCGAGATGTCTTTGACGTCTCTACCAGACGGCATGGACGCCGCTCTACATGTCACAAAATCCGATTGTAACTTAATTTTCCGCCACACATTAATGTCCGAAGTAGAAGCTACCAATGTTGCTTCAGCAATTGGTCACATCTTGACCTGCTTCTCAGAACCTTTCTTTGCTGATCGACCAGTTCGGGAACTCGCCATCAGTCAGAGAGACTGGGAGCAAGTCACTGATTGGAACAGCGCTCCCTTGTCTTCCAAAGGAAATGTTCCTCTGCATGAGAGATTCACCACCATGGCCCAGAAGCAGCCAGACGGCGAAGTCATTGATGCCTGGGATGGCAAGATGACTTGGCGAGAGTTGGAGGAGGAATCAAACGCCTTGGGGCAACGGCTACGACAAAGGGGAATCGGGCCGGGCTCTTGGGTGCTTTTCTGCTTCAACAAGTCGCGCTGGGCCGTCGTCGGCATGCTTGCGATTCTCAAGACTGGTGGTGCTTACGTACCCGTTGATCCAAGACATCCCGAGGATCGAGTTCGTCAGATCATTGAGTTGACTGGCGCCGAGCATGGTGTTGCAGGCAGCGACGAAACTGCTGCCTTGCTCAAGCGATCCGACTCCAATCTCGATGTTGTCAATGTCTTGCACACCGAAGATGGGGATGATGACGAGGATGCAGAGCCTGAGTGGCCCGACGTCGCTGTCAACAGTCCCGCTCTCTGCCAATTCACATCTGGAAGCACGGGTGTTCCCAAGGGAATCATTGTGCAGCATACCCAGCTTTTCACAGCTGCATGGGAGTTCAAGACCGCCTTTGGGGGAAAGGCTTCTACTCGTATTCTGCAGTTTTCTTCGCATACGTTTGACGCATGCATGGCGGATATTTATCAGGTTCTTTTGTACGGAGGAACACTCTGCATCCCTTCCGAAGCTGAGCGCATGGACGGTTTGCAGGATTATATCCTTCGATCTCGCGCGAACTGGGCAACTGTTACGCCTACCGTTGCCCGTCTTCTCGATCCGACTGCCTTGGTCGGCACTCTCGACACGCTTATCTTGGTAGGTGAGCTGGTTAAGGAAACAGATGCAGCAATCTGGATTGACCTCGGACTCAATGTCTTTAACGGATACGGACCTGCTGAGAATCCCATCATGTCGACTCACACTCGTGTTCATAAGGGTCGTGCGGCAAACGTTGGCCGCGGTTTCAACACTCGTTGCTGGATTGTCGACATGGACAAGGAGCGTCTTGTTCCTGTTGGCGCACCTGGTGAGCTTGTCATTGAAGGCCCCAACATCACCGCTGGCTACCTGAACAACCCCGAGAAGACTAAGGCGGCTTTCATTTCCGACATGGAGTGGCTTCCTAGGCCAGACAGTTTTGGACACCCTCAGCGACGATGCTATCGAACTGGTGATCTTGTGCGACAATGCGGTGATGGATCTCTTGTTGTTGTAGGTCGTATCGACAACCAGGTTAAGCTTGGTGGTCAACGTGTTGAGCTGAGCGATATCGAAGCTCACATCATCAAGAATCCAGAGACCCGACTGGCGGGAGTGTTTGTTCCCAGGGCTGGACCCTTGAAGGATAGGCTTACCTGTATGCTGCAATTGGACGAGGCGGACCAGAGCACCACTCTAAAGTTTGGTCGCTGCGACACGGCTCTTTCGGAGGATGCAGCGGCGAAGCTTCGAAAGAGTCTTCCAGCCTACATGATCCCTCAAACATGGATGTGCATCAACCGATTCCCAACTTCAGCCGCAGGAAAGCTGGATCGAAAGGGTTTGACAGCTCGCCTGGAAGCTCTCACTGAGGAGGAGTACCTTGAGATTTTGGGCATCGATGCAGGCGATGAGGCAGCAGATATTCCTGCCGAGGATGCCTTGAATGCGAACCAGCGTCTCTTGCGCCAAGTCTGCAGCCAAGTGTTGAATATCCCCATTGAGAGTCTTTCGTTGAACCGATCGTTTGTTGCTCTTGGAGGTGATTCAATCACTGCCATGCAAGTTTCCGCCATTGCCCGTCGAACAGAGGATAAGAGCATTGGTGTTAAGGATCTCCTGTCCACCTCTTCTCTTATGGAGGCCGCCTCGCGCGTTACTGCACTTTCTGCTCCATCTTCTATCCCCGTCATCTCTGCGGAGGAGCGCCGTCCATTGGCTCCTATTCAGCGCATGTTCTTCGATGCTGTTGAATCCTCTGTTGCTGGAGCTGGTAACCACTTCCACCAGAGTATGCTCCTGAGAATCACTGACTCTCGTGAGCCTAGCCAGATCAAGGCTGCGCTCTCTTTGATCATGGAGCGACACCCTACTCTCCGAACTCGCTTTGAGAAGCAGACTAATGGCCAGTGGATGCAGTACTTTTATCCCGAATCCGAGATCAAACCGCATCTTGAGCACTACCCAGATGTGATCAAGCGAGAAGACCGGGATGCACTGATCGCTCAAGCCCGAGAGAGCCTCAGCTTGACTGATGGCCCGATGATGCGTGCTCAGTTGTTCCCAGCGGAAGAGGATGGGGCTATGATCCTGTTCTTCTTGGTTCACCACGCCATCATCGATTTGGTTTCTTGGAGAATGGTTTTTGAGGAACTCGAGGAATCATTGACCGTCAAGGATCAGAGCGAGGATGAAATGCGCAAACAGCTTGCACCTTACCAAGAGTCCGTCCCATTCCTTTCTTGGCTCCAGCTGGAGGAAGAGATGGCCCAGGACCTGCCTCTGAGCCGTGCCTTGCCTGTTGAACCTGTTGTGCCCGGACCTGACTTTGCTTACTGGGGCATTGAGCCCGATATGAATGTCTATGGCGATGTGAAGGGAATTCACATCCCATTTAATGAAGCTATTACGAACAACGTGCTTTACGACTGTCATCATGCATTGCGAACCGATCCGGTTGATATCTTTTTAGCGGGCATTCTTCTTTCTTTTAAACGTGCTTTCCCCAATAGACGGACACCTCCTATTTTCAACGAGGGCCACGGCAGAGAGCCTTGGGATGACACTCTTGACATTTCCCGGACTGTTGGATGGTTTACCACCATCTTCCCTGTCCATGTCGGTGACGTTGATGCCGGCAATGTAGTCGAGGTGGTTCGACGTGTCAAGGATTATCGCAAGTCTGTTCCCGCCAATGGTTTTTCCTACTTCTCAACCAAGTATCTGACCGAGGACGGTGTTGACTCTTTCGGCAATCATATTCCTGCTGAGATTCTCTTCAACTACGAAGGACGATACCAGTCTCTTGAGAAGGATGGTTCGATTCTGAAGTCTGAGGATTGGGAGGCTGGTGAGGCTCTGGCTGATCAGGGACCTAAGCTTAAGCGATTCTGTCTGTTTGAGCTTTCTGCTGCTATCCTTCCAGATGGTCAGCTTCACTTCACTGTATGCTGGAACACCAAGACTCAGCACCAGAGCAGAATCAACCTTTGGCTAACAAGCATGTTGCCGGCTGCCATTGGTGAAATTGTCATCAACCTCATGCTCACTGAGCCTCAGTTCACTCTCACCGACGTTGCTCAGCTTGGACTGAAGAACTATGATGACGTTGAGGCTTTGACTGACGCGGTTTTGGATATTCCTGGTGTTGAGAGCGTTGAAGACGTCGAGGACATCTATGCTGGTTCTCCCATGCAAGATTCCCTTGCACTCAGCGGTGCCAGATCGGATGATGGAGCTTACGAGATTGAGTTCACCTTTGAGCTCTCCACCAACAAGGCCAAGAATCTGCCTAGCGAAATCGACGTGGATACTCTGGTTGTGGCATGGAAGGATACTGTTGCTCGCCATGCTCCTCTCAGGACTGTCATCCTTGAGGCGGATGCTGGCGAGAGCATGCTGCATCAAGTTGTCTTGAAGAACTTCACTCCTGAGACAGTTCTTTTGAGCGCTCGAGATGGCAAGCATGCGCTTGAGATCCTCAGCAGCTATCCTTCTTACAAGCAGAATGGCTTGCTGGCTGATATGAAGCCTCCCCACAGGTTGCTCATCTGCAAGACTGTTAACGGCAAGGTCATCATCAACTTCCAGGTTCACCACATTATTTTCGATGGAATGTCCACAGCTCAGCTGATCTCAGACCTTTCTGATGCCTATCATGCTAGACTGCAGAACTCTCAACTCCAGAAGGTGTCTGCCAAGCCTTTCTCTGAGTTCATTCAGTACACTCGACAGCCTGGCCGACGCGACGAGAGCATTGCCTACTGGAAGGATACTCTGAAGGGTGCTGAGCCTTGCCTATTCCCGGCATTGCTCGATACCGCGGAGGAGGTGGAACAGAAGAAGCAACCGGGTATCGTAAACATTCCTTTCACTCAGGATGCCGCGACCCTTCAGCGTACTCTTGCCAAGCTGGAAGTGACACTACCAGCGTTTATTCAAATGGCTTGGGCGTTGGTTCTTCGGATGTACACTGGCTCCGACCAGAGCGTCTTTGGTTATTTGGCAGCTGGTCGAGATGCCCCTATTGATGGCATTGAGACTGCAGTTGGTCCCTTCATCTCCATGCTTGTCAGCTACGTTGACTTTGAAAGAGATCAAGATCTTACGGTCGATGCTTTGGTCAAGAAGCTCTCTCAGACCAACGCCAATTCTATGGCCCACCAGGCCTGCTCACTCGCTGACATCCAGAACACCCTGAACATCTCCGGCAACACCCGTCTCTTCAATACTGGTATCTCCATGGGCCGAAAGATTACCGATGAGATGCAACTTAAGCGAGGTTCCGCCCTCATCTTTAAGGACGTGTCTCTTGTTGACCCCACAGAGTTTGATCTTGCTCTATCTGCCGATACTGGTGACAATGGTAACGTCTTCATGTACATCAGCTACCGTCAATCCTCAATCAGTGATGAGCATGCCAAGAACATCTCTACTACATTGGCTTCTGTTCTTTCTGAACTCATTCAGAACCCCGCTCGCAAGCCGGATGAGATTTGCGCCCCAAGTCAGCAGGATATGCAGAAGATTTGGAGCTGGAACCAGAATCTGATCAAACCTCTTGAGAAGTGCACCCATGATATCTTCGCCGAGCGAGTCATGGAGCATCCTGACCGTGAAGCTATTTACAGCTGGGATGGTTCATTGACCTACAAGCAGCTTGATGATCTGGCCAAGCGCCTCGCCAAACGTCTTGTCTCTTTGGGTGTCGGACCTGAAGTCATGGTTCCCCTCTGCTACGAGAAATCCAAGTGGGCTATTGTAAGCATGCTTGCCATTCTCAAGGCTGGCGGCTGCTTCGTCATGTTGGACCCCGGCCACCCTGAGAAGCGTCTCTCTCACTTGATGGGTGAGGTCAATGCTATTGTTGTTCTGTGCTCTCCCAAGGCCAGCAAAGCAAAGAGATTCCACGACATGGCTGCCGATCTTGAACTGGAACCTACTGTTCTTGAGATTGACGACACTTTCATGAACCAACTTCCACCTTTGGCTCAGGGAGAGCGTGCTGATATTCGAGTTTGCTCGGACGTCCGCCCCAGTAACCCCATGTATGTGGTATTCACATCTGGCACAACTGGCACACCCAAGGGTACTGTCGCAACGCATGGAGCATTTGCCTCTGGTCTCCATGAGCATGCCGAGGCTACTGGCATGATTAGTCTTGGAGCGGAGGCCCGTGTTCTCCAGTTCTCTTCATTCATTTTCGATGCATCCCTAGGTGACATATTCATGGCCTTTGAAGCTGGTGGTTGCCTGTGCATTCCTCGTGATGAGCACCGTAACCCTGCTGATATCGTGACATTCATGGCCGAAGCTGAAGTCAACTGGCTTGCCACTACCCCGTCCTTTGCAGGTCTTATTGACCCACCATCTATCCCTACCCTCAAGGTTCTTGTGCAGGGAGGAGAAGCTCTGTCTTCTGCACAGGTTGAAGGATGGAGTGAAGCATTGGAACTCATCAATGTTTACGGTCCTAGCGAGTGTACTGTTACCTCCTTGGCAAACAGGCCAATGACCAAGACCACCTCACCGACCAATATTGGCCGTGCCATGAGAGGCGCGACATGGATTGTTGATCCGGACAATCATGATCGTCTTCGACCTGTTGGCGCGATTGGAGAATTGCTTATTGAGGGTCCTACACTGTGCCGTGGTTACCTGAAGAGGCCAGAGCAGACCGCCAAGGTCTTCATCAATGCTCCTACTTGGCTCCAGGATTCTCGCCCTAACAGCAGACTCTACAAGACTGGCGATTTGGTGCGCTACAACATTGATGGCTCAATCACATTTATCGGGCGCAAGGATACTCAGGTCAAGATCAACGGCCAGCGTGTTGAGATTGGCGAGATCGAGCATGCCATGATCGCAAGCGTGGGTCAATCTGAGGCTACTGTTGTTGTCGAGTACTTGAAGCGTGCTGATCAGGGAGAGAGCAACCTCTTGGCTGCCTTTGTGCTCGTCGGCAGTGAGAAGGAGCAAGCCCAGGAGGAAGGTTCTCTCATTGCTACGAGCCCTCAGGCCATGTCCAGATTCCGAGGACTTGTTGCAAAGATTCTTGCTCCGGAATCCGCAGCGTCATCTATTCCTGCTTACATGATGCCCCAGGCCTACGTTCCACTGCGTAGACTGCCACTGACTACTTCATCCAAGGTTGATCGACGAGCTCTTCAGCAGGCTGCTGCCCAGCTCAGCCGTGATGAACTTGTTGGCTTCGGCACACTATTGGTGAAGACCGATGCTGTCAACGATGTTCATGAGGAGGTTGCCAGTGGTGAGCATCACCAGATTGCCAAGCTGTGGAAGAAGGTTCTTGGTGTCAAGTCAGTCGGCAAGGACAGCAACTTCTTCCGTCTGGGTGGTAACTCTATGGCTGCCATTGCTCTTCGATCCGAAGCACGACGTGCTGGTCTTGATCTCTCTGTCGCGGATATCTTTGCCCATCCAGTTTTGGAGGACATGGTGAAGGTCCTCTTCCCGCATTCCCCTTCATCCGCCTCCGAAGCGTATTCGTCTGAGATGTCTTACATGACGCCATCACCATCTTCCCCATCCACCCCTCCGGACGAGACTGCCTTTTTGGAACCGTTCTCATTGCTACGGCGGGAGGGCATCTCTATTGAAAAGGAGCTGTCTGAGGTCGCTGAGCTGTGCGAAGTGTCCACTCAACAGATTGAAGATATGTTCCCTTGCACACCCCTGCAGGAGGCCCTTATGGTGTTGACTGCGCACAACAAGCAGCAGGGAGCATATGCCTGGCACGCTCCATTTAAGCTATCGTCTGATGTCAGAAAGCAGCAGTTTGTCTCAGCTTGGGAGAAGACAATGCGCACTCACCCGATCCTGAGGAGTAGAATTGTTGCTCGTTCTCAAGGTGGTGTTGTCGTTGTCGCTAAAGACTCTGAGCCTGTCAAGCATGTCACTGTGCCTAGCTTGGACAAGTATCTTGAGGAACAGCAGCAGACCACTTTCCAGTATGGTGCACCCCTCTTTAGGCTTGCTATGGTCAACAACCAACAAGACGGTTATTACTATCTTGTAATCAGCGCCCACCACGCCATTTACGATGGATGGTCTATCGGTCTAATCTGGAAGACTTTCCTTGATATCTATGGTGGCAAGATTGCACCTTTCCATGGCCCTTCGTTCCAGGAGTTTGTTGACGAGCTCTCCATGACAGAAAAGACGGAGTCTCAACAGTACTGGCAGAATGCTTTGGTTCAGAGCGATGACTCGGGCATCCCATTCCCCGATGTCCCTATTTCTCACAAGCCAATGACTAAAGCTAAGCGAGACTTCCGACTCTCGTTCCGGCCAGATACTGTTTCCGATCTGGGAGTCACCATTGCTAACCTGCTCCAGGCTGCCTGGGCCATCACCCTGTCCCAGTATTCTACTAGCGAGACTGTCAATTTCGGCATTACACTGTCCGGCAGAGACTTTCCCATGTCTAACATTGACCAGCTTGTTGGTCCCACTATTGTCACAGTTCCACGACAACTTGAGGTCTCCCCCAACCAGAGCGTACTGGACTTCCTTCGCCACGTTCAAGACGTGACGTTGGCCGCTCTGCCGCACCAGCACCTAGGTCTTTCTGAGATTCAGGGCTTGGGAGCTGCCGCTAAGAGGGCATGTGACTTTTCCTCCCTCATGGTTGTGAATGAGGCCTTTGGTCTCGATTCTTCGCTCCAGGCTGCGGGTATTACGCCTGTTACTATAGACTCTGCAGAGATTCATCCATACCCGATTGTCTTGGACTGCAGTGTCGGTCGGCAATCCATCGATGTGGACGTCGCCTTTGACCCCGCCTGCATTGAAGAGGGTATGGTAAGCCAAGTGATTGGATACTTCGATCACGTTTTGCAAACACTTCACCGCTGCCATTTCCTCGATCTGGCTACCGTTATGTCCGAAGTGGCTCCTGCTCATCTCAAGACAATCTTGGGCTGGAACAAACACAGAGAGAACTTCCCTGATCCTTCGAAGAAGGCTCCTGTCCATGAGATGCTCGAAGAGGTTGCTTCTCAGCGACCCCACGCACCCGCCATTGTGTCTCACGATGGCAACCTCACTCATGAGGAATTGAACCGTTGCGCAGATATCCTGTGCAATAAGATTTTGGAACTCAATCTTGTTTCGGAGCAGTTCCCATTCATCAGCGTTTGTTTTGACAAGTCTGCTGCTGCAACTGTCGCAATGATGGCTACCCTGAAGGCGGGATGCGCGTTCACTCCTCTCAACCCTACTCAGCCGAAGGACCGATTGCAAGGTTTGCTTGAACAGAGCAACTCTAAGATTATCTTGGCCTCTCCTGAGCACTGTGAAATGCTCGCTGACCTTGGCATGCCCTGCAAAGTCATTCCAGTCGTTGTTGCCGACATCATGGCCCAGAAGAATGCTCCTCTGAAGAAGATTGCCAGGAAGACGGTCAAACATAACGATGCTGCCTATTTGATGTTTACCTCTGGTACCACTGGTAAACCCAAGGGTGTCCTGATCGAACATGGTCCTTGGAACTGTGCCATTCACGCCCAGGCTCAGTTCTTTGGATTGACTAAGCAAACTCGCATGCTGCAGTTCAGCAGCTATGTCTTTGATGCCTCCGTTTCTGAAATCTTTATGACTCTCGCCTATGGAGGTTGTGTTTGCTCACCTTCGGAATATGAGAGAATGAACGATCTTGGTGACTTCATTCGATCGCACAATGTGACCGCTGTCTCTCTTACCCCCACAGTCTCACGTCTGCTCCGTCCCGACGAGCTGCCTAATGTTGATCTTGCTATTCTGGCTGGTGAGCCACTTGCCCAGTCTGATATAGATGCCTGGGTGAGACCTGGTCGCCGCGTCAATAACGCCTATGGTCCAACTGAGACTACTATCATGGCCGCAGGCAGACGAATTCTTCTTGAAGACCGTGACAAGAAGAAGTGTTGCAACATTGGTCACGCTGTTGGTAACTGCAACTGGGTTTTGAGCCCTCAGGGAACCCTCACCCCCATTGGTGCTGTTGGAGAGCTTTGTGTTGACGGCCCAACTCTTGCCCGAGGATACTTTGCCAATCCTGAGAAGACTGCCGATTCTTTCCCCGCTCATCTTCTTGACCGACTACCCGGTGTCAAGGCAGGCACCAGAGTCTATCGCACCGGTGACTTGGTTCGCTACAATTCTGACGGCACTCTTGATTGCCTTGGCAGACGTGATGGCCAAGTCAAACTTCGTGGCCAGCGTATCGATGTTGGAGAAATTGAGCACCACATCAAGCAATTCATGGGCGATCACGCTGCGTTCCAGCAGGTCAATATCCTTAAGCACATACCCTCAAATGAGAATGGCGCTAATCGCGAGCCTTACCTTGCCGCACTCCTGCTGATGGATCTACCTCTTGACCAAGAAGTAGCCGGCATCCCTTGCTCTCCTATGCTTACTTCAAAGGATGGCAGTCTCAAGCGAGCAGCAACTGATCTTCGACGCAAGCTCCGTGGTGTCTTGCCCAACTACATGGTTCCCTCTGTGTTCATCGCTGTGGGACTCATGCCAACCACGCCATCAGGTAAGCTCGACAGCAGAGTCATCGGCACTGTCCTTGAGAAGCTCTCTGCAATCTCTGAAGATGACAAGCGACTGTCTGATGGAAAGATGACTACTTCTGAGGAGAATCTCCGTAAGCTTTGGTCAGATGTCCTTGGCATCGCTGCTGAATCATTCGGACGTGATGGCGATTTCTTTGCTCTTGGAGGTAATTCTATCTCTGCTATGCGACTGGTCGGTCTTTCTCGTGCTTCTCAGCTCAAGCTCCAGTATGAGGATATTTTCGCCTTCCCCATCTTGTCCGATATGGCATCTTGCTGCGCTGATGGCGAAGATGCTGCCGTTGATATCTTACCCGATGAGCCATTCAATCTGCTGGCTCAGACAATTGTTCACTCGACATTTGAAGATGTCTTGCCTCGATACGGAATCAACAAGGAATCCGTTGAGGATATGTATCCTTGCACGCCACTTCAGGAAGCTCTCATGGCTGCTACTTCTAAGCACAAGCGTGCCTACGTCATGACTGAGACTTTTGACATGCCTGCATCTCAACTTGATCAATTCAAGGCCGCATGGGCATCTGTATTTGAGACTTTTGAGATTCTTCGAACCCGCATTGTTCTAACCCACACTCAAGATGCCCTCCAAGTTGTGCTCAAGAATACAGCTTTGGAATGGAACGAGGTGGCAGATGTTGATGAGTTTGTCAAGCTGGTAGACACCGCTTTCGGCTACGGCAATGCTCTTGCTCATCTTGCTATTGCTAAGCAATCCGGCGATATGGTTCGTGTTCTGTTCAGTGCCCACCACGCTTTGTACGACGGAAACTCCATTGCACTTGTCTTTGACCACCTGTACAACGAGATGGGTGGCGAGGCCTCAGCTATGCAGGTCACACCTTTCAAGTCTTTCGTGAAGCATTTGGTCAACCAGAACCTTGAAGAGGCTAAGACCTTCTGGAGTGAGAAGTTGTCTGGTCTTGAGAGCGCACAATTCCCGCCTCGTCCACGCAACCTCCCCGCATCACATCAACCACTGGCCACTGACACCGTCCAACACACCATCTCCCTGCCATCGATCGATGTTCAGCGCAAGCTTGGTGTTACTTCTGCCACCGTCTGCCAAGCAGCCTGGGCTCTTACGATTTCTCATTACACTGCCAACACTGACACCTTGTTTGGTTCAACCCTGGCTGGACGTGAGTCCGCCGCTTCCAGCATTGATAACGTCGAATCTATTGCTGGTCCCACCATCACCACTATTCCCTTCAGGACTGTAATTGACTACAGTGCCACTGTTTCCAAGCTCTTGTCAACCATCCAGCAAGATGTTCTCCGCGCAACGCGTTTTGCTCAAATCGGTCTCCAGCAGATTGTTCGTATCAACGATGATTGCCGACAGGGTTGCGACTTTGACAGCATCTTTGTCGTTCAGGCTCCTGGTGATGAGCTTGATGCCGCTGAATCTCTTGGAATTACAAGGAAGACACTTGGTCTTACCGGCTTCTTCCCATCGCCTCTGGTTGTTGATGTTGAGCAATCTCTCGATGCCAAGAATATTACTGTCACCATGAATTACGATCCCATCATTATGCAAGGCAGACTGCCCGAGCTTATGCTGGATACTTTCACAACCATCCTTGGCAACCTCTTCAACTCCTCAACTGACTCTTCCCTCAAGAATCTTTCCGCCTTGTCCCTTGAGCATGTGTCTGAACTCCAGATTCATGGCGAAGGATTGAGCGACTACAACAACGCTGCTAACAGCTGCCTTCAAGACCTTGTTCGCAAGCAAGTTGAGCTCACACCGTCTCTTACTTGCATTGAAGCATGGGATGGCTCATTCACCTATGCGGAATTGGACAACCTCTCCACTGCTCTTGCCGAGAAGCTCCTGGAACAAGGTGTTGGTCTGGAAAAGGCTGTCGCCATGGTTTTCGAGAAGTCCAAGTGGGCAATTGTCGCCATGCTTGGAATTGTCAAAGCGGGTGGCTACTGGGTGCCTCTTGACCCCAAGCAACCACAAAAGCGTCTGGAATATCTCATTGAAACTGTGGAGGCTAGCATCATTCTCACTTCCCCGCAGAATCTCGAACTTTGCAAGACCCTTCCCGGTCAGGCTATGATTGTTAGTGAGACAACATTGCCACTTAAGAACATGTCGGCGTTGAAGCCTGCGTCATCCTTGCCTATTGACATCAAGCCTAGTAACATGGCATACATTCTCTTTACTTCTGGCTCAACTGGCACTCCCAAGGGTGTCGTCATTGAGCATGGTTCTGTTTGCTCAGCCGTCACTGCTCTTGGCAAGAGAATGGGTCTTGGCCCACGCACCCGTTATCTCCAGTTCAGCTCATTCTGGTTTGACGGTAATCTGGTTGAGATCTTTGGTACCTTTATCAATGGAGGATGTGTTTGCATTCCTTCGGATGAGCAGCGCATGAATGACCTTTCAGGATGCATCGAGTCTATGCACGTCAACACTGTCTTTGGTGCCCCATCTGTCATTCGTTTACTCGAGCCAGAGAAGGTACCTTCTGTCAAGACCATCTGCATTGGTGGTGAGCCAGTCCTTCAGAGTGATCTCGATCGATGGGCTTCCAAAGTCAAGCTTGTCGCCGTGTATGGCCCGACTGAGGCCACCATCATGTGCACTCTAGGCGATCTTAAGTCCTCCACTTCCGCCAACCTCATCGGTACCGCTGTTGAATGCCGAACTTGGATTGTCAATCCTGTCAAGGAAAATGAGTTGGCACCATTTGGAGGTGTTGGTGAATTGTGCATCGAGGGTCCTAACTTGGCTCGCGGTTATCTTAACGATGAGGAAAAGACATCCGCTGCCTTCATCGTCAACCCCACCTTCATTACTGACCGATCGACCAGAGTCTACAAGACTGGTGATTTGGTCTATATGGAGGCTGATGGGTCTATCTGCTTCATGTCTCGCAAGGACACAACCCAGGTCAAGATTCGTGGCCAGCGAGTGGAGCTTGCCGAGATTGAAGAGACAATTCGACAACACATCCCTACCTCAATGACTGTGTCAGTTGATGTGTTCAAGTCTGAGAATGGAGATGACTGGCAGATTTTGGGAGCAGCCTTTGGTGTTGGAAAGGTTGCTGCTGCCGGACCTGATTCTCCTGCGGCTGTGAAGTACATGCAAGACTTCACCAGCCGTTTGATCCCTGCGATTTCCGCCACCCTACCAACTCACATGGTTCCCAAGGTTTTCATACCCTTCGTTGACCTTCCCATGATGACCACTGGTAAGCTTGATCGAAAGACTTTGCGCAAGATTGCCACTCCCATGGCGATTTCCATGTCCAAGGGCAAGAAGTCTGCAACTCGTCAAGCACCAGAAACTCGTAGGGAGATGTTGTTGTGCAGCCTCTGGGCTACCGTTCTCAAGTTTGAGGATGAGGAAACCATTAGCAGGTGGGACAACTTCTTCAGTCGAGGTGGTGATTCTATGATGGCCATGAGACTTGTTGCTCTCGCCAGACATCATGGATACACGCTCACGACCATTGAGATTTTCCAAAACCCCACACTGGCGGCAATGGCTGCAGTAATGAAGAACGAGGATGGTGAAGCGGAGGAGTCTGACTTGGAGGAGGATGTGTCTGATAAGGAGGAAATTGTTGAGAAGGAGGTCGTGGAGGAGAAGAAGAAGAAGGAAGAGAAGCGGAAGTCGATGAGGGAAGAAAAGCGCAAGTCAATGATCCCTATTGTTGAAGAGGATCTCGATGACGGCGCTGATGAGGAGGAGTCTCCCCAACCCGCCCCTGAGTTCACTCTGATTAACATCGAGAGTGTTTACCCATGCACCGACTACCAGGAGGTTTTTATGAACGGCACTGATTCCTTTGCCGGCGCACACGTTGTGCAATTTATTTTCTCACTTGAGTCTACTGTTGACCTTGTCCGCTTGCGCAAGGCTGTCAATCGATGCGTCGATTGGTTCCCCACCCTTCGAACCCGCATCGTCAAAGATTTTACCTCTGGAAAGATGACGCAGGTTGTCCTTCCAGCTGGGTCTCCTGGCACTCAGGTGTCATGGACCATCTCCCGCGCCGGTGACCTTGAAGCTGCGATTGCTGAGGACAAACGTAGCCCCCCCAGTGTTGGCACCGCTCTTCACAGGATCACCTTAGTCAAGAAGTCGGCTCCGACTCACATGATTTGGAGTCTCAACCATGCTGCCTACGACGGTTGGAGTCTGGGCTTGCTCTTGGACTGTGTTGCCCAGGTGTACAAAGACTCCGACTTCACACCCTCTCATCCTCTTCGATTCAATGAGCTCATCAAGCACGTCACTGCTCCTACGGAGGAGACGCGTGAGTTCTGGCACCAATATCTGGCTGGCTCTAAACCTAACAAGCTTCTTTTCAACTATGCCAATGTTGAGAATCCTATGCAAGAGAAGTGTTCAGTGCATCGAGTTGCCCTCCCCAAGCAACTAGACAAGGAAACAACAGCATCATCTGTCATTATCGCTGCTTGGGTCATGCTTCTCTCCCGTATGACCGAAAGCAAGGATATTACTATCGCCAATCTCGTCACTGGCAGAGCGATGCCCCTCCCCGGCATTGAATCGTGCCCTGGCCCAGCTGTCTCCAAGGCTCCTCTGCGCATTCATCTTCCCGAGCACGGCCCGGAGCTTAGACTGTCCGACGTCGCCGCCATGGTGCGATGGGAGCAAGTCCGTGTCATGCCACACGAACATGCTGGTATCAGTGCTATTCGAGATCACATTCCCGCGCCCGAAGGCACCAACTGGAACTTCAAGAACAAGCCCCGCCATGCGGGCAATGTTATGGGTCGCTTACCACTCGAAATGGCTATTCAGCCAATGAACTTTTTGGAGTCTGAGGAGGGCAAGGACATTGGCATGCGCTTCAATGGCGCTCGATTGATGGGCCCACCCCCTGGCGCCATGTCCGTGGAGTGCTCTTTGCTTCCTGGAACAGACGCCGAAGGCCGTGCTGAGGTAGACATCGCTGTCATCTGGGATGGCAGGGCTGCTAACGAGGACGATATCGAGGGACTCATGTCTCAACTCAAGGATATCTTGGCCTACAACTGAGGGATGTTCGTTTCATGCTACATATATCTTTACGGGATAACTTTCCCGCCATAATGTTTTGATGGTGGATCACTTTTATTAAATCACGCTGTCGCGGTCTTGGATTTCCTTGCTATGTTTATATACACACTCACTAGAGATCTCTCATTTTTGTTTTGGGACGGGGTACTGGCATATGCCCTCTGGTTATTTGGTTGTTTCTTTTATGTGCCACTCTCTTCATAAAAGACTTTCTTTGCATCTCAGTCTGTCTAGTATTTCCTTTATCTTAATAGAGATAGTAATTCTATATCCTTTAGCTGTTCAATCATTCTTTTTCCAAGACCCTTTCGTCATTCTTACTACTCGTCCGCAGTCTGTTTTCCACGAGGACTAATTAATAGCTTTTCTATACACGTAATCACGAAACGTCCAATTCAACACGCATTATCCCGTCCCTTGCTTAGTCTTCTCCGCAATAACTTATCTCGTTGCCCAGGGCCTACGGGGGAACTGTCTGTCCCATCTCCGCGCTGTTGGCGCCATCCCGATTCACAGCAGTTATAATGGTTCTCACTCTGATGGGAAAACGCTATGATCTCACTCCCGACTTGGTCAATACGCGGATTCAAGCATATTTCTTATGTTTTTCATCACGAGATCAGTCGTGATTTCTAAGCAATTGATGAAACTTTACATATTTATCGTTTCTTAGATCGTCTCAGCACTGTGAGGATGCGTCATTTTGTTCACGACATGACAAATTGTATGTTGGGTCGCTTGATGTGAGCGCGTAGACCATCGTTAAATCCAAGCGTTCGGACATGAGATCATCCCCGCACCCGATTCTCCACATGAAATGCATAGCTTCCCGCGCCACTACGTTGACCTCGGCACTAATCGTCTACGAAAACTCAGTATATGTCAAGATCAAAAGGCTAGGCTCCTTGACCTTCACATGAAGCTCTTCCACAGTTGCTATAAAGGATATCCATAGCGCCCAATGAGCCTATGTTAACATTGAGACTCACCAACCAATTCAGCTATGGCTCAAATTCATGGTATTTGCGATAGCAAATTTGATGAAGTTAAAGCTCTTCTCCAAAAGCATATTGACTCTGGAGAAGAACTTGGTGCATCCATCACGATCAACATCGACGGTCAAAATGTTGTTGACATTTGGGGTGGTTATGCGGACGAGGCTCGCACCCGGCCATGGGAATCGGACACGATTGTAAATGTTTTCTCAAGCACAAAGACGATTGCGAGTCTTGCCCTACTCATGCTCATCGATCGTGGCTTGGTGGATGTCAACGGGAACATTTCACAGTACTGGCCTGAGTTTGCCGCCAATGGCAAAGAAAGCATCAAAATTCGCCACTTGCTTTCCCATTCTACAGGTGTGGGCGGCTGGGATGAGAAGATCGATATAAACGTTCTTTACGACCACAAACAAGCTGCAGCCAAGCTTGCACAACAGGCTCCGTGGTGGGAGCCGGGCACAGCATCTGGTTACCATTCGCTGACCTTTGGGGTCATGATTGGAGAAGTGATTTGGAGGGTGACAGGAAAACCGCTGAAGCAGTTTGTCTCCGATGAGATTTCCGGTCCCCTTGGTGCAGATTTTCAGATAGGAGCGCTGGAGAAGGATTGGCCACGGATTTCCGATATCGTGCCCCCAAAGGGGTTCGGCGAAGCACCAATATCATTACCAGAAGACTCGTTGATGGCAAGATTCATTAACAACCCTTCCTTGCATCCCACATATTTCAACTCGGCAGCAGCTAGAAAGGCAGACATGGGCTCCGCCAATGGACACGGTAACTCCCGCTCCTTGGGTCGGATACTATCAGCCATATCGCTCGGTGGCGAAGTTGATGGCACGCGTCTCCTTTCGCAGAAGACCATTGACAAGATATATGAAGAACAAATCAGCGGAGATGATCTCTTCTTTGGCAATCATCTACGTTGGGGTACTGGTTTCGCCCTGTCTGGTAGTCGCATGATCCCTTGGTTTCCTGAGGGGAGAGTAGCTACCTGGGGGGGCTGGGGAGGTTCTTTGGCCATCATGGATGCTCATCGGCGTGTCACTTTCACGTATGTTATGAATCAAATGGGGCCAGGTGTTTTTGCCTCCCAACGAGGAATTGGCTATGCAACAGCTGCCTTTAAAGTACTGGACGCTTGATATAGATTCAATAAAAGTCAATAAATATGCTTCATTTTACAAGTGTGATATACTACAATAAAGTCATTGTCCATGCCCACACTGCTTGTCTCTGACATTTTACAGCGGATGGCTTAAACTATGATGTACCTGGGAGAAACCGCGTCTTTGATTAATATTGTGAAACAAGCATTTTTAGTATTTTATTCCCATGTCTATCCATTCCTGTTATTTAAATCCCATGCCACCGGTAAGCCTCAACATTGGCAAAATCAGGTAGCTGGTTTCGTCACCGAGTCGCTCACCTTTGGCATATTCAGCGCCATGACGTCGCATGAAATCTGCCATTAGCTGGCTCAAATACTTCATGCTGTATTTGATATATTTTAATTATCGCAGTTTCAATAAAAATACGCCCAAGACTTCTATGTGCCGGCCATCAACTGGCAGTCAGTATCCTCTACACGCCATTCATATATACCAATACTCATGCCCAAATTAAAATGGCAAGCAGATTAGATTGACAGAGTCTGTTTTTGATAGTCTGCTCCTTAAGCCTCATGGTGATTCAGTATACACTTTCGAAAAGTAATAGCTTCTCATGTGGATCAGAGAACAAATTCGCCCAAGGGAGCCAAGAGAGTATACGGCGATGCTGTTTATTCCTCAAAGTAATCATACGATCCTCACTTTCCCTATATGCATGGCCCCCCCCCCCCCCCCCAAAAAAGCTCTCCTCATAATGGCTTCTCAGACACTCGCCATTGTTACAAGATAACTATGATCGTGAACAGACATCGTCTGGGTACCATCATATAGATCAGAGGATAAGCTCAAGACAACGCCTGGGAAGGCTCGCATCTGTCCAAATTATAAATATCCCACTGAGAAGAGGTTATGCTGGACTCATAACTTCAAACCACAGATCATATCGAGTTTAAGTTTGAGCAGTCGCCAACGCTTTGGGTGTTGTTGTACCTGATGAATTATGATGGGCCATATACATATTGATGACTAGATATCTGCATATCCAAACATACACGTGTGCGCGTATATTCCTAAACCAATCAACGCCAAAGTGAACACAAAAATAACAGGCAACTCTCGACCATCTATGCTAAAGTCTCGTGATATAATCTTATCCGTCATTGCACGTGAAACCAATGGGGTTATTTACATTGTGACAATACCATTTACTCGGCACCTGGTTGGTGCCCTGAGTGGTTACGTTAAAGTCTGTTACTTCAATATTGTCACAACCACCTGCGGCGGCGCTGCACTGGAAGTGACTGGCGTGGATCACGGCTGGTGTGGTCCACCCACTGACCCTTCGCCAGGCAACGTCCTGCAGTTTGAACTTGCTCGTGTCGCAATTCTTTCCTGCAAGCCCCGAATAGTTCTCGCACTGCCAAGCGAAAAAGGGTTCCTGTCGTCCACCCTCAACTTTGATGTCCTCCATGACAATGTTCTTGGCAATGCCTAGACCACCGCCACCACCGTTGGGGGGATAGCCATTGGAGATGCCCGCCCAGGTCTTGAGGTAAGACACATGGGCAGTGTTGCGCAGAGTAATATTCTTGGCGTAAAAGTTGGTAATGTACTCATACTTGCCATTGTACTGGCCCATAGAGCCAATGGCAACGCCCTGGCCGTTCTCAAAGTAGCTATCATAGATGGAGATGTTGCTTGAGTTGCCCTTGAGTGCGATACTATCGTCACCATTCGAGACAACCCAGCGTCGGAAAGTGATGCTATCAGAGTAAATGGTATCGCAGCCATCAGTATTGAGGGTGCTCCACTGGCTGTTGGAAGTGCTGTTGACGTAAATATCCTCCAGATCCACGCCCTTGGAATACGTGATTGCCATAGTCCACATCTGACTCTGAACGAACCGGAGTCCCTTAATAAGAGAATTTGTCAGAGTACGGAAGTTGACATTCATGGGTCTATGGGGCAGATTGCCTTGGGACTTGGCCCAGTCGTACCAGACCTGACCATTACCATCCAAGGTTCCAACATTATAGCCATTCCAGTTGACTTTATCGCCACCAAAGTACCAGACAGTACTCTGGTTTTGGAAGCCAACAGGCATGGAGACGGACAGCCAATAGTTGATATCTGTGCTCCAAAGAAATCGGCCAAACTGGTTGATGGAAACATCGTTCAGATCCAATGTTGTCATGTTGGTATTAATGTGATAAATGTCGCCAGGAAAGACCACCAGACCCTTTGTGCGGCACTTGTTGTTGAGTGCGTCCATGATGGCTGGAGCATCGTTTCCTCCTTTGGCATCAGGAAGCACGTAGCAGAGCTGGCGTCCCTGTGATTTGGCCAGGGCCGCCCAGTATGCTTCATTGTGAGCATTGTTGGGATCCGGAGCCGGGGCTGAAGTTGCTGGCAAAGCCAGTGCCGTCAAGGCGAAGGCAAGGAGACCCTTCATGATGTAGGAGGAAACAGAAAGACACAATAGAATGTCAATGCAAGTCAGAGAAGCACCAGAAATCAGCAAGCATATGCTATCGCCTCATAATAATGATAAAGATACTGGAAGGTAAGGAGGGAATAGGAGCAAGATCTGCTTGAACAAGGGCTCATGTAAACCGAATGGCCATGGAGGAGAGGCCCTTTTATTCATACAGTCTATCCCTTGAATGTTTCACATCCCGTGACTTTGCCCCCTGTCAGTTTTCGTGACTTTGATCGTTTAAACTCTATCTTATAGTCCAGAGGTTTTCTTGACATTTATAGTCAGTGTTTCTTATAACCTGATTGGATAAT
The DNA here is from genome assembly GCA_004303015.1 of Cladobotryum protrusum. Taxonomy (NCBI): domain Eukaryota; kingdom Fungi; phylum Ascomycota; class Sordariomycetes; order Hypocreales; family Hypocreaceae; genus Cladobotryum; species Cladobotryum protrusum. Next base: position 1,733,536 of record RZGP01000004.1, read on the forward strand.
AACCCCTGATCTGAACTCCGGTGAGATCACGAACATTGAAACATTCAGGGGGTAAACTGTGCTTGTGCCGCATGTCTTGCCATGCGAAATGATCACAGGCAACGGCGTGCTCAGGGTCTCTCTGGATGCCATGATCTGAACGGCGCCGTCTTGGCCATGCAATTTCTGCGTCACAACGGACGACCAAATTTCCACACCCCCTCCCCATGGAGCTACGCACTGCAATATGAGTCGGCATACGGGGTCACGCAAAACCACCAACTACCTGGATAACGAACCCAAGAACTCGTTTGCCCCTCCGTAATGCCCAACCGGCTCAAAGGCACCCGCGGAGTTGCACGGACCGAGAGATGGCGATGCCCACATCTGGTGAGTGAGAATACTACCTTGATGTTCTCGGCTGTTGCTCCCCGCACGAAAAAAAAACTTAGGTGTACGGAAAGATCTGCGCAGAGAGCGCTTCCTGTTGGTTGTTGAATGGAGTCAATATTACTTACAGCGCCCAGAGGCCGCAGCAGAGGCCCACGATGACATGGGTTTGTCTGGGGTCCTCGTGCCCATCCACCATGTCAAGGTTGCATTTTGGGGTCATTCAGATCCAGCCTTTTTTGCTGAGGGGAGACAAGCTTTCGCGGAGACAAGGGCATCTGAAGAGCGGTAATGATTTAGGTAGAACATGGCTTGCTTTTGTCTCACCTTCACACCTACTGAAGGAGATGAACAGAAATGCGAAATACTAACGTTGTCGTAGTTTGAGTGGCACGAAACAAGCGTTGTACTTATTACCAAATGGGGATGCAAGGGACCTTTTGGCTGTAAGCCACACTCAAATAAATAAGCACCATGGTCTTGTCTTTGTGCAAACGCCCAATTATCAGCCCGTGCCTTGCTTGTAAAAAGCCCAGTATAGCTCGAGTAGCGGCCGCGCGGGGGACGCCGTCTGAGTCTGGTTGCTCTGTTGTGTCTTTTTCTTTTCTTTTGCTGTAGGAGCCTGGTGAACCGATTGAACCGATTCCTTCACTTCTTCTACTCCGTAAAATAAATTAATAAACAACCTAGACGCCAGATGCAAGTTGGATGCAGGCTGAGTTGGGGTAGAGAGAAAGTGATGCAACGCTGATCTGTCCGTGTTGGAGGGCTTCGGACCGATGGGCGAGTCGGATATTTTCACCGACATGTCTTGTGCTCATTACATTTTTCTTTTTTTTCTTTGCGTTGGATCTGAAAGAGGAACAAAAAGCATGAACTTTTAACCCGTTACAATTTGTCTCGTCGGTGAGGTTGCATTGACTGAGCGTTCGTTGTTGCTGCGAAGGAGGATGCTTGATCCTTGGTTCCCTAGGTTCTTTTTTAGATGTAATAATCCTTTGCATTCCCCCTCCCCCCCGTGACTCTTTGTCCAGCAGACCTTTGATGCTGCAAATGAGGGGGCACTCCCCTCCCAATGCCTCATTTTGCCATTATTTGGACAACCAAGGTATTGCTTCCCCTCACATTTAGCCACAGAACATCTCGTGATCCATGTCTGTACGCAAAACACATACATGCACAGTATATCAAGGTGCAAGGTATTTTATTAACCGTACGGAGTACAGCATACCAGAAAGGAAAGATCTACAATACCCACAGGCTTGGTGGTCCCAGGCCTGAGATGCATCCCTCGTTAACCATGAGGAATTGCCGCCGCCAACTCAGTGTGATTCTTCCTAACGAGCCCTGTATGACGAGCAAAATTACCATTTGTTTCTTCCTTTGTGTCGAGTGTATATCTTCTCTTGGCAAATGATGAGTCCAGGGAAGAAGTCGATGACGAACTCTTCGTAGCTTAGCAAATGGCTTCATGCAGGCCGACTTGGCATTTCATAGTAAAGTGTGGGAGCAGAAACGGGCAGCTCCTCCTTTCATTCTGGACTCAACACTTCCATCAGCGTCGAACTTCGATTGTTCAAGGGCTCTTCCAGGCATTGAAATTGCTCAGGCACCAGCAAACCTCAATCATGAGCAGTTTTACCATTATACTCACCCAAATCTTTCAAGAGACTTTGGGATTCAACCCATCACGCCCTTTGAGCGTTGGTTGATGCCGATGACACCCTTTATTTTGAGGAGTTGGGGAACGTCCAGGGCTCCAGCACTATGGATACGATGTTTCAATTTCCCCGCGATTGATAAGCACTCGCAACGCTTCCACCGCCCTGGCTACGTGAACGAAAACGAGCAAAGATTAACACATTAAATCATAAATTGGCTTTGGCTAAACTGCCGTTTTGCCGATCGCCATTCCCTCTTAATGTATGATGCATTACAGTCACAACAGTCACATTCCAACGACCAGGGGATTGCTTCCACCCACCCCGTGGACGCTTTGACCCTCAGCTGTCCTCCTCCGCGGAGTCACCTAACCCATGAACTTGAAATCCGTACTTTGGCTTGCTCCAACTTACCAGTTAGATAATGGAACGTTTCTATTAAGCTCTGGGCTGAATAGTCCACATAAACATCCTCGAAACTCTGGTCTTTTTGTTCCTCGCCTTCAATCTCAACGCCCGGTAGCCATGTTTCCCGTCTACTCATACTATTTAGTGACTCTTAAGAGAGGTAGATCATGATCCTGTGTGATCCCAGGCGTTGAAACACTCAGTTGGCATCGGCGGAGGTCAACACACGTGATAATGGCGGCTAGATGGGCTGTTAGAGCCCATGCCGCAGAGAGAAGCAGAGTAGAAACTGGCGGCGGAAACGCCACAAGAAATAGGAGCCAAAATTACCTCAAAAAAATATGAAGCCATCGCTATTCGCAAGAATCGTTTCTCTTTTGCCTTGTCAACTTCCACAAATATCAGCAGTTTCCAGAAATGGCTACGTCAATCACAACCGCTATTGAACTCGCAAACATCACTTCCACAGGCCCAAGTTCAACATGGGCTGCCAGAAACATCACCGATAACAAGCAGCAATCCCCCATCATCGACGACGTCCTTGAAGCATCACATGCTGCCGACTCCACTGCCCCCGATGGCGGCTACGGCTGGGTCGTCATCTTCAGCGGCTTCGTCCTCCTCTGGTGGTCCCTCGGCACCACATATGCTTGGGGTGTCATGCAGACTGCTCTCGTCGCCCAGGGTCTGTCCAACCCGGCCGCTCTGTCCTTTGTCGGCTCTTTGCAGGCGGCCCTGATTTCGGCCCTGGCGATTGCTAACTCGCGCTTCATGCGAAGAGCAGGAGTAAGGATGACAGCGGTGCTTGGGGCAATCTTGATGGGTGGGAGTGAGATCTTGAGTAGCTTTACCGTGGGAAATTTGGGGGCCTTGTTCTTTACATCCGGTGTGATGATGGGTTTGGGAGTTAGGTAGGTCCTCATCCACTATACTATGTGATAAGTTAGTCGATACACTTATCTAACGTTGTGCAATGTCAATTGAAGTCTTGTGTTTGTGGTGAGTGAATCCTCTTTCCCGATCGTGAATTCCAGCCACACAACGATGAACAAGCTTGCGGACCAAGACATGCAGTTAACCTTGAATACGAGCCATAGGTCATCTCCACTGTTCCATCGCAATACTTTAGCGCAAAGCGAGGTCTCGCCAATGGCTTCATGTTTGCAGGCAGTGGGTTTGGTGGAGCTGCTGTGAGCTTTATCCTCGACACTCTGATCCAAAAGCTGGATGCTGCGTGGGCGTACCGCATCGTTGGCCTCATGACTCTGGCGACTGGTGTTCCAGCTGCATGGATGATCAAGGAGAGGGTGCCAATCACTCGAGGAGGTGCGATAGAATGGTATGCTCTGAACCCTCTAACCTCCTTATATGACACAGACGTACTGAAAACATGTAATGCAGGCGATTATTCAAGTCCCTAGTCTTCAATCTCGTCTTCGTAGGCAGCGCAATCGGGACATTTCCCCTCTTCGTCGCCCCCTTCTTCATTCCACTGTATGCCAAGTCTCTTGGCTTCTCCTCCAATGTCGGCGCTGGTCTCATCGCAGGCTTTAGTCTTTCCTCTGCGGTAGGACGCATCCTCTCTGGGTTGGCGTCCGATAATATTGGATCTCTAAATACAGTGTTTATCTCTCTGGTCTTCACAACCATCACCGTGCTAGCTATATGGCCTACTTCTACTACACTGGGACCGTTGATTGCCTTCGTCATTATTAATGGCGCTGCCAACGGGGCTTTCTTCTCAACCATGCCAACCGCGATAAGCAAGGTGTTTGGCAGTGCGCGCGTGGCGGTTGCGATGAGCATGGTTGTAACGGGATGGATCGGAGGTTATCTCATGGTACGTTGCCCTGGATGTGAATTTATGCTGCGTCTACGCTCCTATCTAAGCCAACGTGAATTAACTTTCTATAGGGAGCACCAATAGCTGGTTATCTTCTCGAAAACTTTGGAGGGGTAGATGGGGGACTGCAGGCCTATCGGCCTGCCATGTTTTATGCCGGCTCTTTGGCTTTCATCTCTGCCATTCTCATCTTAGCAGCTCGACTGCGCATCAGCAAGTCTCTCTTGGCCATTGTATAAAGATACACCATACTATTTGTCAAAGCTCCTAGTTCAACAAGGAATCAAGAAATAAATGTGGAGTTCAAGATTCCCAAGATGCAGTTTATTGAATAACATTTCAAACGCTAAATTGTACAAATACCCCAAGCAATGCAAACTCTCTCAAGCCAAATGTTTCATATTTACAAATCCTTTGTTCTCTCCTCAGCCTCCGCAATCCACGCCTTCAGTTTGTGCTCGTTACGCGGTTTCAAGTTAATTTTGAATGGCTTGGGGTCAGTGGTCAGTGAAGTCGGATTGGCGCTGCATTCAATGGAATCCATGATGGGCGCATCAGCTTTGTTTTGAGAGGGCAGGATTTCAAAGGCAGTGATGAGCCGAATAAAGGCAGTGTAGAGCTCGCGGTTGGCAAGATGAGAGCCGGCGCACATTCTGGAGCCAGCCCCATATGCGTAATGAGGGGTGCCGACTTCGGTATCTTCCAAGAATCGTTCAGGGATAAATTCATGAGACATCTTGAAACGTGATTCATCATAGTCTGCTGCATAAGCGTTCTATAACACCTGGTCAGGCTTTGGGTCTCCTAACAATTGCTTTCAAGGAACATTTGGAAGAGCACTTACCATGAAGAAGGTTGTACCGGCGGGGATAACAGATCCTTTATACGGGATATCCTTGATGTTTGTTCGAGGTAAACAGATAGGAATAACCGTCCAGTAGCGAAGGGTTTCCTTGACGAAGGCCGTGATGTAGGCGACCTTTTCTTCAACCAGACACTTCTCCCACGCATCTCCATCCGGGTAAGCCTCCTCGATGGTCTTCAGAGCCCTTTTCTGGACTTCTTGTCCCTCAGCGGTAGATAGGTAAGCCATGGCCATGATCAAGTTACCCGGAACAGTATCCAAACCAGCAGAAACCATGGTAAGACAGATGGACTTCAATTCGGCTGCAAGCACCAAGTCAGTAGAGAAGATGAGATTTTAGAACAAAATTATCATACATTCATTTAGCGTCGCTTCCGGATCCTTCAAGATATTTCCCGTGATGCATGGCTTGTCTGTGCCGTTGGCAATTCGCTTCTTGAGGTCGTTAAGCATATCCGTCAAATATTCATCTCGCCTAGCGCGGTAGACTCCAGCCATCTTGTTTTGTCTGCTAAAGGGTCGCAAAAGTGGGACATAGTCTTGCCAGTTGTTGCTGGTTGATCGGAAATTAGAAATCTCGCGCTCCACATGGGTGATTTCCTGCAGAAGCTTGCTGTCGACACCGCCGTCAATTCTGAACCCGTAGTTAAGCGTCAAGGATGTGTTGAGAGCGAATCGTGCCATGTATGGGCTGGGGTCGACTTCTTGAGTGCCATCCTTGCAGTCTTTGAGAAGCTCCTTGATGCTAGCAGTGGATTCAAGGTCCAGGATGGGCATGTATGATTGGACGGCTGGGCGATTGAGCGCGGTGGCGGCGGCCTTACGACGCCTCTTGCAGGACTCATCCCAAGGAGAGGTACCAATGGTAAAACCTTGCGAGGTAGAGACAACGGAGTGGAAAGTGTGAAATGTCGGGCGAGAAATGAGTGATGACTGGTGGGTAATCCAGAAGTGCTTGACAGTCTCGTATGAGTTGACAAAGATGACACGCTATGATAGTTTCCCAAGTCAGAAAATGCAAAACGGCATTCAGTATTCGATAGTCGCTTACCCTATTTCCCAGTCGGGTTTGGAAGACTGGCCCGTATTTGGCAGCCCATTTCTGTGCGACACGAGCGTGATCTACTCCAAGTTGCAAAAGATTGCCAAATATGGGGACACCGGGGATTTCCGGAATGCCCTTGATTTTGGCGACATCAGTGGTATTGAGGAATTTGAAGAGCGTGTAGACAGCTGCGAGGATAACGATCCCCAGGATTTGGTAGGACATTATGAACGAAGACTCGCGTTCTTCTTCTTCTTCGATCTAGGCCTTTGAGCGTAACGGCGGCCTTGATCTTAAAGCTGATTAAACTCGTCTCCTCGTTGTTTCTTCTTTGCTTTTCGACTTGGTGATGCTTCCCCAGAGAATGCTTTATTTCTCTACCAAGTATCAGCCCATCATCTGACGAGGCCGCTGGCTCATATATATAAACAGAAGTGAGGGAAAAATTTCCTTGCATTAAATTGAGCGAATCGTTATGTTATATTTGCGACTCCCTCTCTCCCCTTGACGATGACGAAGGCCACGAAGCTGGTTGGCTGGGATGCTTCGACGAAGTGGTGCATGCGGGGAAGCATGAGAGTGTTCCATCACATTTGGAGACAAGCTTTCCAGGAACGGATCCCCCATTCCGCGTTCCGAATCCGATTCCGGGGTTTGACAACTCCATCTCAAGCTGGAAACTTGTCAAGTTACTTGCTGAAAATAATAGACGGTCTGTTAATGTGAGCAGGGAATTGCCCTGGGATGCCGACAAAGGGCGTTTTCTGAATCAATGGATTGCATTCCGAGCCGTGCATCTCCAATAACTCTGCATTGTCTTGACATTCCGAAATACATTAATCTTCATGATGGCGACGGGCTGGTCGGTGAGGGGCTGGGTATCCCTCCCTTGACGGAAATAAACACGGTAATGTTGCTCTAAACAGGAAGATACTACTGGAAATTATCTAGATAGGACGCTGGGAAGGTCTCAGTCCATGCACGCACGCACACACTGATGCGACAGGTATCCATATTCGCTGGGACACTAGAATGATCTTCCTGCGGCAAGAGACGGTCAGTGCAAGGCTATCGTATCCACTACGGAGTATGAGGGCGGAATCTTTGAGTCCTACATATGCTCAATGCCTCGGTAGTTGATATCACGTCCGGTTGCTGACCAGATCCTCCAGCGCAATCATGAGTCAAATGCTAGCCCATCCATCAGGGGTGGATGTACAAACATTACTTGAATTAGGCATTATATAATGCTCACTCAAATTCATAGACTACACTAACCCATACATGCATAGAGAGTTGGCAGTTCTGTTGCTTCACCATAGCATTCCATAGACAGACCTTCAACTAGATCAGGCATGAAACCCCAAATTCCACGATACTGCTAAAACAATGCCACTCACAAGACAGGGGACCCTCTATTAGTTGTTAAGAGGAGACTCAGGGTTACTGGACATGGTCGATATCATTCTGGCTATAGAGAAGCTTATGTGCAGATTAAAAGACAAGCACGAATCGCAGCGTCGAGTGCTAAGGCTTATCAAGCAGCGACCCGTACATGCATGAAACATCATTATGCTACCCAATGATGCGACATATACAACTTGCTTCTTAGACGGAATAACTAAAGGGGCAACGGGGGAGAGACTATTACACATCTCGTTATGCGCTGCATGCTTAGTCTTCTGATCAAAGCCGTGACCTCGGGTTCTGCATGTCGGTGATCCGGATATAAGATGGGGCAGAGCTTGTTGGAGATCTAAATAAGTCTACGTAAGTACATGCGCCCTTGCGTTGAACACCTACCGGAATCTACTTGAGCGGTATCATGATGTAGTAAGGGCTAGTCAGGAAGCACATATGATGAGACTGACAAGTCTCGGCCAAATAAATAGCATTTACGGGTGATTTGATAGCTGAGAAATCTCCTAAATAATACCGAATTATTGTTTCAACAAAACTTACACAACTCAGATACGCCCCCTCTCGAGAAGTTGATCTGGGAGGCCCCGCGCACCACTAGGATCACCCCTTACCAAAGCTGTCAGACATACTAAGGAGGGCTGCAATAAATTCTACAGCCTAACCGGCCAGAATTCCTCTATTTCATTGTTTATCTAGTCATTTGTTACCAATAAACTCATTTGGCGACTTGAGGATCTGCAGTGTTCAATAATCTGAGGATTCAGGCGGGGCTTCGACAAACTCCAATAAACATCTGCCACCGTCGATGCGGCCGCGAGCGAAATGAGTAACTGACAATATATGCGGTTAGCTGTAAAGTAGTTTCAATTTATGGTTAAATCCTTGGTGAATTAATGATGCTTTGTACCAGTACAAATTGTGTATATGTTGCATCAAGTTGGAGACCAACATCAATCATGGCCTGTCAAGAGAATTCGAAGCCAGATCAAACATTCTCAGAAGTGCAGCCATTTAGTAATAACACTGATATTCAGTACATTATGATACTTTAAGGTTAAACTCTTAGTTCTATATCTACAAAAGATTGATCGCCCAACTGACCGTACCAGATAAGTCGTTCTTGTTGCTTATCATCAACGTCTACCAGCATCAATTTACTTTTTATGCCGCTTCTGGTAGTACAATTTATATCCATAAGCCTTGAACTTTTATTTGTTTCCCCAGCATGCCACGTAAGTAACACACAATACCGAAGCCTCAGTCTGTGTGGTGCGATGCACTGCCCCCTTTGTTGGCCCCGACCCTGTTGGTTGGAGTTGCCCAGCCATGATTATGTTGATGAGGCTCAATATCTGGTCGCTTCTGCCTAAAGGTGTCTGTAATGTGGCATCTACAGTCCCCATCCCCACTTGTAATTGGGATCGGTCGGGCTCCGGTCAGAGCGAATCAAAATACTACAGATTGGGGTTGTTAAGTATTGACGCACAAGAAGTATCCGACGAGTATCGATGTTCGTAGAAATACATTAAGATGGCTAAAATATTTGATTCCAAATCTTTCCTTCTCATCACCTGGCTTATTACAAAGGGAGCTCATGAACGCGCTGGTTAGATTGGGTTGACCCATATGCCAGTCATAACGCGGTCACTCTGAACCAAATAGGAAGCAAGTTTCAGGCTATAGGTTGGTCAGAATTTGCAAGATATTTGCCACATCAAGGTCATTCATTCAGCCCGGTTTTGTTCTGATTCTGCCTTGTGCTGTAAGAAGCAGGACTGCACCAACGTGGGAGTCTTTATGAGCCGGTTAGCCGCAACTGATGCTTCCCCGGCGTCAATATTTGGAGAAGGATTTCCTTTATCCATGCGGGCCATACCCCCGTTCTTGAATCCCATTTTGTTATGACAAAGAATGAGGCTGATTGCAGGCAGCAACTGTGGGGTTCCATTCCTTTCCTGCTCTAGCCTAACCGCGATTGAAGGCATCTTCGGATTGAGACAATCAGTAGAAAAATACCCGTCTTCTGTATTCCAATACTCTGATATCGAATATTTTTCTTTCTGAATATTATGGCTAAAGAGATCAATAACGGATTCGGGTGCAGTTGTCTCAAACAGTTTGCAAATACGAATGACCTCCTCGAGCATTTAGCTGATGAACAGGTGAGAAAATTTGTCACCAAATATCAAGATCATCCGATTAAAATAGCACAGAATCGAGCTGAGCGTTTGCTCGCGGAACTAAAAGAATGCCTAGGACATTCCTTGTGCCGTCCTTCATCCTATCCTCTCACGGCTGGCTCTAGAGCTGTGGAGGCTGCTTCGTCTGTCAACAGAAGCACTGAAGAGCGAGTCTTTCTTTGTCCGCACCCAAGATGCGAGGGAAGAAAGAGAGTGAGATTCAGAAGAAGGAGAGGACTTGTCCGACATTATGCAACTCGTAAGTGACTCACCCCCTCAATATGCGAGATCCTCGGGTTCTAAGGTGAAAAGATGTCGACTGCCACGAATCATGTGTTATTTGTGGCAGTGAGTTGCATCAGGTTAGCCACTACCTATCACACTTCGACCGATGTAAGAAGAACAACGATAATGGTCCCGTTGCCGAGCAGACAATACGCATAGCCAAGAGGAAACGAAAGGCCCTAATGAAAATTGTGAATAAGAAGATGGGTTTGGAGACAAGTGGCGACAAGTGCAGCAACTCTGACGACGAATCCACGACTTCATCGGAACACCCGTTTATGGCACATGAGGAGAGTGACTTTGATAACGTGCCAACAAACTCTTCTGCTTCACTAAATACAGGAGTAAACGTGTCACCAAGGCTAGGGGGTATGATGAAATTTGAATCAGTCCCAAACTTGCACAGCCTCAGGCCAGGTACGGCTTCATATGTCTACGTTGACTGTTTTTTTTCGAAGCTAATGTCCTTTTACAGTGAATACACTCCACAATCGAAATAAATCCCTGTCAATAAGCGCTGAATGCCAAGAGACGATCTTCGATGTCGATCTATTTACAAATTTGAGTGGAAGCAGAGCCTCTTTGCAACACGTATCACAACTCTCAGATTCGATGCTCCTTGGTGGTTATTTGCAAGTTCCCAGCATGCAGCTTGATGAGGGAAATGTTTCTCACGAGAATGCCACGGAATCCCGACGTCTAGACCCCCTCGAAAATGCGCTCCAACCATCGATCACATTCATGGATAGATCAGTGACAGGGAATGGAGGGCATAGCGGTCCGAAATCAGCGATGGCCGGCTCATCAACTGATCGCATAATGAATGGTGATCAAATGGAAATGCCGCAACATGTAGCCCAAGCTTGTCCAGGCTATGATTTGGCTACTGAAACATCACAGCATATTCACTGGCAGCCTGAACATGCAGATGGATTGGAGGCGATGGATATGTTGCCTTATGAGGGAATCACTGGCTATAAATGAGTGTCACAATCAAGGGCTGTCTACAATTTCTATGCGATTGACAATGGTGTATTTCGCTGGTTTGGCTTACATCATATGTCTGCCAACCAGATTCATGATGTCCCATAATTAGAGGTGGTAATATTTTCTTAGTATATAGATAACTATGATCCCTGGCTGATCACATACACCGCACCACTACTCCTAAATAACCTTTGCGTATGCATGAGCCCCCCCAAGAGCGGCGTTGAGGTGCGCTGCTTTAGGGTAAGCAATAAATCTATGAGCGGTCGGTGGACAGAAACATCACGCATGACCCCCTTGCGAAATACGGAATAAAAAAAAACGTGAGGAGCCCTGTAGCCACTTCGGAATCAAGCGGGTGCTTCCGCCAATCCTTGTCGATGCGGATCGACTAGGTAAAATAAGGCTAAGATATGTGTAATAGCGTGGCTGTTATGGTGGCATGATATGGATGGATCATTTAGATTTGGCATAACTGGACAAGGGCAGTGGTCCTCTCTCTGTGTACTGAAGAGTTGTGCTTCTTTGGCCATCTTGCATCCACACACACCTTCCTACTGAGTTACTCTTGTTGGTACTGGGTAACAAGGGCAAATGCGAAGAGCTCCTTACTCTAGAAGAAACACCCACGACTCCGATTATCATTCATTGATGATGGCGCTCATAATTTTGCCCAAGGTACCTACCTCTGATGACACCTCAGCATTATTGGCTGCCGGATAAACATTGTCCCTACCCAGTAGTACGGGTGCCAACACCGGACTGGCTTCTCTGGCACCATTCTACCTCCGCACCAAGCTTCCTTGGCGGCTTCTGCGGATATATTACCTACAGATCCAATACCTATTCCCGACTTGCTCCACGACATGGTGGCATTGGCCGCTTATTGATTACAACCAGTCGACTTGAGATGAATCGATATAATCAGATGTTGTAGCTCCTGAGCCGGAACAGTCGCCTCCACCCCCTTGCACCCGCCGTTAAGCGCCCCATGCCCGTGCATCATTTGACTGTTTTGTCCGTCAAGCCATCCACCACCATACCTAGGCGGATGTTCGTGTCGTCCAGATCTTATCAACAAGCAAGCTCAGCAATTCCGTATTCCGGAGAGTGCCCCCCCTCTCCAGGTAGTCTCCATGTCGTCGACCCCCGCAACCATCGATTCTGCCTCCCACAAAGTCATTTCTTCGCGGAAGAGACGACTTTCATACACGCGTGTTGCTTGGTTGGTTCCCTGTCTGTCTTAGTCTTTGTCGCAGGATCCCGCGGTTGACCAAAAGCAATGAAACAGTGATGAATGCCAACGACGAAAGACAAAATGTACCGGAGAACAGCCCTGTAAGGTATGCCGGAATAGCAACACTGTCTGCTTGTATAAGCGCACAACGCGTTTCCGGTCCAGTGGCCGTGGTTTGTGAGACTCCCATACCCGTGGTATGCCATGACATGACATAGCATAGTCGGTACTAATCCTCAAGTCCAGCAGTAATACGCCAGCTCCAGGGCCATCAAAGAAGGCTACTCAAACCCTCGCCACTCATCGGGGGCCTCTGGAACCTAAGCTCCCACGCCAAGTCGAGGGCAGCGTCACTGCCTCCTCCTCTCCCCGTACTGTCACTGCTGCAACTACCGCTGCCGCTGCCGCTGCCGCTACACCTTCTCCGACTGCAAAGCTAGCTGGCTCTGACTACTACCTACACCTCGCAGAGAAGCTTCTCACCACGTCGGAACCCCAGAAACAGAATGCACAAACCACCAAGCCACGAGAGCCCATAGCTGGGACGCTGGTACTGCAGCAACTCATCCTTCAACGCAACCCGGGATCTCCTGGTAGCGTCTTGGCACTCGTTGACAATGAACGCTGGCTGGGGATTACTGCGGCATATGAGGAAGAAGTTGGTCTCCAGTATCCGTTTCTTGATATCGACCAACTACGACGAGATATTCGGAGGGTCAGCCAAACGGGCGCCCACGGTTTGCAACAGGCAGCTCGTCCACTAAGGGAAAACGCTAGCTCCGACCAAGAACGGGTGGAAGATATTGCGACACTCGTGCTCGCTATTGTTTCTCTCCTAACAGACCCTGATGTGACTCAGGTAGCCGACTCATGGGTTGAGAAAACATATGCAGCCATATCAATACGGACTCAGCTGTCATTTGATGCTGATATTGCTGATTTGTCCGTTTGTATTCTCATCGTGAGTACCTCTGATTGTGAAAAATTCACTGCATACCCTCCTAACCCCTACCTAGTGTATTTACTTCTTCCTTACCGACAGAGAGACTTTGGCATGGCGTGGAATTGGGAGCGTGCTACGCCTTCTCGTCGAGCAGAATTCTCGAAACTCAACCGCGTCGACCCCACAACTTCAGAATCGGGATACCCTTCGAGCCGACAAATTCTTCTGGACTGTCTTTACACTTGATCGACGATGGAGTTTTGGAACAGGGCTGCCATTTTCTGTCCATGATACTGAAATCGATCGGCATCCACTCCTGACGGTAAGTGACCACTCTCCCGTCTCATGTCTACGCTCATAACCTCATTCTAGGAGGACTCGCCGTCATCTGCATACCTGAAAAACATGATTACGTATTGCCGCATTGCCTCTGATGTCCGGAAATGGCTCTTGGAGTCGGCCTCATCCTTGGCTTCCACATTCGATTCGACTCGCGACTTTCTTGACTTCAGAGTGGAGCAATGGCGGCGCAATCTACCTGCTGGGCTGCACTTCAATGGTGTTGATGACATGTTCCAGCCGGGGAAAGAGAATCGTGGCGACTATAGGATTCGCCTGACACTTCATTTAAGAGCGAACCAAATGAGAATAATCATACATAGGAAGTCTGCGGTGCGAGCGGGAACAAATGGTCTTGATTCATCAACCATCAACATACTGGCTGATATTGCTCGGGATACGATTTGTCTACTCGTCAGACTGGCCCATGCTACCGACATTTATCAAGCTCAACACAAAACCTTCAACCACTTCCTTGAGACCGCCCTATCGTCGCTTTTGTTGATTTTAGGCTCGATAAGTGATGATGCCAACCGCGGGCTGTGTATGAAAAATGCATATGACGCCTTGGATTTGATACAGCAGCTATCAACCAAGTCACCAATATCACAGCGACTGAGCGAGAAGTTCCACGATATACAAGAAGTGATGAACCAGTTTCGAGATAGACACAATAAGCAGTCAAAGGCCGCAAAGTCTGTTGAACGGCCATTAACTGCATCTCAGAGGTCGACTGAGACTCAAGCTGGGTCGTCGGACGAAATTGTTCTGACAGCTGGCTTTGGCCGGGACCATGTTGGCAGATCAAATGGCAGACAAGATGTCACCGCATTATCAGACGAATTTCTCACGAATACCCCTACAGGACTTACCTCAGGACTAGGTCGTGCTAAATGCGAAGAGCCGCAGGAGTCTAACAGTTTCTCAGCTTTTCCCCAATCCGGCGACATATGTCCTGGATTGACTCCGGATACCGTCGCCAGCAGTAGCTCTTATCCTCAAATATACCCTTCTGCATCTGACGCGCCCCCAAGTACGAGTCAAGCCTTTGTTACATCGAATCCGATAGTTTACCCTACAAACGACTTTAATCCGGCTTATTTCCCTGATCTGGGTGATGTTTTGAACTTTTATGAGACTAGCTTTTTGTTTTGAACTACGAACGAGGAGGCATGGCGTTTTGGTGCTGGATGCGATGGGAAGCAAAAGTCATAGACTACCCTGGAAGGAGAAGGAACATGGTTACCTAGTCTGTTATTTTAGCGCTAGAATAGGATATCATGGTTTGTATACGATGAGGGGGAAACGGAATAAAAAGGTGTTCAGTCATATGCCGTAATACTCTCTTAAATCTTATACGCCGTTTCTGGTTTGGTTGCTGTTGACCAAACTCTCCCTTGTGACGAGCTTTGTAGGACCCCTATCGTTTGCGGATAATGAAGCTCAAGCTCAAGCTACCCCCTAAAATAATCCGATGATGTGAACCGTTATTGCAGAATGAATTTGAGTCCATGCTTGAGACTTTGCATGTCACCTGGCAATAGGCAATGTGGTACACAAACCTCTTCCGCGAACGGTTGAATGATGCGCGCATGGCTGAGCCAGTGTTCACGGGCGTTGTTGAGTTTACGTCTGGCCATGTGCGATCCGAAAGCATAATATAGACATTTGGGAATAGGCTAACGAGCTGGCAAATGGCATGCTCAGAGAAAGTAGCAGACGAAAGCATGGTTGCATACCTCAGCATGCGTACATTCCAACACATGAATGGCTATGAGACTGACCTTGATTGCTGTGAGAATTTGGGATAATGCTCTCGCCACGGTGGCTGTCGAAGAAAAAGCTGGGCTGGCACAATCTACGAGCTGGCCGTTCATCTTTCTCTGGCGCTGGAGTCGCCATATACGCCACTCCAAATGTTGGAGATGTTTGCGGTATTGGGAAACGCAATTGCGTCTCTTCGTCTTGATGAGCGAGTAAGATTGACGAATGCGTTGATCCCGATGTATAATGAGCTTGATGCATATTTTACTTGAGACCTCAGGTTTGCTTATGAGGCTGTGAGTATACGCAGACGGTAGTTGGCCGAGAGCTATCTATGGCGGCTCACTTTCTGGCGACTGATAATGTCCACTCACGATGGATTATACTATTACCGGCCGGTGTTTCTAGCATCTTCGAGGCCACGGAGAAGGTGGATCAGACAATGTCATAGCTGCGACGCAACGCACTCTTCAAAAATTGATTGAAGAGGAAACTCAATGGATTCACTGGCAAATAGTGGACCCGAACGTGCTCAGAGCAGTGTGCATAGGCATGTTTTGGGCCTTTTCGTATATTGATAGTATGACTTCTGTCATGATGTGTGGCGATAGCTTCAGGTCGTTTTATGTGCATAATGAGGACTTTTGCATCACTTGGCTGCGTGAGACCTTTGATGCCTAAGTTTTAGGCTCTTGTGATGAGAGAAAGGCCCAATGTCGAGGCGTTGATGTACGGTTGTTGGATATGCAAACTCGAGACGAACGAATCGACCGCTTTGATGTTTGCAAATATAGACAAACAGAGACCCTGAATGAACAGGGCGTCACTGGAAAGTGAATGAAATATCTATTGTTAGGCCATTTGAAAGAATGACTATTCTTTCATCACTGCTTGGGTTGACAAAGACCAACTCGCACAGAACTTGGCTCTCCCTCAACAAAGCAGACGGATCCTTTGTGTGAGTATACTCTTTTGATCAACTATGATATTTTAAAGGTTCTATTGTTTCGTAGCTTCAACGAATATCATCGTGTAGCGAAACATTATTCGCATCACTTCTCATAAGAGACACTTGATCCTCTGTCATTCTGCTCGAAGTAATCGCCCACTTACCAAACTGACAGACCCTCAATTAATCTGCAAGTTTGTCCACGCTCTTTACTAGGAACTGTTTATTGTATAATCGCGTCTATACAAATACGAGTTGGGAAATAGCGTCAGTCGACATGTTCCTTGATAGCCTCTTTGCCTGCCACATCCCGCTTCCCAACGGGATATCACGGAACCACTACTATCTCATGCTGCTTATCTCAGATCAAGAAATGTTCATTTTATTATTCCTTGGCATAATCTCTGCTTTCATGGTCGAAGAGCTCCGATACCTATGGGTTCGGGAGGACGCCTCTCGGCTCATCGTCTTCACTGCTGGCCCCACTGTTGGTCTATTCATTGGAACCTATACACTTTGCTACCTTGCCTACTACATCATCATTGCGTTATGCAATAAGGCTATCCATTTGGAGAGTGAGGCTGCGTCGTTTTCACTCAACCTTGCTCTCATGACCGGCCTTTGTTTGGGGATTTTGTATACACTTCATAGGCGGCGAACTGGCGTGCGTCCTTTTGTTCGCCGGAGGCGCTGATTTGGTGTATTCACGGCTCCGTACAGGTTTCCTTTACGCTTGCGGAATAGATGGGGTGGGTTGGAATGGATGAGGCGGTTGGAGTGGATGGGGCGGTTGGAAGGGGGGAAGAGCGCTGATGGTGTTGATTTTCGTTGTAGCTAAGTTTCTTAACTGTTCAGTTCTTTTTTGTCTTTACATTTATGTACTGGAAATGAGGTATCTCATACGTTCTGCTTTGGGTGCCCATATGATCTCGGACTCGGCGCTTAGTGTTCTTGATTTGGTCTGTATGTAATAAGACAAATGATGGTTCCCCCGAGTGGTGTTTCAGTGGTTTCCTTCATTCCATGAGAAAATTCTCGTATTATTAAGAGGAGGAATGTTCGACCTTTGGTGGCAAACGACGGAAGAAGCCTGGTGGCACTCACAAGGGCGGCCCCAGTTGACTCTCGAGGGAAAATGTTGGGAACGCTAGCTCCCAGGATAGTTTGAGCCGATGATTGATGTGATCTCCTGGCTTAATATATAAATACGATGATCGGATGCCAGAAATGATGTTTACCTATCCATCATCTTACACTTGCACACCTTGAGCACCAAGTCGTCCTAAACCACACAAACCTACAAACCTTACATCACACGCTACCCACGCTTCGGTCAAGATGAAGGTATAAGAGCCTCATCTTTAGTCTCAATTTGTGTCAACTAATAGATAGTTTAGGCCTCTATCTACTACGCAGCATTGATCGTCCCCTTCGTAGCGGCATCGTCCGCGGCGTCCGAGATAAAGAATCTGGTATAAAATCTTGATGCTGGGTCTGCTTTAAACATGAAACCTTTTCTGGCAATCCGCAGTGTTCTACACTGGATGAGCATTGCTCCGACCATATTGTCAAGTTCATAGCGGATATAGACAGCGCGAAGAACACCAAGGCTATAAAGGCCAGGAGCCTAAACTATCAGAGTACTCGGATTGCTATCACTGACTTCTTCCACAACGTTATAGTAAGTGGGGCACAAACAGCCCAAGCTCTCATCAGTTCAAGCTTAGCTGATACACTTTTAAAACCAGGCGGACAATTGCGCTATACCAGTGTATGATTGCTTCACTACGATCATAGGGGCTCATAAGGTTGAGCTATCCGATGCCATCAAGGACAAAGCCGGCAAGAAAGGCGACAATGGCGGCAAATAATCACCTCGATCTGCATAATAGTTTGATAGAAGACACTGTGGCTACCTAGTTGCCTGTCAATTAGGACAAGTGGGAAAATTCGTCAATCATCAGATGGAAGAGATGCCGAATCATTGATCATGTCTCGGACTACTGATAAGATATACTTCTAATAAATTGCGTGTTCCACATTACACCATACATTGTGTGAAATATGGCTTGGTGCTTGTCTCAAGCGAATCGTTGAGATACATTCGCGTGACAGGGTTCAGTCTTGACTATATCTTTGTACCAAATCCCTGATATCACCCAGCATTCTGACGAAACGTTTAGCTTTTTGAATGGCTTAGATCAGTGGAGATATACTCACTGTTCTCTTAGGGTTGAATTATCATAGAAAAGGGCCGAGACATGAGTATTAAATCGCCTTGCGCTACGTAAGTAATTGTACTCTTATAGAAAAGGACATGTCTGCCGCACAGTTTGTAGAGGTCAAGGCGACCATCATAGTCTTCTTCTGGAGGCGATATCTCTGCGTATTGGTGATACGCATCCAAATATTCCGCCCCGAAACGATTACAAACCGGACGCCATTGTCCAAATTCGTCTGCTCTATCGTGTGAGAAAACTCATCTTGCATACTTAAGAGAGAGTAACCTACACTCGTTATGTGCATAAAAGCAGCAAGCATCGAAAAGCAGACAGTCGTCAGTATCCTCGTCTATGCCAGAGTTGGCGTACCAAAGATCTCCGTGTACAAGCGATGGTTTTACTGACCGGCCCTCTGTCTCAAGCGGACGGAGGAGGCGAGGTATGACCTTATCAAACAGAATGGGGATGAGCTGATCAAGCTCTGGATCTCGACCTTTTGCGGCAATCTCAAGATCTAAGGCCCTCCGTAAACTTTTGGAGAAAAAGACCTCCCAACTGTCCTCCCACTCAACCATCTGGGGTAGATTGCCTGCGTAGGTTGTGACGTGGAAGCCAAACTTTCCATTGGGGGATTGGCTCTGCCGATGCAGGGACGCCAGACGACTGGAAAACCTTTGAGGATCGGGCATCTCTTCACGCATATCTCGGAATTCACAAAGAAAGAAATGAGTATCGGCAGCTGTTGCATATACACCATAAGCAATAGGCGTTGGAACGAATTCGGGGAGCACTGCGTGGATTGCCTTCATTGACTCAAACTCTCCGTGCACCATATTCTTTCCAGCCTCGTTTGTCAAGACCTTGACGAAAAAGGATTTCTCAGTGCCATCCTCTAGTTGCACATTGATTCGAGAGGTGTTGGCCCAGAAGCTTACGCCATGAGCTTCAATGGACAAAACTCGGCATTGTTTCGGAAGCTCTGCATAAAGGAATCAATACGTTAGCAAGAAGGAACATTTATAAAGGCCTCACTGATTGGTCAGGATGGTATACCTGCAAGTACATTTGGGTCCAGTTGAGCATCTTCATCAAAGCTCAGCCCATCTTCAGCCTCGTTGTATGGGAATTGCGCGTCTGAATGCAACATTGACAAAAGAGCTACGTACGGCTTGACAGTGGCGATGAACTCACAGAAAGATGAGAATTGAACGGAAAACTACGGTGGGGGACGAAGAGAGTGTAATAATATTGCTCAAATGTATTGGGTGCATTTCTTAGCTGTGGGGGGACATGTGCTTACACGGATGCATGATATGCATCCTGTAACGTTGATTGCTCAGTTCTCCTTGCCTGCATCGGAAAGGTTATTAGTCGGGAGAACAGAAAGTCTTGTTTCCTCCAGTAGCCGACTCCCACTATTTTTCATGTCCTCGGAAGGTAACTTGTAGGATTCTCTCTCGCAGTCCGGGGTCTTCAAGCAAGGTGACGGTGATCCCTGCCTCCCTCAGCCGCTGTATGCCAGCGTTGTCTTTGATGAACGTATTTGGTTCTGTGATTCCCACGTAAACGACTTTGATTGCGCCATTTAACCCTAAAATCCTCTCCACACAGGTCCTGTTCCCGCTCAACCTCTCGTTACACGGCTCCATGGTCGTGTAAAGGACAGTGTTGGGTGGCAGAACCTGATCGATGCTTGCGTCTGATATCCCGTGCTTGTCCCCTACTTTGATGAAGCAGCAGTGTTCGGCATGAGTTGATCCAGGGTCACCAGGGCGATCTCGAGGCAACTCCTCTGAGTACCCGGTTGACAAGATTTCGTTTTTGTCCGCATCAACAAGAACTGCACCAACGCAGAACTTCGATGGTGCCGGTGGTGATAAATAAGCCTTTTCAACGGCATAATCCATATATGCGACATGGTCACCAGGCGCAATCGCGGGATGGAGAGCGTTTGAGCCCATGACTTTGGACAAGTTTTTGCTTTTGGTGTCAAATATGTAAACTTATGGATAACGAGAAAGTTCTTGAAGCCCTCCTTTATGGCCAGCATGTGATGAAAAGGAAACGGCCGGTAATGAAACCCCCACGGCTGGAACTGGCCAAGAAGCTGTAGCGCTTAGACAGCATGATGATTCGTTCTCAAGGTTATGCATCCATTATGCATGCAATATCCCGCAAGCATAGGACTAGTCCAATCAATATGAAGGAACAATATCCCTGGGTGCATATTTATGTGTTTCGTCAGCATCATGGGACCAAAAAGCCGCACAATATGGGCTGCCCCTGTTCAGTCATACCCCGCGCGCGACGGCTGAAGCTGCAAGGACAGAAGGAGACATCTCCAGTGCCAGTGTTTCTCCACCTCCGTTGACGAAACGAGCACAGTCATTGTTACCTTATGGCATCTGTTCGCCTGTATAGACCATAATTGGATATGCGACGCGTTGCGTGCAAGACTTGCGCCAGCTTGGCAAAAAAATGGTCAGTCAACACTTCCTCGTGGGGCTTGTCGCTTCAAGAGAGTCGATAATGCTTGACAAACTCATAATATGGAACCGTCTTAACCGAAACACCTGTCGATTAGTCCTTTATGAGCTTTAGGCGCAAGAGCAAAGCCAGCAGCGACACCAATATTGGCACCTCTCGCCGTGATTCCAGCGTACCCCGATCAAGCACCGACCAGCTCAGCCAAACAAGCACCAGGTCCGACGATGGCGCCGACGATACAGAGGGTTCTCTTGGATTGCGTCTTCTCCATTTACCGTCGGAGCCTGGAATTGACTTGGTTTTCGTTCACGGCTTAGGTGGGAACTCGAGGAAGACATGGAGTAAGACCAAATCGATTGCGGATTTTTGGCCGGGCGAATGGCTTCCGAAAGATGCTTCATTCGCCAGCGTACGAATTCACAGCTACGGGTACAGCTCGAATTGGTCCAAAGATAAAGACAACTGCCTAAACGTCCATCACATCGGGAAAGCTCTCCTGGGGGAAATCGCAACATCACCTTATATAAGGGATGGCATGACTTCCTTGGTGTTCGTTGGCCACAGTATGGGGGGACTTGTGATAAAGAAAGCCTACATTCTAGCCCGTCAAGATCCGAATCTCCAGACATTGGCATCTCGAATCCGTGCGATATACTTTCTCGGAACACCCCATCGGGGTTCAGACTCGGCTAAGCTGCTAAAGCACATGCTTCAGCTGGCATCTCTGTCCCGTGCTTACGTAGCCGATCTCATGCGCAGTTCGGGCACTTTACAATCTATCAATGATGAGTTTCGCCAATTCTCTGGGGAGGTTGAGCTGTGGTCATTCTACGAGACACAAAAAATGAGCACACACGGCTTCAATGTTTTGGTCGTTGATCCCGAATCTGCCACTCTAGGATATAGAGAGGAGAGACAGATCCCCATGAATGCAGACCATCGCTCACTTTCCAAGTTTGACAATCCTGCAGATCCCAATTATCTCATACTTCGAAATGCATTGGCATCCACAATTGAAAATTTCACAAAAACATGTCAGTCCCTTCATCGCGTTGCGATGGCAATGTGCTAAGGTTATCGCAGCTCCTCCTGTCCCTGAGAAGGACCTCACTGAATGTGTCGCGGAATACCTTGGAGTATCCGGGGATACAGATGAAGATTTAGTCACTGTTCAGGATTCTCGAATGGAGGGAACCTGTGAATGGCTGAAAAGCACAAAGCTATACGCGGAATGGAAGGATACCCAGACTACCTCTGCCCCTATTCTTTGGCTTACGGGGCAGCCTGCTGCAGGAAAGTCTGTACTCGCTGGGTTTGCGATAGACGATCTCAATTCGAACAGTGTAGCATGTAGCCATTACTTTTTTAAGCATGGCGACAAGACCAAATCAAGACTCAGTTTTGGTCTTCGATGCTTGGCCTTCCAGATGGCTTGCAAGGATCATGATATTCGATCGAAGCTTGTTGAGCTCCAGAGCAACAGAGTGAGGATAGACCTTGATAATGAGCGAAGCATATGGAGAACCGTGTTTGAGTCCGGAATTCTCCAAGTCAAGACATCTCTTCACTATTGGGTTATCGATGGACTAGACGAATGTTCAAACCCTGCACCACTGTTTGAGTCTATGCTTACGAAGTTGGACAAGTCGATGTCGCTGAGAATACTGATCACAAGTCGCGAGAATACCAACCTACTTAAGAGTTTCTCCAGCTTAGAAGCTTATCAATTTCGATGCGAGAGAATTCCCTTGGAGGGGACGCTTCCCGATATTGAGCGCTTCGTTATGGTCAAAGCCAAGGCGTTCAACTTGCAGAACGACAAGGACCGCCAGTTGCTCGCAAGAAAAATAATTGACAACTCTAATGGATCATTTCTGTGGACGCGTCTTGTCCTTGAGGAGCTATCAAATTGTTATAGCGAAGAAGATATGAATCAAGTGCTCAGTGAAGTGCCTCATGGTATGGAGCCCCTGTACAACCGCGCCTTGGAAACCATCGCCAAAGCACCCCGCGGACAAAAACTGGCGCAGGCCATCCTTACGTGGGTCGTGTGCGTCACAAGACCCTTGAGCGTGAAGGAGCTTGAGTGTGCGTTGGAGCTGGATTTGAAGGATAAGTTTCATAATTTGGCTGGCAATATTGCTGCTCTGTGCGCCCAACTCATTATTATTGACAAGTTTGGCAAAGTCCAGATGGTGCATGAAACGGCACGCGAGTTCTTGCTGAACGAAGAGCTACAGTCAGAATTCGCTGTCAACAAATCTGAAGGCAATGCTCGAATAGCCAGGGCTTGTCTTCAATACCTTACTGGAGACGAAATGAAGCCTCCTAGAACCGGGAGGAGGAATCCAGCAATGCGTAGGTCTGAGTTTTCCACATATTCCTGCGCAGAGTTCTCAAGCCATCTTGCCGTCACAAAGCCACAAGCCACCAACATCCTGGCCCTCGTTGACAAATTTTTAACATGCAATATTCTCACCTGGATCGAGATGACGGCCAGTATGAAGACCCTTAGCCCAATGGTCAGGGTCGCCCGAAACCTCAAGACCTACTTAAACACATGTGTTGTCGAACTGTCACCACTCCGGCACGACCTTCAAGTCATCCGAAGTTGGTCAACGGACCTTCAGCGAATTGCCGCCAAATTTTCGGATGCACTTTTGGCATCACCAGGGGCAATATACTCCATCATCATTCCCTTTTGTCCAACAGAGTCTGCCATTCACAAGACAGTCTGGCATGGTCGCAAGCTCTCTATAAAGGGTCTCTCAGATACGCAATGGGATGACAGACTCTGCTGCATCGACTTTCGTCAGAGTCAAACTAGCGCACTCGCATACGGCGAAGACTTCTTTGCCGTTGGTTTCACTGGAGGTCTCATTCGGCTATACCATTCAAATTCTTGCCAGGAATATCGAACACTATGCCACCCGGAGACCGTAAAGTGCATTCAATTCAAGGGTGAATCAGATCTTATGGCCGCTTCCGGACCAGCCAAGATTCAGGTCTGGAATATTCGCACGGGACAACTACTTCATCATCTGCAATCACTAAGAAAATGCATTGCGTTGGCATTTGACGGAAATCGACTATTGGCAGCCTCTGATAAGAATGTGTTATCGTCGTGGGATCTAAACGATGAGGCTGTAGAGCAACCAAAACGATCATGGAGGGGGTCAGACAGCAATAGTCCTGCCTCCTCAATCAATCGTCCGCCATCTGCTTTTTCTATCGCCATGTCTCACCAGATGTTGGCCGTATCGCATGCGGGAATGCCAGTCAAACTATGGGATCTCGCCGACAATGCATACTACGGCACCTGTGGGAAAAAAACACCCACTGGGGAGACATCCACGCATGTCGTGACCGCTCTTGTTTTGAATCCTAACCCCAGTGTCCCTCTACTTGCAGCATCATATCTGGACGGTGAATTGGCGATTATTGACCCGTTCAACGATGTTGAAATAGAAAAACGACATGTGAACTGCCATACACTGGCTGCAAGCCCTGATGGCAGGCTTCTTGCGGGAGCTTCAGGCGGCGGAGTCATCCAGATTTTCGAATTTGACACACTAAGGCTTCTTTACAAGGTCAAGTCGACGAACATATACATTAAACAACTAGTGTTTAGCCAAGATGGCTTGCACCTCGCCGACCTGCGAGGGTCTCAATGCAATGTGTGGAAACCACCAGTCTTGCTTGGCGAGTCCATAGATGACGACATTAGTGTTGGGACTTCTACCACAATCGTAGAAAGTCTATCATCCAGTACCAAGGCTGAAATTACAGCAATAGCTATAGTATCAAGTGAAGAAGGGCTTCTGTGTGGCAAGGCAGATGGCTCTGTTTGCCTGTACGACCCGACCACGGGAGACGAACTACAAACACTGTATTCCCACAAAGCCGCCGTCCGTATCATCGCCTGGATGCCTCACCAAAGAGTAATTCTGAGCATCTGCGCATCAAACAAGGTTCTCGCTTGGTCACTCGCATCATCGCCGATGAACAGATCAGTGGCCAAAAGTCTAGTCTTAGAGTCGCGACTGGAGGCTGGCAGTGCTGTTGTTCATGCCTTGGCCGCATCTGCCAGTGACCGATTTGTCATTTCCAGTCGAAACTCTGATCATTTTTGGAGTATGAGCAATGGCGAGGAAAAATCAGAGGCCTGTGAAGGCGTGGATGCGATCAGAATATGGATACAGCACCCACATTCCCAGGCTCATGCTGCTCGCGTTAAGTCGTCAACTATTCAGCTATACTCCTGGATGGACTGGACACAAATTGTATCAATTGATATTGACCTTGGTTTTGATGTTTTGCATTTTAAGGATGCATTCACATACGCAACTGGCCCCGTTGCCTTGGAAATGGATGAGCCAGATGGATCTGCAAAAACAAAAGGGTTATACTTACTTAATTTTGCGTCGCCGCATAACTCCAGCAAGGAAACATTGCCCAAAATTTCACAGCTGGGTTTGACAGAGAGCAGTCCGTTCAAAGATGAAGGACAAAATCTGACGAAAATATTATCGTCAGAATGTACAATCATGAGACTCGGATCAATCGTGGATCGCATTGCCCATGTCATTGGTGTTAACATGGGGAGAAGCCTGATATTCTTGGATGTGAATTCATGGGTCTGTTCAATAGATCTGACTCTGAAAACCCAGGCTACGAAAGCATACACCAGACACTTCTTTGTGCCATATGATTGGTTTGCAGGAACAAGGAATCCAATATCTCTTGTTCACAAGGGCGATGTATTATTTGCGAAGAATGGCGACGTTGCCATTATTAAAGGGGGGTTGGGATTTGTAGATACGGTCCAAATATAATGATTTTTCTTCTCTGAAGCTCGATAACATGAACTGGAGATGATGACGCGATTCTACGATCCTATTTCCAGCCGCTGGGGTGATTCAGGGTTATTGGTAGGCTGAATTGTCTTGAGCGCCTATCAACGGCTTCCCACAGCGCCAGCCCTCGACGTGGTAGTGGCTTTATGAACTGCTACTGCAAACTTTTGTTTGATCTTGCTCGACTGTTTCACCTACCGTAGATTGATTCGCAATGTTCTAGACAGACCCTGCATCATGCGTCGCATAGAAAACGGCGTTGCATTCAACTGAGTTGGAAAAGCAATGCTTGACCATTGGCTTAACGAGACCAAGTTCTCTTTTCTTCTTGCGCCAAGGCAAGCTTGTCTGGAAGAAGCATCAACAAACAGGCAATTAAATCCTACGGAACGGCCCGAGTGGACAGTCAAGCTTCGCCACGCCCCCATAATGGTATGGTGGATTTCTCGTATAGAGGATCAATATCTGAGTAATAAATCATGAAATGGTGGAGGCCAGAAAAGAGACTCTTCCGAAAAAGAAAGGAAAGGAAAAAGGACGAAAGATTGGGACAACTATCTTCATTGGATGTCAGAGCGAGAGGGGGGGGGGGGGGGGGGGGTCGCAAGTCGCCATCGCTGTGTCCCCCGGCCACGTCGGAGTAGGCCACATAAATGAACTGCATGAAAAGGAATCCGGGAGGGGTAATAGCCGGTTTCTAGCTGCCAATAAAGACCAGCAGTTGGGTCGAGGTGGTCCAGATTATGGGATACAAAACGGAAACCAGGTTGACGAGGCGAAACCGGATGGATGGAATTATAAAGCATATGCGCGCGCATGCCAACGATACGTTTGCCACTGACAGAGAAATCAAGGCATCGGTGTGATGCCAAGGACGCGTCTCCCTTTTTTGACGCTGATCGACCCCGTATATATATATATGCCCATGTCATGCAAAGAGTGTGCTGGATCGATAGTTCAACATGCTCAAATCCCAATCAGGTATCATACAGCCTCAGAATTTTCGCAGATGTTGATCTACAGCAATCATGTACGATTGTCGATGGCCTCGTTCATTCAATAGCACCCGACTGAGCAGCTAAATGTTGCTCGCACAAACCATCCCACTTCAGCCCCTCGAACCGGTCTAGCTACAGTTGAGTGGCTTGCGCTGGGGACCAAAGGTAAGACAAGCGTCAAAGAGCTCCATTACTTGGTAATTGCGGCGGTCCACCATCGTCTTTGATAGGTCCATTCTGTTCAGCAGGGGTTAAGAGTCTCATTGACACCGTTGCGGTGAACGGGTGCCGCGTGATTAACCCTGCTGCATGTCCTTAGTTGAGTAAAACCAAAAAAAAAATCTCATCATCCAAATGATCCATCATTGGCTCGGTGTCTAAAGGAGCATGAATGAGTTGTCTTGAAGACCCACATGTACTGAACGGCAATTGGAGACAGGGGTTTGTCTTTGGCTGCTCATCTGTCAGCTTCTTATCGTGTGTGTGGGGGACCTGAGCTCCACGATGAAAATGGTTTGACCGATGGACTACGGTGGTTCTGCATGATTGTTAGGTGAAGGAATTGCCTTCGTTTTTTTTTTTTTTTTTCAATTTATTTCTTATGGTGGTGCACGCGTATTTGACGTGAGAGGACATGTCCACTTACCGAAGAGAAGCTTTTATTTGATAACGGGACACCATCTCTTTGCTAGCTTCACCATCCAACAGCATCAATATTCCAATGTTACCCTCCACCGGAACTATTTGGAGTGCAACGACTTTATGGCAGGGGGGGCATCTATCAGCTTCTGCACGCCATTCGCACAAGCTGTACGGAGTACGGGCTTGCGTACAACTCCAACTACCAGAGGAAAACCATGGACATTACTTATACTTGTGCTCTAGCTAAGAGCCCTTACCATACTTGTCAAAGAGTCCAACCTCAGCGGCTGGTGGCGGGAGGTCGGGACAGAGGGCCCGGCCCGTGCTCAAACCTCTTAAGGAAGGCCAGTGGGTTCCCATCATAGCTACTAATGCATCTCGCGAGAAGCGAAGAGGGTGGAAAAAAGGAAAACAGTTAATAATATGAGGTAGTACGCGCCCATTTGAGACTGACAGGGGAGTGAAGGAAAAATGATTTCACATGGGGTGTTCCCGCGTATCTAGTTTGCAGTAAATGCGATCATACCCCAGGCACTTTCTCTGGTGATTGCATTCTTTCGGTCTACTCACCCTCCTACGCATCACAGCCGCGCATTCTTTCATCATTCAACAAGTGTAGCTCTCTTACGCATAGGGATCTCATCTCTTCACCATGGCGGACAAGATTTTGCAGCAGGTTGGTCGGCTTGCCCAGCTTGGCCTGGCAAAACTCGCCGACGCAGCGCCGCCGCCACCATCAGAACCAGACCTGGAGCAACAGCAGATGCGATACCCCAACGGCCAGCGAGGTCACCAGGAAAACAAACTCCAGCGCCAGCTCACAATCACGAGAACAGATCATGAGACGCTGGTCCCATCAAACGACAAGCTCCTGGCCTTCCGCTCCCTCACGGGCATCGATACCGTCCCTGCGCTGGCGAATGCAGGACATGCCATCCGAGCCGCACCCAACATGGGTATTTACCCTCGCGTAGTAAAGGCGGAACAAAAGGCCGCGAAAAGCTATCACAGATATCACATTCTGATTAATGTCTGCTTGGGGACCTCGATTGTTGTTGGAGCGTCACTGACAGCACTGGGTGCGGCGAATGGCTCTCGACATGCCGTCACAGCCTTTGGTGCCATTAACACCATCATGGCAGCTATTCTGACGTACCTCAAAGGATCTGGTCTGCCCGACAGATTCAAGAACCACGAAACAGAATGGAAAGAAATCCGCGAGCACGTTGAGCAACGCGAACGAGAATTTTGTCTAGTCGGATGCCCGCTCGACGTGGAAGAAGAAGTCATTATAATTGAGGACATGTACAACAGGGCCAAATCAGAACTGGAATCTGGCAAGGCAATGGGCATAAGAGGCTCCATGAATGCGCACCATTATGGAAATGCGCCACAGCCCCAACGTCAAATGAGCCAGCGACGCTCGTTTGTGCAGCCAGAGCAGGCAGTGCAGAGACCACCTGTGGCCAAAGTTCCAACAACTGTCGAGGAGCAAGAAGAGTCTCCCTCACCAACTACATTGACAGAAAAGGGCGGTTCACGTTATGCATAGAGAGAGAGAGAGAGAGAGAGAGAGAGAGAGAGACGACGAGGCCTGGATTGTGAATGCATCCAATTAATCATGATTTGAATCTTGCGAAAGATTTCATGGAAAGGTTGTGAAGTGGCCTACTTTGCTATTGATTCGCAAACAGAACATGAAAAGCGTGGGCGCAGGTGGCTATTGTTGGTATCGCCATTATCTTTTTGTAATGCAGTTGGGCATACCCATTTTCTTTCTAGACCACTGCAATTCATTACGGGGGATTAATCCCTAACAGGACATTGTATGACCGTAACGCATTAAATTTCAGAAACGAAGCAATTGAAGGATACCACTTTTTTTTTCCATCTTCTCTGTTCGGAGCACTGAAATTCTCCCATTGTATGCTGTCAAGCATTCGCCCGTAGAGGCCTGGACCGAATACGGCCCTTGTCTCAGCTGAATCTGTAGAAGAAAAATTACAGAGACAAACCGCATTGACAGCCGCTCTCGTTGCCCGAAACTAGCCGTTCCTGAAGCGTCGAAACATTTAAATGAGGGTTTTATAGATTGACTTGGTGATGGTCCCACCTCTTATAGTGCAATTTGAGTCGGCACATTTACAAACAAACCGCCTTTGATGAAGAGATAAATGAATAAGAGAGATTCACGCAGATAGTTGATCCAATATCTTTTTCATCAAAGTATCGTTTAGGTGCCATCACCAGTTCTATATGCTACTAGCAACGGAATAAGCACGTCGCTACCTAAAATACCCTATCACAATTTGATGCTTTCATCGGAATTCATTCATCACTTCTTTCATATTCATTAGTATCCATTGACTGTCCCTGAACCCTGACGCCCCCAGTTGCTCCCAAACCAACTTGTTACCGTACCCCCCAAATCACAAAGCTGGCCGCCCATCGTCGCCGAAACCACACACCGTCATGGCATGTAGGATATGGATATCATAACCGTCGCTGATTCATAAAAAGCAAAAACACAAACACAAACACAAAAAGAAAAGAAGGTCTGCCGTGAGATGCAAGGTCTCTTTTACAAGAAGATAGCACCCAGAGCAACAAGGCCAAGCAAGCCAGGTGTCAAATGGGAAGCAGCACTCGCAGAGGCATCGTCGCAGTCGTCGCCGCCAGTCTTGGGCTTGCTCTTAGGCTTGCTCTTTGTCTTCGTCTTGCTCTTGCTCTTGCTCTTGCTCTTTCGCTTGCAGATGGAATTGGCCTTGGCGCATTTGTTGTTGTCTGAGCAAATCTCGCCAGCGTCGCAGAAGAAGCCGTTGTTGCAGCAGACGGCATCATTAGGGATACATCCGCTTCCGCACAGCTTCTGTGATGCAGAGCAGCTCGAGCTACTGCTGCTTCCTGGAGTGCACTTCCCGCCAGCGGCACATGTCTCGCCAGAGTTGCACCAGGTTCCAGCACTCTTGTCGCAGCACACGCTACCCGCGGTGATGCACACATTTCCGCAAAGGGTCTTTCCGGCAGTGCAGCTCAAGGGGCCGTCGCTATTGCAAGTCTTGCCGATAGGGCAGCATCCACCCTTGCCACATGTGTAGCCAAGATCACAGTAGGATCCGTTGCCAAGGCCACAGCAGTTGCCAGTCAAAGGCATACACTTGCCATCGCAGGACTTTTGGCCTGCAGTACAATCTCCAACCAGCGCGATAGAGCCGTATAAGGATGAACCGAGTCCGGGAAGCATGAGGGTATCTCGAGGGGCGGGTGGGGTTGTGAGACCAATCCAGTTTTGGGCAGAAGCCAGACTGGCCAATGCGATGATGATAGTCGCGTATTTGGTCATGATGGTGAAGGTATGAGGATTCTTGATGTAGATTTGTATTGGGGCTCTGGAGGGAGCTCTAGTTGTTGTTGTTTAACTTGTTAATGAAGAGACGATTCATCCACCCTGAACACGGAGCAGCAACCTCTTGATATAATAAAATTTTCTCGCTCTCAGCACACGGTCTGGCCTCACGCTCCCGAGGTAACCCATGTTGACTCCTGGTCCAGACCATCAAGATCAACTATGAGTGAACCAGGCACTCGGGCCCGTTAGGCTGTTTTCATGTGCTGAAGGATAGACAAACAACAAAATTGCGCCAAAATCGACTGGAGCGGCGCATCGTGACCTTCGCTAGCGTGTTCAGCCTCAGGGCATTGCTGCTAGTTGGGTCAAACCCCCCAGCGCAACGTGCCAGAGGAGCTGATCTTGAACCGTACCAGCGGTATGGATTCTTGTTTTTGAACCCCTGCGTAGTTGCTAGTATATTGTAATGGGCACGTGGCGCTCAGATCTGCGAAACTGAATGGATCCCATTGATCGTCTTGAGAACAGAGCTCTGTTGCGGCTTGCAGCAGGAGATGAACTCCATCCCAACTCCTTGATTCAAGAGGGGAGAGTAGAGATGGAGCACCGAGTAGATAGCTTGTAGCTCCTAACCAACGCCAAGGCATACCGCCCCCTTCGCTGCTTGGAACATCCGCCGCTATTTCGGGCTGAACCAGCACAACCATTCCAAAGCTGGCCTCCAGAGAAAGAGGCCGCGGTCTATCGAAATAATTAGGGTTAGAGTAGTGGAGTTATAAGGCAGAGTTAAGCTTTAAGCACAGTCGTTAGTTTGACACCAAGCTTTGCTTGGCTGCGCCTCGATCTTGGTCTAGGCTCAACAGTAAGCTGCTTTGGGGGTCGTTGGTAAAAATATCTGGTTGGGATGAGTGAATTGAGAGCACTTTACACTGCTCCATACGCGGTTGGCGGGTAAAGCTGCGCGGGATGCATACATTGTTAGACAGGGAACATTGAGCCCTCGATGCTTGGGAAATCACCAGGGTGGGAAATGAGCATGCGAGCCATGGACTGAGCAATTGGATCAATGAATGGTCCATTGAGCATAATTCCTCCGTTCTTACTTGGTCGTTAACTCGCATGAAAATAAATATTCAGGAGGACGAAGTGGCTGGTGTCACAGACCCGGTAGTCTGGTGCGTTTGCATGCAGCCAAGGATCTGCTGGTTTTCATGATGCTTAATATAGCGCACCCTTTGCATCCTTGCATCCTTAATAAGTAAGCTTAAACTGCCGTGGCGCGCCAAACTCCAATCTCTCCCGTCGCTGCGGTCATGCATGGGCATGATTTCCCCCGGGGGAGAAGACCCTGTTTATTCTCTTTTTCCTATTCAAGATGAAGCTTTACAATCCCGCCAGTCGGTTTTACTTGGCATTGTTGATACCAAGACATACCAAGAGATCACCCGCTCGGTAGTTAAGCATTGATTGTGGAACTGTCGCGCCGTCGCATGGTGCTCCACCAGCATATTCACCGCGCTGGAGATCATGTCCTGCCGTGAACCTTGGATCTCCCCCTAGGTTTACGTATTAGCAGTATCTTACCACCTTCTTATAGGCTGTTCCGGGTCTCATCACACCAACCAGCCTCCGAAGGAGATCGTATGTAAATACGGTCGTGCGTAGTCCCAAGAGCCGGCAGTCGGCAGCCAATGGCCTCATACATAGTTCATGCGACACATGATAAGGAGGTTGTTTACAGCATCAGCAAGTCGCCTACCCATTGTGATCATCAATCTCTCCAGTGACTCACACCAGGTCAGCGCATGCTTATGACAACACTGCATTCCCTCGCCGCCGATATATCCTTGGGGCTTGTGGGCAATACTGACGATGGCTCATCCGGCTACCAAAAATATCATCGACGAGTAGCCCATATCCCCGATAGCCGTGATGATTTTTCCACATACAAGTCTGCATTGGGCAGGGCTGAACATCACCATCAAGTAGCTCTTTTTGGCGTTGGTGGCGGCGATGACTTCTCTGGCACTAGCAAACGCCCACGCTGAAACCTGTCCAGGTATTGCAGGCAGTCTAGACTACTTAGCTACATAACCAGATTTATCCATCTCAATGCCATGCTTAACAGCTTACAGGCATCCATCCACCATTGGGCTCCGTGTTGGAGCATCAACAACCCCCTATTGAACAAGAACATCCTCAGAGGCCTCAGCAATTTGCTGTAAGCCATTATATCCACCACCATGGCTCTTGACTGTCAGGAGTTGTTTGTGCTCCCAATTTCACCTGCTATGATCCTTTGTTCGACGAAAGAGTTGGGTTGCCTGCCGATTCATAGATCATAATCAATGGTGTGTATTGTTATCACCTCTCCATCTGCTAGCGTTGCATCCTTTTGCATCCCTAAGACATCAGCCGGAACGATGCCCTACAATGATCAGTACAGATTTTTAGCTTACGGACCGAGTTTTCCTACGTGAGTAGAGCAATAATTCTCTCAATTTTGACACACCACCCCTCCTCCAATCAGAAATGCTACCTTTTCATTGGTTGCTTTCCCCTGGCTTCACCTTTGGCAAGACTCAAATCAATCGTTAATCAACCATCATCAATTTTTTGGTACTAAAACATGGCATGTCCTGAATAGCTAGATACATTGCTACCCTAAGAGTAATACCTCCTGCCAATTCTCTATTCCTCTGGGAGTGGCTTTGACAGTCCAAGTCTCTCCTGGGTGCTGATAAAGTTCTTAGGGTCAGTATTATTAACATCAACGATGTAGGTCTTGGGAGTCTTGTCAACCAAGAGGCGGATCAAGTCAGGTCGCATGTAGTGGCCACCCTGTATCCACGGTCACAGTTAGCCAGAATATCTGTTTGCGGGGTTTTAGGCGATTACTTACGAAGTCAGCAAGTCGCTTGGTCAAGAGGTTCTCATCAAGATCGACGTCGACAATGATGAGACCATCAAAAGTCTTGGGGGCATCCTCAACAGCACGGCAACCATCGGGGCGGTAGATGCGGGCAAAGCCGTTTCCGATAATGGCGGCCTCGGCATCCAGAGCGGACTCGTCGTCCTGGAGGCGCTTGGGCAGGTTAAGACGGGCACCCTCACGAGTGACTACCTGGGCGGGGGCAAGGGTCCAGGTACCGGTTTCGTAGGCGTATGCAGGTGTGACATGTTCGGACTGAACCTCAGAGATGTTGGTGTATGGGTCGGGGTACGCGAGAGTGGATGCAGGAGGGTAAACTGGCCAGGCAGCAACGTGGATCTGTTCGTGAAGGGCAGCGGCGTTGGCCTTGAGGAAGGGGTTCATCTTCAAAACATTAGCGGAGCAGTCTAAGCCAAAGGAAGTCAAAGACTCCTTACGTTCTCCCAGCAGTTGAGGTGGCCAAGGTTACCAATCTCAGTCTCGACAACGCTAGTCAGAGAATCTCCGCTACCTTCACCAAAGACAAGCTTCTCGACGTGGGTGGGCTTAATCTTGCGACGGTGGTTGATGACTTCTCCGGTAGGGTCGATGATGATCTGGGCCATGTACAGACTGTTGCCGTCAATTTCAGAGTATCCGAGAGAGACGTAGATGGAGGCGGCTCGGGCAGCAGAGCGAATTCGTCGCATTTCATCGGAGTCAGGGCGAAGACTGTTCTTGTGGTAATCCTTGAGAAGAGGCAAGGAGTCCTGGTAGTTGACTCGCCATAGCCAGTAGCAATAACTATGAAATGTGGTCAGATAGTGATTCGCTTCTCATATCGCAAAACTTTGGCCATACCCAGGAATCCCTAGCGAAGTCAGTTATACGTCAACAATAAGCGTTTATACTTTTAACTAACAAGTTTCGGGGAAAGCAATGAGCTTGCAGCCCTTCTCGCCAGCCTCGAGGATGAGGTTGACGGTCTTCTGGACAGACTTTTCGAGATTGAACCAGCCAGGTTCAGACTGAACACAGGCGGCCTTGTACTGACGGATTGTGGCAACCATTTTGGAGTTGATGATAGAGAAGTGCTGGTAAAGCTGAGTTGAAGTGTGAGTTGTTGGATGAGGATGTCTTCCAAAACAGCATAGAACCCGGAGGAGCCACTGTCTTATATAGAGTTTCCATGTCAAGGATTTGTGGACATCAACTGAACTGTTGTATAATAATTGCCATGACTCTGTTTGTCTGTCCGAAAATCAACAACCGAGAATGTGAATGCCGCATATGCTGCTGTCGGTCTCACTCGGGATTCGCGAATGGCTCGCATTTGCTCGGTGTACAAACTTTTACTTGGAGAGACGGCCACTACCGTGCCACAATTTGGTCGGGGACTCCATAACGGATCTGTACGACAATAGTACCACCAGCGTCACTGCCCAAGCCCGGTACTGTGTGTGTGTGCTTGACCCTCCAGTTTTGCATCACATAGATTACATAAATAATGCCGCAAATGCCGCACTCGCCGCACCCGTCGTACGATTGCGATATGCACCTGATGTGACAGACAAAAGACTGGGGAGATGATGACTAGGGGGCAAACATGCAGCGGAGACAATGAGCAAGGATACATAAAACCCACAAAGCTGGGAGCGAGCACTACCGATAGGTTTGCAACGATTTCTGTACTCCGCAAGTAAGCCATTCCAATGTGTAGACGGGGCGGAGGAAGTTGGCTTAACGGCTATGCATGAGGCCAGCGACGAATCCATGCGCCACGGGCCGCGCGGGGATAAATTAGATCATTGCCGACTGGAATGGAGAGCAAAAATAGGAAATCGGAATAATTTCTGACAGAATTATTTAGATCAATGACTCGTTGTGATGCAGGTTGAGCTTCTCGACCTCCTTAAACAAAACAATCCTTGCTACCCTGAACCAACTCAAACTTGTAATCGTAATTCCAGATCCTGGAGATAGTTACAAGGTGAAAGATTAAGCAGTGTTTTTTCTGATTATTAATGGAGTACCACGAATCTAGTGGTATTGATTCTCTTTTTTTGTATAATAGTCATTACTTTCCTAGCCGTTGTTTAGTCAAATGTAAACAACCCAGAGCCACAAGTCAGTCTTGGACCTTGAGCAAATAATGTTGGACTGGGCCAATCATTTCTGCATGTAGCAATACTTACCTAAATACCAAGGCAAAAATTCGAACTATACATGTGATCATTTACTGATATTTCATCTCGGAGTTGGGGCTCAACACTTTCAACCCATCCCTGTTTAACCTATCAATTATATCAGATCGGGTCGATTCCGACATCCGAACCCCTATAGGTTCTCTTCCTCTCCACTCAGCAGATATGCCCAACATGATGTCCTTCGGTTGTCGGAGTAAGATAACTCAATGTCAAAGTAGCCGCATACATAAAAGACTCAGAATGTCGTCAAGTAATATCCAGCGCCCGAGACACGCCTTCTGCACATGCAGGGACTTTCTCCACGCGACCACGTTCATGACTAGTGTTTTGTATCAGGTAGGCATAATATGGAAAAATGTGCAAAATACATGTTTATGAGAAGGCTTCTTTACTCCGGTTTTGCCGCCTCGCTCTCGGGTCCGTCCCGACTTGGTAGGAGCTTTGTCACGTCAGTACGGCATGGAACATGGATCTTTATGCATCGGCAACCAAAGCGAGCGCTGGGGATGAGTTGAAGCCCGAGAATACTCTGTATAACCTTTGAATATGCGGGGAATCCCCTGGTACCCCTAGTGCGATCGTGACCGGCAACTGGACATCCAGTGGAGCATGTGACAGCATGCCAGGCTACCGAGGATGGCGACGGCAATTATGCAAGCGAACTTGAAGGATGACTCGGAGTTTATGAGGCCTATGCATTGCGGGAAGACGTGTCACTCTGAGCTACAGCATGCAAGAAGAGGGGAATCCTTGACAACGATTCTTCATTGTAGGCTGATGACTGCCAGCCCGGGATTCGATGCTAACACTACCCCAACAAAAAGACCTATATCCAGCAAATGTCGTTACATGTTAGTTGGGTGCTTTGACTGGCACAACCATCTTTTAGGCTCCAACAATGTCTATGATTTTATCAGCATCGAATATAACTAATGATTAGGAAAGATTTTGCCTAAATATAGTTCCCCTTAAATTAATGGAATGCGTGCGCATACACATCGTAGTTACGCCATATCTTCGATGATAAGAGACGTTGTGTACGTCAAAAGCTGTCAGGTTGCAAGTTTAGCACGAGCTTAATATATCCATACGACTGTTTTTACCCCTCTGAGGTATGACTCGTGTCGCTTTTATCCAATGAACTCGCTGTCTCCTGTCTTGCTTAATAAGATGGATATTTGGGAGTAAACTTGGGCAGAGAATAGCCTTGATGGTTTTCTGGGCTAGGAAATCTATGCTCCTCACCAAAACATGGGGTGGAAGCCACTGGTATAAAGC
The DNA here is from genome assembly GCA_004303015.1 of Cladobotryum protrusum. Classification (NCBI taxonomy): domain Eukaryota; kingdom Fungi; phylum Ascomycota; class Sordariomycetes; order Hypocreales; family Hypocreaceae; genus Cladobotryum; species Cladobotryum protrusum. Next base: position 1,770,783 of record RZGP01000004.1, read on the forward strand.
CGGCAAACCTCTGAAACCAATATTTCCATGTGACTGAGCAATGATGTCGGAGTATTATTAATAGTACAAATACGAACGAGATTTGTTTGATTGATACTGGCTGCTACAAATGTTGTTACTGCTTTCTTTTTTGTGTATGTAGTTTTGCTCCCCATCGAGCCTGGCCAATACATAGATGTCAACCCCATCCAGTCCCCTAAAGCGAAATGATGAGGTGATTGATTTCGTAGACATCAGAATGGAAACCATTTTGGCAACCATTTGCGGTAGCCCCAAAGGTTTGCGGCGCTCAGAGGATGATCGGCACATTTGCGGACATCTTCTGGAGTGACACCCTCGGGCAAGTCTTTGGGATCGAAGATCATGACTCCAAGGGGTCCACATTCTTCTTCGACATCCGGCGCAGAAGCAGCGAGAGCCGTTGTAGCGAGAGCGGCGACGAGGAGAAGTTGAGCTTTCATGTTTGGGTACTTTTCTGTGAGAAAGGTTATTAGCATGATGTAACTTGGGATCGAAAAAAAAAATGAAGTGAAACTTACACTCTATGATAGATTAAATCTTGTAGCTTGATGGTTAGTCGAGAAGAAGAAAGAAAACTCAGAGAATAAATAGGGATGAATGGTCACGTTGGACGGATGTGAACCCAATGTGTAGAGGTATAGATGCTTAGTAGTCGGATACTTCCGTTTTCGTCATGTGGTAGGGGTTGGTGATGTTGTAGAGGTCCTCACTCTTCGGTCTCTTCTCTTTTTGTTTAGTGCCGAAACCTGCGCAACAACAGTCGGTGACACTTCTCGGTTTATGCACTCAAATCTATCCGTGCATTGAACTGTCTTACAAGAGACATCCAAGTTTTACAAGCCTGACCTGGAAGCAAACTATTGTTAGTTGTGTAGAACTCCGTTGAAGAGAGCAGCCATGGTGGCGATGATGCATGGTTTAAAAACCAGAGACTTTCTTCGGATGCCCATGGTTGGCATATATTCAAGTGGAACACAGGTATCTTACTACATTGAAAGATGAAGTTCATGAATTACTCGACCACAAAAAAAGGTATTTCAAAAGTGGAAGAGTAGTCTTCGAACAGAGGACAGTGGCGATAGAAGCCCCGGGAAAAGGCAGGGCGGAGGGTGAGGTTGAGACATCCTCCAAGCGATGCGATTTTTTATCCCGTTGTAAGTCTCATGCATCTTCAAGGTACTATAAAGTAAATAGGCGATGTTACATTCAGAGATGAAAAATTAGTCCTAAATACCTAACACCTCTGTTTTGATGCCACCTCATGCAAAAATCCAAATGTACGATTGATTACATGTTGAGGAAGTATACGTTGTCGGTACTTCCGTGCACATGGCAGCGAGAGATTTACCAGAGCTGGTAACCAAACACCAAGATCCCCTACGAGGAAATTTCTACAGTCACATTTTTTTTGCAGGTCGTTATATGTTCGTATTTTATTTAGAAAAGGCAGTCAAGAAGTGTGGAGCACTTGGTTGCGACAAATCTCACCTACCCTTGACTAGATGGTTAGTTGTGCCGTTTTAAAGATTCTGGGCAATATGCAATGGCATGAGCCCCAAGAAAGCACCCCTAATCATAGAATCTACCGTCATCGCCAGATTTTGAACGCACAGTATCTGTATTATTGTATTGACTAAGTACAATAGCCCAAGGTTAGCAACGATATGGTCAATGACATGGAAGTAACATTCACCGTTTCTGACAATAAGATAAACGAATGTGAAGAAAAAAATATAAAAACCCTTATATGCGAAATAATTCCATCGCATGTCTACGTTTGCGTTCATCAAGCTCCTGTTAGCATAGAGAAGTTCATGGATAAGACATCCCGAGGGCTGAGACAAAACGTCTCTGAAAAACTAAACTCGAACTGGAAACTATCTGTAGGGTCTACCTTTGGTGAAAGGCTCAGGAGCGCGGCCCGTCGGTCGAGCGCAGCGGTCAAGGGTATCTAAGACCGGCGCCGTCTGTTTTGGGCGACCGGAGTGAGAATACTCCAGTTCCACCGGGCATGTTTGGTGGGACAACAACAACTGCTTCATATCAAAGGCTAGGGGAGCCATACTTCGTATAGAATCGGAATTCTAACAAAATAAAACAGGAAATGGATCCAGCTGATTATTCTGAGACAAAACAGACGTCAAGATTTGGGCTCCGTTAGACATCCAACATCATCAACTATGAACTCGGGCGGAGAAGCTCGTAAAGAATGGGTCGGCAAAGTGCAGAAATGCAAGTCATTGCTTTTTTGAGTATCTTGCTCACATGAATTGATATTCTATCAGATATATAAAGTATCTGCATTCCTTGCTTCATATTCGAAATTTTCATCATCACCATCAGTTTCACTGTTTGAAAGCCTACACTCGCAGAAATACAACTCAGAACTTTATTCTTGTTTCAAGAGCAATTGCAAGACGTTTGTACTCGATCATACTCACTCCCCCTATACCATACTAACAGCTTCAAGCATCAAGATGAAGGCCGGAACCATCGCTACTATTCTTGCCTATGCTGCATCTGCCTACGGCGCAGCCCTCGTTGCGGACGCTGAGAGAATATGCGGGGATCTTGGCGTTATGAAATACGATCCAAACGACCTTCCTGCGGGTGTTACTCCCGATGATGTGCGTCAATGTGCTGATCATCCTTTGGGCCACGACAACTTTCAGGGGCCAACATCGCTTGCCCCGTTGCACGCTGGGGAAATGTCCGTCATTCTTAGTGACGAAAACTCCCTGAATACCCGTTCAGAGAACTCCTGCTACCGTAAGGCGCCTTATGGTTGCGACCGTGGGTCTTGCTGGAAGGTTTGCGGCCCCAACGGAGAGTGGTGCTGGACTGCTCAATTTGGTGGGGTTGGAAATTGGAACTCCTGCACTAACTGGCAGGACTGCAACGCGGATATGTCTTGCGGTAAAGGCTGTCCTAGCTGTGGGTGTTCCTGTTAGATGTACGCCGCCTGCCCCAAAATCATTAGCCTTTGTAGCTTAATGAACACCAATTTGGATGGATCCAGCAATATCTTGAAGGGGCGCGAGTTGTATACCGCATGAACCAGGGGTGACGACGGAAAGTGTAGGGATCATGTATGGCGAGAAAGGGGGGTTAGTCGGTTTGTTGGTATGATCTTGACGCAGAGCTCATAGAGGAATATATAAGTTATGAAAGTTTTCTGACTCAACGGATGTTACGGGCATCCATATAAAAGTTATTAGTACTGACACGACCTTTATCATTGAGCATTTTGGGTCTCGCAAGTTATGGGTGTGAGGCCAGTCCAGTCTCACCTGGGTCTTCGCTTGGGTGTGCATTACTATGAAGTGTCGCGACACTGTTGACAAAGGAATCCATTCGACCCATTCATGTTTGATGGTAACTTTTGGAATGAGAAAAAAAACAGTTCTGTAAGTCGCCATTGTGGATTCTCATTCCTAATAGATGTCTTGCTGCGACCGATTTTTTTTTGGTTCCCCAACCATGCTCACACATCAACCGCTGCACACATGCCATGATCCCGCTAGTTTGAGCCCACAAATGCTGCATCAGCAGCGGATGCACAAGTCTACCACGTGGGACTATAATAAATGATCAGGGGTCTCATGTAATTGTGCATTGTTATATCTTGCCGTTGCGGAGCCTGGTCACTGCCACTCAGCTGAGGATGTGGAATCATTTGAGATGGAGTTCCGGATTCGGTAGTCCACCCACGTATCATCAAGCACAGATGCATGGTGCCGGCTTCGTCACTAACAAATGGGAACCCTTGCTCGGATCGTTCAATCTTAAATCATGCGCTCAGCTGCCATCATGCGTCAGTGACTTGCAGGTGGAGTAGATGGATCTCCATGTAAAGCATATTTCTGGTGACTTCACAGATTGGTGGGTACGCAGAGAATGCTTCATCGACATTACTGAAAGTGCATGGAATTTTTTTCTTTTGCAGATAAATAAAACAATAAACAATGCTTTAAAACTAAATTCAGAAGTCAAGATGCCCCGGCCTAATAGTATTCGCGAACCAAGCCATCACAAAGGCTCCATAGCCTCCCCCCACTGTCTCTCTTTTGTATCCCCTCCTCGACGTTTGGAAGTATGTTTCCCAAGCGACCAAAGGGAACAACAAGACCTCCATTACTACGCAGTATATCATCAGAGAAAGCAGAATAAGCAGCCGTTAAACCACCATATCGAGGCGGCGATGCCATCAGATTATGGAACCAGGCCAAAGGTCCCGGAGCATGCCGTGCAATACCCGTCTTTAAAGCCCCCGGGTTGTACGATGAACTTATAATATCTGGGTGGCGCTTGGCCAGCTCAGCGGCCAAGATTATGTTGGCAAACTTGCTTTGCATGTATCTCAACGTCTTGCCTTGGAAGCCTGTGAATTGCGGCCCCTCCAATGGCCAGTCTTCCCATATGATACCATCATCGCCCGGAGGTAGGACTGCGCCTCCACTGGCCGCCCAACTGACTCGAACTGAACCTTTGCCGTTGCTGGAATCGGCGGCAGTTTTGAGGAGAATTGGTGTCAAAAAATGCTGCAGAAGAAAAGGTCCCAAAACATTGGTCGCAAATGTAAGTTCATGTCCCTGTTCGCTTCGACTTCCTTCAGGGGCGAGCATGATGGCGGCGTTGTGCCAAAGCACATCCAGCCGAGTCTCTTTCTCCAGAAAAGCTCTTGCAGTCTGCTGAATGCTTGCTAAGTCGGACAGGTCCAACCGCAAGAAATGAATGGTATCCTCATCTGGCACACTCCTCGAACGTTTGGATGGGTTCGCCGCTTGGTTACGGATGGCATCGATTGCCTCTTCCATGGTAGATGGAGATCGTCCGAGGAGATATATTCTTGAAGCATTGGCCGCGTAGAGAATCTTGGCGATCTCAAGACCTACACCACCAGTGCCACCCGTGATGACAAAAACCTGCCCGGAAATCATGAGTCAATCTGTATACATATTGGCATGATGAAAATACCTACCTTTCCTTGCAAGTCTGGAACATCGCCCTCAGTATAAGTTGGGGCACCTGGGGCGAAGTAGGTTCGGAACAATGACATGATGAGGCAAGCTGCAGGCTTGATTCAAGAGGAAATGATAATAAACTCACTCTTGATCTGGCTTGATGGATAAACTAAGCCAGTACGATGTCCATTTATCTATTCGTGCATCAAAGAGTATGGTCGGAGTTCGTTGTCAAGGTTGATCTCCTCCGCTCCGCTGAAGGCCGAGTCCGCACAGTGCTGCGGAACTGAACCGCGGACGAAACGGTTCTCGTGGACCATTTACCAGCCTCCGTATTCCGGACATGCCCTCCCCAAAAATGCCACCCAAATGCTGCACGTAGCATGGGAGCTTCAGACTCGTAAGGGTGTGATTGCTCTTGATGGCCGCGCATTTTGCTTGTTTCCTCGGATGGAAGCGTTGCATCTCACTTGTCAAGTTGCACCTGAGGCTACAGTTTTGTTGTTGCATCACTTTGGTATCATGTCGTATGAGCAGAGAATTTGTTTCCCCATTAACTTGAGAGGTAGAATCGTGCTACCGAAACGACAGTATAGATAGCTATTCGTTGGTGACATATACAGGAAAAAAAAAAAGAAGACACGCATCCTTGCCCATTTTTTAATACGCCTTACCATTCCGTAATCTCCATATTCCCTGGAAACCCTTCCCAGAACCCGTGCGTGGCATCTGCAAACGAAGCCCGCATTGCGGCATCAATGTCGAAATGCGTGTCAAAGAGATCAATGTCGGCTGGCGGCAAAGGCACCGGCCCAAAATCCTGTGTTTCCATCTGAGAATCGTGGGCTTCTTCGGCCTCAGACGCTGCCTCCTGTTCGGTTGTCAGCCATGTCGAGCTCGAGGCAGGGATGCAAAGACTTGCCGCATCATCCTCTTCCTCAGTTCCGCTGTCATGGACCTGCACCGGTGACGGCTGCAGCGCGCCGTAATCGACAATGGCATTGCGCATCTCTCGTCGTTCTTTGGGACTTATGGCCTGGTTGCCCTTGGATTTAATATTACTGTAGAATATGTGCATGGCCTTTATTGTTTCTCTCTGATAGATCGTGTTAGTCTCCAAGTGCGCAGGTAATGTGGAAACGACGTACCCAAGTGTCGGCCATGGGCCATGCTTGCCTCATATCTTTGAGAAAGATGCATCCATCAATAATGCGTTGCTGCCAACGTTCAATCTGTGGATCCCCCTCTTCAACATGAGGGAAGTGGAAAAAATACAAAAGGGTGCCAACCGCCGTATAGACGGTGAAGCCAACCCAAGGAACAAGGCCGCGTAAGAAAAACGGGCCGAATCCACGAATTTCATGCAGCACTTCGCAGAGACTGTCTGCCACATTCGCCAGTTCTCCGCATGATCGAGAGGTCCACTCTCTCCATTCAGCATTTTCGTGTTCAGCCTCCTGCATCTCAAGCTCCGGTAAATAGGAGCGATATAAGAAGATGACAGACATGAAGTAGATGCAATGCATATAGCAATAGGCCTGGCCTTGATTCGCCGCCGTGTGGGCGCGAAGAAGAGGCAACCCAAACCTTAATCGAGGCGGAAGCGAGTCCCTCCACTTGTCAAGGCGGGCTAAAAGACGCTGGAACTCAGACTCGGCCTGCCATGGTGGTGTATGATTTGGATGTGACGAACAAGCCCACTTTGCCACAGCACCCCAGATGTCGGCAGCTCTCATACTATACGCAACAATTCCCAGTTTACCTGCTGGAACGGTTGCTCGGCCAGTCGGAAGAGAACCATCAATCCTCTCACAGCAAACAGGTTCCCCGAAATTGAAGTTGCCCGTGTCGCATGGGAGTTGGATATGCATGTTGTCGGCGGAGAGCGATCGCCCACGACCTTTGCCACCGCTTAAAAGACTGTCCATGAGAAAACAGGTCCATGCAGTACGCCGACGTTCTTCGTTATGTATGAATTCCTCCTTGGACGCCGTCGCGGCGCTATTGGAGCATTCTTCAAAGAGGCCCATGATTTGGCACATGCGCACCGCCATACCTAAGTAGACCCAGGCCCTTTTTCCTTCGCCAGCACCCCAGGAATGGCCAGTGAGCATGAGGAGGACTTGGATTCGTTGTAGAGTAGGATCATCGATTGATGGAAGGATAAGTGCTCTGGTATGGGCTGCAAAAGCGTTACTTGTCTCAATTTGTGTCGCAAAGCCGTCTGGGGGTTTTTGAGAAAATCTTAGACAGCCAATCAGCTTCAATGGTCACGCATATTGATATGGAGATATGAGGAGGCCACTGACCTGATAATGAGAGCCAGCATGGCCCAAGCGACAGTTTGGTCAAGAGTCTTGCTGCGGATTTCGGTAAATAATGTCGGAATATGATGGAACGACCACTTGTAGGAACATCTCAGGTAACTTTGCTTCACTTCATCCGTCATGTAATCCAGTGGATCAACAGCCCATAGGTTAACTTTGGGGCGGTCGGCTCCATCGTCAACGGCTGTTGACGAGGACGCCACAGTAGACCCAGACAGGACCGAAGCGGGGGCCGTAGTATCGGAGACACTTGAAACATTTGACGGATTCTGGGCTTGGGTCTGAGATTGAGGTTGAGGCTGAGATTGCGTCTGAGCCTGTCGCTCAAAGCGCGAACGGCGGAAGATGAAGGAAGTGCCCTTTGGGGGGAAGATGCACTCGTCGCCTCTCTCTTTGCAGCGGACACATGGTGGCCCGCCCCCATGGATGCACTATTTGGTAGAGAGGTCAGCACATGTACTCCATATGGAGCAGAATGATGAGTAGACGTGGAGAAGGTTCATGGGCTTGGGCTAGCATTTACTCTTCTTTTCGACGTTCGACATGCGCCGCAAGCGATTGATTTCTTCATAACCGAACGAGGACGCGGCGTGCGCAGAGGAATAGTAAGCTCATTTTTGAAGTCCACCTTGGCGCGATCTCAACGTCGACTTTGTGTTAATGTGAAGAGAAAGACAAGACGAGACAAGGATTCAAGGATGATGAATCGCAGCGGGGCAGCAATAGAAGCAGCCCGGAGAGATGCAGATGTGAGAACAGACACCGGAACCGGGACTCGGCAACGAATCAGCCCGAACAATCTTTTCTAATCACTTGCTCGGCTTGTTGGGTGGCTTGTTCTCAGAGGTTATCGTAGAGGAGGTCAGACCGTGTGTCTGCAACAAACACTTCTCTGAAGCAGTCGGTAGTTATATCTGTTGAGATGGGATTCCTATGTTTTACACGTGCCGGATCAAAAATTCGATGGTTATGGCAAGGCTGGGTTTTGGTACCTTGAAGCAGGTCAACGTCGGAGGGGGGAATATGTGCCTGAGGCAATAACCTATGACGCGCAAAGTATCTAGTACAGCTGGTATCTGCTAATCATGAGACTGAAAGAAGTATGCAGTACCGCTTCATGCCTCATGGTAATGAATGCTACCCTAAGCGCCGAAAGGCTAGCAATAGCATACTAATATGTACATAGATAAGTACTTACATATAAGTGAGTGCGGATATACTACTACTTATTATAGGTACTAAGGTAGGTAAGGCGGGTAGACTGTTTGACGCTTATGGCCTCAGTAAACATGCATCTGCACCCCCTGAAATTTAGTTCAGATTTATTATTCCACAGGCCGGTTCGGTCCACAGCATCTATAGTATTCTGTTGCTGATTTCAATCAGGTTGTTAGTGATAGGTATAGTGATTGGTGCAGAAGAAAAGGCTATATGGAGTACCTATGAAGGGAGTGCCCGGGATCCCATGCACCCATGTAAATAAATACTTGTAATACCTATACTCAGTATGACTTCCGTTATTAGTGTGCATAGCGGGCAAAATTCCGCCCGTTGATCTGACATGGGGCCTCATTGATCCCAATACAAGAAAGGTACGGAGTAGATACCTGGTACATCCCTTGCCAAGCACCTCGGTACATTGACCCCCTCAGATGGAGCTGAAAGTTTGATGGCATTCACGGCGCATTGCTATTGATTGAAAAGGCCATCCAAGACGTTTATGATCCCATTTATTTACTCACTATAGAAATGGGCTGGCTTCTGTTGATTTTTCCATTACGAAATACCGGAAAATCTCTGACACTGGGCAGGTTAGAGAAGATGAGCCATCGATATGCGCTGCAGGGCTTGCTAAACTGGTAGCAGGGGAGAGGTTTCGGGTTTCTGGGAATATCTAATTTAATGAATTAGCCGACATTTGACATTAAAGATGGATCTTTCGGGGAATGTTAAAAAAAAAAAAAAACCAAGTCTTTCGAATATATGACATTCGGGACGCGTAACTTGCCAGTCCTCTGGCGAGCTCCGGCTGCTGTGTTCCGGCTGCGTACATACGGGCTCGTTCAGCGACCATGAATGCATAGGTGGATAAGTGAACTCTGAATCTTGGTAGAAATAATGTAGAATAACGGATCCTAATACCTCTTCGAGAATATATTAATGCCTTACAAACTAAAGTGCCGCTCAATTGTGTACCGATGGAGCCATGCAGTCACTGTCACGTATCGAAACTAGCTAATCATTCTTCAGTGGTGGCCAATAGATGAGAGTGGCCTGTGTGCAAGTTGACAAGCGGCAATGTAATAAGAAGGTGAAATGTAATAAAGAAAAAGTCTTTGTTGTGGAACTAGCTATCTATTCTATGCATAAATATAGTAAAACAAGCGAATCTCAATAACACAAAAGGGTAAAGGACTGTATGCCTCTTGACCACACATGGAACGTATTTCCTCATTACGCTTCGACAAAGATTGGTCTATTGACAGAGTAATTCATGTATTTATACTGTGATGAATGTTTCATCCATTCTATTCTTCCCCTTCAACCAATGCAATTATGATTTACTCAAAGGCTGTCGTTGACCTGGATGAGCGCTGGGGCGGCCAAGGTAGCAGCTGGAACAGCATCTGGGTTGGTAAAGTTGCTGCCAACAGTCAGGGCAGCGATAGAAAGTCCATCCATGACGTTCTCAGTAAAAGGAAACTCGGCCTCGAAAGTAATCTGGTGATCCTTGGTCCAGCTGACACTGCTGATCGGCACGCTGATGGGTAAGAGCTGGCCGCTGAAGTAGGTGATGAACAAGCCCTTGCCGTCGCCATTGTAGTACTTTGTCGCTGCTTCGGTCTTGCTGAGGTCGGCGCTGAACTTGAGGGTTTGGTCCCTGGCATCGACGTTCAATCCGGTGCTAACACCACCGACAGATAACTGGCTAAAAATGGGGATCTTAAGGGCGCTGACTTCGAAGGGGCAAGAGTTGGGGACGACAAAGTTATTGTTTAACCAGGAGAATAAGAAAGGTCCAACGGAGGTGGTCAGGAATGGCTTCTGAGATGGAACGCGACCAAGCATGATGCGATAGAAGCCATCTTGCTCACCCTCCTGGCCGATGACTGAAGCCACGGCACGTACAACGCCAGCATCACCACTGGCGGCGGCAGCTTGACTGACATCCTGCAGAGTTCCCAAAACGAGGGCAGTGAATGTTTGGGCAAGGGCAAAGGCATCCTTGATATTTGTGGTTGGGAAGTGGTACTTGCAAGGCTCTGGAGCAAGCTGATTGAAGTGAGTTAGGACATTCTTGGCATTGATGGCGTGAAGCTCTTCTTGCTGTATTACCATGTATCAGCTTTCATTTGCATTTGATTTGGGATTACTGCACAAAACTCACAGCAATAACAACTTTGAGAATCTTCTCTCGAGATGTTTGGGAATGGCCATGCCAGCTTTCATACCCGGCATATTTGTTGGTGACATTGTTAAGCAGGGACGTGAAGAAGGCAACCTCAAACTCTTCGTTGAAGGCAATTGCTTGGAAGGACTGGAGTGTGCTGGCATTCAGCTTTGGTGGAGGCGGAGCATTCGACAGAAGCCCATCGGCTTGGATTGAGATTTGCTTCAGTTGATCTGCGTTTGGGTTGGGATATCCGTCCGGGTACACATCCGACGGAGCAGCCTCGGCGACTGGTGCGGCCGTGGTGAAGCTGGCCAATGCCAAGAATGAAGCAATTGCTTTGGTGATCTTTGCCATTTTCAAGGTATCGTATTGGTTTGTTCGACTTGGAAAGAGTAAACCTTGAGATGAAGTAACTGCTGATACTGAGTGATAACGTAGAATTATGGAATGGCGAGATGGAAGGGATGGGAGATGGGCGACTATATATCCTATCATCGGCAGACTGATGATGCCGACATTTTCACTGATGGATGCTTCACGGCAAGCTTCTCGATAGTCTAAATCCGGGAACACACCGTTCGAGCAAAGCCCCAACGGGATGTTTCCCTTCCATAGATTCGGAAGCACTTGTCTCCGCGGAAGCTTAGCATGCCGAATCACAATTGGCGCCTGATTTGTTGTAAGCTGACACATGTGCAGCTAAATTTGGTTCTTCTTTGCTGTAGCTAGAAAGTTTGAGCGCATAGCAGATGGTGTGCGCCACAGATTTCGACTGGGTATCGTTGTCAAGTGGCTTTTCGCTAACAGCGTCTCCCAACGCCTATCCGGCAACTCAGTGCCGAGAGGATTCTTTACATAGATCACGATTCCTTCTGTGGATCACAGTGGAAACTCGATAGGTCCATAGCCACGCGACAATTCAGCCGCGCCCCAGCACATAGCCACTGACGTTACTTGAATTGGTGGAAGCTGATGTTGAGTAATACCGAGAGCGATTCGCCTCTACTGCAGGATGGCCTCAGCCCTATGATTTGTTTAGGCGTCATTGTTCATTTACGGTAATTGTAAAATCTTTGTTGTTGCAGCCAAGCTTGACTGGGTATGGCTTCGGCTGATTCGAAACAAATCCCCACACAACCTGGTCTTCAACATTGCTACACTAATGAGAGTCAAATGAGATTCGCCATAGCAGCTGCCATCCATCCTTGAAATAACCCTTTTTGATGTCTTATCATCGTTAAAGGACGTATTTGGGAATTTGTCATGATACCCTGTAGACATTTATGGATGACACTGCCCAGTGCAAACTGCGAGTCAGATGTGGGGAGAGGTGTGAGATTTTGGGGCAGACTTAGTATCCATTCTTATAAGTAGCAGTCATGAATATGGAAATCATTCATCTAATTCCATTCCGATTTCAATTCAATTTCTAGCAGTGGCACGGGCGTAGTTTCCTTTGTAAGAAAATTGCCCAGCCTTTGCTTCACCATTTTCATTGTATATCGAAACGGGGCGCAGCTTTGTGCACATTCCCCGCACGCACCGGACAATGTTGAGGTCAATGCTTATCCTGGGTCAGCTGGGTATGCTCAAGCTCCATGCTCTTCTTTGAGATACCGCTGGTAGACCTTACGGGGAGTTTCTTCATATTTATGTATCTAAGGATGTCGTCATGGGATATGATGCGGATAGTAATGGCGGCGATGTGCGTACGCTTGCTTGACTTCAGGTCCTCCCTCCCGCTTCGTGAGGTTGATGCACATCACCAAGTTGCTCAGTCGTCAAAGTGGACTTAACTATTCTCTGATGCAGGCTTGATATGCTATCCTGAAACTACGCCAGTGCATTCATATATTAGATACTACAGATCGCAGGGTTGACATTGGACAGATGAGCATCCACCCCTCCCCCATTGTTACGATGACTTTAGTTTTGGCCAAACTTCTTGCTAGACTCTAAGCTATTGCGTATAGGGAGATGATTTCCAAGATAATAGCTGGCCATCAACGCTACCCCGCACTTCTTGATTCCGTTGCTGGGCCTGTATTTACAGTCCTTGTACTCTACTCTAGACAACCACGCTCTTACAAGTTACCCAATTGCTGCAGACAATGGAAGACGATAGATTAGTATATTCTTTATGTTATGATGATTTCCATTGGTAATAGAGAGTAGCATAGATACTCCAAGTTAAGGAACCATTCGGGATGTTGGCTGAATTAGTATAAATGCGAGCGGGAAACGGAAACGGAGATTGAGCCAAAAACGTTTCGTCAATTAACTCTCTCAACAGTTTTTGCTCATATAAGTCTTGTCCCCAGCTTTGACTGCAAGCTCAGACTCTATCCTGCCCGCAGTTCTACAGAGAGGCTCCAGACTATTCCAAACCACTGACTACCTACGGTAGGGCACCAACTAAAGTACTTCCAGGTTCACAACGGAATACTCTCTCCTACTGCCCCTCTCCCTGTATGGATATCCCATGCGCTTGACGGCAAAGGACCGCTCTCTCTTGCTAGAGATGGAGATGACGTTCATAATGTGAGAGCTTATGCGACATAAGCTCTGAGCTTTAACTGGTGTATCGAGTCTAACCGTGAATCCTTCCTATGGACATAATAGCGCTGTTGTCTAGTTAAGAATGCGTATGGCTCAAAAAGAGATCTTAAAGATATTCTATTCGGTGCTATGTTTGGTTTGCTTGAACGAATCTTTGACTGTATTGTTCCATGTTATCAGGTGAGAGACACAAGTGAGCTAGCTGCCTTACGATCGCCGGGTGACTCTCACTCAGGAATCCGACTGATAATTTCAGAGATGAAGAGAGCAGTTTTACTCGTCCATCTAGAGCTGTGAAATGTGTTGTCCTATTTTGTGGGTTACGGTATCGGACCCCCAGGCCAGTTAGATGACCTTGGCTGAAGTATCGGCGAACTTTCAGATTATCTACCCTTAGATGCAGAGATTAGCATTCGTGAGACAACAGCACGCACCAATTGAAGCGGTAAACACGACATATCAGTTCATGCAAAAGGCAACTATCTGACTCAAGCCTCATTTCCGATGAAGTTTTGAGATGGAGGGAGTACAGACTCTCATAATTCAAGCAATAACTAGCTAGTCGGCATCATTTATGAAACTATAAAAATTGGATGCATTGAGGTAAGAGGTAATTGACAAGAGAGCTCAAGATTGATGCCACTACCGTGTTCACCCCGAAAAAAGTATATGCTAGAAGAAAAGAGGCGCATTTTCTCAATCGCCAGACAAGAGGTCAGTATCCGGGCAGCATCTCAATCTTTCTGCTTAGCAAATAAGCTCTGGACGAAGAAGTCGATGCCACGGGAATAGATTCCAGCATTTGGTCAACTTGGTCACAGAGTGTCAGCGCGCAAGCTTTCTTAAGACCACTTGATAGGGAGACTGTTCTGGAAATGGTGGAGATCAGGAGGGACAGAAAGATAACACTGTTCAGTGAGATCGGGCTGCTAACATGCTTTGATAGGATTGTACTGCCTGTGGCTGTTTCTTTGCCAATTATACCACCCTGCATACGGGTTGTGGCTTTAGACTTATCCATTGCAGCACCATATAATCGTTACAATAAGAATTCGCAATGGTGCAACTCTTGCGAAAAAGGGTATATACTAGCCGCTGAAGAGTGCTGGTTTTAACCCCAGACACAGGATTGTTCATCTATCTGAGCTGTCTGATATCCCGAATGCAGATGCTCACAATGATGTGCTTGGTTTCAACAATTCATCAGATCCAAATGGCTCCCCCATCAACCCACGAACTATCTAGGGAGATCTAACCTCCGCCTAGGACAATCAGACTCCATAATTGCTATCTTAAACTCTTCATCTGTCAGAACCAAACATTAAGCTATCTTCATTTCAGCATCAGAAAAGAGGATTTGGATATGCGTTTTCAATGTGATGTTACTGTTGATACTACCATACCTCTAGGAGTTCTTAAACCAGAGGCTCTAGCCGCAATCTCACCAGTGCCTCTTCTTCCGGATTTTACTAAGATACTATCAGGATTTCTCTACTTCTTATACTCTAAGATCTTTCCACATTTGGCGCCGGTTTCTGTCTCCCTGAACACCACTTATCACTGCGAACCCTCCACAGACTGATTACTTCTAGGTTTCGCTTTCTTATTTATGAGTAATGCATGAACATAGTGGCCTGAACTAGAGCATGAAATAATGCTAAGACTATGGATTTGATTCGATTTCTCATCGCAAGATTTCCTTTTTGGTAGTGCTTGTCTTGCACGCAACCCAACATGTTACAAGCAGTTAAGGACAACCAGCGGAAATCACCATTCCCCCCTAACAGGAGGCTACATCGTGCACGGTGGGGGAGCTAGGGCTTTCTACCCTTGAATGTTTTGATTTTTATGACCTGGCTAGGGTTCAGATCAAGGATCATTACCTAGTTAGCTGATAAGAAATATTAGCTATAAGTGTTAAAACAACCTCTACTCCGTAGATTAGAAGGTAAATTTTAAATAACCGAAGTACAGTCTATCCCTTGAATGTTTTATACTTTGTGACTTCGTTCCCTGCCAGTTTTTATAACTTTGATTATTTAAACTCTACCCTATGGTTCAGAAGTTTTTTTAATATTTATAACTAGTGTTTCTTATAACCTGATTGGATAATAATCCTTGATCTGAACCTCGGTGAGGTCACAAAGTGTGAAACATTCAAGGGATAGACTGTATGTACTTGATACTAACAGGGGGCAAAGTCACGGGGTGTCAGGTTTTGGATCACAAGGGAGTGAAAGAACACACAATTCTCAGCGATCACGTAGGAAACTCGTAGCTAGGTCTCAATTGGTGACGGTTTCAATTCTTGCCCTTCTCATTCTATGATCGCCGGCCGCGGCTTCGGCACCGGAATATCCCTTTTCCCGAACGTTCTCAATCAGCTCATGACACGGGGTGCGAAACATTCAAGGAACAGACTGTAAAACAATGTCTAAAACTTGATTAGCGGATGGCTGGTGTGATCACAAGGTTCTAGCGCTACCAGAGGCTGATTCAAGACGACCTGAACCTCAACAAGGGGCACGTTCTTGGAGCGACCGCATTCACGGTCAGTCGCTTTGGCGTCACTGTTCCAGGCGAAGGGGGTTAAGGTATGGCCCACCACACTTTTGTTTCCAAATGGATACGACTTTCTACTCAGTATACACGAAGAAGAGTATAGAATTTTCAACTTACAGTCTCGGAATTTTACACCTGTTCCCCGGAGTTGATGCCACATTCAGGGGCAACGCCTTGAGACCAGGTACCAAAGCTGTAGCCTACAGGTATATATATATATACATGACCACTTTTGCATTCCTCCTTTATCGCACACTCTTCCATTCTGTATTTATTCTACTTTTTTCTATTAAGCCATTGCCTCTTACAATAAACACTTAATACCCCCACCTGAAGCAATCAAGATGAAGGCCGCTATACTCACTCTTATTTTTGTCTCTCTTGGGCAAGCTGCAGCAGTACCTAGTGATGATGTCAGGAAATTCGCGAAAGCCCTTACACACGTCGATCAGTGCGTTAAGCAGCGACTTTGGAACAATAATCGGCATGTTGAGTGCGGCAAAGGCACAGATTTGGAGTTCTGCATCTGCAGAAACCAGGATCAAGTTGCGGATTCCATTCGCAAAAGTATCAACGTCTGCATCGATCGCGGATCACCCTATGCCGGCACTATTGAAGAATTCTACGCCGGTATGATTGCTTTCATCTCCATAACACAAGTAAGGAAAGCTGACACATGCAAGGCTTCAATCGAGACTTATCTACTTTATGTGGCGCCTATCATGGTGGCCACCATGTGCCCCATGGGTCACGGCCATAACAGTAACGGCATTGTGCGAAGGTCTACTTGTTGCAGTGAGTAGTACCTGTGTAGTACAGGCCGGCCTTTTACTAGTTTTACTATGCTATTTGAATCAAGGGTTCGGTTGAATTCATGGCGACGGGTGGTGAGGGGTTTCCGTGTGCCAGTCAGCGTACACCACCAGTGCGTTTGTAGGGCAAGCATAGCTGCATTTCCTGTCGTCGTTTCCATTCTTTTCTCTCTCTTTTGTTATTCTCCATAGTTTTAATGCCACCAAAACAATATATTAGTCATGCGGATCAGTTGGTAGTAATTGTCCCAACCCATATCCAATAGATGTAATGGCTGGCCGACAAAAACGTTACACTAAGAAAGCGAGCCTGGGAGCTGCGCCTTGCCACAATCTAGGTTAATGAGACATGAAGCTACAGCCAAGACGTCCAGAAAATCCGAATTTATACGGTATCTGACTTGAGTGAGCCGGAAAAGGCCTGCCGCGGCTGGCAGACGCATCAGAGGGCGATAATCAATTTACTATTAAAACTAGAGCCAATTCCTGTTCAATACAAAGAGGTCCTACAGCTTCGTGTGAAACTGACTGAGGCGTTGATGTCATGGTGGAATCTTAGCGCATGGATGTTGATTCCTTTAATATGTCAAACCGCTGCAAGCCGCACCTGTCTGTTCCCGTCCCGCATCTTGCATTGTTCCCGGGCCGTCTTTGGTCGGAATGACTATTGTCTGAGGTGTCAAGAACTTGTTTGTTTATCTGTTTGTTCATTGTTGTAATACGCCGATGTTTTAGTCAGAGACACTAACCTCCATTCTCCAGACAAGCCTGAGCTGCCTGTTGGTTAAATTTTCTCCACATATGCTACAAAAGACAAAATCAGGCTGGATTAAAAAACAGTTTGATTAGGAGTGGGGGGTATTTTGAACAATGCTGGGTTAGCATTGGGAGCGGAGTGATACAGGCGGTTCAACCGAGATTCTGCGGAGTACAGTCTATCCCTTGAATGTTTCGCACTCCGTGACTTTGCCCCCTGTCAGTATCAAATACTTTAGTTATTTAAAATCTACCCTATAATCTGGAGGTTTTTTTAACACCTATAGCTAATATTTCTTATAAGCTGATTGGGTAATAATCCCTGATCTGAACCCCAGCCAGGTCACGAAAATCGAAACATTCAGGGGGTAGACTGTACGGTACTACCAGATCTAGCTACCCTACCCTTTTTATCGCAGCTACAGCAATGGGGAGATTAGATCTAGGCTCACCGAGTTAGTGCAAGCTGTACAAGCGTCGGATCAGCTATGCTGCATCTGCTTTATCTTGTTATGTTGTTATCGTACAGTAGATAACCTGAAGCTAGAGTTAGAATGCCCCAAATCCCCGCCTTCTCTTCGAGCATAATAGCCTCGTCCTAACTAGAAACCCCGTATTGAACTAGAATGTTTAGAAGTGAGATTAGAAGTATAACATAATGAAAGAGAAAGAAATCCATGGCTTCGTATTTACTAGAACATTGCACATCACCACCCGTCATTTATGTATGCGATACATCAAATCAGCTATTTTGCGTTGCGAGATATGCTTCCGATTCAGCAGGAAACTGTCTTAGATAGAGCACCAACTATTAAGTGATGGTACACCAGAAGCAGACGTCGGTAATTTTATTGAAAGAATCTAAGACCTTTACCACCGATGTACAGTCTATCCCTTGAATGTTTCACACTTTATGACCTTATTGGGGTTCAGATCAAGGATTATTATCTAATCAGGTTATAGGAAACACTAGTTATAAATGTTAAAAAAACTTCTGAACCATAGGATAGAGTTTAAATAATTAAAGTTATAAAAACTGGCAGGGAACGAAGTCATAAGATATGAAACATTCAAGGGATAGACTGTAATCTTGCGATGATGCCAAGAAACGGCACGATGATAGTTCTTCATGTAGTTGAACATGTCCGCTGTGGGTATCCAGGGAGATTTTAATTGAACTTTTACTGAGACAACAGCGGCTCGATGTTTAATTACTGTTTGGTAAAACTGATTCATATTATGCCTGTAGATCTCCTGTGTCATGTGGATATTTCGATACGACCTTGAGTCACGCGTTCGTCAGCCAAGCCTCAACTTCTTCATTCATTAATTAATCCTCTATTAATGCTTTATTTTGTGCCTCAGTCCATGTCTACTCTCATGTATCTTTTTCAGATTATGGCTGGAGTGCCCAGAGAGATGGAACCGGTGAGTGACACATTTAAGCACAAAATGATTGCCAGAGGCCTTCTAATTGAGCTTGGAGAAATGCATCCTTTCATCTATAGACTACCCTATACTTGATAAAGTTTACTTTCATATCTTTACACTCACCAAAGTGCATAGGTATAGTTGCTTCGAAAGTTACTACGAGGACTACTTTACACGAATCAGGTAACAGAATTCCGTAGGTTAAAAAAATAGCAAATTTGGTCTATAATAATGCAATCTATCAGTATCATCGTTCCGTCCGTTCGGCTGTACGATAGGCCTTTGATGCTTATCTCTCATCGCACGCATATGCTCCCGGTTTCTTATCATCCCAAGAGTGTTTCGCTCAGTTTAAAAAGCCAATTTCCTTCCAAATGTGAATATATTTCCTTACCACCTCCTCACTCACTGGCCCTACCGTAGAGAGGGTCTTTGAGTGCTCAAGAGTCTTCTCAACGTTCAGAACTAGCCCACCGCAGGACATGCGAAGGTAATTGCTGTCCAAAAACTCCAAGAGAGTTGAAGCAGGATTATTTCTCTGTGGTGCTGCGCGGACGCGTTCAACCCATTCCTCGAAAGGGATCAAATGTGGTATACTGAGCGCATCTGCTAAAATGGCATTCATCTCTCGCCATGACTGACCCACCGGGTTTTCGATATGGTAGATAGGGTATGGAGTGCGATCGGACAGGACCAGATCGGATAACGTACCAGCTATGTCGTTCACCGAAGTCCAATAGACTGTGCCGTCCACATCAGGCAACGCGTTCAATGTTTGGGAAGATTTGATCAAGAAGCCAAAGTGCTCCATTGGATTCCAATACCCACTGGTCTTGGAGCCTGCAATCTGCCCGAGACGGACAACCATGGTGCGGAATCGGTCGGGATGCTGATGTAGAGTCTCGTCAAGCATCCTCTCGCACCCCCACTTGGCATCTCCATAGCCGTTTGGTAGCACTGAATCGATGCCAACTCTGTCTTCAGGCACCATCGTTTTCTTCTCCCCGTTCCCAAGGCCATAATGACCTACAACTCCGATGGAAGAAACCATTTGGAAGCTGAATTTAAAATCTTGTGGACGTCGGGACGCAACATCGCACGCGAGGTCAATCAAGTTTCGCATGACTTGAAATTGTGACTCAAAGCCGGCGAAAGGACGCTTCGCACTCATGGGCCATGCATTGTGAATGAGATGGGTCACTGAATTCACGAGAACCTCATATTCATTGTGCGAGAGACCAAACTTTGGCTTGGAGCTGTCGGTCTGCAACACTAGCAGCTTATGCTTGAGAGTCTCGGGGAATCTGATCCCTTTCTCCCTCATGGCTTTCTGTTGACGAACATATGGCTCCGCTTTATTCTCGCGATTGAGACAAACGACGGTCTTGACGTCGGGAAGCTGGGCAACATGGTATACCAAGTGACCTCCAAGGCTCCCCGACGCACCTGTTACCAGAATAACCTTCTCGTTGTCTGCGTGTGCGGGAGACAACAGTGACGGAACAGGCAAACTAAACCCAGCCGTGTACTTTTGAACGCACTCATCAACGGCCTTTTTACGGGCTGCAAGGGTGGCTAGTTCACTCTCCGTTCTCTGTGGTATAATGTTCTTCGTGGGCTCAGTCAAATTATCTGGAATAGTTGTAGCGACTGCCTTATTTTCGGATCGGGGTTCGGAATTGGCACTTGCGCCAGTGTCCCCCAACAGCAATTGCTTCAAATCAGCTACAGTTGGACACTCAAGGAAGAGCGACTCGTGCTGAATCTCTAGTTCCAGCTCATCTCGGAATCGACTGACAATGACCAAAGACAGTAGGGAATCTACACCAGAGTCGGCAAAGTTGGTGTCATCGGTGAGATCTTCTGCTGCGACGCCACTCTCCTCTGAGATAATATTGAGAGCGCGCTGGAAATCAACTTTGGAAGCTGAGAAGCATTCTGAGACGGGTGTGGTTGTCCCTGTCATGCTGGTCATTGGGGTGGCAGACCCAGCGTTGATGGACATTGGGGTCGACGCTCCGGTAGTGTCAACTGAAGGTTCCCCTAGGAATTTTTTGAGATCACCAATTGTGGGATACTCGAAAAAGAAGGCGTTGAAGTCAAGGTCTAGATCGAGCTCCTCTTTGAAGCGAGCCGAAATGGTCAGGCCAAGGAGAGAGTCAATCCCAACATCGCCGAAAACGGTGCCGTCAGTCAGATCAGTAACACAAAGTCCACTTTCTTCCGCAATAATTGAAAGCGCTTTGTTAATCTTTGATGCATGAGACTCCTCAGGAACTGAAAGGAGAATTTGAGGGGATGCAGGGGCTGGAACTGAAGCAGGAGGAGGCTGTTTGGTTGGGGCAGATTGCTGCTTCTGCACTTTGCGGCCGCTTTCAATGGACAGAATAACTGAAAAGACTCGGCGTGGCACGCCTTGTATCTAAAGAAAAGTTAGTATGCATTTGGTGAATACAATTCGAGGGGAGTACAAACCGCAATTTGGCTAATGTACGCGACGACCCTATCCCCGTCAAAGATGACCACGTCGCCCCGCCAGAGCTTATCCGCCCCTTCTTCCATGCGTGTGTAAGTGGTGTATTTCTTGTCAAAATCTATTGGTTCAAATAGCTGGAGTGAACCCCAGCCGTGGTTCATGAATGCCTCCACGTCTAGATCACTACCATCGTTACAGTTCATCGTGAACGCGCAAGATTGGGTCAAAGCGTCTATGATGGCCGGGTGAGTATGGAATTTGCCTTCTCTTTTAACACTACCGAAGCTGAGATGGCTCGAAGCTTCCAATGTGTTGCTGTTTAGAAAGACTTCGTCAATGGCGCGGTAGTCGTTGTGAAAACGAGCCAGAGGTCGAATTGCACGGTACACCATCGGCCTGTTAAAGCGAGCTGTCGCCCCTGTGACTATTCCATCTCGGAGAGCTTGCATTTTTTGCTTGAAGAGCACTGCCTTTTCTTGGAACTCTTTTTGAAGTCTCTTGTCTGTGAAGCGCACCACACACCGTGCATGCTCTTGAAGCCTTTTCTTGCTCTGCTGTGGAATTAGTTCATAGTCTATCAAGAGGTTAGAGAGATCTGAAGGGATACTTACATCAAAGGTCATAAATTTGATGTCAGCCGACTGGGAAGACCAGTCAACCTCTCCATGTGCCTGAAGGAGTTGTTCCGATACATCTGGTCGTAGAATCAAGGCCTTTGAGATTACCATGTCTGCCACATCTACAAGGCTGTTCTGTTGGCTGGGACGATAGCGCTGAAGAAGGTAGGTACCAAGACTTAAGGCGATATCTGCATAAACTGATGGTGTGCAGAGTGGAACGCCGTCGACTTCATGCCCTTGAACGAGAGGACTAAGATCCTTGCGTGCAATGTCTGCTTCGACGACGATATGAGTCTTTTGAGCTTCACCCTTCTCTTCAACAATACGGTGAATGGTTGTGCTCTCAAGTCTTGAAGGGTTGACAGTCAATGGAGGGTCACCTTTGCGTAGCGACCAGTCATTAACATATTGTATCCAATACTCCTTCAAGTCCCAGCTGTAGGCTGGCAACCGGATTACCTTATGAGATCCCCTGAAGTCGCGTTGGTATTCTTCCCAACGAATATCGACGCCCGCGTTGTAGAATGATTTTAATGTTGCCGTGAGGGTCTGCCACGGCGATCTGCCGCGCTGCAATGAGACGAGCGAAGTGACTTGTGGTCCTAGAACGGCTTTCACCATACCCGAGATGGCAGGATGAGGACCAATCTCAACCATCATAGTTTGCTCAGTAATGATCTGTCTGTCATGCGCTACTAGAAGAGCCTGGTGCATGTTGACAGGCTGTCGAGAATGATTCGCAAGATATTCTGGCCCAAATCTGGTGTTTTCATCTGCCACAGTACCATCCAAGGGACACAAGATGGGAACCTTAGCTTTAGAGAATGTCGCTCCGCTAGCAACCCTCTTGAAATCAGATAGTACAGGATCTATCTGGGAAGAATGGAATGCATAGGGGACCTTGAGCAGCGTTGACTTCAGCCCTGCATCTGAAAGCGTTTCTTGGATGATAGATACGTCCTCATTGGTACCTGCAAGCACTGTCTCGATTGGTGAGTTAATGCATGCTATTTCGTATGTCGCATATTGTAGAACTCTCGTGATATCAATGACTGAACCCTTAACAACTAACATGGCATGAGTGTCGCGCGTGCACTTCGCCTGAAGTAGTTCGGCACGCTTGCCTACGAGATAGACAGTGTCGGCATCTGAAAGTACCCCGCTGACATTGAGAGCAGCGTATTCACCGAGACTGTGCCCAACAACCGCAGCGGGCGTGATATTCCAGGATGCCCACAACTTGCTCAATGCAATCTGCATGCAGACACTGGCCAATTGAACAGCTGTCGGCGTGAAGCTGCCAATATCTTGTTCTTCGGATTTGATGACAGGGATGAATGAGGGAAAACCTAGGTTCTGCGAAACTTGATCCAACTGGAGAAGCTCCTTGCGGAACAGCGAAAAGTTTTCGAAGAGCTGCTTCCCCATGCCTGGATATTGAGCACCCTGGCCGGTAAATGTGAAGATGATCTTGGGTGCACTCTTAGGCCTGGTCATCCCTGCGTTTTCTCGAAGAGCTGCTTCAATCTGAGCACATAAGTCATCTACAGTTGAACCAGCAAGCATGACACGGTGTTGATGATGCATGCGACGTGCTGTCGTGGTGTATGAGAGTTGTCCAAGCTTTACATCTGCATTTTGCTTTAGAAACCCGAGCAATGATTTCAGATTCCCTTGCAAGGAAGCTCCGTTTTTAGCCGAAGAAGACACCAGATGGACACTTCTTGGATCAGGGTCCATGCGACTAGATTGATCCATGAGAGGTGCGTCTTCGATCAGCAAAGCCGAATTGCCACCTGCAGCACTGAAATTGTTGACAAACACTCGCCTCGGCTTTGAAGGGTCAATACTTCTTTCCCAAGACGTAGGTTTCAGAGCAATATTGACGTTTCGCTCTTGTAAATCGGTTGGGAACTTGTGGTTGATCTTGGACTTGATTCCACAATGTGGGGGAATCGTGTTCTTTTGCATCATTAGCAACACCTTGATGAGACTTGATACACCAGAAGCAGCTTCTCCATGGCCAATATTGGATTTGGCTGATCCGAGATAAAGAGCTTCATCATTTGTTCTGGCTCTTTTGACCTCGGATAGTGGCGGTGCGAAGACGTTCAGAACACTGGACATTTCAGTGGCATCACCTGCTTGAGTACCTCTGCACATGGGAGTCAGCGATCGGTTAATACGGAATTCTGAGCGGATAATGAAGGTTAAATATATTTACTCACGTTCCATGCATCTCGACATAGCTAACGCTGTATGGTTCTACTGCGCCTTGGTTTAGAATTTTGCTGAAGATGGCACGCTGAGCTCCAATATGCGGTCGAGTGATTGATTCCGACTCGGCCGAATGGTTGGTGTATGCCCCAAGAATGATCCCTAAGATTGGGTCATTGTCTATAAGAGCGTCTTCCAGGCGTTTGATGATGATAGTGCCGATACCTTCGCCGCGACAATATCCGTCGGCATCATCGTCAAAGGTCTTGCAGTTGCCTGTGCGAGAGAGGAAGTGCCCCTTGTCAAGACCGGCTGTAAAATCAGGGTTCGTTAAAACATTTGTCCCTCCAGCAATAGCTGTGTCAATGTCTCCTCGCCACAGGGAATTGCATGCCAGGTGTATGCCTGCCAGACTGGATGAACATGCAGTGTCAACCGCAAATGATGGACCACTGAATTTAAAGCAGTAGTTGATGCGTCCTGGAATGAACGCACGATTGCCGCCCGGGATGAAGTATGTGTCAATGTTTTGAGCACTGTTGGTTTCCATCCAGTCGTTGCTGGTTACACCGTAAAAGACTCCGACACGATCACGCCGAGTAGAAGGTGTGGCGTCTGGAACAATACCAGCCTGTTCGATTGCTTCATAAGCTGTCATTAAGGCAAGTCGTTGTGCCGGGTCGATCTGCGGTGCTTCTCTTGGAGAAATATTGAAGAATCGTGCATCAAAGACGGCCGGCTCGTCAAGCCAACAGCCATAAGGTGTTGTACTTGTATTCTTGCGAGTCCCAGTGGGATCCACATGAGTCTTTGCATCCCAGTGAAGAGCTGGAACAGGCTTGTGAACATCTAAACCCTGATGCAACAAATCCCAAAATGCCTCGTTGTCTTTAGCTCCGGGGAATCGTCCTGACATTCCGATAATGGCAAGCTTAGGCTTCTTGGGATTGGAACATGGGGCATCCTGGGAGGGGGGTACTTTGGATTGAGCTTGTACGGAAGGCATCATCGTGCGCAATGGCGTCTGCTTGAGCATGGCATAGATGAGCTGGTCGGCGGCGCTTCCAATGGGAATGATGCAGAACGACTCTGGTCTTATGCTTTCGAGAGAGGCCTGCAGTTCCTCGAGGACTTCATTCCATCGAATAGGTTGCAGAAGGATCTGCTCGACTGCAGCCACTAACAGCGCAGCGAAAGTGCGCTCTTTCACTTTAGTTCCTGTGCTGGAGAACAGAGGAATGTGTTCAGAGCGCCCGGTGAGTCCGATACTGGTCAGGTCATGAACAATATCTTCGATATCGAGCTGTGAGTATAGATGCGAAGCATGATACGGGCCATATATTGGGATACTTTTGTATGTAAGGCCGTGGAAGCTCTCTGAGTTGACCAGTCGGGAGAGAGAAGCAGGAGGGCCGCTAACTGTAATTCCATTTGGTGCATAGGCGCTCACATATGGTTTGCTGGTTAATGGCAGGTCCTTCAGATGAAACAAGTCAGAAAAAGCTCCGTAGCTGCATGGAAACACACACACTTACTGTTTGCTCACAGAATCTCTGCACGGCTTCCACCGACGCCAGTTTGGGCACAATTATTGACCAGCTGTGCTCAGATCTGCCGAGGGGCGAAACACGCTCCGTAACGTCGGTTACGCGCATGCCAGTCCTGAATGCCGCAATAACAGCATCAACAGCCATTGGAACAAGCTCCTGTGTGCTACGACTACAGCTTACGGCAGCCGCAGCTAGAGCTCCTGTACAAAAGCCAATGCTTTGAGATTTGTTTACATCGTAACTCTCGTATCCCGTTTGGCTTTGATATATTAGCTCAACGGAATCGTCTTAGCAAGGATCCCCATTTCAGGCCTTTACTCACATGATGAAAATGGCCAGCTGGTACATGCAGGTAACAGCCATGTCGAGAGGTATACATCGCTTCCCGTGTGGATCCCATAAGATAAGATCATCCAGACAAGTAAAACGAGGAAGATCGTGCCTGGCCTGGGGGGCCAACTTGTATATCTCCAGACGAACTGCATTGTACGATTTGGCAAGAAAGTCTTCTAGAATTGGATTCTCCCTGTGTCTTAGTAAAGTTTTCATATGTGGCTGTATATCGTATGTCTGATCTCCGAAGAGATATAACTTCAGATTGCCAGCCATTATGACTAAGAGGCACTTGGTATGGAGGGTGTTTATGTTTTAGAGAAATGGATTTTCAGGGTTGAGAGAGCACTCAATTTGTATTCTTGCCTGTTGATACTCATGACTGTCCAATCTCTTGGTTATATATACCATTTTCTCCTTCACATGTTGCACATGGGTGTCGCCCGTTAACATCAAGCGAAAGCTTTGCGGCTGCGAATCATCCGAGCCATGACTGCATCATAGCCATTGATGCCTTCGGAGTCCGTATCTTCCTTTAGCTTCCATTTTCACATCCTTTGAACCAGTTGGTAAGATCAAAACGAGGCTCTGTACTCGCCTGAATCAGTTGACGTCACACCAAACAGATGCGAGTGATGATTTCGGTTCACGAAAGGATGATAGATACAGTCATCTTGGATCGGTGAGTCTAATTCGTTAACAGCAAATTGCTGGATTGCTTATTGGTGTTACGAGGCTCAGAGAAAACTCTCTTATATTGTCACATCCTCACGTTTGTATTCTACGTCATGTTTGATCGGGGATTTTGTGTAGGATTCCCGGGCTTAGGCCTGGCTCGGAAAATTGTCATGCAGAAGCTTTTTTGCCAACATGATCAATTAATAAATTCAGCATATACGAATCTGTGCTTTGAGCAATTGGGTAATCCAGCCGATTGTGATTGGCCAAGCGGGGACTCGATGTGCTCGCATCTAGCAGCATGTGGCTTAAGATGGGCCGAACCAATGTTCTGGAACCCCAAGAGGCGGTCATAAGAAAGTAATACATTGTGGTATGATGTGGATGAAAAGGCATCATCTCTTCAGAAGCCTTTTCAACAATGTATATTCCCCATGCACGTTTGTAAGCTCCATATCTCTTGAGCCTCACCGGAGACTACAACCAGTACTGCATCATGGTTTGCTACGGTTGGCACCGCCTCCCAATCTTCCACCGCAGATCAGAGGTGTGGTGGGCGTAGCTATACGAAAGACGCATGCTTGGGAGCTGAATGGCATCATAGAAGAGATGGATCATCTTTATTCGTCTTTCCAGGTGCCTGACCATGTTGACCAAAGCCTCCTTTGTTGTTAGCATCCTGAAATATTTCGGTGTGGCGGAGCTCGAGATATCTTCAGCCGGCTTGACGTTGAACTTTTGCTTCTGCTTGTTTGAACAAGTTTGGTTGTTGTTACACTGCTGGGGGCGTAAGAATCCAGGACATTTGTTTGTGGGATCGGGATGCTGACGGTGACCTCGTGGTAAGCCGGCTATATGCTTAATCGGTTGATGCCGAACCCACACAAGGTGCAAGTAAGGCAGTTATTATTATGATTATTATTATTATTCCGATTGGCCACTCGATTCAATGGTCAACAGATAATTTGGTGACTTGTCGCACACGTAATTGGCGACCCAAATGGTAATCAAAGGCTTGCCTCTGAGTGAAATGGATGTTGAAGCCCCAAAATTACGTGCGCTCATAGGACCAGGACCTTTTGCTTTTGAGCCGATGAAGCATAGTATACAAGTAAGTGTGACACTTGATGGCGGCCACGGTATCATTTTTTTCCCTTTGTCACTCATCAGATTGTTGACATTTGACATGATGCTCGTATCAATGTGCCGATTTTGGCCATGTCATTTACGTCCAGAATCGGTACCCAATCATTAAATGCAGTTCAAATACACCCGGCCACACCAGGCAAAGTCTCGCATAACTCGAATCGCTGGTTGGTACCACAATACCGTAAAAATCATCCATCGAACCAGTTATGTGGCTGGTTTTTCCGAAGCAAGTTTACGACGACCTTTTGTGAGGATCATACATGTTCATGTGATTCATCAGCCCTTTTTTTTTTTTTTAGATGAATGTGAGAAGCCTGTGCAAGTGAACAACTAAAATAAACCACATGGATCGCAGGATGGTCCCTCATATTACGGGATTAGAGTAGAGCAATGCCCCCCATACCAGTTCAAACAGTCTGGACGGCTGTGAGGCTGTGACCATAGATTCAACGCATTATACTGTTGTTTGTGTCAATAGGTCAGCATGAATTGTTTGCCAATAGGCAGAATATTACCTTCGAGGCAGTTTATCTTAGTCTATGTTTATTCTTAAACAGGTTTAGGAACCGTTGATGGATCCTGACTGCTGCTTTCATGTGTCATCGATTATCGCGTGTGAAGAATCTTTTACCGCAAAGCACAGCACACTGCCTCAATTGCATTCATTGCACTTCTTTCTATCATGCCGAACGATCCTCCATCATTCACCAGGCAGCCAAAGCTACGAGCCAGCTGCGACAGATGTGGTACCACCAAAATCAAGTGCGACCGGGGCCATCCGGAGTGCGCACGCTGTGTCGCTCATGCCACGCCGTGTGTCTATGGGGTATCGCGGAAAAAGGGGAAGCCACCTCGGGGTTCAAAATTGCCATCGAACATCCAAGCCAGTACTAAAGAAATGGATAGAATTGATGGTAGCATCGCCAGCAATAGCCCATTCCGGGACATTGACATGTTTTCCGGCAGCACTCATAGGTTGGACGCATGGGAGACAACGGGCGACTACAACGACAAACACGCGATCAATCTCAACACATGGACCAGCTACAGTAATATATCGAGGCCGGCATTATCCACCACTGGTGCATTCAATGTTGGTGACTGGGCCAATATGAGAAATCCCGATAATGATGTGCTATCTAATAGAAACTTTCAGGGACCTATGCCCACATCGCAATCGCCAGGCATATCATACCCTTTGTCGGTCATGGCACCCATAGCACATGCAGTCATACGGTATCCAGAGCGGCCAGTAATACACCAGACCCCGGCGGATTACAGCTCAGCCATCAATATCGCCCCATCGCAGGCCGAAAATATGAGGGGACACGACTGTTCTCGGGAGGCATACGGCATCCTAGGAGGTTTAACAATCCTTGATCCTGGCCACTTGAGCGCTACCACTTCATCGGGATCAGCTTCGCCCTCAACAGAGGGGAGCTATCTGAGCAAAGTACCACTGGATCAAGTCTTGCGCATCAACTACGATGCTGTTGAGAAGCTGGAGTTCCTATTAGCCTGTTCTTGTGTTAGAGACACCACACGTTCCTTACTCTACGCGGTAATCATTTCGAAGGCTATGTTATGGTACCAACAAGCCGCTGGCTGTTCCGAGAGTATACCATCCATACCAATCACGCCAGTTGGAGTAATCGGCATAGCAAGCAGGTCAAGCACGCCATTGCTATCCCATTCAACTGATATTGCTGTTGAACCAGCCAGTATGGCCATTGGTACGTTCACCGTGCATGACCAGAGTCTGCAAACAGCCTTGAAGATTCAGCTGTTATTGGGTGAAATGAAAAGAGTTGGACGCCTAATCGATCAGTTTACATACTACATCTCCAAAGCTCATACTACCACCCAGGAATCCAGCCTGAGTGATTCTGATGCTGTATTCAAGTGCCTGGATACGTGGTTGAGATCTGAGTATTCACGCATCATTCACACGATGAGGTCAAAGTTGCGGGAATTTGATGCTTGAAAGGGACTTTAGGGGACGCCAAACTTTCACTTCTTTGTTTTTGGTTTGTGTTTTATTCTCTTATATCTGCAATCTTCACGTACTCTCATTCGTCTTTTGTCTTTGGATTGGGAAGTATTGTAATATCGGTAGTCTTTAGAGCCATACGAGCGATGCGCAACTTTGTATAACTGTTTCGGCTTTTTATTGGTGTACTCATGGCGACAGTGCTACCAAGCGTTGTATCCCTTTCTATACCATCTGCTGGGATGTGCCGTTGCTATTTTCGGCTGTTCCCTTTCCCTACGCGATCCATTCATACATTCCATCCTGCACTCCGACTCTGTGAGTAAACATGACCTACCTGGGAACACTTTTACATATCTTTTCTTCAGTTTCCTAATTACTGGCTTCTTAACACTCGACTCCACTTGTGCGAGATTGTTTCTTTCTGAACCGTCACTTGAGGGGCTTGCTTGGCAATGGTTTAATAAATTCTTAGTATCCTGTGATTCATAGAAGCACGACACGTATGGAATGATTTTGCTACGACCAAATATGACCAATCCTTTAATTATCGAATGATATGTACTTTTACCACCTATCGGAAGATATTTTAGATCAAGATGAAGAGTCTTAGCATGAAAAATGCTCGTTTGCACTGCAGGAAACTGTGATGAGAGGCGCCATGAATCATTAGCTGTATCTTAAAGATGCTGCGCTTGAAGAAACCGCCATTGCCATTGAGCACAAATATCCGTGTTCTTAACTTCCTGGTAGTCTATATAATGTTAGTCTCCATGAGCAATGAAATTAATCCTTTGAGGTATGATTCAGCTGTTGGATAGAGCTCAGTAGCTTACCAAATTAGTTAGGAAGTCAATCGTAAGTATTTCTTCACTTTACCATTACAACCTATCTCAATCTCGTCCATGACAACAATCCCCAAGGCCATTGCCTTCCTCATTCAACCCGCACATAGCAACACGTACGGCGCAGTGACCAACTTTCTTTACTACGATAGCTACCTCAACACGGTAACATGGCATGCATAGGAGATTGGCAAAATCATGACGTGCTGAGCCACTTTATTCTTTGTTTGGGCACCATTTACATCGAGGCTAAAGATCTTATGCTATAAGAGTCGTTGACGAGCTCCTATGCTGAGGCCAGCATATCAACTCCGAAGAGCAATTCACAGCTGGTGTGGCGACATGACTCGAACCAAGAAGAAAGGCAGGCTACGGCATTGTGATTATGAGAAACAGACATTGCGCTTGAAGCACGAATCTGCGAAGGATAGAAATCCCAAATAAGGCGATATGCCCCACGTTATGAGGTTACCCAAACCGAATCTGCCGTCATGCATCCCACCCAAATTTGGACCAGCAGACCTAAAGTGATTAAGCAAAAATAAAGCACAGCGCAAGGGGCTGTTCCTGGCTTGACCCCTTCAAATTATCTATCCACCTGATCAGTACCGGAAGGCGACATTAGTCCAGTTCTTGACTGAGCAGCCCGAATCGGTACGTCTTTTATCTACCCGCATTGAAAGTAAAACGATTACGTTTATACGAGCTACACATGACACTTCCTCATAACCACGCAGACTGTGGCTGAGATAGGATTCAAATATGGAAGATAATGGAACAAATTGTGATCTAGGGGGGGCCATTGGAAGGAGGAACCACCCTCTTGGAATCCCTTGCGTGACATCCCAGTCAGCACAGTGCCAGATTCCCGAGTCGAGACGGAATTCATGCAGGACATTTCGTTGATACAGGTGACTCACACACACATTCAAAGTTGGGTAGTTATTTGATCCACAATGCGTACGAGCTTCACGAACCACTTCATCGGTACTGGCAGGTTCGTCACAAGGAGAGTACGAAAAGGCCGATGAAGATTGCTATTAGTGTCCCAAATCCTGTCACAGCCAAGCCTCCGGTGACTCCTATTCCTTCAGACCCTGCGAATACCGCGTATGCCGATCTCTGTGATCTTTCGTGCATGGAAATAGATGGCTATTCCGGAAGAATATTGTTGCAGTCATCGATGAGGGCTTATTCTTATGCTCAAGCCTTTCCCAGTAGCCTCCTATATATCCTCTTCATCTTGATTACATTCACTACATTGGGCGAGCCATTGTCGGAAGTTCGTCAATCCGGCAAGCACCGTGGCCAGCTTCTACTCGACATGTTCCATCTCCTCACTCCATTACTCAAATCGAATACAGGATGCTCAATGCTACATTCCTGTCTCGAAACAACCATTAAGACCATGGTCATCGTAGTGTTTGATACACTGCGGTTATCCGAGCATACCGCTTGATCTGTATTGATCCATTGGCGAAGGTTGCTTGGAGGGTGTGACAATAACTTCCTTCTCTAGACCTCTCGTATGATCTCGGCAGTGTCAGTGGCCATCAGATTATACGAACCAAACAGGAAGTGAAGGCTTTACCGTATTCAATCCCCATATCCGAAATACGCTAGATGCCTTGGTCAGCATGCTCGATCCTAATCAGCAGACCCCCTTTAAACTCTACCAATCACAGATTATGGCGTAATCATGGCGTGTAGATCTCAGCAAGAAGAACAGATAGCGCCATGCCTCCATGGTATTGGTGTTGAACCTTCGTCAAGATCAGAAGTGGTGAATAAGGATCTTTCATCGGATCAACGATAACAGGAGCTCTAGTATATCTCCATTCATTAAATGAACCGTTTGGTTTGAAACAGTCTCATGACCTCCATCTTTCAGACCCAAAAACAATTTCACTAATTCCGTATAAATTTAACGTTTGCAATCCTCATCACCCCCCCCCATGCACGATGATGAGTTTTAACTACTACAGTCATTTTACTTACACATATGCCCCCATCGTGCTTGGCGAAATTTATTCGTTATTGAGATCTGATGGTGGAGAGTAGAATACGCATTGAATCCAGGGGAATACAGAAGTTGATCCTCACGAGGCATCCTTTCACAAGTTATCGATGCCCAAAGCACATAGATACAATGTACACTCCCTCTTTATCGGCTCCCTATCCCGAGATTAATTTGGGCACGAAAACTAAGGCAGCAGTTAAACAATACATATGGCGTGACAAATGAATTTCGCACCGACCCAAAACCATTACACATATGCATTTGCCGTACCCTCCGTTTTCCCTTGCAATATATTTCCCTTCAAAGAGGCGTTGTCATCGCAATCATCATTGTGCTGTGCTGCAGTACGGCTTTCCGGCCCTACAGAATTCAGGTTTCTTCGATCAAGGTATACATCACCACGTCAATTCACGAGAACAAAGATGCCCAAGATACTTTGTCTTCATGGCCATGGTACAAGTGCATCGATATTTCGATCACAGACGGGTAAGAACCAAAACGCACGCACAATGACCATGACTGTGATTATACGAGACGGTATGGGCTAATCTCGATGAAAGCGGCTTTCCGCTCTAAGCTCGATGACAGCTACATCTTCGATTTCGTTAATGCGCCCTTCCCCAGTGGAGGTGCGCCGGGAATCGAAGCCATTTTTACAACATCTACCTACACATGGTGGCCACAAGCAACCCCACAGGCAATACGAGAATCACACCAGTGGGTAGCCAACTACGCCAGTGAACATGGGCCATACGATGCTGTCTGCTGCTTTTCACAAGGTTGCTCATTGATCGCGACTATGGCATTATACCACGCATCTGAATCTGCGACAACAATGATAGGAGGGCGGGCAGAGAAGCAACCACTGCCCTTTGGCGCTGCGATTTTCATTTGCGGCGGCGTTCCTCTACCGGCGCTGGAGGATATGGGACTTGAAGTACCACCACGCGCGCACGACATCAACCAACGTACTGGAAAGCTGTTACAGGATACGGCAGGGCGATTGAACGAGCTGGCAGCAAATTTGGGGTCGATCAAGCATGGCGTCGGCCTCTGGGATATGAATACGAGTCAGCTTTTGCACAACCCAATGGTTAGGCCGAGTCCCAATGACGTGTTCGGCCTCGACTTTACCAAGTTCCCGACAAGTGTGCGCATCAAGATTCCAACAGTGAATATCTATGGTTCGAAGGATCCGAGATGGCCCGCAGGCATACAACTGGCCGAGTTCTGTGATGATAGAGTGGAGTACGACCATGGCGGCGGCCACGATATTCCACGATCAACAGAGGTGTCGAGCAGGATCGCAGGGATGATTGATCAACTCATGGTTCGGATGCAAAAGTCAACAGAGATCAATTAAGCCGATTTTCCCCACATTTGGTCATCCAGGGAGCAATGATCAACTTTTGACAGGTGTTTCTACAACTCCTCTTTCAATTCTGTCTACCCAGTTGGGAAGTTATTGGCATGACCTCGCGGGAAGTAAGCCGTCTACGCGACGACGGAGCAAGCAGAATCTAGGCAGAGTAGGGAGATCACAAGAAAATAGCCATGCCTTTAAAAATTGGGATGGAGTGAATTAATGGTAGATGAGGATGATTTTTTTTATGTACTTCGTAGATAATACATGGCGCTTTTAATTCTGATATATTGTGCATGCGCTGCTCAATACCAGCACCCACCAGATGATGTCCCCCATTGAAGCTCATACTGCTGTTACGTCCATGTTCAGTATAGGTCGGGTTAGTAGTTATTTAACACCAGACCTTAGAAATGATGCTCAGGTGGACATTTTGGTGGTTAGGGCGTGCTACATGGGTCTCCAGGCTGCTCACTAGCACTAAATCGCTCCCCATCCACACAGTCTAGGACTCCACGTTCCCAAGCGCCTGGGACCCAAGCAGCCGCCGAACAAGCCCCGGGGGCGGACTGCCCCTGTGCAATGGATATGGATCCGTTATAGCGGCTAATAGCACTGTAGGTCGCTCTGAACTGCCAGTGCGGTGAGTCTCACCTACAAGCCGCCTAATCAGCCCACCAAGCTCGGTGTGTCCCGCAAAAATCCCCTAATTCGTCCATCATGGTTCATAAATCGGTCTGACCCTACATACAGACGCGCAAAGCTCAGATTTGATGGACCAAAGCACTTGATTCAATAAGCAACTGTCTTCAGTATTTGGCCAAATACTCCCCTTGTTCAATAGCGCACGGCTTCCTGACTTCTGGTAATGTTTCTTGTCCCCGTTCCTTGTCCCCATCTCCCGTTCTTCAAGCCAAGTTTGCATGCTATGTTGCTCAATACTGACCGGCATGACAGGTGCGCGGTCAGCATCTTAGACAGTCGCCCAACTCCAAACAAGTCTCAGGAATGGCATCATCACTCGAGTCATCTTCGCAAGCATCGATTCTTATGGATAATCATTGAATTATAATGCTCTTTACAATTTTGCCACTGCATTAAGAAATTACTTGTCCGCTATTGGGGCTTGTCGCTCGCTACTAAACCAACTCATCACCATATAACTTTCGCTTGCGTGATTTCTTTTTCTAAACAGTGGCCGGCGCTGTTACTGGGCTACCAGAGCCCGTTTCTGACCCTTCAGTCAGTGCAATAACCCCCAAGAACCGCTCCAGCTTCTTCATTATTTCCTCAAGAATCTCGGACGTTACTTTGCAAGTGATATCCTTGCTATTAGCCGTTGATAGGATATACTCTAGCCACGAAACAACTCCCATTTGTCTCTCCAGATACATGCGCAGCATGTGCTTTGAGAACCCCACACGGACTGTTTCATCGAGTTGGATCTTGGTGCAGTGCAAGGAGTGTGCAGAATGAGTGCCGTTGCCAGTGTCACCATCGCTTGAACCATGGTTACCGGTGGGTGTGCAGTTACAGGCTCGAGAATGGTCTCTGATGCAATTGTATTCAAATAAACCAATGAGATTGCCCAATGCCATGGTCGTCAGTAGGAGGGTTTGGCCACAGTGTGGTTTCGTCAAACAAACTGAACAGCAGAGAATCTTCTCGCGCTCCTTGCGAACATTGTCATCAATGCTGAAGAGATGTTCGAGACTGAGTCGGCAATCAAGAGCTTGGAACTCGGTTATGTAGGCCAACTGATCACACAGACTAGTAATACAATCCAGTACACACCGAGCTTCCAATGGTGCTGATGTTGTCGTGTCGCTTGGGCGGACAAAGGCTGTATCGGATGTGGGAAAGCTGCCCTGCATTCGCTCGTTTTCATATCCCCCATGGGAGCCGTCTTCTTGAAGAGAAGCACTATCCATCGAGACATGGTTTCGGTAAAGGTCTGTCTGATTGTCTGTCGATGAGACATCGCAGTAAAGAGATGGCTGAGGCGTTAGGCTAGCAAGGTCTGGATTACTCTCTGGGGAGGCCATCGATGGCAAAGTCAGAGAGATTGGCGAGCTGATGCATTGGGAATGGGAGTCGTACAGCCTGGGGGTGGCGTAGTTGGTGACTGGGCTTGGAAGTCCGGTTGGTGATAAGTCCATTTCGTTATTCAAGCAGGGCCATTCGATTGTACCCACATCGTATTCTCCTGTATGATAGTTGTATACCAAGTGTCCGGAGGAAGCTGTGTCGGTCATAGGAGATGGGGGGTTCGCCGGAACCGTCATCAGATTGCTAGGATTGACCGATCCTGGAGGTAGATAGTAGTCTGTTGGTAAATGAGAAGTCGGGGTGACTGAGAAGACTGCTTGGTTGCGGTTGACGTGAGGAGCATGAGTTTTTTGGTCAAGATGCTGCAAAGATAGTTCATATCCTTGGTTGTGTCTTCTTTTCCTCGAAGCTGTCGCTTGTCTCTGATGTGGGCGCGATTGTTGTTTCTTCGATACCTTGGATGCATCCTTAGCTGAGTGAGGTGGTGGCTGGCCATTCCGAGCTGCCTTTTCGGCGAGCGATTTGTGAGACGGACGACCAATCTTGCGATATGGGCTGTAAACACATGGCTGGCCTCGCTGGGAACATCTCGAACATGACGGCTTCGCTTGAGTGCACTTCACCTTCGTGCTTAGACAGGTGTCACACGACGAGCGAATCTTGACCTCCGGCATGATCTAGGTGGCGAAATGTATTATCGAGATAGGGTCAAGGAGTAAGAGTTCACGAGTAGTGAGGAATCTATGACTGAGGATGAGAAGAGGAGAGAAGATGGCCGGGCAATATATCATGAATGAGGTTGTATCGAGCAATGTGCGTGTCTCGATGCCGGCGTGTACAGCTGGTGATTGATTGCCTCGCAATATTTGCTGACGGGTCAGTCAGCGTAGGTAATGTATTTTACGATGAAGCAAACACTTAAGATGAAGGATTCGGGGCGGGTTTAAAGCTACTGTGGTGGAGAAGCATGACACAAGGCTCCGAAGGATTGTGGGTTGTTTGTTAATAATGTTTGTTGGTCATCGGCAAAAGGCATGTATGTTGGTCGACGACCAGTGGCGAGCAAACATCACCAAGTCTCATGTTGAAACATTGGCACTGTCAACGCCCAACAGATGTCTTGAAGTCTCGTCGCATAGTCAATGCTTTGTTTCTCATCCATCAATCTATAATGTGTGTGAGACATGGATATCCTAGACATACAGTTTAGCCAAACGAAAAAGAAGCATACATAAGAAGGGCAATGTCTCGATCTTGCTCTTCGGCCATATAAGGCTGGGCTAATCTGTGTAAAAAATACATACTCCACAGTCTTTACCCAAAACCCTATGAGAAACCAAAACATAAAGTGGAATCACCGCCACATGGACCTGTCGCTACCTGCTCGGTATGGAACGGGAATCCTACTACGAGGCACTTTTGCAACAAGGCGCCCAATGAAGGCGTGCATTTGAGTCCCATCCGCCCGTTGCTTGGTATGAATATGACAACTATGGATCCAATACTTGCAAACTCCCCAATAGGTAAGCCCCGCCACCACGTGTTGGGCTCGTTCCAATCTAGCCGAACTATTGCCTATCGAGAGCAGTATGTGTGCCTCTCCATCGTTTTCTCTTTACCCTCCCTGTTGGAACATCATGTCCTTGTCCCGCCCAAAACCCCCACAGGGGCGGCACGACGTGACGATGAGTGGCAGAGATTTCGCTGTTGGTTGATGGCAAATCATTACAGCGATATGCATACCATATTGCACGAAACCGCTGGGGTTTTCATTTAAGCATGATGTCAAGATGGCGGGGTCATTGCTCACCAGACCATGAAAACTGCTGGCTTCAAAAGTGCTGAGCCACTTTCGCGGCTCTGTTGCGACACTGTCATGCCTAGCAAAGCGGCACCAAGTTACTTATTAAAGCTTCACGTTAGCCCCCATAAAGCAGTGTTCCAAAAAGGGCAACTTGTGATGAGCAGAAAATCACGGAACGGGACGAGACTGAGAACGCCAGACCATGCCTTACTCTGATCCGTGCTGCGGCCAAGTTAGGATTTTGTCACAGATGCCTACATAGTTGCATACTACTTACGCGGATGAGCAACCAACAGACCTAAAGGCGGCATGTCCACTCTCCGGTCTTCTCCCAAGTTGGATATTTGACGCCTCATAGCCAATCATAGCTAGTAGAACGTGTGCTATCAACGAATCACCAACGCTAGGAGGAGGCGCCGCCCTTAACGTGGCGCTCCGGTTTGACTGCATGCAGCCAGTGCAAAAGTCGTCGTAGATTGATGGACCAACAGAGACAGAACCCGCACACGCGGCAGCTTTGGGAGCCCTCTAACGCATTGCCA
Organism: Cladobotryum protrusum; assembly: GCA_004303015.1. Lineage (NCBI taxonomy): Eukaryota > Fungi > Ascomycota > Sordariomycetes > Hypocreales > Hypocreaceae > Cladobotryum > Cladobotryum protrusum. Next base: position 1,809,245 of record RZGP01000004.1, read on the forward strand.
CAGGCAGAGAGAACTTACTTGAATATTTGTGTATGGATGAAGCTCAAGGCAGACCGCGGCACAGCCATCCCACCTTCTTTTTTTTTTTCTCCCCTCTCCGTCTCACCAACTGGGTGTTGATTCCTTGTTGCATTAGGAGACCCCTTTGTGCAGACAATCAAAGTAAATGCAAGGATCTGGATTTTAAGGGCATATCCAAGCTTCGTATCTTATGGGGGGGGGGGGGGGGGGGGGCTCACAAGAGACAGACCACTCGCGGTTCGTGTTCTTTACCGCCGTAGCTTGAACTCCTATAGCATCATGCTGATGCTATGAGCAGCAGTGGCAGCACAGCGAAACCTCCCCTAGAGAAGAGAGTAAAGGGCGAGAGTAGTGAATGACTATGCTCTTGAGCAATATCACACTCAAATACAAAGCACGTAGCACGGGGTAAATAACTATTTGCCATTATTTCTTACACCTCTTAAAATAAGTTTTGAACAAAACCGTCTTCTAGAAATGTCGACACACCCTGATTGAAACCCAAAAACACGGTTAGGGGAAAGCCCTGAGATCCCTGTATTCTGGTACCCCTCATCTCACCCCGTCATTTCAATTGGCGGCATTGTCAGTGCTGACTTTCCGCATGGTCGCTGCCTTCAGATTCGCCCCGTAAGAAGACTTCGATCTGTCCTAACTATATGCTATGGACTCTAAACATTGAAAATAATACCGGAAATATCGGGCAAGACAAATCTGGATGACAGCATGACGACACCTGCAGATGGTCAAACAGGTACGCCACTTCATCTCCGCCATCCTGTAGCCAAGATCTACCCTGAAACCGCATGGATAAATGCCTTCGGTTTTGTTCAAAGATTTTTTATCTCAGTCGGCAATTCCGCTACGAACAGGGCTCAAATTACATGCAGGTTTGTAATCCCTCCACCATGGAAACCGATGGTGCCGAAATCTTGGCCATTCATTCGCTGTTTACACTATAGATACAAAAATGCGCGCCTACGTCGGAACAGGCGCATGATAGCACCATTTGATAGATGAATACCATATTTGAACAGGCCAAGCTGTTAAGTCACTTACCAAGACCATGAATGGTGATTACGTATCAAACTTGCAACTTCTCTTGTTATTTTATAATATATATTATCTTACATCTCTGGTGCCATGTGATGAACTCCGCGCTACCCTCCCGGCATTTACCTCGTTTAACTGAGGAAATATTTTCTTTATTTCCAACACTTTTAAACGAGGCACTGTGTTATGTATTTGATACACAGAGACGCGGATTTGATCGGCTACGATGGCATTTCTTGGCTGGGCAACTGAGCCACTGGAGTTGGATGGCGATCCTCGGCCATCTCAGAACCTGGCAGTCCTAAGAAGATCCTGTAACTTAATGGAAGATCCTTCAAGTGGAGATAAAACTAATATGTTTGTAATAAACCCTATTTTTAGATGGAACTCCCTTGACTTGAGAACTCGGTGTGGTCATCGCCAATCAACAGCGACAATTGCTCAGAAGAGACTCGCTTCATAAAAGCCATACCATCATCTTCAGAATAAGAAAAATCAGTAATAAGGAGAAATGTAAGTATGCATCAACCTCTCTGCGAGTATATAGGTGTCTCTTTGTTCCGCTGGTTGGGTTGCTCTGCTGCCAAGGCAACACATCTTATTTCATCATTCCGAGGGTCTACACAGTGAAGAGGTCTTCGAAATTGTTTCCGCTTATAATTCTCGAATCATTGACTGGATAGCTTGGTCTAAGGATACCTGTGGACGACGACAAATGCTAAAAGGGCATCAACGTAAGATATCTCAATGGCTCAACATGAGCTGGTTCGGAGGTCGGTCGCTCTTGACCGTAACCCCGCTATGATAATGTTTATGTGCGATTGTCAATCCCGTCAAACTCTTGCTCTCAAAACATTGCTCACACCGGCGGTTGCGAATACTAATGCGCAGCGAAGAACCTCAGGTTAAGTGGACTTGCACTATCTATACTTATTTTGGCGGTTCGGGAGCGTGCCACTGGTGGCATCAATTATTTGACGTGGAATATATGAACATGGAACTATGAACTAACATTGTGAGGATCTTGGTGTATTATGACGATGCATATCAATGGGTATCGTTAAGTGTTGGTATGCGATGTATGCGATTGGGCACTATGCTTAGTACTGCATCTGTATAATGATCAATTGGCATTCAATGAAATTAACCGGGAAATTGATTACATCATGTTCGAAAACATGCATACGCATTTGGAAGCATGCCTCACCCGTGGTGATCATGAGGCAGGCCGTAACGAACACGAGAAGAACTGTGAGCTGACCACTGCCATGGCAAACTCTCAATATACCCATTGTGTGAAATGGCTGGCAACTAGAAAATAAGTACAAATTTAACGGTCATATATACTATACACCCCTTTATATCGTATTCATATCTCCCTCTATTGGCTAATAGCCATGTAAAGGATGCAGAATTTAAGAGGGGTGTTCGGCGAACCATCCATTACGCGCCTTTAGCTAACATATAGTATCCATTGAAAAACTAGTCAATCTATACAAGAAGCTTAGGTTACTAATAATAAGCCCTGGTTGGCTTGTATTTATACAAACAGGGCAGTCCGTCGCTGCGAGTCAACGTGGATGAGAGAGATGGGGGAATATTATGTGTTTTCGAAAGGTGTGTGCATGAAAGTTCTCGGGGACGATGCGTTTGAAGGCGATATCCTTGAGAATGATGGATGGATTCCGCTTTGTCCATTATCGTAGTATCGAAAGAACGATGTTTGATCATACCAGTCTCAGCGATGAGACGTCTACTCAGCGTCAAAAACCCAGCCTTCCGCTGAGAGCGATTGCGACTCGACTCATGCGCCTAACCTAGAAAAATCCCCTAGATAAACCAAGGAACAGCAGTCTCATAGTTGATAAAATCCCACCACTTCATCCCCTGGGTGGAATTCGAGTCGTTATGAAGATCATATTGCTTCCAGCAAGCCTCGATGATGTGTCGCATCACTCGGATGTTACCAATGTTCCTGACATTGTTCATGAGATCCAGCGTTTGCATTATTTTTATCCTCTGCTCATCCGTTTCGCACGAGCAGGCAATCATGAACACCGGCCAAGGGCTCGTGACCACTTTGAGGCTGTCAAATACCTCAAAGGCCTGTTGTAGATAGGTTGTCTGGTGGTCGTTGTCTCCCGGCAAGGGGCACACGTGAAGGAGATACAGGAAGGCCCCAAGACGATACAATTCAGCCGTAACCAAGATTCGGGAGCGTCTGGCGGGCGTCTCAAATGCCTCTCCATCGGGATCGATACGTTGGACGAGGTTGGCCAACCTGTGCTCTAGCTCTGAGCGCTGGCTGATCATTTCCGATGAACCGACATCGGCCTCATTCCGCATCAATGCACCTCGTAGCTTATTTAGTCTTTGGATAATGGCCATAATTTCCAGTGAACAGCCTAATGGTCCAAGGATCTTATCGTTGTAGTCAGTCTCAGAGTTCATACGTCAAAACGAAGCCAACTTACAAGAGTGGCATCCAAATCAGAGGGTTCGGGGAGAAAAACAAAGTCGAGGTAGCCATGGTCTTCACGCTGAGGCTGCGTAAAACATGCAAGAACCTCGTGGTAAAGAAACCAGGTAAAGAAGAAGTCGCTCTGTGTGCGTTGCGTTTGGTTCCGATACACCTTGCTTAACATGTGTTTTGCGCCATCGAGATGCATCGTCCAGTTGCCTTCTGTCTCATCAAAGACCTAGAAACGATCAGCTGACGGCTTTAGAAATGAAACTAACAGAAGTTGATCACTTACATTATATATGCATAGCATCATAGAGGCTGCCAACTGCGTTTCACTGACGTCTGCTGAATTTGCAGAATCTCGAGATGCCAGTGAAGCCGACAAAAAGCGAATGGCACTTGTCTTGTAGTTGAAGGCAGCCTCAATCCCGCTATGATGAAATGCCGAAACAGCCATCATAGAGTTCCAGAGGGCTTTGGATGAGGCATCGTCGCCAGAGAGCACCATCGGTAACAGTGCAGTGCGGAAGCCATTTTGTACTTGGGTCGTAGATATCATGGGGGCGATCACCCTCTCGTCTGTTTCCTTGTCAGCATCGAGTTATAATTGAGAAAACGCAGATGGACCTACAATACGACATAAACATGGCATCTCGATTGATCATGGTAGGATGGAGTTCAAGACTCCGTGACGGAGGGCGCCTAACAAGAGCATTATGAGGCTTACCACCCCCCGCGGAAGCTACATCACCAGACGTAAAATTGAGGAAATGCCGTCCATACTCTTCAGAAGATGCTTGGGCATTGTCCGAGGGGTCATAAACCACTATTCCGGTGTCCCTTCGTCTGCCATCATGGCGATCCGGCCACAATAACCGAACACCGTAACCCAGGCATTGTCTCCCTGTTCGGGAGCAGTTGTCGCAGGACGGCAAGCCCCTGTCGCAGCCGATTTTGCGCTCTAACCTTCCGGGTCAGAAGAGAATAAAGGGGGGGCGCTCCGCCTCAGCCTATCACTCACGTTTACATGTCCAACAGCCTTGCTTAGCTTTCATGGTGAGGTTCCGCAGTGTTTCGGAGCTGTTCCGAATCAATTAACCAGACGCCTCCGCTCCAGTAATAGCACCAGAAAAGTATCTTTGGCATGGTCACCTTGCCACACCAGTTTTATTCCAGGAAGATTGGGTCCATAGAACAACGGTTCGTTTTGAAGAGTTCGTCAAGCATGCATACAGTATTAAGGGATTCGACCATTTGGTCGTTTATTCGCTATGGCTTTAAGAAAATTCCGCTCCGAACATATCTCGCTGAGTAAGCTCTGTGTAAGGAAGCCAGCAAGTCGGAGTCGGGGCATCTTTCAGTCAGACTCTTGCGTATCAATTTGGTTTGTCCCGCCTCGCCGGCGCATCTCTTGTCGAGAAGACCGTTGATAAATAATAAATAACCACATCACATCAAACCCAAAAAAAAAAGTTACATTTATGAGAGTATTGAATGTGAAAGGAGAATGAATAAATACAGAGCATCAATATATTCGAACGCTATTCTTCTTCTCGGGGCCTTAGTACACTCCGAATGTCCTTAATTTCCTCGGCTGAGAATCCTAGACCTTGCCTTAGGTACCCCTCAGCACCTCCATGAACACTATGAAGGTAGTCCATGAAGTTTACCATGGTCTCAGCGCTTGTGGTGAGGAATTCTCGTAAGCCTGGTTTGACCCTGTCATCCAGTGTCAGAGTAGCTGTAGGGTTGATTCCGAAGCTCTTGAGAACCGCAGGTAGCAGCTTTTCCCGAAATGGCTCTGTGCCGATTCTCGTCAGTGCGTAGTCGTTAGCGATAACTTGGACTGGTGCGCCCATGAGATCCAGTATCAACGCGGCCATGATACCAGTGCGGTCTTTGCCTGCTATTGCACAACAGAGTCAGATCCACAATCGGAACAGAATCATCACCATACAGCCTTGTCCAAATTGCCGAGAGTCCCAACATACCAACGCAATGGAAAAGAATAGCCTCTCCTTGTTTCAATCTCCGAACCCCTTCAAATGCTTTCCTGTACCCCGTGGTATATCCCTGTAAGATGGTTTCATACATGTCCAGGTATCCACTCCCAACGGATCCATCCTCTGCATGTGCAAAATGCTCGAGGTTGGGTGACGGGGGTCTTTCATCTCCAGCTTCATTATAGGGGCAAGAGAAGACCTCAATGTCATCTAGTTGACGAGGTGACTGTTTCAATTCATCAAGTCGACGGAAATCATAGATGCGGACAATGCCCAAGCTTGAGTGGAGCAAAGCGAGGCCATCAGGAGGGATAAAGTCCAACATCCCGGACCGGAACACAAGCCCGGGTCGGACGAAAGCTGGCGCAAACGCCCCAACATCCCGAAAATTTAACGAACCGGGCAAAGCGACAAACGGTGAACCAGAAAGCACTGTATTAAGGACATACGGGGATATAGTATCATCTACCGGAGTCTGACAGAGGCGGGTCAAAAGCTCAGCATCGACGACTGTTTGGAGTGGCATTGTAACGCTGAAGCAGAATCGGCCGAATTTTGGTGGAGACCACAATGCACGGAGTTGAAAAAAAATATCACTAATCCGAGCCAATGGAGATATTCGTTTCGGAACTTCTCGTTCTGAACATGGGCACTACAGGGATTGATATACCTACACTCTGGGGAGCATGTCATCGAGCTTCTAGAGAATCCGAGCCCATACAGCTTACCAAATTGGATTGTACTGTAATAAGGCGAGTTACTGGTGGCCCTTAATAGTGTTTTGATTCGATGATTCCGACCACCATCAGATGACGTCTACTGTAAACAAAACTAGATGGTTCATAATAGCCACCATTACTTGCTTACATTGGTCTCTATGGGATGTTTCTTATCAAAGATGCTCCGAATGCCGACGCCGCAGGATCTCGGTCTGACTTGTTCAAACTTGGGGCCATTACAAAGGATTACGCTGCGCTCAAGCTCTGAGACATCCCCACCATTGAGAATCAGATGACACCATGGTGGCCTCTGTTATATAGGGTAGGTGATCCTCTAGGAAATAACGTAATGCAAGGTAACAGATTGGAACCCTGTTGACACTGCATGATACCATTGATACTTTGGCAATTAAATCGTTGTATTTCTTAACTACCCGGAGCTGTACGTAAATGTATCGCATGAAGTTTTGGAGTACGGGTAGGTTCTGAAAACCTTCTGTTATCTGCTCGTAGATGCATGTAAATCACCTGTCAGTCACAGCAACAATCTCAAAGACATGGCCGCTATCATTATGACCGAAAAGAAGTTATCGTTATCAAGAGCAATAGACTCATTTTCATCAAAAAATGGATTTCTTCGGTCTACTGAACTTCACATATTGGATTCTTACTTCCCCTTAATGAAACCATACAATCTATCATCTCAAAACCGATAAACCAATACGGTAGTATCCTTCAAGACTACCTGTAGCATCGTACTTGTAGCTATTCCTGGTGATGTGCTTACTGTAAGAGATTAATGTGGAAGGTCTATTCGAGGCATTCACACCACGCATGTCAGCAAAGGATCTTATTGAGATTCCTGTTTCGCTGTGTTGAGCATTTGTCGTGAACTGTCTGATAGGACCTGGATAATGAGTCGCCGACTGGAGAATTCAGCAGAGTATACCCCTGCACAAGAGTTGCTAATCGTTTTACTGCTGCACCAAAGTGATATTTGACTACCCTGGACGAAGATGCTGCGACAGTATAAGCTTAAACGTGTGCCATGAAAAGTGACGAATTAGTACGCTTCCATTCGAGTTGACGTGATGCTCCTGTACAGAAAGACAATCTAGAGAAGTAAGGATCTACAAACAAATAGCGTATGTAGATCCTACAACTCAGGCTTCAACCCTACCTCCAACGCTTATCTATACATATCTAGATTTGCTTACAAGTTTAGCACCTCCAGCTCCGCCGTGCCCGACTTCCATTGTGTGTGTGTATGATCCATCCATTCAGTACATACGAGCCATGCATTTCAAATTAGCCATGGAATTATTGCTTCAGCCTAGAGTATATTGCTTCCAATTGAAGCATGGGATGCTGTGCTGACATGATATCTCACCATCCAGACGAAAAAGCTGGCAATACATCACAAGTCATGGCTGGGTTCATTGGGTGTCATTGACATGACCTGTCTCTGCGCGAGACTCAGCATACTTGATGACTCGCTTATATACTATCATGACGTATTAAAAAGACGGGAAAAGTCTGCAGTCATCCGTGTTCTACATCCCATTGCAACCTTCCTTAAAGTCGGATATGGAGCGTCTATGGTGTGGTGGCAATGTTTGCACCGACAAGAAATTCGTCGAAGTCCTGCGTCTTCTTACCCATACATGTAATGCCTCTTCTTCAGGCGCCCCGGCTCAGCTGCTCCGATGATTATGATTCACTGTCCAAGCCCTGTCACCTCCCTGAGCTGGGGCGTATTTAGCCGTGACAAGATGCAGGGCCTCGGAGAACCCGCGATTTAACTTCGATGGGGGTCATGTCCTCCGAGATCCGAAAGGATTGGGGGTTTAGGTACGCCCCTGACTACGGAAGCCATTGTCGGCTGGTGGCAGAAACGCACCCTGACATGGGGTCGGGACGCCGGGCGCCAAATTCGACTTGGGTAAACATTTCTAGAATTTTGCCAAAACAGCCCCTCCCCCTTTTTTTTCCCATCCGACAGCCTCTGACATCCGCTAAGCTTAATAAACCTCCTAATTATTTCCCTTCATACCCCGTATATTAAAAAGGAAGCTGGCCTCGGCGGTTTTAATGTGGGATGAATGCTGCTGATTGGTGATTACATATTGGTAGACACGATGTTCTTGCGAGGTGCAGAAGCAAAGGAACTCTGCCGTCTGAGCTTGGGTGGAGGCCAGCGGGGCGTCCCCATCGACATGGGCAATAATCCGGGGAATGGTGGATGCTGTGCCATTATTCAGAGGAATTTGGTTACATCTGACGATATCTCATAGCGTGTACCAGTAGAAAAATCCTCGTGAGAGCGCAAAAAGCTGCCCATTTTAGTTGGCGCCTCCTGTTGCAGAGATTTATAGGGCGAGATTTATGGAGGTTTCGTGAAGATCCGGAATCTGCATCCGGAAAACATCTTTGAACTCGGCTCCGAAGTTCGCACAATGATATTCTCAATTCCGTCACTGGGGCCTCTCACCCCATTATTCTGTTAAACAGTGTCAACATGTCTCAGAAACAGGTGTTGGGAGCCTGGAGTGGACTGGCATAGGACTTTATGTCTAAGCACTAAGACTCAGATGGTCTGGCTATAATCCACACAGCCAACATTTCGCAAACAAAACTCTCCGATTCGTGTATATCTATAGCATCCCCAACCTCCTTCCCAGAAAGGCATACCTTATCTGACCTGCCGGCCACCGTGTGCAAAGTCGTCACATAGACTACTACCAAGTTGCGGCCTGCAATAGCCAGTTGCCCATTATTGATCCAGGGGCTGACAGCACTGCTAACCCAGCTGTTTGGCCACCGTTTCCTAATGGTCCTCAATTCTTCCCATGATAAATATCCGTTGCAAGTAAATAGAGTACCCCCAATTCTCGTATAAACTGACCGCTGCCTTATACTGTGGAGTGTGGACAACCTTGGCAAGTTTGCAAGCACAAAACGGTTGCGGGCTGGGGTTGTCGGTTCCCGTCGATCCTTGCCTTAGCGATGTATGCTTCCCCGCAATTTAAATGTAACCCTACATCAGCTATCCTTAATTGTTTCTTAAATCGTTTCACACGGGTTGGCGTCTGCCAACTCGCACGACCAGCATGCTGTTGCATTTCCACGCATGCTCCTGAAGGATAAATCGTGCGGGTGAGCCGGGTAAAGAGAAAATGATATGCTACAGGTCTTCCTTGGAAAGGGACAGTGACAGCATGTGAAACAACTGATGGGTTACATAGATTGCAAGGACGGCGGAGATATTTATCCTATTGGACAAGCACAATATGGAATTTCCAGAAGAACAGAGATCTTGGTTGACGAATAAGGGATCTAATGTAGTAGATGGACATTCGTGTGAGGTTCTTTTCCGTTTCTATTTCCAACATAGCCGGTAGAGGCTTGCATAGCCGGTAATGAATTTATTTTTCCGCATCGCTTGATCGATATAATAGTAATTGCTGCCCCTGCTTGCTCTTATTTAACCTGATGATGGGGGGTATGCATGAAAGGAAGACCTCGCTGAGGAAATTGAGACGGGGAAGCTTACTATTATCTTACCAGACACGATATAGCAAAGCAAGACTTTTACTGTTATCTCGTGAATGTTAAGTGGAATTGGGTAGTGAAATTCCAAATGTATGACTCGACCAGGCTTTCATTTTGGTAATCCGTAAATATGCAGGTTTCCCAAATAGGATTATCTGGAAGATTTTAGCCCATTTTGAGGTTCAATTTGCAGAGATGGCGTCTCAACACTACGCCATTAGCCCCGGGCCTCAGATTTGGTTCGATTGCTGGATGACTACGGACACACCGGCGCCAAGACAGAATTGTCTAAAAGAAGGCCCGTTTGCGAGTACAAATGGAAGTTTAGGTGTGAGAAAAAAAGTAGGCCCGTTTCAAAGTAGGACCGACAGGTCAAGTGTAAATGCAGGCTGATGTTTTACATTTTGGTTAAGGTGACCCAGCCGACGAGCAAGCCATGGGCGAGGAGATAGAGCCGGCGGGAGATCTGCGTCTATCATTCGTGCCCAGTTTTAGCCGGCAAGGGGAGCGAATGGAGTAAACAGTTTCACACGTCCCTGGCAAGAAAGCCTGTCAACCAGGTATGATGGATGTTGGTTGAAGCAACTATATAAAGTATCTCAGACGTCTCCCTCCATCAATCAATTCATCATCACACAGCATCACACAGAAACTCAATCGACAGGTTCAATTCCGTTTCACTACAACTACTTTCATCATCATGTACTGGTCTGTTCCCGTTGCTGTGGCCCTCGCCTCTGGCGCTGCTGCCCATACTGCTGCCTTTGCCAAGGGCATGTACTGCGAGGTTTGTACTACTCTAAGCACTCAATTCAGTGCTTCACGATAGATGAGCGAAGAAACTAACAATTTTTATCTTTTTAGGGTGGTGCCAACCCCAGCCAATATGATCAGAACTCCAACACTCCTGTGAACCCTCTCTACCAGCTCCCCAAGAACCAGTGGTGGATGCAGGCCGACCGTGGCTGTAACCGAGTCCCTCCTCGCAATGGCGAGTCTCTTGCCATCCCCGCTGGCGGCTCCTTCACCGTGGAGCTTGCCCACAACCAGGCCCAGACCTCCTTGTCCTACAACGGACAGTTTGCTGGCGAGTGGCCCGATGGCAAGGCTCATCCCGAGAACTGGGCCGGCCCCAATGGCGACTGCATCCAGGATGACGGTGCCATGCACACCCACGGCCAATCTACTGCTGCTGGCACTGCTTTCGCCATCTCCTACACCTCGGACATCAACCAGGTCACTCTCGAAAACTTGGCCGTCTTCTCCGTTGCCTACAACACTCCTTGGAAGCGTGTTCAGCAATACCAGGTCCCCAGGGATCTCCCTGCTTGCCCTTCAGGTGGCTGCATCTGCGCCTGGCTCTGGGTTCCCGATGGATGTGGTACTCCCAACATGTACATGCAGCCTTACAAGTGCCACGTCACCAACTCTTCTTCCAACCGACGAGTTGCCCCTGCTAAGGCTCCCGTCTACTGCGCCAACGACCAGTCCAAGTGCGTCCGAGGTGCTAAGCAGATGATTGCCTGGAACCGTAAGTTACCCCAAGTCCCTAAACCAGGAGAGAGTATGTATACTAACAACTGAATAGAAGCCGAGGGCAACAACGTCCAGGTTCCTAACGGTGCTTCTCCTGGATATAATGGTAAGATGGGCTGGTCTGACGGTGCTCAGAACGACATCTTCCAGTAAATGTTCACCTGAATGGAGCAGCAGGCAAATTCCTGCCAGCGGGGACACTGATCTTACAGATCCATCGCTGGCCTAATGCAATAGCAAGGGATGCCTCCTGCCGGCAATATGGATGATCTTTTGTGGATGTTTTTTCTCAGAGTATATTGGACGGGTTTCCTTGTACATAACCTCAACGTATATAACTAAAAATTGTTGGAGCTGGCTCTTAGGCAGAATTATATTTGCTTATTTTGGAATGGCACTTTGTCTTCTGAATATCTTGAACCTTCCGTGCTGGACTTGAAATTGTGAGAAGTTCCATCCCTGATCTTTCGACTGGAAAAAATGGTGAGGCTATGGTAGAAAGTAAACCTTCACGGTGAGGGGCTTAACTTAATTATTGTAAGTAAAACGTGCAAGATGATGAGCATGGATCATGCGTCTCACGGAGTCAGACCCTTTGTGCAACATGGGTTTTCATCCATTGCACAGTTTAAAAAGAGTTGAAATGTGGTCTCGACATAATGGAATATATTTAATCTAGGATGTTGCACGATTGATATGATTAACATGGAAGCCTCGGTACTCAGTCTTCTGCGTCTTGCGCACATAGCATCAATGCAAGTGGGGTAAGGGAGTCTTGACCAACAAATCAACAGCTGCATTATAGTCAGCATAGAAACATGGGCTTTTGTTTCGTTGGCCGCTCAGTAACCAATCGAATTGAGCAGCCTTACTTTTTTTCAACAAGAAGTGCGCATGATTGGCCTATAACTGGTGAAAATAGCTCTTGTTGGACCATAAATGATCCACGTTAAGGCTGCGTTCGCCTTACGTGCCCATTGGGCTCCGATGACGCACTGTCCGACCCTTGCTGTGTGAACATCGCAGCGAGTACGCAATTGTAAATAAAATAACTTTGTTTATTGCAAATCAACGAGACATTTGCGATAAACTCGCAACAAGACCTCCTGACCGCGTGGTGGACGAGATTCCATGAGCATGTTACCAGCCAAGAACGCAACGGTGACAAGCCATGCTGCACAGGGTGAATGGGAAACCTGGAAAGGTAACACCGACTTTCTCTATTGGAATCACTGCTAATGAATAAAGGCACAACATCAACAACATCACAGCCATTATTAGACCCCCCAGCTCAGACCGATGACACGGACGATGACGTGGGCAAAGATTGGGTGATTGTGGGTGAAGAAGAAACCCGAGTGGATAGGCCATGGTTTGAACAAAACAGAAGCCCAAACAATGGAAATAATCGTGGGAGCAAAACATTGACAGGGCATTATCACCTCGATGTTGGTTGGGGTAGATGGAAGATACGGCTGTATGAAGTGGACTGGACGATCTCTGGTGAGCATCCACATAATTGTGGGTGCAATCGGCGAGGCCGGATCCAAGAAGCAGAAGAAGAGGAAGAAGAAGAAGAAGGCGATGGTGACTATGATGAAGATGAAGATGAAGATAACGATGAAGGTGATCAAGAGAAACCAAAAGCAGGTGAGACAGAGATGACACAGGAGCAGAAAATTCGCCAAGCAGCGGAATTATGGGCAAAACAAACCCTTGATGGCCCTAGCTAATACCATGTACAAATGTCCGCAATTTCCTAGTATTGAACTCATCTTTATCAAACGCGAATTTATTCGGGATGCCAAGGAGTTTGGAGATCTCTTCTGTCTGCTGGTTCATGTATTCAGGCGGGTACTCTGAAGTGGTTTCGATGTTTGGATCCTGCGTGGGTGCATGACGAGTGAAGTTATCAGGAACTTTGAGGCGACCATTCTCCACGATATTTTTTCTCACCCAATCCCTGTGCCTGGCAAGTGACCGTGACGTCGGATTGCTAGATTTGGCGGGTGGGACAGCCAAGGTCTCCGGATCCTGAAGGCGGAGGCTGTCTGTGTATGCCCGGGTAATGGCTAACCATTCTTCGTCATAATGGAGCAGAAATTTCCCATTCTCCGTTTTCTCCATATATAGTTCGGCATCCGCTGGCTCAGGGAGATCGAGTTCCATTAGTTCCATGTATTCAGTAGTAGGATGGTCGGGTTTGATCTTGTCCAAGGCTAGAAACCGAGTGGCTGCCAATCGCCCGACGGGTTTAGGTGTGGTAGATTGGGTTGAGCTTCCCCGCCGTTTGAAGATTGGGAGCTGGGCCTTCCACATGTCTGGCAACGGTAATTGTTTGACACTATCTTCCATCCTGTCCCCATTATGTTCTACCGTGACAGCAAATCTCACATGCATGTGTCCGGAGAACCAGTAAGATGGCCGTAGATGGTTCAGTACCTCGGCAGCAGGCTTGCTCCCCAAATTTTCCACTTTGGCGCTGTCAAAAAAATGTGGTTTCTTGGCGAATAAGTCTCTATAGTCACCGAAAAGTTCAATCCAGGTTGGCCAGTCATGACTCAGCCCAATATCAACCCGGCCGCGGATCCGAAGCATTTTTTGCACATCATACTCGCGAACATGATAGATTGAACGGATGTCCTCTTTCTCATATGGAAGCCGTTCGTGGTGTGGCTTGTGATAATTGCGATGATTGTAAATTCCTGACAGGCCGGCAATCCGCCAAGGGCCATAACGAATGATACCGGCTGCTCCCAGGTAGTAAATGTTGGGAGCGAGCCATCCGCCATAGTATAATTCGTAAAAGTAATTGGAGGCTTCATGATTACCGCCAATGACAATGGTCAGTACAGGGGCCTTCAGCTCGCCGCTGTAATATTTGTAAAAATCCCCCATCTTTCGATATCTGTAGGGAACAGACATGCAGTTGAGGTCCTGACTGTTCCGGACTGCCTATGGAACCGTAAACAAGCTAGAATTTCTGGCTATTTGGGGTCTCTAACCTGAAAATCACCATTGACGATGATAAAGTCGAGATCTTCTAGCCTCCATCCTTTTTCATTGCATCGCAAATCGGCAGTTGCATAGATTCTGTCTAGCTCACCGTGGCCCTGTATATCAATTAGTTGCCTGGTGGCAAGTGAACCGGGTCCTGATACAGATATCATACGCATCCCATTACAGCGACTTTGGGTCGCGATAGCACGGGGGCTGGTACAGAAGTTGTAGAAGTCATCATGAATGCACTTTGAGTGAAGCAGTAATTTTGTAGGAAGCAAAGCAGCTGAAATTGACCATTTATTCTCTTATGTATAAGCGATGCAGAAAGCCCATGTATGACTCACAGCTGAGGTTGAGATTGTACTTGAACTGGAGGGCGTGCCTTGCCAGATCAAGCCTAATGCTCGACCTGGGCTGTCCGAATTCTGTGGCTGAGGCCCTGCGAATCTGTGGATGCCTATCATGAAGGGAATAAATACGTATCCAATCTGAAGTTAAAACCCATCTACCGTGCCTAGCTAATTGATCCAACCGTTCAGATAATACTAGGAGAGACCCGTAGCCTATTTTGTGCGGCATGCACACAGAAAACTTGAGTTTTCAGGTCGACAGTACAAAGCCATTGTTTCCCATCTCACATTGATTGACGCAATATCGTATTCCATTTAGGAATTGCTGCTAGATCGGGCAGTGACAAGCTGGACAATCCCAACAGGAATAATGGAAAAGGCAATAATTACCCCTGTCATTACACCCGCAGAGCCTCGGAGACCACAGGATTCGAACATATATGGAAACCAAAAAGGGCCAATCTTGATGCATATAATAGTCAATTAAAGAGCCTCATGGTATAGATGCTGATCAATTCACTTACAAAGCCCCATGTGCAACGAACAAAGTTGATGCCAACTCCAAGAGCTGATGATTTTGCTTCGCGATGACAGTCTGAGCAATCTGAAAAGCAAGTCTTAGTATTTTGAATCATAAAGAAAGCTTAGGGCGAGCAAGAACTCACAAGTGATGGCCGTCGTAGTAAGTATTTGCACTCCAAACCCGGCTACGCCGATACCAATAATCGGCCTAATATTCCAATGCAACGGTTTGGCCTCTGCAAGAGTAACACAAAATATGACGATGCCCGCAATGGCAAGCAAAGAGCCTGGATATGACAAGAAAAGTCTCATTTCTGGAGAAGAACGACCATTTTGAGAAGACTTAGAGCGTTTGTTTCGAACATAGTCACTCAGTGGCCCACCAATCAGTTCGCCAAGAGTGCATCTGGTATTAAGTGTTCGTTAGCCCATATGAATGATCGAACGAGATCAAAGGTCTTCATTTTACCCGACAAATAGGCCTAAGAAATTGATTCCAATCTGCTGTGCATTAAGATGAAACATGGGGATAAAAAATGCCGGTATCTCTACTGTCAGCAAGACCAATGTGAAGTTGAACGTGACTGTGTATGCTATTGTAGTCAATAATATGCGATAATCAGTTAGCAGATTCAGAGGCAACAGAACATCGCTCCAAGTAAGCGAGTCTGTTGAAAGTTTGCGGAAACTGAGGCGCTGCTGCCACGCTGTTTGAGCACGAGCTGGTGAATCGGATATGTCGCGATTGTAGAGTGTCTCGAAAGAGAGAAAGAAATAGCAAATCATCTGGACAAAGTTAATCTGTGGCCCGGTCAGCCAAGGGTCCTATTGTGGACGAGGAGAAGAGTGCGTAAACTTGCAATGGCCATTATCCAAAACATCCACTGCCATGTGAGGTGCTGGACCGCGAACCCCATTGCGAATGGACCCATGGGAGGACTGTAATGAGAATTTAAGCATTGCCCGTTAATTTGCAGCCCATAGTTAGACGTACCCAAGGGTTATCATCAATCTGGCAAAGGGAAGAGAACTGATATTAGTACTGAACAGCGCGCTTCGTAGAAGGAGGCACATACGTCCAAACACCCTGATGATGGGTATCAGTCAAACGTTGAGGGTTGAAATGAAGTAGTTTTTATTTAACCAACCATTTTTCGCGCTCTTTGGTGTGAGAAGAATGTCTCTGCGACTACTGCCTGTCCCATGGCTATGCCTGGAGAAATAAAGAAGGCTTGTAAAATTCGGAGCACCATGAGAACCGTATACGTATCGGACAAGGCACAGCCAATATTGAACAAGCCGCCACCTAACGTAGAAAGAATCCACACAGGACGTCGTCCATATTGATTGGCAAATGGCAGCCAGAGTAAGGGCCCAATGGCCAGTGTAATCATCTAGACGCATGGTAAGAATATGACATGGACGCGAGAGATGGTGAGGAGGATCTTGCCTGTGCAGAACCCAGCAAGCTTGCAGTCTCAATCGATATATCGAATTTCTTTGACCATTCTTCAAAAGCCGGAACAACGGCAACCGCCCCGCCAGTTGACACTAAGCCGTGAAAAGCGACGAGGGTCAAATTGACGTTTTTCTAGAAATAAGCCCAGTCAGACAACTTGAAAAGAACGTTAGCCTCATAATGAAAGTCAGAACTTACTTTCCATTCTGGCCAATTAAGAGGATCGTTTGGATCCTGTGAAGGAATGGGGGCGAGGTTGGCGGTCCCATGATGGTTTAGCAGGAATTGACGATGCTCAGGCGTGAGTGGAGCTTCAGTGGCATGAGCTGGTATAATCTCGATGTGCTTGGAGACGGCCGTCTTTTCAGCCAGGCCCACTTGACCTCTGCGGTCTGTGGATGGTCTGATATGCCCACCATTGACAGTCTCTTGCATGATTCTGGACGTAATGGTGCAAGACCTTTGCTTGCTTTCTCAGTCTTCTTGCTTATTGATTACTCTTACCTCAACTGCGTCTTAACAACTGACGTTCAATCAGTTCATATTTGTTTCATTCCTTGATTTGCCAAGTCAATTTGTTGACCTGCACTGGCAGTCAAGATTCCGTATAATCCCATCACAGCCGGACCTGTAGAGGCCGTCGTGGACCGGTCTCATCCACCGTGGGCCGCTCTCTCCGCTGTGAGCCGCCCTGAGCCGTCACACCATCCATACCCCAATATATCCATGAATCTTCAGAACTTGTTATGACGGAAGGGTCGAGGCAATTGCTTCGGCATTCAAGAGACGCGTATATTTGTAGTATCACTCACAGAATCATAGGCCAATCTATCTTTTGAGGCACCTTTTGGGCGTTGAACGGCAGAGAAAGACGGGAATGAAACTCACAACCACGTTCAGTTGCGATCTAGAGTCCCCGCGTCGCGCGTTTAAGCTTCAACATCTGTAGCATCAAAAATACGCCATTCTCCCTATGACATGCCCATAAATTTCTACTTTGAACGATTAGGTTGAGGGAGAATCTGCTAATTCTCAAATACCTTTGTTTCTACTTTTTCTTCATCACCATGGAAAACGTTACTCTTCACCTTGTACAGCGTTTACCAACCTCAGGTGCTCGGGCTGTGGCAGATTTCCAAATCCAGAATCGACATTATTTGGCAATTCCACAGTTGGCTGAGGATATTCCTGGTGGCGCAGCGGGCATGAACCTTGGGGACAGCGATGTGCCACTTCTCCTATACAAATTTGATGATACTGCCGGAGATTACCGCATTTTCCAAACGCTTCCAGTCCCTGGAGGTGAAGATGCAGAGTTCTTTTCCATCAATGAACGCATCTTCTTGGCTACTGCAAGCCTGAGATCGGGCAAAGGACCCTACAGTTTGGATGTAGAGTCCACGATTTTTGAATGGAATGGAACAATGTTTGTCAAATTTCAACGAATCCCGACGTTTGCAGCAAAGCAATGGCGATATTTCACTGTTGATGGGAGGCACTTCTTGGCTCTCGCGCAAGGGGTTGCTATCCCGGGTATCGAGCCCAAAATTCCGGCCGACTCTACCATTTATGAATGGGACGGCTCTTGCTTCAGGTCCTTCCAAACTGTCCCATCCAAATGGGGCTACAATTGGCTTCATTTCTCCTTAAACGGAGAAGAGTTTTTAGCTTATGCCGATCATGTGACTCCTTCAATTCTACTGCGATGGGATGGCCATTTATTTGCTCACTTTCAAGATTTGGATGGTGCGCATGGGCGGGCGTTCACATTTTTCCAGGAGGGGAACGATGCGTACCTCGTCTTTTGTCTCCTGTCGGAAGAGAGCATTCTCTATCGATGGAGCGGAAGTGACTTTCGCATTCACCAGAAGCTACTTGCAGGACCAGGTGGCCGTGAATTAGCATTAATCCAGCACGAAGGAGAGATTTATCTCATACTCGTCAGATTCATCACAGGAACCAGGGAAGACCCTACGACTGATCTTGAATCTGTGGTCTATGGCCTTAGAAATGGTCTACTTGAACCCATGGCCTCATTCCCCACTCTTGGGGGGACTGATGTTGTTTCCATAAAAAGAGATGGGCAGATCTACATTGTGGTTGCGGAGAGCTTAACCACGACGCAGCGTTTTAGAACAGATTCAAAGGTATATCGCTTCAGCACTGGGAAATCTTCTCTCCAGTCAATAGAAAAAACGCAACCATTTCAATCTTCCGAATTCCTTGATTTGTTCACCGCATACACGGCCTCCAAAACTGGCATTGGCTCGCAATTGGCTACGACAGTCACAGAAACAACTTCGTCTCTACCGTTGCTCGTAGCAACGAGCTTTGACATGATCCTCTTCCCAGGAAAGGGGCGTGACCCGTCTTACATGAACTTTCGTCTCGGCAGTCGGGGCTTCAAAGAGCTTGCAGCCACGTCGCATCTCGGACCTGCTCTCGGATCGTTGATCCAAATGCGTGAGAATGGGGCCCCGACTAAGGTTTGGAGACCCCATGCCGAAAACTTGCTACAGAAGACTGAAGCTGCACGAGAAGTAAATTCGGTAGCTCTTTGGAAGGACCAAATCCAAGTAGATGCCTTCCAAGGTCGTGAATCTGCCATTTCAGCGATGGTTGACTACGCTTTTGGTCTCACAATCACGTTCCTAAAGCAAGTACTTGAAGATCCGGACAAACTGACATCGGAGTTCTTGAGAGAAAACTACCTTGAAGCAACTGGAAATGCTCTTGATGCCACTGTACCTTTCAATGCTGTTATGATTGCCACTTTTTTTCTGGTTGGTCTCGATATTTCCTATCGCATGCGGAAGTGGCTCAAAGCAAATCACTTTGACTGGAAGCAAGCAATGGTACTCATAACAGGTAGACAAGGAAGGGAGACTTCTGGAGTAACGGTTAGCACAAACTCGGTGGCTCAAATTCTGATTCAATCCTCCAACATGGAGCTCCCAGCAGAACGCCTTTTTATCGCGCCCCATGGGATCGTTCCAGTGATTAAAGAACCGGTTACGGCTGACTCTCTGCGACAACACGAGCATCAATTTCGCTCACTATGGAGCTCCTTGTTCGGCACAGGACAACTCGGCGAAACAATGTTTTCTGGGTATCCATCCTACCAGCCAGAGCAAACCATCAGACCAGTCATTGATGTTTCAACGCTGGCTGT
Organism: Cladobotryum protrusum; assembly: GCA_004303015.1. NCBI lineage: Eukaryota > Fungi > Ascomycota > Sordariomycetes > Hypocreales > Hypocreaceae > Cladobotryum > Cladobotryum protrusum. Next base: position 1,829,099 of record RZGP01000004.1, read on the forward strand.
CCCTGAGCTTCCCAAAATATCTAGTGGTAATGACTGGTTTGCTATGAAGACGCGCATGCGTGTTGTTCTTGAGGATGCACGCCAACTTCTCTCTGGATGTGTTACGGACTATGCCGCAGAACAATTGCGCTTGTTTGAAGACGATCTTACCAGAATCGTTGTTCCAGGTTTAGATGGTGTGGACTTTACTGTGAAGAATCGTCTTTTTGGGTACCATGAGAAACAAGATAGCTTTGCGCTTTCTTCATCGCCTTCACCAATCCGGATGGATCTCCCAATACCCATCCAGAAATTGGACACCCAACATGGACTCCTCGCGTACAGAGAGTGCGGCCCGCTCGATAGCGACCCAGTTATATGGGTTCATGGATTACCCCTCGATAGTCGTTCTTGGTCAGCCCAGTATAACCAGTTTTCACAATGCTTCCATAATGTGTTTGTCGATTTACGTGGCTATGGCGCGTCATCCAAGCTTCCTTCGTCGGTTACTGATGTTACACAGCTCTGCTGTGATGACATTCTAGCTTTGATGGACCACCTCAAAATCTCAATCGCAACAATCATAGGCTTTGCATCTGCTGGTCACTTTGCGCTACGATTTGCGGCACAGCAACCAGGTCGGGTGTCAAAGTTGGTACTCTTGAATGCTAGCCCTCGCTTCAAGCGCAACGATACGGATTATCCGTTTGGGTTTTCTGAAGAGATAATTCGGGATCACTTCATTGCCGCCGCAAATCATGGTATTGAGGCGATTGCGAACGCGGTTCTCGATCCAGCCATGGTATTTCAAGATCTCTCTTCCGATGATGCAACCAAAGTGTCATCCTGGTTCCGAAAAATGGCATTTGATGCTGGGGCTGATACCTTGAGAAAGTTCTTTGAGATCGTTGCTAATGATGACGATCGACATCTTATTCCGCTGATCAAGGCACCGACATTGTTAATATCGTCGTCACTTGGCAAGGAGGTTCCTGCTCAAACGGCCTTATACTTGAGAAATCACCTTCAACATGCAAAACTGGTGGAGATTCCTGATGCAGATCACTTTCTCCATGTAACACGATCCGTGGTTGTCAATCAACTGATAAGTGCATTCCTAGGATCGACTAAAACCATGTAAATAGAGGTCAATGAGCCAGGGCAGCCAACAAAAGTAAACGTCTGATCGTTGCTTTAAGTGTGTTAAAGGTGTCCTTCTTTTTGCAATTCAATACCTAGGATGGTAAGCCGCTAAGGGATTGCCCACGTTGTTGCGGAGCACCACTTAGTTTGATGAGTAAACACCATTTGACAGCCACGAGATATGAGGTTATATTTAGCGTTTGATCGAAATGCCTGCATAGCGAAATATGGATTTGTCATCATTTGTAGCAGAAATGACACCTTGTCCTGTCAAGTAGCTGGGTTCTTCTTTTAAAAACCACTTCTTTCTTAATCTCGTTGCATTTGCTGTGAAGACATACTTCTCTCCATTTAAAAGCCTGCAAAAATAGAAGAACCCTCAGCCTAATACCTGTTTGCGCCGAGAAACATGTCAACAGACCGGCAGATACCCAACGTTATCGAGCGGGGACCTCCCAACACCGTCATCTATGACTTATCACTCACGAACCAAGTCACAATCACTCTTCCTTCAACATCAGCTTGGTCAAGCGAGTTGCACTGGCATGAGTCTCATACGGAATATCTCAAAGTCATTAAGGGTAGTGTCAAAGTGAGATTGGGAGACACCGAACAAATCATTACTGCGACGGAGAACAATCACCCTGAGGTTAAAGTCGATCCGTTTGTTTGGCACGAATGGAAGCGTGCGACCCTTGAGGGAGAAGATGTAATTGTCATCGAACGGACGGACCCCGCAGACGGTGACAAGGCCATCTTCTTTTGGAACCTAAATGGCGTGATTCTGAATGCGGGAAAGCTGTTCAATGATCACAGCACGCTTAGCTCATACATCCCAGACAGGGTGCGGGGGTTAATCATTGACTTCTGGGTCACTATCAACCTTTTCATCATCTTTCGAAGTCTAGACAACTTTCCAGTTTTCATCAATGCTACAGGCAGCATGCCGAGAACAGGATATTTTGAGAACCAGATCATTCAGAGATGTCTATTCAGGATTGATTGGGCGGCGTCTCACGTTATACTTGGCCTTGCTTCATGGTTTGGATATTTTCTTGGCCTGCGGCCAGTTAGACCTGAATACACACCAGGCAGGAACTATACGCAATGGTTGGAGAAGCATGGAGCTCATGCTAGACGAGAAAAGAGGGTATGAGATCATTGTAATTGCAGCGATGACTTTCACATGTTTTCTGAGATAGGTTTATAACTCTAAATACTGCCATTGCCCTTTTCCTTTTCTTTTATGTACTCAAGCTCATAAACGCCCCCGGGGTGGGTGCAAAATCATGCGTGTATTGTTTTGAGTTAGTGGCTTTTTCATTGCGTTTCCAAATTCTTGACAAATATTCTAGCTGTAAGTAACAGTGTTTGAAAGAGTCCCAATATTCTCAATTTCTATCTCGACCGTGTCACCAGGGCGTAACCACTGCGGTGGGCTCATCATGAACCCAGGACCTCCTGGAGTTCCGGTGAGGATCACGTCACCGGCAGAGAGAGTTGATCCCTGGCTGCAGAACTGAATTATACTAGGAATCTTAAAAATCATGTGGGAGGTATTTGAATCTTGTCGTAAGTCTCCATTAACCCATGTGCGCAGTCGAAGATTGTGAGGATCAGGCAGATACTGGAGAACCCGTTAGCAAGCCTGGAGCAGATGGAGCTTTAAGTGCTTCGCTCACATGTGCTGCTACAATGCAGGGTCCAATTGGACAGAAGGAATCAAATGCCTTGGAAAAAGAAACCTGAGGAGGGGGGTGAGTGCCCACGAGCTCAGGGTCCTGTTGCCATTTTCTTGCCGAAACATCATTGCCTACAGTGTAGCCAACAATGTAATCCCACGCATCCATTTCGGTGACATTCTTAGCATCTTTTCCGATAATGACAACGAACTCGCCCTCGTAGTCTGCTTGATCGTCTTGCGCAATCTTGGGAATCTCGATGTTCTCCCCTGGACCCACGATTGAGTTGGGAAATTTGGGGAACATGACCGGAAATCTCGCTGGTTTGAAGCCGAGCTCGTTGACTTCGAATATTACTATATGTGTAGACTGGGTATGATTGTAGAGAGGCGACCACTTACGATGTGTGCTGTAATTTCCACCAATACATCGGACAGCAGAAATGGCATTTCGTGCCAAGGGTGTCAGAAGTCGTCGGACTGTGAGGTGATGCTCCGTTATGGTACATGATGGACCCAATGGATCTCCATCAATTCTCTTCGCCTTTATTTTCTGGGGGTCGCGGAGACGACCGATGTCGAAGCCGGTTGCTGGCAAAATAGGCTCGCCGTAATGAATAACACCATCCTCTTCAGCTTCAAAGCGAATGAGACGAACCCAAGGTACTGGAACTGGCATTTTCCTTATGATCGAGTTGGGAGACCTGGAAAGAGGATGTTTCCAGGAGCTTCTTGGCTTGTCAAGTAGTCAGATAAAGGAACTGATATGTGTTTGACAAGCCAAGGCAAACTCCAAATGCTTCTTGTTGATTTGACTTTTTGCCGAATCTAACAACCGAAGGCAGTATTACTAGCATACTGACAGCATGACCCCTCATGTAATATTTCCACATTTGGGCAATTGATATCTTTACTCTGCCGGCATTTTACTCGGCATCATCATTTTCAGGCGTTCTTGTTCACTTACGTCAGTCCGGGCCGGGTAGTAGCGGAGAATCTCGGATCAAAATGGCTTGCTGATGTTGGATCTATGGATGCCCGTTCAGGGTGATGAGTCTGGATGTTGTTCTTAGCGTCTCAATCTAACGGGCGCAGTAAGAAAAGTATGAGGGAAAAGGTAAATGGGCTTTAGTAGAGGATGGCTTAAGTTGTGAGTCCTGGAGTCTTTCTAGTTCCCTCTTCCCTTATAAAACAAGGGAGAGTCAAAGCATTGCCAGCAGTCTTTTCCAGCACTCTAACGCACCTGAAAGCTTCATAACGCTTATTATGGACCATTTTTCGTTACTAGTAACCGTTGCAGTTGCTTTACTGGCAATCATTCCTGTTTCAGTCAGTGTTGAAATACTATTTTTAAAGTGACCATCGCGCAAGCCAGCACTGACGTTTCTTTAGATCTTCTTGAACGATCCCTTGAAGAATGTTCCCGGTCCCCATATTGCAAAGCTCTCTCGGCTATGGCTCATATGGGTTGACTTATCTGGGAGACGATCAAAAACAATCCATCAGCTGCATCAAAAGTATGGTAGTGTCGTGCGTATTGGCCCAAGAGAGGTTTCTTTTTGTAGTCGAAAAGCTATGAAAGACCTGTATGGCGCCGATAACAAATTTGTCAAAGCCCCGGTGTATGAAGCATTTGGTCGGCAAAGTTCTTTCACCATCCGCGACAAGAAAGCTCACCGTTTACGGCAGAAGCGCATCGCCCATGTCTTTTCACCAGCATCAATTTCGGCCATTGAACCTCTGGTATATGAGCAGGTCGAGAAACTACTGGTCGTGTTACATAAACGGACTGGGCAAACCATTGACCTTATGGAATGGTTTCGCATATTTGCACTGGATGTTGTTGGTGCGTTGACATTCTGAACAGATCCTGGGCTACTCAAGATGGCTAACACAACACCTAAACAGGCTCTGTGTTTTTGGGGGAAAGCTTTGGAGGACTTGAAAATGAAGAACCGCCAAAGATTTTGCACGATTTGGACGATGTATTTCCGTCTCTTTGGGTAGCGTGGCAATTTTCACAAGTTCGACGTCTCTTACTCGCAATTCCCTATCAGCCGTTGCATCGCTTTCTCAATATCGCCACGGAGTTCTACGACGTAAGCACTTCAAATCGGATACTAATGATAAAAGGTATTTGGCTAATGTATAAGTGTTAGAGATATGGTTCCGAGGCCTTTTCTAGGTATGTGTCACGTCATGGGCGTTCTGGTGACCGTACCGACCTCTTGACCAAGCTCATTGCCGGCACCAAAGACTATGAGCCATTGGCAGACGACCAGATCATAAATGAGATGACAAACCTCATATTTGCAGGAACAGATACTACAAGCAACACATTTACATATATGTTTTATGAACTGGCCAGGTTGCCAGAGTGGCAGAGTAGGCTGCAGGAAGAGTTGGACAGTGTTCCATTCAAAGGCGTACCAAAGTACAGCGAAGTCATGAGGCTGCCTATACTTGATGCTGTGATTCATGAAACGTTGAGGCTTCACCCAGCAGCCCCTGCAAGTCTGCAGCGTATAGCTCTTGAGAAGGGGGGTGCGATAGTAGATGGTGTAGTTATTCCTCAAAATGTAAGTCTTCCCACAAGTACTCTTATCCAAGACACTGACATTGCCTCATCAGGGAATCGCATCGTGTCAATCATATAGCACCCAGAGAGATCCTGTAGTCTATCCAAACCCTGATGAGTTTGATCCTGGACGATGGCTAGACGCATCTGAGACTCACCTGAATACAATGCACGACTATATTCTTGTGTGGGGCAAGGGACAGCGCTCATGTCTTGGCAAACCCATGGCATATATGGAATTTAAAGTGGGGACTGCTGCTATAATAAAGCAGTTTGATGTCCAGATTGGAAGTCTTACGGTAGATGATGATATGGAAATGATTGATCATTTCGCATCAGCTCCGAAGGGCAAGCGATGCCTACTGCGGTTACTGGCAAGGCATGGAGAGATATGACACAAATCATGCGAAACAGAATGGCATGTTCTACTTTTAGTGATTAAATTCATTTGTTATTGATAGCGAAAGCGGTATTGTCAAAATGCCCGAGAGTAGACAGTCGTTATAATGGGCCATTTCTGGATTACCATTCTGGCAATCCCGACAAAATCTGTACACTGTGTATCGTCTGGAAATCTCTAAGATGCAGATCGACGTGAATAAAGGTCTTGTCCGTTATAACTGGGCCAATGGTTAATTGAAAGGGCCTAAAATGAAATCCATCTACAGACTCTCATTCCAGATAAAATTCAGCTCATCATCAAAAACCCCAAAGGTTTGCGTAAAGCCCGCACCAAAGGGGGCAATTGAGGAATCGAATGGGTGCGCAAGCCACTCTTGACTCATTCCATAATCATTCGCCACATCGATAGCACATATGTCATTTTCTGTGCTGTTGATATCCTGTGATGTCGTGGAGAAGTGGTCTGCATCTGGCACACCAGATCCTGCTGGCTGTGGCATTCTGTTAATAGTAACAAACCTTGCTCTGAAGCCTTCCGTATACATTTCAAGGAGAGACGCGAAAATTCCGGCAAGATGCAGGTCGTCGACAATATGTAAACGCATTGCCCTGGCGCCCTGATCAATCAATTCGAGGGATGCGTTTAGTTCTTCGATGGGAACGCCAAGAGCAAGAGCCTTGTTATGCTTTTCGTCAGCAATCGACCAGACCTGAGGATTATCAAGCACACGAATTCTTACCTTTAATAAATAAATACATGCTGAAATTACCCTTACATAGATACGGACGGGTAGGAACCTCAATCTCCCACTTTCTGCAAATCTCGCTATGAAGCGCAATACCTCTTTTGCTGCATCAATCACCTCTTGGATAAAGATGAAGTCTTCGTTATAAAAGTCGAAGACAGACGGGAACACACTCCCCAAGACCTCGTTGGATGACTGATGGCTCATTTTGCGTTCTGCAGCTGCTTGGACAGCTAATGAGTAGAGATATATCTTGGTGTATAAAAAGTCAATGGCAATGAATTCTCTCATGGGTCCACCATCTGTGAAAGAGAAAGCGGATTAGCACAGGCGATTTCTCCCGTTTTTTCCCCCTGTAGATGAGAATACCTTTCATCGTAGAACATCTGGACCACCAACTCTCTAACATAGGCCTGAAGTGCTCTAAAATTCTTCGATATCCTCCTCCAATCACCATGTCTCTTGTAGTAGTTTTGGACGCGAAGAGTAACTCATGAGATGCTCGGGTTAATCGAGTCAAGTCAACAGACAATGACATGTACTCGAGTAGGTGGTCGCTTAGCATTGGGTTGGATGGCTTCTTGACGGAATTTGGTGAAATACTAATCAGATTATGCGGTATCAACGAGGAGAATCCCATGCGAAACGCCTGCTGATTGATGTAAATGTACAGCACTGTACGTAGGCGTTGTTTCCTTTGCACGGTAAACCTCTGGGTCGCATCATTAACATCATCAGCAGTGGAGTCCTTGTCTTCATTGAACAGCCCCAGTTCTTGACCAAGACTTGCAGCTGACTGAATTAACGACCTGGAAAACGTTAGAGATGGATGAAGACGAATGGAGTACAAGCATACCAAGACATTCGATCAGATCGTCTCATTGGCTCTACGACACCCTCCAGCCATCGATGAATTGCTAAATTCCAATTAAAAATGATTCTGTGGTAGCGGAAAGAGGAGAGGATATTACTGTTAGATTGACCCTTCTCACCATCCTTTGGAGCGTCGTCTTCTGAGTCCCAAGCTTCAATGTCAGGCGGAAGATGCAAAGAACGAGCGTGCCATTCAGCCATTAATAGGAGGCCCTCGACTGTTCCCAACGCTCGTGTGGGGCTCGCGACACCCTTCTCCTGGCCCCAAATGACACGCTGTAATAGGGACTGGCAAAATCGCCAAAGACGATTATGGAGAAAGTAACTGCGAGATAACCAGCCGTCACCATGTAGAAGGTGGTAGCGGCTCGACAAGGTGAGAATTGCGGTACACAGGACTGGTTCATGATCAACCAGACTGTGAAAGTTGGCAGGATTTCCATACCAATCGCCAATTATTGGAGTCAAGGGGCTCATATTCTTAAAGAATCTAAAGGAGAGTATGTTAGCGATGCGACTATTTGAATGGTGAAATGATGATGGTCCGGCAAATAACATACAACTGAACAAATGTGACAGCTTCTTGCGCTGTCAGCCACCGTTTCTTGACAAATTTTAATCTGCCAAAGCTCTGAATATCATCGTCTGAAGATCGGCGGACATTTTCTGCTGGATACGCCCACTCCCAGCCTTTGGGGTGCCGCACAGAATTGAACCCGGGCGTTTGCACAGAACTACCATCAAACTCGACGTTGAGTGACTCGGCATCGCTCGCAATTGGCCGAGAAGAAGATTCACTGGCATGATAGACTTCTGCTGCTTCAAACAATAGGTTTAGAGCCTCAGACTGGTTCGTCACCACAGTTCGCGTGACACGATCTGTCAAGCCACAAAGTGACGATTCCTGTTGCCGTTGCCGTCGTTGACCGAGGCCGCTGCCAGGGCCTGCTGGTACTTGGCCCACTGAGACATCACAGCGGGCATTCAGGGCCGGTTGTTGGTTCCATGTCGGAGATTCACTGGGCCTCGCGTCAACGCAAGTTGAATGAGTGCTACTATCGTGACATGATTCGCTAGGGCCATGCTTCTGCTGCTGAGATGCAGTTCGAGCCGGCTGCTTCCGGGATCTTTCGGCCGTGAAGACACACTCCTTGCGCTCCCGCTTGCAGCGCAGGCAGCTAGGGTCGGTTCCTTGGTCGAGAATAAGGCACCTTGCTTTTCTTTGGCGGCACCGGACACAGGCTTGATACGCCCTCTTGGGTATCTTCACCGTAGCGGCATCAAGCGGCATCACCTGCTCCATTATGAGATCAAAGTAATAGTAACGTGAGTATGGGGAGACGGATAGTGTGGTATGACGGCAAGGGCATTGATTTAACTTGAGGAAAAGCCCGGAACAGTGCGGCAAACTACGGCAACACAAGCGACGCGAGCAACACAGGTATAGATTCCACATCAACCAGCTTACCTCCAGCGTAATGGTGCCGACTTACATTGACATCATCGCGTTGATGGTGGATATTAAATATTTTGAGGCTTGCTTAATGACGCCCTGCTATTTATTTGGTTCTTCGTACTGCCTCCAAGGTGGGCAAAATAGATGCCGTTAAAGGGTTCTCACAGCATGCGATCTTCATTATTTTCCACACTGGCGCGACAAACTGATTCTTTTTTGGCCGCACAGATTATGAATCATATCATTTATTTGTTTAATAAGCTACGATCCAAGTCCCATCTCAGCTCACGCCAGCGCCAATCTCTCAAGATTGCAGGAATTGGAGCAAGTCCTTGTTGACCTCATCAATGAAAATATTAGGCAATGCATGCGGACCGCCCGGGTATACCTTCAAGGTACCGTTTGGTAACAACTTGATGCCCTGCTCAGCAGCCGCCTTAATCGGAACCACCTGATCATCATCGCCATGCAACCAGAGCACTGGAATGTGCATCTTCTTCAAATCTTCACGTTGGTCCGTCTCGGAAAACGCTTTTATGCAATCATATGTGTTCTTGAAGCCCGCCTGCATGCCCTGCTGCCACCAACTATCGATGAGACCCTGACTCACGGTGGCCCCAGGACGATTGAAGCCGAAAAACGGACCAGCAGGCACATCGCGGAAGAATTTTGAACGATCCTGCTCCATGGCCTTTCGGAACCCGTCAAAGACAGAGATAGGCAAGCCTTCGGGATTGAAGGCTGTCTGAACCATGAGAGGCGGAACAGCGCTCACTAAGACTGCCTTTTTAACTCGGCTGGTGCCATGACGGCCGATGAACCGAGCCACCTCACCACCTCCAGTTGAATGGCCAACCATCATGACATCTTTTAGGTCAAGATGCTCGAGCAACTGCAGTAGATCATCTGCGTATGTGTCCATGTCATTGCCATCCCAAGGTTGGCTGGATCGCCCGTGTCCGCGACGGTCATGAGCGACAACCCTGCATCCGTTATTGGCCAAGAAGAACATCTGGTTCTCCCAATTGTCGGAATTTAAAGGCCACCCATGTGAAAATGTGACAACGGGTCCAGACTTATTGCCCCAGTCTTTATAGTATATCTCATTGCCATCTTTGAGTTTGAGGATAGGCATCTCGAAGATAAAGAGTGTGTGAACTAAAGGATCAAAGTGTGTCGAAAAGCGGCACCTGTGGGTTCACCTCTTCAACTAAACTTGCCGGAGACCCTAGTTTAAGTACTTGGTCACTTTGGATTCCATTGTGGCCAGTGTAACATGTCTTGGACATATAATATAGCTGTATCATCATGAACTATTGCTTTTGCACCTCTCGTGTGATCACACATTGACGTAGTTTTCCTTGTAAACTCAGCTACCGAATGTTACCCCGCCCATACAGCCGGATTTCGGAACGATCAGATTATCTATCTGAAACCCGTCTCGAAACGAGCTCCCGGCTCATACCCAACATTCATTGGGCATGGAATGGAGTAGTGAAACGCTTGTAGACATGAACCACCAATCAAGTAGGCTCGATCTAGCTGGGACCACTCCGGGCATCCGAGACTAGGAACGCAAATAAATGTACTGAGCGAAGCATTGGAGACGAGAAATATCAGATGATTCCAAATGAACACATTCAAAAGTTCCCGATATGCGGTACAGCAGTGGACATCGGAATGGTTTTCGTTACATCCCGCACATCGACTTTCTCATCGAACCCAGGCATGCTGCAATAGCATTTAAATCGATTAATGCATATTATATAAAATAACCCCTCTCGTCATTGAAGATTAAAGGTTCATAGAGCAAGTAGACATAGCATACATCATCTAATTATTTAACCATGAAAGAACCAATATAGAGTCCCGCAAAAGAAGTCACTAGTTGAGGCAACAGACAGCAACGAGGAAGCCATGAATGTGCTCATGTGTATACAATTTATATTCGGCAGATGGTGATATCTCTTCTACCTTGCCCCAAGCTAAATCTCCTGTCTGACGTCTCTCAGGTTTTTCTCAATGAATTGCTGAATCTGCTGGAACGCCTGTGTACTTGAACGATGAAGCATGAAGTCATGCCCAGTGTTTGGGATCGGGTAAATCTCAAATAAACTTGCATCTGGCACCAGACTCTTAGATGCAGTCAACTGGTCAGCACAGTTACCGTTCCTAGCATTACAGAAATAATCATCAAGCTCGCCACTGATAGCAAACACCTTGCCATTGAACCCACTTGCGGGCTGTAGGCCCTCCCCAACGCTGCCGCCCTCACCACACGTCATCAGATCTTGTGTTGCAAAGCTAATCGGCGGGATGGATGAGTCAAAATCTCCAGCAAAGAAAGTCTCTTCATGGCCCGTAAAGTTGCTAGCGGTCACATAACCCAAGGGTAAATCTTTGAAGCGGTCGAAGAGGAGCGCTGCAGGCTGCAATTGAACCTCTAACAGGGGATTTGGCAGCGGAAGCTTCACAGACCAGCCTGTGAGAATCAAAGCATCGGCAAAGTCGGGAGTGAATCGTGCTGCCGCAACGCTAGTGATGGAGCCGAAAGAGTGCCCTCCAACAATAATCTTCTGGAACGCAGTTCCCAAGGGGTTGCTGGTACTGCGAAGGGAAGTGGTAACGGCGCTAATGACGGCTGCCTGCAAGGGAATCTGGGCGACCGTGTTGGGGTCTGGGTGCGTTGAATTGCCATGGCCGGGCAGGTCGATGGCCAAGGTGGCGTATCCTTGAGATGCAAAGAATCTCTGGTATGAGTACCCGGCGTTTTGAAGTTGCGGTTGGTAAAGCGCATCCCAGATTGCCTTATTGCAAGTGTTGCCATGCACCAAGACCTGAATGGTGTCCAGGCCGGTCGCTCCAGCAGGGCCACAGTACTGCGCACTGATAGAAAGTGTCGCTGTTGTTGAGACTTGTCCGACAATGCCAACGCTTCCGGTGTTTAATGCCTGGTCAATGAAGGCAACAATTGAGGTGGCATTGTTGGGATCAAAGTCGTTGCCATAGTCTTCGTTATTTGCTGTAACTGTGATTGGGAGTTCTACCATATGACAATCGATCTGTGTTGTTGTCGTCGCTGCTTGGGTCAGAGAGACGGCCGCAAGGGCTGCCAATAAAAGAGACGAGCTTGGCATCTTGATCTGTGTGATTCTTATCCCACCTCTTGTTTTTCTTGCGATTGAAATGTCAACAAGATAATTCACTTGCTAGAGGATTCCGCCACATTTATAGGAAGCACACTGGCGTTCGGGATTTTCTCTAAAATCTTTTCTCTTACCGGTTGGTTTGCAGCATCACGGACCGCACCGTGGGGGCTCAACCATAGAGATTACGCACTACTGAATCTTGGCTTCCTTGTTGCCCTCTTAGTCGTCAGCAAGCTCCTCGAGTCAATTTCTCCGCATCGAAGCTATGGACACATAATATCCCCCGAACGCAGCGATCCCCGAAGGTGTTTCCCCCAGCAAGGCTAGTTTCCCCCCTGGAAGCGTCTAAGACAGCGGCAGACGAGAAAGCGCATAAGATGGTGCGTTACGCTAGAACACCAAGTCAGCAGGTCGGGCCGTATCAGGATTGAGCATTAAAAATAAGGGACAATCTACAACTGAAATTCGGATCAGGTCTAAGCTTCCTATTCTTAGAGGTACATACTGCATGCGTTCTCTCAAGGCTCAAGCTCTGAAATCTATAGGAGTGGGTAGTTATGCAAGGTATGCGCTCTTTGATCTCACACACCTTATACCATTGCTCCGGAATTACACTAACACGCATCAAACAAAGTGATCCTTGGGGTGTAGTCGAAGCTTATGCGATTTACTTTCTTACATCTTTCTGATTTGATACATCGTGTAACGCTGAGACCATTGAGCTCAGATATATCGACCTCTACTTGTAGATAATATTAGCATCCATTCATTGCTAAGATATACGTACACAGTAATCTTATTTGCATGGATCAACAGAGCGACGGCGGATAGGACTTCTTCTTCCCGAGTTCCGAGATAGAGCAAATAAGCACCAGGGAGCCATGCTCCAATTTTCTGATCAGAGAAAATTGTTCATAACTTGGCTCTGACAACGGTCCGCTGTCATTCTCCACCCCGTCGAGAACAAGGTTGGGGCCGGAGTTAATAACAGAGTTGTTAATGAACATGGAAGTGGTAAGCCTGTTAGTCAAAAATCAACATGTTCAAATAGTAAGTGCCAATTTCAAAGCAATTGTGGTGAGAAAAGAGGCATATATATTCAGTCGCTTCACTGTTGAATAAGTGTGCATACCATTCTATTGACGTCTTGAACTGTTGTATTTTCTTCTATTCCGTTGTTTTCCCCAAACTTTTCATGGTCAATAAGTAACATGGAAGTTCTAACTGATAGATTCTCAAAGCTGACAGTGTTCCCTGTTTAGTCGTCCCCTTTTTACTCAAGTTCAGTAAACATGCTATTCAAAGTCCCGCTATGAATCCACATCTCACGTTTCAAACCATTAGTGGAACCAGTTTCCGCAACTCTCAAGCTGATTCAAGTGCATGTAATAAATAAAGTAAGCCATAAAGGCCACAACTCCTATCACCGTGCCGATGAAGTATCCGCGGCTGAAGCCAGCTCAAAATCCACATAGCGCAAGCGACATGGCCTGCTTTCGTACTATTCTAAAGAACGACGCCATGAACTCCACATCAATATTGATATCATCATCGACATCTCAACAGGCATGAATCATGTCGCAATCAAAGTTCCACAATGTATTTGCCATAAATAGACCCAAGGTGGGAATTACTTGCTTACTAAAAAAGCCCATCCCCAAGGCGGCGGCACGAATAGCACAGTCCACACAGATGGGAAGTCCAGAGCGAATCGGCGAGGCTGCGTTATACGTTCCATGATAGCCTATCAAAAGAGGGGTAAATAACAAGTGTAAATCACAACGAGGAAAATAGTACAAGGGTTGGAAGCATCGTATGAGTTATGCCAGTGTAAACGCATTGTGCAATGGAGCCAATGGCCTTTTATTCGAACAAGTATATCCTTTTGCACCTACAGACAAGAACTAATAAGATTGAATAATGATTTCTCATTAAACACTTGATGATGAGTCTGGGTTTGGAGCCATATCCGCCTTACGGAAATTACAAGTTTGGGCTTTATCTATATATATATATTGGTGAGGCTTGGCTATGGTATGCACACCACCATTATCTTATCTCCGCAATCCATAGCCTTTTCACCAAAAGGACTTTATGGATTCCACAGAAGTCCTTGAAGACCCGCAAGCTAACATCAGGCTTCATCGCATTCGCCAGCAACATTCTTTTGGATTGCTCCCCCAAGCGGGTCGTGGTGAGCTTAAGCGAGTACTTTGGGCCTGTGGCGGTGATATCCAAAAGTCAAACGTGGAAGCAGATGATTCAAGCGAGCTAATGATACTTGGCATGAATAAATCCCTGCGGCGAAAAATGTGGACGGTGTTAGATCCCCCATACTTGGCTCAACTTATAATTCTTTTTGGGAATATCAAGATGGTGGATAACTGCGATGTTTCTTAAAATGGGACCAAGTATTAATATTTTTAGCTGCCTTAGATAACCTATAGAATTGACACGGATGCATCATATTACTTCTCATACATATGCCTTTTCACGTATATGCCCACTGTTGTGGATGTGGATGTTGAGTCGTGCTCATATTCTTCATTAATTTGTTAAACCTGTTCATGCTTATCCTACCCTATAGAATAAACGCTTTCCGCCACTTCCGCTATTCCGAGAGAGAAGAATCGCCATCGCGGGAGGCAAAAGAAGAAGTGCGAGTGGTGCAATAGTTATTAAACCCACACCTGCACGAACTTAAAGTCCGTCCTTGTCACCGAAAAATCTTTTCTGCCTGAGAATGGATCACTATCTCTTCACTCTTCAATGGTCGGAACGGGCGGAATGCAAACATCTCTTCCGCTTAGATCCCGACGAGAGGATCAACCAACGAGGCGCAAATTTTCGGTGTAGCCGGTCCTATCACCGTCTTTTCAGGACCAATCCCAAAAGCTGCACGTGAAATCTAACCAATCAATATCTATGGACTAATCTTTTACAGCCAAATAAGTGGTTCCATTCATGTCGGATGGATTCCGAATATCCATGTGGGAATATGCAGGGTACCTAGATTTACGACGATCTACCTCCAGTACCAGCCTTTCTACGCCTCCCTTCGCCCTTTTCCCGCCAAGTATCACCTATCGCCGTGACGGCAAAGATTCTCTATTTCGGAGAACAAAGAGAAGGATCGGGTAGTTTCCCTCGAGTGATGCAAATATGACGAACAACGCTTCCGAGGTTTGCATCAGAAAAATGAAGCAAAGGTTATATATATTGGTCCGAAAGCTCTCGTTGATCCCTTCTCTACAATTGAGGCCCAAAAAGCACATCAAACCCAGTGTCCAGGCCATCTGCTTCATCTCTTTTACTCTTCCCACGTAAATTTTCGATTTAAAACACCATTATCGACTTGAAATCCATCATGGCCGCCCAAGACTACACATTCGAAGGCTGGGTTGCTCATGACAAGGATGCTGCCACGGGTAAAATGGTCTGGGAGACCTATGAGCCAAAGCCATGGGAGGAGACAGATGTTGATATCAAAATCACGCACTGTGGTATGTGTGGTACGGACATGCATAAACTCAGATCTGGATGGGTACGTCGATTCTCCACACAAACTAGAATTCAGGACGTGGAGACTAACTTTGCCAATTTACAGGGTGCGACAGATTACCCCGTGGTTGTTGGCCACGAACTTGTAGGCATTGCTGTAAGGGTTGGTGATATTGCAGCCAAACAGACTGGCATCAAGATCGGTGACCGAATTGGTGTTGGTGCACAGAATGATTCTTGTCAATGCCGCAGGCCACCAGAGGTTACTGAGGACTACTCAAGCTGCGACGCATGCGCTACAGGCAATGAAGTTTACTGCCCTCACATGGTTCTGACTTACGGATCCAAACATCTCACACCTGCGGGCGGCAAAAGTCAAGGCGGCTATGCAAAATACCACCGCTGTCCTGCCAAATTTGCGTTCAAGATCCCCGAAGGGTTAGCTAGCGAACATGCTGCGCCGATGATGTGCGCGGGTCTAACCGTCTTTTCTCCACTTACACACTTTGGCAATCATGGCAACGGCCCCATTGACCAGCGTTTGAAAGGCATGTCGATCGGTGTGATTGGCATCGGCGGCGTTGGCCACTTTGCTCTGCTGTTTGCCAAGGCACTTGGGGCTGAGCATATTGTGGCCATGTCGAGACGCTCAAGCAAGCGTCAGGATGCCCTTACTCTTGGTGCTGATGAATATATTGCCACTGCTGAAGACGAGGGTTGGGAGAGCAAGTATGCCAGTTCCTTGGACCTGATCCTCAACGTCAATTCGAGCTCCAACATGCCGCTTACTTCCTATCTCACACTACTCAAGAGAGACGGAATCTTCTGCCAACTTGGATTGCCTGATGATGGTCTCTTTAGCGTCGGCGCTGGCCCGATTGCATCTCAACGTCGAACCCTCACGGGCAGCTTCATGGGATCGCCGCACGAGATTCGCCAGATGCTTCAGTTGGCTGCCGATAAGGGCATAAAGCCTTGGGTTGTCACTCGGCCAATGAGCGAAGCAAATCAGGCTATTCTGGATATGGAGCACGGCAAAGCACGATATCGATATGTGTTGGCGAATGATGCTTAAATTTAACGCTGTGGGTGTTGTGACACATTTCCTTGCCATTGATTTGTGCGGCTAGCAAATCCAAATTCTTATAGATTTTGTAAATGCTCAATATTAGATTGTGCTATCGAATTACCAGTTGCGTGCTCTTGTGGATTAATTGCCTTGGCAAAGACTGCATTTCATGATATATGATTGCTGTGGAGGAATATTTTCTCGTTTGTTCGTAACGATAGCTTGAATGTAAGTTGAGAATACAGTCTTCTCACCTACCTACTACATAAACAATTAGTGGCCACCATTGCTTGCTGTGAGAGGTGCCGAGAGTGAGAAGCTCAAGCCTCAAAACAGAATGGTTAATCGACTACCGGCGGTTATTTCTAACAGCTCAATGACACAGTGTGCTCATAGATCCACTCCAAGTGAGCGCTGACACCCGTCGCGACGCCGGAAAAATCGTGTCTAGCACAACTGAAATCGGTTGATATGGGTGACTCTGACCACCGTGTTCCTCTACATCATAGGTTCGCCATTGTCAGCCAGCATAGAATTGATCCGCTTGGAGTTGGAGACCAATAGAATACACCTACTGGCATCTGGTGTGGCCGACGACAAGATTTCGTAATGAGGGCCATAAGAGAGAAGATCCCCTCCCTTAGTCGTACCGTAGCCCATAAGTGTTAAGCAAGCCCCAACAAGTAGACTGGATTGTGAGACGGTGGCCTGAGATTGATTGAATACGTATCATCATGGTTGACGGACTGGGCGAGATTTGGAATGGCAACATTGTTCGTTGGAGTAATACTGTCATACTTGGGGTAGGCATGGACTCGAGCCACTTGGACGAAAAACCCTCCGGGCCGATACAGTACACTGTCAATCCAAATGCTTAGGCCTGAAGCTGAAAATTTGCTGACGCACGTTGCGGCCGTCAAAATCTACCGGGGGTTGGTCAGGGGTCCAGAACCCCACACCAGCGTGCTGCCTTTACCGCAAATATTGGTTTGGTCCAGCATTGGCTTAGGATTATGAGTTGTATTTAGAGCGTTAGCCTGGCATGTGTCCTCTACATACCTCTGAATGCGGCACCCGTAGAGGGTCTAAATAACACCTAAAGCTTGAGTCTTAAGCTTAAAAATGGCACAGACTGAGATGGAGAAATCGAAAAGTTGCGGTTTTTTCACGTGGAAGATCGCCCAGTTGCCACTCCCTTTGAATACCTTATGATACTGTCTATTACTATTTAGCAAATGCCTCCCATCTAAGTGCTGTTTCTTTTGGCCCTCTCATCATTCCACGAGTAGTTGCTATTTTAGAAGGATCCCCTGTCTAGGCAGCACAATTCCCTTATGCTGCCCATCTCAAGTATTGCATGGGATCCCAGCTCTGTACGTAGTAGTAGTGCTACCCTAAGCATCTGACTCCGTAGTATACCCTGCCTCAATGATTTACTCTACATGTATGCTCTTTATATCTAGCTAGCTACCCGTATTCAAAGTCGATTACTACCAGCATGCAATATTAGCTCAGCAAATATTTCATTTTGAGAGCTGATCCTACGAAATTACAACATGGTTGAATACGATGCTAGCAGGCATAATCATACCCTATACATAAATACATACATACACAATCTTGCTTCAGCCTTTAATTTCTACGTTTTTTCATCAACAAAGCTTGTGTGTATGTCATGCCGCTGACGTGCGTTCGTTCTCATTCTGTTGAGCAACTCGGCCCATTATCTTCAGGGGTTTGCAGCTCCATACTAGAACAGAAACAAAAACACCAAGGCCTTCCCGCATTTGCAGCCAGTCATCTCCAGATAATGTCACCACACACTTGCCTTTGCATCATCTGACTGGACTGCGTGTCCAACCCGTTTTTTTGATGCCTCCCGGGGCGCAACAGGCGTTGCCATAGCCAGCTAGATGCACACCGGAATGAGCCTGCAACCGACGTTTAGCTCCCGTCTTTTACCTGCATGTCTAACTATACTTTTCCGTGCTTGAATCAGGAGCACCTGATACGACATTCAAGAGTGAAGGAGGAGAAAGTGCTCTGATATGCTTCGTTGATGAGAAGAGCGTGAACTATAAAATAAGGGGATGGAGTGAACAATAGAAATCTTCTCCTCCATCATTCCTCACTTCCTCGACTCACTTTAGCTTCATTAATTGTGCCTTTCTGTCCTTTTCACTTTACGACTCAGGTAATGGCTATACAACGTACGGTTATCAGTGCCATTATAGCATCACTAGCGATAGCCAGCTTCGCTCATGCTCATACTAACGGTATTAATATCGACGGCAGCCTCTTTCATCCCGCAGCAACCATTACGGAGACTTGCATCATTACCCGGACAGAGACCTGCACTGTAACAGAAACGGATACAGTTACTGAGACGGCCACGCCAACTAGCTGTCCGTCAAAGTGTCCTGTCCCACCTGCGTGCGATAAGTTGGGCTTTGACTGGGCGTACTATAATAACTCAGCACGCAACAGTGACCAGACCTACTCTACCTTTCACCCAGACTCTTTCAAGCACGTTCAACTAATCTATACTGATACTACCTCTTATGTTGGCGGCCTCTATAGCCAGCCTGGTTCTCAAGTGCCGACCGGGTCCATCTACGGCTCCCAGAAAAAGTTCAAACTGGATTATTTTGCCCTTAATGACCATGCATACTTCTATGCCTGTGAGGCTGGGACCTACCGAATCACTATCCCTATGCCAATGATGCTGTCTATCTATGGGCTGGTGCGAAGGCCTTCTCCGGTTGGACTGATAGTAATGCCGATGCCAAAGCTCGCTATGATCAACCAGATCACATAGCAGGCAAGGCAAACTTCAATCTCAACATTCCCACCAATACTTATGGGCCAGTCCGATTCTTCTACGGCCAAGCCCAGCTAGGTGGGGGTTTTCAATTTAATGTTACTACCCCATCCGGAGAGGTTAATGTCAGTAGCAGTGCAAAACCTAGTCCCTACGTTGTCCGGTTTTCTTGTGATAAGGTCACTGCACCTCCGCTTCCGGCATTTGGATGCGAACCATAGAGTAAGAAGTGAAAAGGAGTGCGTTGGTACTGAGACTCTTGAATAATGTAAACAGACTGGTCATTGGTTTATGGATGTCTGTATTGCATTCTATGGGCACGCTACTGTAAGCTTCACAGTATCCAGTTCTGGACTCTAATCACTTGTATGCTTCCCAAATCACGACATGAGATCTATAATCGTGGTCAAGTCAACAATCGAACTTGCTCTTTGTCAAGTACAATGGTCACCTGGTACCCACTCCGGATGTGCTTGACAATCACAATCAACAAGCCTGAAATACCAAACCATCTTAATCCCAATACCTCTTAGGTATTGGCTTACTCTTTCTTTCAGGCTCAAAGATGATGGGTCCTCAGCTGATTTAGCTCTGCCGTGTGAATTTGTTCGTGTGAGGTCAAAGTTACGTTATAGTTAGGAACGCAGATCATCGTGTCACGATATTGAGAGGAAGAGGGAAGTGATGATTTGATGTGACGAATCACTGGTTCCACCGCGACCGATGGCCCGAATTGTTAAATGAAGTAGACATGGCTTTAAAAGGGCGCATACGCTGCTGCCTCTCTTCTTTGGCTCACATCATTGCGTGGCTTGCCGCTATTCACAAATGCTTGCCCTTATTTAATGGTGAATTAGGTCAATTAAATCAAGTCAACACCACTTTTGAGCTTTTGATCCTTGAATGCTTTTGAAAAGGTCGTTTGAGGATGCGTGCAGATGAACGTCTGCCCAGCATAATGGACGATCGTGATGGCCTTGCAGCTCTATCCTCTTTGCGCGTCAGAGTGCTAAACTGAACGCAACTTACATTGGCTGATTGAGCTCTAGAGATTTGGTGACCAGGATCATCCACTCCAGTGTCAGAACTAGGCAAATGGCGAATGTTGCTAACAATGATACGGCAGCAATTTTGGCTGAGAGAATTGCCAAGCTACGCCAGCCATCCAGGGTGAAAGTAGACAACACATCTGCAATAGTGGCATATCCCAGGCCTCCCATCGGGATGGGTTTCACCTTGCCGTGATAAGAGCGGTCAAAAGGGACAATAGTGTCATGTTCAAGCGGCAAAAGCGAGGCTTGAATCCGAACTAGGACGACTTTTGCGGGGATCACAATGAAGATAGATCCAAATATGGAAATGATGATAACAAAGATAAGTTTGGCGTAAAAATTGACACCGCCCCACGCCAAATTTTGACTAAAAGCATAGATATTATCGGGTGTGAAGAGTCTGAATTCGGGCCATTCGATTCGGAGCCAAGACGACAGCAGGGTCGGAAGCCACCGAGCAGTTTCATCAGCAGCCCAGGAGAGAATGACTATTTTCCAAATAGCCTCGAAGGTCCGCGAGAAAGGAGGAAGGCGGCGAAAGAAGGACAGTGATGATGTATGAGACCGAGAAATAACGACGTGAACCCAGGCAGTGCTGAATTGCACCAGCATCAGAGAAGCGAGCAGCGATGCGATAACACTGAAGTAAGAGCCTAAGAGTTGTTTGAAGAAAAAAGCAATGGTTCGACTTAGCCCAGCGTGGACGAAAGCAAACAAAAAACCGCGGAAATTGGCCATGAAGCCGCCATGTTTTCTAAGTAAATTGTTGATGCTGCGCAAAGACGATGTGAGGATGTATTTCTGGTTGATCGCAGGTGTGGAGCTGATAGAACGAGACGGCTCGAGGTTGTCGAGTGCTAGGGGTTCGTATTCGGGCGGTTCCTCATCTTCTACAATGGCAAGAATGGGGTAGACCTGCGATAAGGTGTAATTGACCTATGACGGAGTGATTGATTGTCAGAGACACGAGGGCGGCCCATGATGAAGATGGGAGGGGCAGACGTACAAGGAGGATTATCGGCAGGAAGACGACCACATCCAACAACCAGATAAGACGCGTCCATGAAGGGACATCGAAGACGAAGTGCTCATTGCCCTCATTGGGATAAAGGGTCCATTGTAAACCCGTATCGGCGAACTGTGAATCGGTAGACATGGTAGCGGCAACCAGAAATGGAAGGGGTTTCTGCAAGTAGTAGACATTAATTCAAGCGAGACATGGATACGGAGTGCAGATTAAAGTTGGAGGGCGAGACATTATATAAACGGCTATCTCGCCGTATTCCGTAGATTGCACTGCCCTGCCAGATGGCGCTGACAGCAGCCACCAGGTGGAGACGTGTTAGAAAAGTACATTGAAGGGCGTCGGCTTCTAAATTAGGCCTGAGGGGCACAGATATTCATTCTCACTACGGAGTAAGCATGAGGAGGGTGCTGGTGTCGCTAGCCTCCAACGTTTGGCCTATATACGAGCCCGCTACCTACCAGTACGAGCAACAGCCCTGAGCTTTGTGCATCTAAGGTCCACTATATGAACCAGACTCCGCGAAGCTGGACCAGCGGGTAAGTTGATTCATTACACTCACCATAGACGTGGAGCCAATTCAATAAAAGATGGGATGCTTATGCGATCTGTTGTCTCTAATAATGCTAACATTGTTGCAAATGGCGACTCTACGGGTATTATTGTTGGATTGACTATAATCGCCCTCGCTGCGCTGAGGGGCACCTTTTTTTATAGCCACTGGATAGCATGACTCAGGAGCGTGTTTTTACAAAAGTTATTATTTGATCAAAAGGATAACCCCCACTTTAGAGGAGACCTGAATATGCCCATTCATTTATTTCTTGTGACTGACTTCAAATCTATTGATTCAGCCATCACTCGAACCATCCAACGATGACCAAGTTGGCGTTAATCAGCCATTGATATCCAGCAATGAGCATTAGACAGTATCTCTATTTTCTGAAACATTATTATCTCAAGAATTTGACCATTGGCCGACGCCGATTTACAGTCATCACCGTCATATGCAATCACATGTATGGACTTTGTCCTATTACTGCCCAGTAACGCTCAACTGGAGAAGCATTCCACTGATACCGCGTTGAAGGTATCAGGGTCCTCGGGTGGAACAACCGCCGTGTTTTCGTGTGTTACTGCGAGAGGCACTTTGCCTGCGATACAATTGGGGTCCAAGTTTTGAGCATCTGTCTCGAGAGAAGGACGCTGTTGCGCAAGATCCATAGACCACAAGGTCTGAGGAATATTCTTATCTGTGGTGTGCGAGGGAGGTGTGTATTTGTCCTCGTATACTGGCGCTGTATCAACTATAGCTTCGGACAATTCATCTGGCCCATGGGAAAGTAGAGAGCATGGTGAGCTTGGTCGAGTGATGTGGGCCATCATCTGCATTCTGTCGCGTGTAGATAATGCCTGCGATCGAAGCTCTTCAATGTGTGCCCAGCGACGATCTTGTTGGATATTTGGATCATTCTCCCAGTAGTTATAGCTCTCTTCAACGGCTTGCCATGAGACTGTGGCACATTCGTCTGATGGTGTTGAACACAGGTTGAGGAGAAGGTAGGCCAATGCATCCCACTCAACATATGTCTGAAACAGCCAAAGCCATTTTTGGCCCTTCTCATATTGGCGCAAGGCACACGCATACCGTAGAATCTCCTGACAAGCCTTCCCGTAGTTTGATCCAATGAGTAATCTTTGGTTCAGATCTGATCGTGGTTTGCAGACAGCCAGCTTCAGCTTGACAAGAATTAAACGTGTCCCGGTAGCCGTAATAAAGTCAAGCGGATTGTTCATATCGCAGTGGGATAAGTATTGCTGCTCCATCTTCTCACCGAACTGGTCTATTAACTGGCATTTTTGTGTTTGACTTAGGATGGCGTAAGAATTGCTATGACAGAACTTGTCTGAAAATATCACCCGTCGAGAAAAGTGGCTCACCTGAAATCGAACGAGACAGAAGAGCATTTCAGTTTTCCCACCAAGACTTTTAGGCAAACTACTCACATCGGTATCTATATTATCATCATTCACATTTAGCGGTAGCTCGGTATCGTAAGTCGAATCCAGAATGCTTGGATCAGACCCATACTCTTCCGCGATTCGGACATCCAAAATACATATTTGCCACCAGAGTCGGCGACGTATTTCTGCTTTAGAGTTTGAAAGCCCCGGTGGTGCGTCATTGCAATGAAGGCCCATCCTCATTGCACATCCGATGGCAAGCCCAATCAGTGCGCGCACATCAGGACCGTGTTGATCTCGTCTGCCACATACCTACACATATAGATCAGATGTTGGCTTCTGAAATAAAGGCGCAGAGATTGCTGTACCAGGAAAAGGACAAATGCTTGTAGTACAATGAGATCCTGTGTGGAAATGATACTTGCTCGCATAAGAGCATGCTCCGCCCCTATCCGAAATCTGGTTCAGGCAGTCAGCTATTCTGTCATTAAGGCTGGTTCCAGAAAGATTTCACCTCTTAATCAAGAAAGCTCTGTTCTCGTAAAGGTAGCTCTTACAGTCTTCCGCTGACATTGCGACCACTGTGGCGTAATAAATAGAAAATATTAAACACTCGATAGTAGTATCTGGTATTTCTTGACATTTAATCACATCCATAACTATCTTCTCAGTGGAAGGGACGTGGAAGATTTTGAGAAGAGGGTTGACGAGATGGAGAAATTGACGCCAAATAAAAAGCGATGCCGGATGAAGGGGTGGCTGAGGCCTTGATGATCCCGAGATGAACGGGAATGAGCTCCAGAGTGGTGGTTGTATTAATCGAAGGGATTGCGTTTGAGTTGTATGCGTTTCATTTGCCATCATGGACTGATTGGGGCTTGGTAAAGTATTCTGGATTTCCTGAAACAATTCTCAGTGCTGGCCTTTCATTGAGCATATATGTACACACATCCCATGGCCATCAAACGAGTATTCGGTTAGGCATTAGGTATGAACAGAGTAGTAAGACCTTACAGGAGATAACTGTGGCTCTTGTTGGCGATATTCACCCCTGGAAGACGGAGTGCTCATCTGCAAGAGCTGGTTCATGTGGGAAATCTTGCATTCAAGAGCTTGTACCGTTCGCTCTAATGTTTGCACTCGACTTGCAAGATTGTCCTCGGTTGAATTCTTTTCGGAGCGACGGACAGGATAGATACAGTTTATCTTGGTCCGCACACAGTACGCACATGGTGAGGATCTGTCGCATTTTATCTTGCGTCGGCGGCATTCGAAACAAGACCGTGCTGATGCAATGACCCTGCGAGACATGGCTACTTTGCTATCGAGGGTCAGAGAAACACGTTGGTGGGGCCGGGATCGATCTTGAATGTGAATGAACAGAGTGAACGGATGTCTGACTAGCAAAAGAGAAGCCGTTCGCGCACTCCACGAGATCGTGATGCTGCGAGATAATAGTGATAGCAATGACGTCAAAAGCATGCGTCAGGATAGAAAAGAGAAGAATGCCAGCAAGCGTTGGAGTCTTTCATCCTTCCTACGTGGATGTCCAAGACCATATGGATAAGCGGAGGGGTCTCCCTCCAATTGGTGAGGGCGGACACGACGGAGGATCGCTCCGCATTTCTAAGCCGCCGCCGGCAGCCATTTGTCATGACCGCTTAGCTTGCGCTTCAGTGGTTAGACATCTTTATTCGCAACTATAAAGATAGTGCCTGTGGCTTTTCAAAAGTAGCCCAAGCACAATTACAAAAAACGGAACGGTAGTCACATTACTACATGATATCTGTCTTTCTATTCATTGGCCCAACTCCCGAAATATTGACTCGCTTAATCGCTTTCTTGAGCGTCTCTAGCTATTATAATGGCTGCTTACAAAAATATTGCTATCGTCGGCGTATGTTACCCCTAGGTTGGTAGCAGATCAACTTCAATTAGCTTACTCTATTTTATAGGCCAGTGGGAATATTGGTAGGATCATCCTTGAAGGTCTTGTCTGTGCTGGAACATTCAACATCACCGTCCTATCCCGTAAAGAAAGTTCTGCCACGTTCTCTAGCCACATCTCGGTTCATAAGTCAGACTTCTCAGATGCCGATCTTGATACTGCTTTCAGAGGACAAGATGCCGTAATCTCTGCTCTGGGTGCTACCGGTTTCAGTGAACAGAAAAGGCTGGTTGATGCCGCTCTGCGTGCTGGTGTCAAACGATTTCTTCCATCTGAGTTCTCTTCCAGCTGCCAGAATCCCGCCGTCCTAGAATTACTTCCGCTCTTCCGTCAAAAATCAGATCTCATTCGATACTTACGGACAAAAGAGGCTACTGGCCTTTCATGGACTGGAATTGCAAGCTCTTTGTTATTTGACTGGGTATATAATCCGTAAACTTCCATATCGAATATTCGTCACTGACCAACTCGGGCAGGGACTTGGTAATGGCTTTCTTGGGTACGACATTGCTAACAAGACTGCTACTATCTGGGATGATGGTAATAAAGAGTTCACTCTTACCAACGAAAAGCAGCTTGGAGAAGCAGTTGTGTCAGTTCTCAAACAGCCCGAGGAGACCAAGAATAAATATCTCTATATCTCTTCAGTTGAAACCACGCAGAATGAAATTCTATCCACTCTGGAAATGGTTACGAGTTCAAAATGGACTGTCAACAGAACCACAACCAAGGAGCAGGTTGATGAGGCCTTCAAGAAGCTGGAGGCCGGCGACTTCAATGGGGCCTTTGCATTGGTCCGGGCTACCAGCTACGGCAACGCTCCAGGTCTGAAATCCAACTACTCCAAGGATGAGACTATCTCTAACTTTCTTCTTGGTCTCGAGGCTGGCTCGGTCGAGGACATCGTGAGGAGGGTTGCTGCTCACTAGATGAAGATGCAAATGGCGTGGTTTGTAAAGTTGACTTATGATGTAGAGAAAAAGTACATTTAGCATCATCATATGGGCATCTAAAGGCTATTAATAATCTGATGTGGTTCCCTTGGCGGATCCTGCAGCTGTGCCTCTTACAATTAAGTTGGAGATAGTTGCATGCACTTCAGTACTGGGGGTTAGATAAGAGAACTTGGCAAAAATGATGATTACTGTTTGGATCGCTGATCGTCTCATAACTAATTAAGACCGATAGGTAGCATTGTGTGGGCATTTCATGGGATAGCCAGCAATGCTTTGGAGGCGCGTTCTGTCCAACAAGAGTTTAAGAAAATCACGGCGATACTACAGTCAAGCTTACAAGTCGTCCAAAGTAAGGGACGGTCAGGTATACTATTGGGGAGATCTGGGAGAGGGCTTTGGAGTAATATGATCTCAAGATAAAGCAAAGGAAGGGAGCACATGGATATCTTTATGGATCATTGCATTCTCTGCTCGCCTCTACTGGATTCAAGAGTATCCATCATCTTTGTAGGTGTGTTACACTACCACGAATAAATACTGCAAAGACCATTACATCTCTAAAATTGAAATAAAAGGTATTGACTCCAGACGCGTGTTTAATGCAATCTCGCGGGGTCGGTAAGGAACGGGAACCTAGTCGGCTCTCGGGGTACAATCACATCCTGATTCATGGGACTTGATGAATATTGTAGAGGATTAAAGCCAACAGGGAGTAAAATGGCGGACTCAATAGCATATATTGCATGAAAATCGCTATAATAAGTGCATGTGTCTAATGCCTGCCTCACTATCCCCGCCAGTCGAAGTCAAGTCCAGAAATCTCCGAAACTTTAGGAGATTTCAAAACAGATTCCGTCAAGGCGTATTTACGGCTCATCACACCGGGTACGGGATTCACAGCAAGTTATTACCGATGCGATAACCGGGGTCTGATCCGCCGACGCTTCTCTTCGGATTTCTGTTCCCTACTAACTGACCCTCTTCTGAACACTCTCCTTGTTGTTCAACATCTCACGTCAGCTCTAGTTAGAAAGGAATCTTGAATACCGATTGACCCAAGATTGATCAAATATGCAGGTTGGAGATGTGTTATGCTACGTAAGTGTCATTATCTTGGAGTAAGATTCGCGATCTTCTCTTGTTCCCTGTTGACCGGTTTGCCCTACTACATGCCGCTTTATTATTGCATAATCCTTAGTCATGATGGTATTGTAACCTAACAGATATCCTGTTCCTGCAGGTGAAAAATGCCAAGCGTTCATAGAAGCCGTCAAATCTGACCGCGTAATGGTGGAGAGAAAGGAGTTTGAGCTGCCATTATTCTATAAGTATCGACTTCTACGCTCAGTGCTCGCTCAGATACATCATAACACAACTATTGGACCAAATCCATTGCTGAATTCATCAAAAAAAGCCTGCAAAACAACTTTCAGCATGATTCTACCGCTGAAAATTGCACTTTGGACCTTGGGGCTCTGTACTGCTGCATCGGCGGTGACAACAGCTCCCCTCGACCCTGTCCGCACCGTCTTTGAGTTTCCCAACAACACATATGTTGAGAACCTCGCCGTCAGAAGCAATGGTCAAATACTCGTATCTGTTCTCACGAAACCACAACTCTTCCTGATTGACCCTTCTACTTCTGGCCAAAGCCAAGCCATTCTAGTGCATGAATTCACAGGATCGCTTGGCGTTTCGGGCATCGCGGAGTATCAGCCTGATGTCTTTGCCGTCATTACTGGTAATTTTTCGTTCCAGACAGGCGACGTTGGCCCGGGATCATGGAATGTCTGGAGCGTTGACCTACGCGGGGTGTCCATCGCAATGCATGGTAGCAAAACAGGGCTATCTCTCTCTCCGCTGCCGAGCATCAGACACATTGCCAATGTGGCAACCGCTCGTTTTCTGAATGGGATATCACTACTTTCCCAAACTGAGAGTACTCTCATAATTGGAGATGTTAATGGGGGAGATATTTATCGCTTGGATATTCTCACTGGCAGCTATGAGTTGGTGATTAATAACACATTTACCGCCGCTGTGCCTGCGCCGCCTTTCCCTCTAGCAGGAGTAGATGGCGTGCATGTCCACAACGGAAGTTCTCTCTTCTTCACAAATATCGGCAAAGGCACATTCAATAAGATGTTAATAAATCAGGATGGCACACCTGCAGGGCCTGTGACAACGATTGCGAACACACTTACGGTCCCAGACGAGTATGATGACTTCACTTTTGATTGTGATGGAAACGCCTTTTTGGTTACAGGTGGGGGTAACTCAATTGAGATGATATCGGCAGATGGGAGCAGACAAGTCATCATTGCGGGCCAACTGAATTCTACCGCTATCGCAGAGCCTACGTCTTGCGCATTTGGCCGTGGTCCTCTGGACAAAAGTGTGCTCTATGTCGTTACAGCAGGGGGTCTTGCTGTGCCCGTAAATGGCGAGACTACCATAGGCGGCCAACTCGTCGCTGTCGCAACGAACTCAAGGGGCAGCGCATGCTAATACGCGATTCATCCGGGAGGATTGTGGGATATTAAGTGGGTATACCAGAGCTTTCAGGTTCACCATGTGTTATCAGCCTCAGTCTTGTTACTCTCAATATATACAATCATGCCTACGTCTAAAACAGGATGTTTTGGTCATTCGGTGGTACTAGCTGGTATACTTGCCTGTGGTAGTCAATCCACTTTCAGATCCGTCCAACATGTATAGTTTTCGACTATCACAATATAATAGAAAGAATACGAAACCAAATTACAAGCGGGCAAGATGAAGACAAAGCTTTAAGTCGCGTAGCGGTATCGGTGTATGATAGACTCCAATAAACCACTAGAAACAGCCGGGGCAATGCTTTTTTATTATGACACTTGATTTGCATCTATTAGATGATATGAATATAGTGAAGAAACCACATTCGTAGTCCCTAGCTAGATTCTCAGCATATGAACGGCGGTATGTAATTCAGAATGATTTTGACACTTGAGCCTGTACCCCACGATGGCTTTATTAATATAGCCCTAATAATTACCCGTAATAGAGATGCCTTATTCTGCATTAGGCTTTATCATGACACTGGATATGGGTCAGCTTCACGTGGGCTGCTACTGCTCCACTGGCTTCGTTGTTCAGAAGTAAAGCCACGACGCTCAAGGCTTCTATCGCGAATACGAAATTTCTCTCCATGTCTAGGATCAAACCCACAGACCCGGAGTGCTGGAAACCATATCCAGTTTCATCTTCATGAATACATTCCTGTCCGAGTTGAGAGGGCCGGGGCGTTTGGAGCACCACTGTTGGAGCTTTTAACTTCTTGGATTGACTCAAAAATGTGATGGTATGATCGTATGGCAGTGCTTTAGCCGTAAATGAACAAGCCTCTACTTCATCGTAAAGCTTCCAAACACTCAAACTCAATATTTCCCGTACACCCGAGCCGGCAAGTACGAATCGCGACAATTGCAACAGCCCTACAGTCGAGCGCCGAAGACTAGGGTGATAAGGGAGAGAACAGCTGCCACGAGGAAATTTGAACGGGGAGGAATTGGTTTGAAAAGGCCGTCGGAGACTTCAAGTTATAGTTCAAGGGGAAAGTGTCTTACTTTGGGCCTCTTGATGGTGCGACAAAGAAAATTTGTTGGGTGCTAGTTGTGTAATTGCATGCTGGTCATCATACAGCAATGTTTCGGCCAAGACCGCATTGGAGGACACGGTGACATTCGAGTGCCATTTAATAAATGGCATTCGGAACTAGTCCCTGATGCACATCAGATTATAGCGCGACGGCCTTTTGACAAAGACGTAGGGAGCGTGAGCTGGTTGGAGTGAATGGATCCAGGATGGGACTTGAAGACATGGTTGTAACGGGAAGAATGCCGACGGAGAGAAATGTAACCAGGCCTTTAAACAGCCCCACAGAGATCGCGGTTCCCTAACCCACATAGAAGAGCAGCAGGAACGACGATCAGTAAGCTTAAACAAATTAAGGCTAGGGATAGGTCACCATCAACACCAATTGTGGAGTGGTGAAGCCAGCAATACGTGGGGTTTAGAAGATTTCGAATCCCCATGTCTCATATACAAGTGTATTCAGCGATGATGAATATGGGTCATGAGAGGATATTCAAATGTCTTCTGAAAAAAAAAAAGATTCTATCAAGCGTGTTTCTATGATTCGTGATGGTACATGTCTAGTGATATTCTAAAAAAGCAAAACCGCACCCAATGACATCTAGGCTTCCTTCTAACCCTCTATGTTTGTCCCTCCCAGACAATCTACCATCACCTACTCGCTCCTAGGTGGCCACCTGACTCTCTTCTCTGCACGGACGTAGAGATTGTTGGGCCGGATCAGCTGGAAATAAGGGTCGTATTCAATGGTGCTATCTTGCACCAAGCTAAACTTGTATCTGTAGATCAGCTTTGGTAGGAAAACTTTGACCTCCTGAAGCGCAAAGTTGAATCCAATGCAACCGCGAGGGCCAGCGGCAAATGGAACGTATGATCCTGCTGGTCGGTTTTTCACACTCTCAGTGTCCCATCGGTCCGGGTCAAACTTGGCGGGGTTGTCCCACAAAGCGGTGTTGTTGTGGATGTGATGAATAGCGGGGATGACAAGGGAATCTTTAGATATCCTGTAGCCACCAGGCAAGATCATATCCACTTTGGCAGTGCGGCAAGGCTGATACGATGGGTTGTGTCGGCGCTGTGTTTCTTTCACGTACTTATCCAAGAAGGAAAGCTTGTTGGTCAAGTCAGCTGTGACCTGGGTGTTTTCATCCCAATCATTGTCAATCAGCTCTTGCAGAAGACGATCCTGCATCCCCTCATACGTAACCAGGCCGTAGATCAGCCATGACAGCAAAGACGATGTAGTCGTAAAACCTGCACCAGTTGCGACAACGAGCGCTGGCGCAAATTGCTCGACAGGAAGCTTGTTTCCTTTGTTGTCAGTTGCTCGTAGGCAGTAGTCTATGCCAATGTCAGCGCCATCTCTATGGACCAAGATTTGAGCGACGAATCAATCACATACCAACAAGATTTTCGGCTTGCAAAGCAGCTTCTTGAAGCTCCAGATCCTCCACACCTCTTGCAGCCTTTGAAATGGAGTCAGATAGCAATTCAGCGACCCTGGCAGTGTTTTCTCGCAGCTTCTGAGGGTCGCCGAAGGGCATTTTGGCGTACCAACTGCCCATAGACGAAATACGCTTATTCAACTCCAAGTTTTCGGCTATACCAAGGACCATGGCATGGAGCGGTGCATCGGGCGCAGTAAAGTGCTCAAAGTCCATACCAAGCACAAGCTTTCCGACAGCTTGTGAACCCATCTTCAACATGTATTGGTACACGTTCCAAGCCTCCCCATCCTCATCGAGCTTGTCAAATACCTTAAATGAGTCCTCTACTGTAAGCTGCATGGTCGGGGCATAATGTCTAACAGCTTTAGGACCCAAAGCCGGAGGGAGAAACTTGTGGGCTTGACGCCAGTGTTCCGTCTCTGTGTCGCCCAGAAAGACACCAGCTTCGTCGCTCTTGATGGGATGTAAGGGATGGCCTGGGATGATGTGTTTTGTGAAAAAATCACTCTCGGAGAAGACGATGTTGGCTATTTGGGGAGAGTTGGTCTGGTAAATCTGAGCTCCCATGTTCGTTGTCTTGAAGAGCGGTCCATATTTGTCGAAAAGTCGCTGGTGGTTGCCAAGATGATCCGGGAAGATTTCAAGATAACTT
This sequence comes from Cladobotryum protrusum, assembly GCA_004303015.1. Taxonomy (NCBI): domain Eukaryota; kingdom Fungi; phylum Ascomycota; class Sordariomycetes; order Hypocreales; family Hypocreaceae; genus Cladobotryum; species Cladobotryum protrusum. The sequence continues at coordinate 1,861,175 of RZGP01000004.1, forward strand.
CCAACGTATGGCAAGCCCTTGGGCCCAGGAACCTCGCGCACGGGTTTGCCATCAATTAAAATGGAAACGGGGCCTTCTGCAGCCATGACTTCAGCAGCGGATGTAAGTTCGCGATTTTGGGAAACGAATCCAATGCCTTTCAAGGCCTTAAAGTTAGTGCAACATCTTTTACACGGTGTTGGCGGGGTTCATATTACTTACCATTGGGGTCAACAATGGCGAAATGGGAAGCAATGAGATGCTGCACATCGCCCAAATCTGTCAAGTCGGAGACGTCTATCTCGCGAGCAGTGGAGGGTGTATCACCCAAAAGATAGAATGTTTGTGAAGCCATGATGAGGATCAAAAAGTAGAATGAGCCAACAGGCGCACCAGTCTGTTGTGTGTTGAAGCGTCTTGTGGGATCAGGACTGGCCAGAGGAAAAGATCAAAGGATATGTCAACACATTTATTTATTCGCTCGCTCGTCCAGGTCGAAACCTCGGCGGGTGATATTCAGGAACTTTTCACGGAACTCTTCGTCAAGCTTCCGCCATGACGACAAATGAATCTGCAGCCGGACTTTACTTTGATCCCGTTTCGGTGAAAGCGGCAGCCGAGGTCTCATGAAAAACCGAGACATTGAGACTTTTTTCCCTAATCCTTCCTTTTATCTTAGTTCGCCTATAACCGTTGCCATTGGGTTAGGTTTTTGTTTAATTAAGGCAGCCAACACTTAGCATCATTCTTTTAGTAGTCATACCACACAACGGCAGTTCCGTTTTCCATGGATCCGTCCATGCTGCTGACGCACGGCCCCTTATTTTTCGGGTTGATCGCTGGGAGCCCCGTCAGCCTCGGTAGCCCCATTGTACAAAGTGCATCTCACCAATGAGTGGGCAAAAAAATAAGAAAAAGAATCCATCCATGGATACTTTGATGGATGGCAAGATGCAGGGGCCTCGGGAGACCGACCCTCTTTTTGTTGAGCACTCGGTATTTCTAGAAGGGGTGGCTGATGTTACCAAGTATGAGTGACTCTCTCCTGTGACGTCGCTTGTCTCTCTTACGGTTGCATAGGAGTTCCATCACGCCGCCATGTTGATATAAAGCGTTGGACCCAGTCGCCATGTCCAAACAGCTAAATCGGGTCATCACGCCAACCAAGGACTTTTAATTACAATCTATTCGATTTCTGTCTCCAATCATCCTCATACGCACCAAAAATGGCCGACACTGCGGAATACACTGCCCAAGAGGTTGCTCAACACAAAAGTCCCAATGATGTTTGGATGACCATTCATGGAAAAGGTAATTGATATCTCATCTGTGGTCCTTTTTACCTGTACGTTAAGACATGCTGACACAGATTGCTTTTCTCAGTTTACGATGTGACGAAATACTTGGACAGTCACCCCGGAGGCTTGGAGGTCCTTACAGAAGCTGCCGGTACCGATGCTAGTGAGGAATTCGACAACGCTGGTCACTCCGAAGATGCCTTCGAGATCATGGCCGATTTGTGTGTTGGCACGCTCAAGAACGCCAAGAGGAAGAAGACGGTTCGTCTTCAATCGTCCTCCCCTCAGAGATCAGAGGCTCCTACACAAAAACAGGGCAGCTCAACTCTTATGAATCTCGCCCTCGTCTCTCTTGGAACCGCTGCTCTATCTTATGGCGCAGTTAAATACAGCTCACGCATTCCTCTTCATCTTATTAAGAGCTTGAACTTCCCATCGTTACCCACCACTTTCGGCATCCCAGCCTTGCAGAGGGGCGGCCCCTCCTCCGAGTTTGGATTCGTCAAGGGCTTCCTCATCGGAGCCAGCGTTTTGACAGTCGCAAACACTATTCTGGCACAGAGCATGCTTAACATGATTCGCAAGGAGACGAATTTCCTGGATTACCCCGCGCATTACAGAGTGCCGAAAGCTATCGAGTCGGATATCCTGCTTCGGAGGGGTTGGTTGAGCTCCACGAGCGCTCCATTGACATTGACCAAGAAGATTCTCATTGCTCCCAATGTGTACCGCCTGATCTTCGACTTGCCTTCTTCGGATGCCATTGTGGGTCTACCAACAGGTCAGCATGTCGCCATTACTGCCAACGTGGATGGCGAGACCATCACACGATCCTATACCCCAGTGTCCAACAACTCCGATATAGGCAAATTAGAACTGGTTATCAAGGTCTATCCAGACGGCAAGTTGACCAATGGCTACCTTGCCAAGCTCAACGAGGGCGATGAGGTGCAATTCAGAGGTCCCAAGGGAGCAATGAGATATACTCAGGGCGTGTGCAAGAAGATTGGTATGCTGGCTGGCGGCACCGGTATTACACCAATGTTCCAGCTCATTCGAGCCATCTGCGAAAATGATCGCGATTCTACCGAAATTAACCTCATCTACGCCAACAGAACGGAGCAGGATATTCTCCTTCGAGAAGAACTGGATGCATATGCCCGAAAGTACCCCAAGATCTTCAAGGTTTACTATCTATTGGACCAGCCCCCTGCCGACTGGCAATTTGGATCCGGCTATGTTACAAAGGAGATGATGGCCGAAAGGTTCCCAACGCCAGGCGACGATACCAAGATCATGCTCTGCGGACCGCCCGGCATGGTCAATGCCGCCAAAAAATCGCTGGTAGACTTGGGTTTCAAGCAACCAAGTGCCATGTCCAAAATCACTGACCAGATCTTTTTGTTCTGATCATGAGAGCTCAAGATGTGGATGGATTCACTACCTAATCATGTATAATGTCATTTAGATTCCCCATTAGACCTATAGACGCAACTGCCATTTTCTGTCCCAAAGCAATCATAAGAATTCTAATGCTTGAAATTGTCCTCATCTGCAGAAATGTATAGATAAATGTGAACCTGTGCAATAGGAAAGGGTAGGAAATCTAGCAAAAAAGTAATCGAATAATCAGGAGCAAAATTCAAACCAACCTGAACAGGGTCTGGTAGAGATAGTATCTTCACTTATGTGTTACTCGATTGATAGCTTTGCGCAGGTTACAGAGTAAATGATGCGGAAGAAATGCTTAGGGTTCAGGGTAGCAAGTGCCCACGAGTCTCGGGGCAAAGTACTGGTAAGCTAGGCGGAATGGCACGGAACGAAGCTTAGGAAGAGAATAGCGTGAAAACGCAGCATTACTGGCCTGCAAATCATCGCGGCTAGATAAACCGTGCGGGATGGTGCATTATCTTTCATGACATTACCTGTTGCAAAAAAGAGAAAAGGGTGAAACAGCGGGGAGGCTTGAGAAAGAAACATTTAAACGGCTGGATGAAATTCATGTTGCATCGGTTTTGGTCCAATAATACTGTTGTTCAATGCGTTCATAACTAATGTTTGGTCTTCAGGAAAGACAAATGTCGTCTAAGATTATCGGTCATACATGCGGCTAATCGTATGGACCGCCATTTTCCTAGATGCTCGAACATGCACTCCGTCCTTGAGGCAATCATGTCAAACTGGAGAAGAACTTGATAGGCAAGGGGATGAGAGAAAAAATTGCTGGTCTTTACAACAGGTTGCTATGACTGGACCATTGTATCCATTTGGGGTTTACTGACTGCGTTTGTCTTGCGTTGGGGAAAGGAATGTGTAGCGCCCCATCTTTACGGAGAGCACTGGGGCTTTGACTCAACATGTTTCGCGCAGAATCTCAGGGCTGAAGCTCGTCGTCGCATGAATCATTTGGTATCATCAATTCTGGGCATACACACTTGATAAAAAAGCAGCTGAATGATCAACTTATTTGGACCAGCTAAGAAATGAGGAGCACCGTTTGATCCTATGGGCACAATTACGTGGAAAGTAGATAACGAGATGCATTCGAATGTGCAAATATCAGGTCAAGGCAAACCGTAATTGGAGTGCATAGAAATGATGCGCGGATTCTGCGCTGGATGCGTGGCGCCAATGAACCATCACTCCGACCTTGTGGCCAGCCAGCCAAACGGTAAAGCAATGGATGGTGCGCGTGGCGGCACAACACCAAGTTATTGTGGCTCCAACCTCGGCCTCGGTTGTTTTGAACCTCTTGGACCATTAACACTGGACTGTTGCACATCTCCATAAAAGTTGGGATCGCTGCAGTGAGGGGAGTGGTGGGGTTGAGGATCCCAGAAAATTGCGTCGAGTGATGCGTTCTTCTTCGTTGGCTGATATCTATGCTCTACGATCCGGAAGCGATATACTCCGAATTCCTGTCGGAATCTATGTGCTCATATTCCGAAGATGTGACAGTAGTGGCCCGTCAGCATGCGGTTGATTTCTGGGTTGGCTTAGCGAAAGCGAGGTTTATGCACATTGTGGACTCCCGCCTGAGTGCAACATGGCCACAGCCAGTCGGTACCGAGGCGAGCCAGCCAATCTCTGGCAGTGTCTTGATTGGCTTATAGCAGTGCTCCCTGTCCAGGTTGTGCCTGTGCCACCACACTAACCCATGCCTGTGTAAGAAAACGATTCGACCCCCTCCTCACTTTCATGTTTTGTTAATGCATAAGATGCCGAAAGTACGTGCAACTCTTCCTGCTTTATGTTGTTACTCATTTACTTGAGCAGTCCATTCTCTGTAGATATGCCCAGTCACCGCGCCCATCCTATGCGATTGAGTGGGGGGGATGTTGCTCTTCGTGAGAGACTTGGGGATTTGGCCCACCTTCCTATCTCCACAATGTCTATCCTTCACATTCTTACAATAAGCTATTGCCTAAAAGCACCAATTAGCGTGCAAGATCCTAAGCGAGTGCGAATCCATCTCCCATTGACGCCCAACGGATCAATTGAGATTCCATTCATTCTTCATCCCACAATCAAGCAAAGAGGATGAATCGAGGCACGTCCCCCATATTGGCCATTAGTCCCAAGATTCTCTACCCCTTTGCATTCGCAACTGAGCTGATGTTGTCTTGACTGAAACGCGGACTGGAGGCGCCGATGTCATCACTTTTCAGGGTTGTTCATTCTATATTCAATCGCCCAAGAATATCCTCCATGAAGCATTCTCAGTAAATGCTTTTGAGTTGTGTCTGAGGAATGTGAATGACCTTTATAGCTGCCTCCACACTCGTTGATGCAGACGGTGGCTGACTTGTTGGTCAAACTCGGATCCACGGTCATTTATAAACACAATCTCCCAAGCAGAGTCGGCAACTGCACGAGCCTTCGGCGTCTCCACGACAGTGTTACAAGATCTTGACTTAGGACATGATTCCTTGTCCTCCAATGTCTTTTCCCGCCATGCAATCACCCACCGAGGCAAAGTCTGGCGTCCAAGGCCACCCAAATCTGCAGTTCCCGCCTACCGATCATGATTCTATTCTTGAGATCAGGCCCATCCCTTCAGGGCGTTACCTGATTCTATCCGCCGGGTATGATGCCAGCTTTGAGGTTCACTAGCTCTATATTCCCAAGCCAGTGAAGCTAATGAGTGATTTTAGTGTGTGCCTCGGCTTATTCCTTGCCATGATCGATACTTCTATTGTGGCGACAAGCATATACGATATTGGAGTCGAGTTCAAGGCTCTAAGTGATGTGAACTGGGTTGTTCTGGCCTACACCTTGGCCTACATGGGCTGCGCTGTGCTCTTCTCACGTATTTCAGACATCGTGGGCAGACGCGATGCTTTCCTTGTCGCTTATGTCCTCTTTGTGGGATTTTCCCTTGGATGTGGCTTTGCAAAAAGCTTGCATCAGCTCATTGCTTTTCGAGCACTGCAGGGAGTTGGTGGCTCGGGTCTCTACTCCTTAACGATGATAATGCTGCCAGAAATGAGTCCTAACCATCTGAAGCATCAGATAGGTGCCATGATAGGCATGGTTATTGCTGTTGCTGGTGTTTTGGGGCCTGTATTGGGCGGCATTTTGACAAATTACACTACATGGAGATGGATCTTTTGGATAAAGTGAGTAGTGTGCCCTATATTCCTATCTTTATGCTCAAGCCGGCTTATTCCATCCAGTGGGCCCATTGGTGTCGCTTCGATGACCATTTTCTTTCTCACTTGGCCCAAGGCTGAATATCTGCCTCCAATCCCACGGAGGTCCTGGAGGGAGCTGGATTATCCGGGTTCTGTTCTTACCATAGCCGCTGCCATTCTTGTCGTCTTTTCCTTTCAGAATGCTGGCGCGTCCTCCTCAAATCTGACTGGCGGTGACTGGAATAGGGGAATCTTCATCGCCCCCCTGACTGTGGGGATAGTCTGTTGGCTGGCGCTTTTTGGTTGGCAGTATATCATCCAAGCTCGATATTCCCATCGCTTCGCGCCAGCTTTCCCGATAAACCTTTTTCGGAATCGAGTTTACACTACCGGGGTTTTGAACACGCTTTTCCTAGGGTATCCTTACCTGATGCTAATCTACAGCGTACCCCTTCGTATTCAGGTTGTGGGAGGCAAGTCAGCACTCCTGGCTGGTGTGATGTTACTACCAATGCTAGGAACCGTTGCCTTGGGAAGTATAATCGCTGGCAAGCTCAACTCTTCCAAGAACTTCATCTTTGAGACACTGTTTGTTGGGTCGTTTCTGATGTTGCTTGGATGCGGCCTGCTTACGACACTCTCAACTCACCTGGACAGTGCCAAGTTGCTTGGATTTCTCGCATTTTGTGGTCTTGGGTTTGGCCTGACAGTCTCATCCTCGACTATGCTAGCAAGCTTCGAAACCCCCGCCGAGGACTTTGGTAATTGCCACATGCATGCCTTATATAACACAAGCATTTACTGATATTTAACAGCACCTGCGCAAGGTATTCTAGCCCAGCTTCGACTGCTGGGCGGCAGCTTGGGAGTTGCCGCTTCTACCGCCATTCTGGGTAATAAAACTTCTAAGTACTTGACGGGTGTTTTGACGCCTGAGCAACAGGCCATTCTTAATGGTGGACACTCGCAGTTGTCGAGCTACCAGCAAGAAATGGTCTCCCATGCTTATGCTGAAGCCTTTCGAACAGATATGATTACAGCGTCTGTGGTTTCTGGTATAGCAATCCTGGTGACTCTTGGAGCCTATAGAAATACGCGACAAAAGGTGGCGATGCACAACGGAGTCTCTCTAGAGGATATCATGCCCCCAAAAGACCAGCATCACGAGTCCTCTTCCATATCTACGCGGTAATACAAATCCTTAAATCTTCTATGGGTAACTCTTCACAAAATGTGACTATTTTTCTTCATTTCCTATTCAAGCTGCTTCGTGTTATACAGAGTAAAGGGGCATGACCGCTGAATTTCGGGTTAACAGTAGATGGAAGTACAAATGCACGATATCGTTTCCCCGAGCTGCATAACAAGTATTTGCTGTAATTGATAATCCTATTTAAAACACCTGATCTTCGACTCTTCTATGCTCTCAAAATGCATGTACCGTAAGAACATTTCAGGTTATGTTAGGGGTGACTATAAAACATGAGAACCGTCGAATCTCATGAAGATGTGATTTATCTCTTGAGGTCCAAGGCTTTATCCCTTAAGTAACTAATCATCTTACAAAAAAGTAAATTTATAGCTTATTTAAATTCCCATTATTCCAACGATCATGATGACTCCTCGAGGCTTCTCCAATAATTTGAGCGCACTGGAGTCCTGCATAAATAATTAATACTAGGATAATACATCCATCCCCTAGAATGGAGGCCTATGGCCTCATATGCCAATATTTAGACTTACAGATACTTCGTCTATAATAAACTGCACGAAGGCTGGAAACTATTACTTGCTACACCGAATAGCCCTTGCTTGATGATCTACCCCATGGCCCTGTGAGGAAGTGCGCATCTGCCATTGATCGTAGTTAAGATAGTTCATAAACATTTCTACGATGCCCGTAGAAAGTTTTGATCTCGTTAAATTCCCCTATTGCAGTCATTTCAGTATTCATATCTCCATCTAACGTCATCATCACCCTTCCAATTCGTCAATTCCTCCGCATGCGGAGCTTGCAGCAAAGCTCTTTCTCTCTCTTCGTTTTCTCTACTCAATCTCCATGCAATTACACTCACTATCACCATATTGGAAATAAGATATCCAAGCGCAAAAGAGTGTCCGACGATGAATCTGGGCCCATCGTCTGCGCGATACAGTTGTGTGCCGAGCACTGCCCCCAGATTACCAATACTAATTTGCATAGCATTTGCTGTTGCTCTCTTTGTCTGCCCGGCAACATTTATCGCAGGCCATGATAAGACAAGCGCAGTTGCAGGATAGATACCAGCTGCAGCGAAGAAGGTCCCAAGATACGATACACCGGGCCGAGCGGTAGGATTGGTGTTGACGAGAAGAATCGTATATCCAACTGCAGCAAACAATGACGACACGGCGATAGATATTGCGCGTTTTCTAGTCTTCTCTGATACTATAGCAATGAAAATCGTGGTGAAGAATGCCAAGTCATATAGTGGAATGGTCAGAAGCTGGGCAACTTCTACCTCATACCCCAGATCCTTTATGATGGTGGGCTAATTTATAGTTGGCCATCGACTCAGAGGACATACGAAATAAATCGATGTTAACACTCACAAGAAAGAGAGACAACGTGTATAGTGGCAGGCTCATTGTATGAAATGCCAAGCCGTAGAGCCAGCAATTAGGATCCGCCAGGGCTTGGATGGTTCCAGCCCACTGAAAACCCTCTTGGTTGATGGCATCGCTATCTGAAGAGAGTCTGTCATGGGTGAAATGTCTCTCCGCAGTTGATAAGAACTTTGTGTCGTCTGGATAGTTCTCAATAAACCAATATGCTGCTACCGCCACAGTAACTGTTACAATACCTTCCTTCACTATGAGTTAGCCTGGAACTCCTGTTGTATGCTGAATGCATACCTACCAAAATAAATATCCATCGCCAACCATTGGTCCAGACAACGCCATTCATTTTCCCAATCCCCTACAAAGTCCGGGTCAGTCATTCCATTTATACTAGTATCTAAGTTCACTCACGTATGCTAGTATTCCACCGAATGCTCCAGCAAGAGATGCTGTGCTGAAGAAAAGTGAAATGCGGTACTGTCTCTCTCGTCTCTTATACCACATTGACAAGTAGAAGACAACACCAGGGAAGAGGCCACTCTCTGTCATACCTAGGAAGAATCGTGCCGTGAAGAAGCCACCAAGATTCTGTACAACGCCGAGCAGCGTTGCAACAATTCCCCACGCAATGGTAAGTGTGGGAAGCCATGATCTGGGGCTTGTCCTTTTTAGAATAATATTACACGGAATCTGAGAATATGAAGTTAGGTCTAAGATAGATGTGAAAAAGAGCTATGTGCTTTATCTCAAAGAGAACGTAACCAATAAAATACAACGTCAAGCCCGTGAGGTACTGATTCCCAGCTAGAAAAGATAAATATTAGAGCGCACGGGGCGGCACTTTTTGCTTGTACAGGAGGTTTTACTCATGTGAAGGTCTTCTGCCATTCCCTCGATCTTTGCGTTTCCAACTGGAAGATACTGTAAGTCGTATCATAACCCCTAAGAACGATTTAAACTGACCATTGCTACGGTCTAGAAAAGAAAACAAGTACAATAATTCAACAGCCGGCAGTAGCCTTGCATCGAGCTTTCGTAGTAGATGACGTTCGTTAATCGGGCTACCAGTATGGGAACCAACATCAATGTCATTTCGACTTATTTTGCATGCTTGATTTTTTCCGGTGGTATCTTGAGCATCTTTTTCAATCACAGGAGCTGGAGCGGCCATTATAGGATGTTACTGAAGAAAACGTGGAGTGACTGATTTTGAGAAGTCGAGATATAAATCGTCTATACCACTTATTGCTAATCACGCCATAATATCCCTGAATGTAAAACACATGCATACGAACCAATCAAAACTACTTATATTTCTTACATTTTTGGCGTCCTTCAACCTACATATTCTCGGTTGCAATAAATTATTGCCTTTCTCTATGATGCAATCTGGACTGGGCGGAGCAAAATATACCTCGGTGATTTGTTGCTCTGTTAGCGGTAAATCATTCAACATACACACAGAGCCCTACCCGGGACCGCCGCAGAATCCTCCTTTTACCCAAGCGGTCATTTGGTCGTAGGTCTTCTAAAATAATAGGGTTATTCATACAGCCAAAAAAAAAAAGATTATGGTTCAGTTTCCAGAAACTTCATCTGCATTGGGTCTGACTTGTAGGGGCTCCCCTCTGACTAGCTATGTGTTGGGTTTTTAGTGCGTCTCCTTGTTACCCCTAACTACACAGAGGGCATGAAACCCCGTAATAAATTGTCTGTACACCAACTCTTCAATTGGGGCCGAGTGCCCCCAACTGTTGTCTTTCGATCTTGTCAGACAGAAGCCAGAATCACAAGACGCGTTGAAGCCCTACAGTTACGCTCAGCGCGTGAGATCATTGTGGTTTTACTCAATTGTAGCGGCGCATTAAAGCGAGTTTTAATACTGACCCTAATATACCAAGGCTTGGTGTTGGGCTTGTCGCCCCGGAGTTCCGTATTAAGGAAAGAAAACACCACTGGTCGGGCAACTGTGCTGTTCTGCAGAAGCAAGAAGAAAGAAAGGAGAATGGGCTGGGAATGGGGGGTGCATTACGTGGTAATCGTAACGATTTAAAAAAAAAAACCCCTTCTAACAAGTATTTAAGCGATTGATATGTGCATTAGTTCGACAAGCCTAGAAAAAGGCAATTGGTGTCAGGTTTTCGAGTCGTAGGTTTTTTGCGTCTTCGTTTGTCAAGCCGGTGAAATCGCCCTGTTTCTTACAGAATGCCTGCTTAGCGTTGCGATGCTGCTCCTTGACGCTAGCTACTATGTAGCTTCTGTTTCTACAACAGAGGCGTTTGCGAGTGCGAGTGCGAGTCCGAATAGAATCTGAGACAGAGGGTATACCCAATTCGTAAGCGGGGCAATTATTCCTAAGCCAGATGGGGATCTAGATACATACGCTCTCTAGAATAGAAGTATATCCTATAATATCGCTGTTAAAGAACCATTTAATGCCCTTCATGGCTCATTAGAAACGCCTCAGGTTCCGGCATCTTCCTTGATAAAAAAAAATAAAAAAATCCAACAGCTGTATATCTATCTGGGTAAGTAACTACAAAGGGTAGCCCAGTGCAGTGGGATGAATGAATGTATTCCCTTGCCCATGGGGGTTCCACTCTCCAACACTAACGCCAAGCCTCACAGTGATTCCAGCCATTCTTACGGAGTACATCTTCCCCATAGGCTAATTCCGTTCTACGATTTTCCTCATCACTCTGTTCTTCGAATTACGTCATCCTAATCGAGGTTCAAGAACGACTGAAGACACAAACTATCACAGCATCACTCAGTCGTGTTTGCAGCAAGGCATCATGTCGCGCTTCTTCCCTCACACACCGTACGCCGAGGATCAGCCTCTTTCCCATGTGATTCTTACCACACATGTTCTCACCCGTGCGGTTAGCGTTGGCACAATCATTGGCATGGGCTTCACCGGTATTCGTCAGCTCGTCCCCTCTCTTCGGCGCTCTGGCCCATTCCCCGAAAAGCTTCTCATCTCTTCCTCTCGCAACATCCTCATCACCATTGGTATCACAAGCGTAGGCCTCACCGCGCGCATGTGGGGACGTGAGACCATTGAGTGGCAGGATCGAAGCTGGCGATTGCTGGAGAACAGAGGCCAGGTTGAGACAGATGACTGGACATATGCGGGCATGGGAGCTGCTCTTGCAGCTGTGGCACTGAGAGGAAAGTCCGGTCCAGCCAAATTGGGCTGGCAGGGAGTTACTGGAGCAATTGGGATGGGAAGTGTGGGAGGTATGGTGGGATACTGTGCTTGGAGATATGGTGTAAATGGCGGAAGGTTTGTTGAAAAGGATAAGCGAGAGAGGAGTGGTATTTGATGGACACTGGTTCAGGAATTCGTAAGTAAGGAACCTATCTACTTTATGTTGCATTGACTTACCGTGGCGACCGTGGCGCCAAGAAACAATTTGAGGCTATGGCACTTGTGATATGTTGTGACACAATGGAACTGATGGACTGATAATTTACCTACCTTAGTGCATCAAAGGCCGTCTTAATTTTCATGTCAACACTGGAATTCAACTTGTCTATAGTATTCCTAGTTTCTTGGTCTATGTGACAGCCTGGAAACTCTTGTACAATAGTTGAGCAAATGGTATGTGGTTGCATTGGACTAGTTGGCCACAAACTCTTCAGAACTAGAGTCGCGAGAGGTGCCATAAGCTCAACCACCGGGGCAGCGGAAAAATGTAGGAGTTATGGTCTGGTAGGATCTAGTTCAGCATGTCAATGTCAAAGAAGCTCGTCTTTTCGTTCAACAGTCGGTCGATCCGACTCATGGGACTTGCAGTGTTCAAGCATTTTAGCTATATTATTAAGAGAACTAGAAGCTTGGGTATGACATTGGATTGTGTAAAACTCACTAATCAGATCCATTGATCAGCCGTGACTTGGCAGCAGACGCGGTCACGAATTAAGATAGGTATAGAATGAGAGACGGCGAGTGTCTTCTAAACTTCGATACTGACTCCAATGTTATTGCATCGATAATCACCGTAGACCTCAATATCCCTCTTAGCTTCACATCCTTCGCTACCGTTGCTAGGCCTTCAACCTATTTCTTCTTTCTGCCCACTTCAACATCTCCTTGCGCCTCTGCACAAAATGTTAAAATTTGCTGCGAAGAAATTGGAAATAAGTGAAGGTTAATATGAGCCTGTAGGTACTCAAGACAAAATAGAGCATTTTTGGCTGTTTTTATTGCATTATTCCTCGATGACTTCATCCAAAATATCGACGTGAACTCACCCATACTGCTGTGGTTCCAAGACAGGTTGTGTTTACCGTATTCCTTTTTACGGTGTACCTACTGTCTCTACAGAAATGTGTTGCTTTTAGTCCTTTGCTTGAGAACATGGTTCAAGATAGTGACCTGTCTACGACAGAAATCAATATTAACCCTACCCAGAACGACATGGTGATCGGGTAATCAGATATTTTCAGTAGTAGTTACGGTAACGCGCATCTCCATGAAATGAGAGTGTTTACTATGAGTGAAATGACGCAGAATATGGGTAATTGGATGCAATCAAATGTTGTCTACTCTCAACGAAACAATGTATCTTCCCACTTTGACCAAACAAAAGCGCTTCGTTCCTCTAGACTCAGCATGGAACATGAAATGACCTCGTAACTTAAGCCCACTTTCTTGAGCATTTGACAAAATTCTTCATGATAAGACATCCAATCCTGTGTATCTTTGGGCATCAATCTCACCCCATCATCAACAAGCCAGTCTGTTCCCGTTTCACAAACAAATATTAATGAATTTGACATTCTATCGCGTATTTCCTCCCAGTATCTACTTGATATCATGGCATCCGCGGCTTCGGGACCAACATGACGATGAGAGTAGACAATTGGATCAAGTCCAGATCGATCAGATACCATCCAGCTGGCCTTCGCAAGGGCTTCTCGTTCTCGGTAGAATTGTGCCTCGAGTATAAGTGATTGCAGCTGTGAGCATCGGCTACGGTCGGATGTAATGTCTTCCGCTGTGAATCCGTATTTTCTTAGGACAGAACGAGCAACTTCCCTGATAACTGCGGGAGTTGATACATTTAGTGATGTGTTGAATGAGCTTTGCAAAGCATTAACAAGTGAGGTTTTGCCTGTGCACTGAGCACCGACGATGTAGATGTTTTTGGGGACGCATGGATCAGCCATGGCAGTAGTATTTGTGATTTGCGAGACTCAGCTGTTTGTCGTCATAGGTTTGAGAAAAGGAAGCCGATTAATCTCAGTTCTCGATTCGTGGCATGGCGGGGATTGGTTGTGCATGATTATTAGTAATGATATCTCTCATGCGGGAGGCCGACAGGTTCGAGTGCGGAGAAGAATAGCTATGACGACAACTTCCATCTCAAAATAGCTGTCGACGCTGCAAGCATTTCACGATTCAGATTGAACGGTTTTGACATACCACCTTGAAGCTCGCACGATTAATCCGACGCCAAGTCCACTTTTGTAAACCTTTACTTTCTACATAGGTGGCTATTAGTCTTGCTATGCGTTGTCGAGCTGCTAAACCTCAGTCATTTGAGCATGTGCTCTGCAAAAGAATTACCTTGGATGATGAGGTGTGGGATTTTGTAATACCGAGGCTACCAAAGTCAGAGACGGCAAACAAAGCAGGCCTCGTCAAAATGATTGGCCTGTCAACCAAAGACGCATCGCATAGACTTGTTCTCCGATATGTTCCCGTCGAAATGAACCGCGCCATTCGGGATGGATCCTTGGATCTTTATCTCATGATATCTTTTGCAGATTTCCATCCGTTCAGAGGCTCATTGGGTACAAAAGAACCGCAAACTCACAAACAACCAACAACTGCACGCGAGTGTTCTGACTATGCCATTAAATTTCTTCGTTCCGGTATCGCAATCAATGAAGTTCATTACAACTTTTATGGCCATAGTAATAGTCAGCTCAAATCGCGAACATGTTTTCTATACGCGGCCAGCAAGGAAGAAATTGCGAACAGAGTTGAGGCACTAGGAGATTTTACCAAAATGAAAACGGTTGCCAAAAAGGCCAAGAGGATTGGGCTACTCTTTTCAACAGCACATGTGGCTATGGAAGTGGACCCCAAGAAGGTCGAAGATATCCCAGACATTGAGACAGGCGACTACATATTCACAGATGGTTGTGGGCTGGTGGCACCTGCATTTGGCCAAGACCTGGCAAGACGCATAGGCATTGTGTTTCGAAATGTGAGGTATACACCTTCTGTCTTTCAAATACGATATCGAGGTTATAAAGGAGTAATTACGCTGGATCCGACAATGAAGAGGGGAGAATCATGGCTCAAGCTGCGAAAGTCCATGAAGAAGTTCAGCGGCGGCGACGACCTCTCCTTTTCAGTTGTTGAATACTCCAAGGTGGGTTTTTGTAAGCCACCAAATAATGCTCCAATGATGTACTGATCGAGAGATAGCCTTATACTTTCGGGTACCTTAATGATGAAGTCATTCTTCTTCTTAGCACTCTGGGTATTGACAGGCAGATACTCATTGACAAGCAGCAAGCGCACTTTGACTTTCTCAAGCAAGCGATCGAGGATCCTCGAGCTGCATTTCGTTTCTTGTGTTATGTGAATAGGCCAGACCTCGCTGAGCAAGTCATAATGAGCTCGCTTGACGCCGTTCAACAATCTATCCGGCAACTTGTAAATGCGGAGTACGACAAGATGCTCAACAAGCGTGACGAGCAAAAGTGTCGTATCCTCATTCCCAAATCCAGATTACTTTTTGGAGTCTGCGACGCTTGGGGTGTTCTCAAAGAGGGAGAGTGCGCTGTCAAGGTCACAATGGACGGAGATGGGCTGGCATACGCACTCAAAGGTATGAAGGTGCTGGTAACAAGGAATCCATGCCTACATCCCGGTGATGTGCGTAAGTTTGATGTTGTGGAACGCAAGGAGCTCGCTCATTTAGTGGATTGCATTGTATTTCCAACGAGTGGTAGGCGTCCGGCAGCTGATCTGATGTCTGGAGGAGACTTGGATGGAGATACATGTGAGGGCTTGCGCATTTTTAAGCCTATCTACAGCATTGCATCAATTGCTAACCAGTTTGGTAGTTTTTGTTACATGGGATTCAGACATCATTCCTTCGACTATGTCTCAGGCCGCGCAATATCCTGGAGTTCGCGAGCCCATCCGGTTCAAGCCCATCTCAGACGACGATCGATTGGTTTATTTTGCAAAGTACACAAATGCATCACTGGGACGTGTCAAGAATTTATATCTAAGCTGGTCAAGGGTGAAAGGTTCCATGAGTCCCCAGTGCCAAGAATTGAATAGGTTATTTTCCCAATGCGTGGATGGTAATAGGATCAAGGATGACCAACTCTCTAAGTTTGAGCGACCTCCAATTCCTGATCCCGAGACGCCACCTTTCATTCTTGATTTTCTTCATGAGGAGGCAAAATTGAGTATTCAGAAGCAAAAAAATCTTCAAAGCATTGGTATAGAGGGTTACACTCTTGGCGGACTTGAGCTCCTTTTATGCACGGATGATGTGGCAATTTCAGAAATGGAACTTGTGAGAATGGCAGTACGCTGGTGCAAAAAAACCGGGACTCCACTCAATCAGTTGATGGATGCAATTGACTTTAATGCGCTGACGGCAGAAGAAAAGTCATGGGTTCTCGCTCAACTACCGCTCTCCATTGACTTTCCGGGTCTTGTCTTGAATGCGCTTCACTCTTCGGAGCTACTTACGATATCCGAACTCAAGCATTTCCACCTTGACTATCCAGGTATGCATTGGAAGCGCGTATACACGTCAAGTCAAGATCGTCTTGCAACATTCCTAGATGCTGCCAGCAAAAACCTGGAGCTTTTTCACAAGAAGCTTATCGTATTTCGTCCTAATGAGCGCTTGACGCTGGCAATATATGTGCCACAGAAGGTTGCTGCAGCCGACGATTGCGTGGTGGACAATAGAGTCAGATTGTTTGCTTTCCCGCACTCCCAAGGTAGAGAGACACAAAGCCGCCTCTCACTCCCCACCAAGATGGGATACAGATTATTCTGCGACGAAAATCAGCTTCAACTTTTTGAAGGGAAGCGAAGCAATACTTGGGTCTTTATCGGTCGTGCAGCTTCCAACGACAGCAGCTACCGGAACTTACCCCGAATCCAGGATCGTAGAAGGGCAAGAGACAGCACCTTGACATCAGGTATCAATTTTGACTTTAAAGCAAGCATTGCATTGGATAAATTCAGTCGGGGTCTACAAACCCACATCGGAAAGGTGCAAAAGGAAGGCATTTCTGCCGCCGTAAGTTGATCGCGAGTCTGAAGAGGATGCATTGCTAACAGGTTGCAAGGAAATTTACATCATTACCAACCGTGATACAAAATCTATGAGAAGTTTGGACTTGTGGGAAGAAAATATTGAGACTGAAAAAAAACTTCCGCTTTTTGAACATTCTCCCAAAGACTACGATGTCCCTAGTCTCAAAGATATTGACTGGGGCTCTCAAGATGGTCTTGTGGTGGAAATTGCGAAACATGGCAATTTTTCTGCCCTTCAAGATGTCTTGGACTCAGAGAGGTTGACGGCCGCCTTCAGATGGCTTTTGGAGAGAGAACAGAAAGCGCTCCTCTTTCGGTGTTTTGAGGTTTTAGTGACGGCCATCCGTGATAACCAATTGATGGAGCCAGCAGGTACCCTGCGAGTTATGACGAATTTTACAGAGCTGATGCCGTTTGTTACTGTCGTAGTGGCCAATATTGGCTCTTGGAAAGACCTTACAGATGATCTTCAAACGATTCTGCAAAACTGTAGTGCTATACTGTTGCGCAATATTGTCCTCTCCGAGAGCGGGTATGGCGACCTCATTCTGGCGCCGTTCCGAACTGTTTTGGACAACATAAAGTTGCTTTCGTTTACCGAATTCGCTGACTTGATTGAAACGATTGCGCTTACCATACATTCTTCTGAAACAGCTCTGGACTTGCTTCTGGAATGCCTCGATCAACAGCGCGACAGACTCTTTACCGGTCGACCGGCCATCGTTCATCTCCTTGTGCGCAACATGATTGCAATCGCCATGGAACATATTGCACAAGTACAGGAGGAATACGAAAGACATGATGAATTACTGACCATCCAAATTGTGAATCAGGATTCGAATCACCAGGGCACTCAAATTGAAGTACCTTTCCGAATTGATGCAACCGGTGGAACCCCGATGGCCAATACTCATGTGCGACTCACTACTGCCAGTCCTCCAAAGAGCTGTATTTCGGAGCAAACATATTCCATTGATGGCCTTGTGATTGAGAGTCGGCCAGGCGTCGCAAAAATCCGGTGTCTTCACCCTCTTCCATCATATTACGAGGATTGTTCGTGGACATTGGAGACTTGTGGGCTTTTTGTCACTGCGAAGACAATGTTAGATGCGATTCGGAATCTCGTGCTTCTTGAGGCAGACTGCTGTGGTATTCTTGATCAGATTCTTGGCCTACGGACTGCGATCCCTGCGGCGCCAATGGCAGCCAGTTTCATCCCTGACCCAACATTGAACAAGAGCCAGAATGAAGCTGTAGAGGCCTCTGAAAGAAGCCCTCTGACATGCCTTTGGGGTCCTCCAGGCACTGGCAAGACACAAACAATTGTGGCAATAATTCGGCGATTGCAACTTGATGCTACTCGGAGGATCTTGGTAACGGCCCCGACTCATAATGCCGTGGACAATGTAATGAGAAGATACTTGAAGAGGGTCACACAAGAGGGATTTTTACAAAAGCCTGAGTTGGCACCACTACGAGTATCCACCGAGGTAAGAACAATGCGCCCATGGCGATGTGAAAACTAAGTCATTGGCTACAGATTCGAAAGGTCGGCGAGGACTTGCGACAGTACACATGCGACGGCTTAGCTGGAGAGGAAATTTACTCCAATCATAATGCTATGCGCCAAGCCAAAAGCAGGGTCGCCAGAGCTCGTATCATTTTTACAACATGCATTGGTGCGGGCGTGGGCCTCTTGCGCGAAGAAGCTTTTGATACTGTAATTGTGGACGAGGCATCTCAGCAAACAGAGCCTGCGTCCCTTGTTCCGCTTGCCAAGGGATGCCTAAAGGCAATCTTGGTAGGAGATCACGTCCAGTTAAGGCCCACGGTGCAGAATATTACTCTTGCGCTAAATTTCGACGTATCACTATTCGAAAGACTATATACAGGGAAAGCAACTCGGGGCATAGCAAAGGTTATGCTGGATACTCAATATCGCATGCATCCCTCAATTTGTGAGATGGTCTCGCAAGAATTCTACTCCAACATGCTTTTATCCGGCTTACAAGACGACGACAGGCCTATGCCAGCTTCAGCTTTTAGATGGCCAGCGATGAGTAGAAACCAGGACTGTGAACGGTGTGTCAGAATGGTCTTTGTTGAATGCTCTGATAGGGAGGAACTCGGTGGCAAATCTAAAGCCAACAAGGCTCAAGCAGAACTGTGTGTTTCGATCTGTAACCTCGTGCGTACAACGTCCACAACTACGCATCAAGATCCGTCGAAGCCACGCGGTGAAATACCATCCGTTGCGGTTCTGACTCCCTACACACGCCAGGCCCAGCTTCTCAAAAAGCTTTTAGCCGGGATTGAAAAGGTGGAGATATCAAGCATCGATGGCTTCCAAGGTCGAGAGGCAGATATCGTCATATTCGTCACCGTACGCTGTAACGAGAACCGAGATATTGGATTCCTTAAGGATTCACGTCGAATGAATGTAGCGCTTACACGAGCGAAGCTGGGGCTGATTATCATTGGTAACCGAGCGACACTGACAGGCGGGAGTGCAGAAGAAGCAAGTACAGCTATGTGGAAAAGGGTGTTGGCTCAGATGCCGAGTATTGATATTGGAGCGATGTAGTTTGCTTGATATACATACACTGGCAAATACAAGTAATTGTTGTAGGACGCGAATGAGGGGATGTGAGACACGTGAGTGGTGAACGCGCCTGTGAAGTGACCATGAAATACCACAGACATTGTTTAAGCACTATTGGATGGTAGGTGCCTTGAAATAGATGACTTATAAAACTCATAATAATATTGTCTGAAAGAATACAAATTTCAAGCTATTCATCAAGAGTGTATTGGGATTTCGTTGACGTCCATCCTCATCATGATAGCGTGGCAGTAGCACTCGGTATAAACTTAGCGTACCCTCTCCCCCAATTCTCGGTGTGGGTCACCTGTCGTTTTTTTAGTGACCTTGCATGGATGATCTCAGAATATCCACCCTTGAACGAGTCATCTTCACCCCGCCAAATCATTTCTCAACGCCATTTACATACGCGTTGCTCAACATGACCGCAAGCAAAGTGCCTTTTGCAGACCCTTTGTGGCTAAGTCGTGGTATTTCTCCATACTACAAGGACAGTCATCGAGAACTGCAGAAGGAAACACGGGCGTACGTTGATTCACACATCAAACCCTTCTGCGAGCAATGGGAACGACAGGGTTCGATCCCTCCAGAGGTGAGCAATATCATTCCCGTCTCTCTGAATTGACTGACAAGACTCCCGGTCTCACGTACAGGCGCTTGCAGAGCACGCTCGGCGGGGTTATGTGGCGACGGCAGTGTACCCACTCGCAAAGGAATACCTCTTGGGTCAACGCCTTCCTGGAAATGTGGCACCAAATGATTGGGATGGCTTCCATCAAATGATTGTGATTGACGAGATTGCTCGATGCGGGTACCTCGGAGTTATCTGGGGATTGACTGGTGGGAACGCGATTGGAGCACCACCACTTGTCAATTACGGCAACGAGCGGCAGAAGCAGCAATTTATGCCATCCATTCTTGGTGGGACAGCAAGATTTTGCCTTGCCATAACAGAACCAGATGGTATGCTTGGGTAGTCTTAGATGCCGAGAGTTTAGCAACTGACTAGAATCAAGCTGGGTCGGACGTTGCTGGAATCACGACGATAGCGGAGCGCAAAGGAGACAAGTACGTCGTCAACGGTGCCAAAAAATGGATCACCAATGGCATGTTTGCCGATTACTGCACAGCAGCGGTGCGAACAGGAGGGAGGGGAAGACAAGGCATCTCAGCTCTCATTATCCCTCTAGATGCACCAGGAGTGACACGTCGAAAGATGGAGAACTCGGGCGTTAACGCAAGTGGTACGTGGTAATTTACGCCGCAGCAAGTGGCTATTTCTTACCTGGTTGCAGGATCAACTTATATCGAGTTCGACAATGTCGAAGTCGCCGCGTCAAACTTGATTGGCCTTGAGAATCATGGTTTTGAGATTATCATGTCAAGTAAGTCCACATCAGATAAAGAAAGTTCTACCACTGATACGAGTTTCTTCTGGCGGTCATAGATTTTGATCATGAACGCTTATGCCTCGCTTGCATTAGTCTGAGACTGGCAAGATGCTGCATCGAGGACGCATACCTATACGCCAGCAAACGAGAGACATTTGGCAAACCGCTCCTTACCAACCAAGTTATTCGAAGCAAATTTAGCGCCAGTGGTCGCAAAGTTGAATCGGCGCATGCGCTTATGGAACAGTTGGTGTACGTGACTGGGGAAGCCAAGAAAGCCGGTAGTGAGGCGCATATGGGTGGACTCTTCGCCAACCTCAAGG
Source organism: Cladobotryum protrusum (assembly GCA_004303015.1). NCBI lineage: Eukaryota > Fungi > Ascomycota > Sordariomycetes > Hypocreales > Hypocreaceae > Cladobotryum > Cladobotryum protrusum. Next base: position 1,882,314 of record RZGP01000004.1, read on the forward strand.
TTATTGCCGCACAGGTCTTGGAGTTTGTCAACCGCGAGGCTCAGCAAACTATGGGTGGCGTAGGTTATTCCCGAAATGGCCGGGGCGCACGCGTAGAACAGATTAGTCGCGACGTTCGAGTTATGGTTGTGGGGGGCGGGAGTGAGGAGATTCTCACTGACCTTGCCCTCTCACAAGAAGAACGAGCATTGGCCAAGCTATAAAAGGAACGCATTTTGATGGTCATATGTCTTGTATACGCATCATCATGCGGCGTATTTACTCCTTAAGAGGATACAGTTGGTTGCTACACACTACGGAGTACACAACGCCATGACAAGACCAGTGCTCTATTTTTCTCCTGCGTAGCGATTTCTTCTTAGCTATAAATTAGATGAGCCACAGCTTCTTTGCATCGCGTTATACTTAAGCCACCTATATTACGGAGATAATGTAGGGATAACGCGGTCGGCACCGATGCAGTTGATATGGAGGACGTAGGTATGAGGTTTAGCTAGCAAAGTTACTCGATGATGCAGCAACGATGAAAGGCCTGATACGACTACATGCGCCTTTGAAAACAAAGGCAATATCATGTTGCTTTCTTCATACTACATTTGAAGTTTTAGACAGACTGACAAGCCTATGCTATTTCCGGGAGTTGTTTCCAACCCAGTCGCTCTAAATACATTCGTGCCTTTTGCCTGCATGGCGGAGAAAGACTAAAAGACTGAATGGTCTCAAGGTACAAGGCAAGCTGTGCACATGAGCCGGAATTGAGAGACAACGTGCCTTCGAGTGGTAATTCGGGAAGGAATGAGTGCGAAAAGGGATGAAGCTGGTCAGTATGCTCATCCTGTGTCTCGGAGTGGATGTCTTCTCTCGCCGTAAGGTTATCAAGCAGGATTCTTGCTGTATGAGATAACAACTCGGGAGCTGGGGCCGAAAAATCACCACTACCATGTACCCAGTAAGAAGCCTTGACGCTCATCCCTTGTTCATTACTAACGTAGCAAGCTTTGCGCCCGTGCTGCTTCTCGTGGAATATGACTTCAGCCAGGAGCGCCGAAAGAGGAACACGGAATCCGGGTTCTACTATTTGCTTTTCCGATGTGGAATCCCTTGGTCCAATAGTAGTCATCAAATTCGAGGCCGAGAGTAAAACGTCGACCAGTCGGTCAATATGCGTCTTACCTGACAGAACAAAGGGGACAGTCTGCCATTGCTTGGACGCAAATGCTGATGGTTCTCCACTCCTTAAGGAACAGTAAACCTAGTACAGAAACATTGTATCAGTCTGGGTCACGAGCTTAGAAAAGGCACCCTACCATGAGCAGTCTGAGTGAACGAAAAAGCAAATTCATGACGCCGCTTTGACAGTGTTCGGGTCCTCGCAACTGCAACAGGATTGCCAAACCATTCAGATGCTTGAGCCAGCTTGCAGTTGCCGAGGGGCTGATAAGTTCAAAGTACAAAAGCATCATCGATGCGAGTATTTCTTGTTCACTCGGCCTGTAATCACCACGTGTGCCATTTTGCAAGTGTTGCGAGAGTTTGGCTTGCTGAGATTGCAATGCTACAATATGCCACCGCTCGGCCATTTTTTGCATTGCCAAATTGCCCGTTTCTTTCCCACAGAACGCTAGGGTCGTCGCTTGTATCGAGTGTCTCATCGGAGCATCGCCATCCTGCAAATTGTGCAAGTAGTGCATCCATGACTGGTGGGGTGCAGAGTCAATCCCGGATTTAGTAAAAGATGAAACAAAAATGGACAAGTACTGTCGACGGAGAATCGGAGAGACACTAGGTACATATACGGCCAGGGGGTTGACAAGATTGAGCCGATATGAATCAAGGTCCGGGCTGATGGACTGAGAACAATCATCCCCGCCCTTTTCCTGGAACCCGGACTGGTGCAGCTGGCCGCGAGCCGGGATGGTTGCGTGAATGAAAAATGTTCCTGTCAAGGCTCCAGGGCATTTTCTGCGTGTACGCTTGCACTGCGAACACTGCGGTTGTTTTTCATCGCACTGGACCAAAAGGGGTGAGAAAAAGCTGTTGAAAGCAAAGGGTGAGCAGCCAATGCCTTACCTTGACTTTGCGCTGTAGACAAAGAGAACATCCTTTACTACGGCTAACAGAACGAACCATGATGATAGAAATGATAAAAGAGAGAAACGCGGCATTCGAATAAAAGTTACCGTGTTCATGTTCATAGACTTCAGTAATAATGAGCGAGTCCTGCACAAAGCTTTGAAGTATTTGCATATTCGTGAATATGCATTTAAGCCTTATAAGAACTTTGTATCGGGGCGATAATAGAAGCGCTGATTTTAAGTATGAAATAAATGTATTAACACTTGTTACTCAGTGTGTAATTGTCTTGGGTAAGCAAGCTGACCTTTAATTTCTAGTGACATCAAAGTGTTAAAGCTTAAGTATAGAGTATGGGTTTTGGAAATTCATAAAGCACATAAATATATAGTAATACTCTATAATTAGAACTTTACTAATAGTCTATCCCTTTAATATTTCGCACCCTGTGACTTTGCTCCCTATTGGTATCAAGAACTTTCGTTATTGAGAACCTACCCTATAATCTGAAGGTTTTTTTTAAAACCTTAGCTAATATTTCTTATAAGCTGATTAAGTAATAATCCCCATCTGAACCCCAGCCAGTACCTCCACTGATTCTGGCCGAGTTACTTTAAGACATCTTGTGGAACAAAGAATCAGACTTTTACTGCTTGTTTTCACTTGCTCTTCCGCTGTTGCCGCCTAGAGAGCTGAACACGCACCGCTAACTTGGGCACTAATTTGTCTCTACCGCATTAGTTGTGCTTCGTATTAACGTACTAGTATGTGTCTTTGTCAATTGCATTTAATGTTACCGTGCCGTGCCGCTACCATTGCTTTTTCTTTATGAAAAACGGTACATCGGTTCATCGGGAGTTACGTGGCCAGCATTATCCGTTTTTTCTACTTTGTATCCTACGTCATACAGCCGCGACTAATATCCTCGTCCACCATGGGTATGGGTTTACCACAAATACAAAGTACATGATCTTACTATTGTTATCTTACTATGCCGTGTTGTGCTAAGGATGTTACAGGACATTTTTGATTTACTATGGTTAAGGCAGCGGGTCACTGGAAAACTATTATTGAACCAGTTTTGTTTAGATTGAGTTTAATTACCTACATCACAGGCATATTTTGTGTTTATTTCTTCTTTTACCTCATGTTGAATGACAATGTTGTATGACCTTGTGTTTGAGCACTCGATCTGAGTGTGGTTCAATTTGTACAAGACAAATATTCCACAAAATGCAGAGTACAGTTCCTGGCGGCTACAAAGCCTTCACAAGGCCCAGGAAAAGATACTTGATATGTAGAAATCTAAGACCTTGATCAGCTGAGTCTAATGGAACGTGTCTTAGACCTTTTCCAAGAGGCTGCTGGGAGTAAACTGTTGCTAAGACAAATCATGGAGCGTAACTAGGTCTACATACGGAGTACTCATTTACTCAAGAGGCTTACAATGTCTTGTATCATATTCCCGCCTTGATATGATGGGGGTAGAAAGTACTCCCGGCCTGGGCAGGGTGATATTTGAATGAAGGGGGCCTGGTTTGTCCATCACACCGAACAATATAAAACCCTCTATATCTTCTCGACGCAGAACCTTTACTTACTCTACATCTACATCTTTCTACTGCAAACAAAACCTGTCATTTTCTCCTTATCAATTACTCTCACTCCACAACTTTGAGTCAAGATGAAGTTTATATCTGTTCTCGCTTTCGCTGTGCTTGCCCAAGCAGGAACCCAGCTCGATGTTGGCAAGCTACTCAGTGGACTTGGGCCACTCATCAAGACGGCCAAGTGTGCTATGCCTTGTCTTACCAAGTCTGCAAACGCCGTGAAAAGCAAAGATGCAGGCCTTATCGATGCACTTTGCGAGAACGTTGACAACATCAAGAAAAATGCCGCAACTTGCCTCAATAAGTGTAGGGTCGGTGCGCGTGAGAATGGTACGTTGAATTTCTTATTTTGGTTTGAATCCTAACTGATATCTTATGCAGAGATGGGCACCAAATTAATTAAGGACCTTTGCTTGAAAAAGCAAGCCAAGAGGTCCCTTCTTAGAAGGGAGGATGATGAGTGTGCGGATTGCGAAAATACTTGCTTCGTCAATGGATGTGTAAGTACTACCTCACGATGCTCCCATGATTACGTGTACTAAACATCCTGAATACAATAGGAAGCAGATGGGGAGGAAGGCTGTGATATGTGTGTTGCTTTCTGCGATTTGATTTGCGATGTCGAAGAGAACGAGGAGTAAGCAGTCCTGTACTTGAGACCTATCTAGGGATTGAAACTGTAGGATTGTATACAGCCATACTCCCATGCAATTGGTTGTCTGAGATCTTAATTTCATCGCTTGAGCAATTTTTTTTTTGGCTTTGTTTTATTTGGGGGGATGCCAGTGTACACCATTCAGGCCAATACATAGGCAATGCATACTCGATATCTAGTTTTAAAAAAAGCCTATTGGAGGCTTGAGGTTTTTTGCGGCGTCATAAGCGCTACTCACTCACTCTTAAGCTGGTACACTGCAAGCTTCCCATCAGTGAGAGTTGGAGATTTTTGCCTGCTTTGTCCCTATATAATGATTTCTGAGACACTTCGTTCCTTTTCGAATCTAAAAAATAAAGTCATTACCAGTTGTCGTCTACTCCTGCAAGCTCAATTTGTGAGGAAATTGTCATTACGGAGTTTCATTCCGTGGAGCGCATAGTTTCCGAGAACGAAGCATAGAATATTTCTGACCGGCTGGCCAACCAAGCCTTCGCCAGTCAGAACTTCGTAGATCCATTTGCCGTTTTTTACAATGCAACCAGTCTGCTTTTCATGCACCATGAGGAACTTGCGCAAATGACGCCAATAAGTTTGTCGAAGTAAGTTGGCATTCGTGCCAGCTTAGGGCTCGCGTCGTCTAGCACTTCTCAATGTCAGCGTTGGTATTACTGTAATGAGTGGCAAGAAGGATGGAGTAATTTACGGTGTTGATGAATTTGGTACAAAAATTGCGTGCTCGACCATGAGTACGTGTTATGTTAATGGAGTCAGATCCGTCTCGAGTGCTCTCTTGGACGCAGCTTGCGAAGAGCTCGTAGCCTATGGGCTCCTAAAGATAACACTGAAGACCTTGAAAATGGTGCTGGACTTCTAGGTTTGCGTTTTAAAGAGAATGACCTGCAGTGTCTGCGGAGGGCTAAAGAGATTTGGGGAGTAGTTCCTTTGTCCCCATTTTTGAGTTTGTTCGATTTCTTGCTCACCTCGTACTTAGTACAATAGACATGTATAGGATAGGCGAGTGAATCTGGCACGATGGAGTAGCCGGTGTTATTGATCGGATAGTTGATGCAGGCAACGGCCTGTAACTTGGTAGTACTGCCTTGGATTTAGTAATGTCCACCTTGATGGCGAAGCCACCGGTGGGCTTGGTCTTGTTGCAAACGCAGGTAATCATCAGGTGGCCAGCCCGGCTAACACAAAAGACCAACACCAGGCCGAAGCCGTTGGAAGCGTCAGTGATGAGCCAGGCTGAGAAAAACCTGGCGATTCTCTTCAAGTTCTTTTTTTGTGGAGCATGTATGCTATTGTGGGAAGTAGTCTGTTAATCAGGAGCAATGCTAAGTTTGAGAGAGGGGAGAAGATGGAGGAAGGATGGCAATAGTGTTGGTTTGATCTGGCTTTTACGAATCATGTATGGCCAACTCACTCGTCAATACCTCGTACTATTGAAGTGTAATTATAAAGAATTCTCAATCAGTTTATTCTATTTTTTTTGTTAACTTGGAATCCCAACGTAAGATTCATACAATGCTATATGACAGGGTATTTTTCCTCATATATAGATTAGCCCTGCTGAGCCCAAACAACAACAGCACGCAAAATACTAGGCTAAACTGCGCATGGAATACCCATTAGATAAAAATACATACTAACTTAGAAACAGTGTCCGTGAACTGAAACCTTATGAAACCACTCTCCCCATATGCTCGATTCAGGTTTATTAGAGTGGCCAGCAATGGGAGGATCATTACAGCAACTTGCTTGTTGACAATCGCTTGACTGGCCTTTGTGAACTTATAAAAAGGTTGGTATTTTGGTAATGTGCCTACAACCCTAAAGTAGTAGCTACAAACTGTTTGAGCACGTATTTAGTTAAGTATTCATATGTTTAAAGGCTTATTTAATATCTAGTACTCGGGTAAAGGTGCCCTCTGGCAGCTTCCCATGGCTTAAATTTAAGGCCAAAGTGGTCAAGTTATTTACATTTAGGCCGCTGTGGACAGGTATGTGTGCTCTGGTCGTAAGTACTATAATGCACAGATTCTCTTTCCGACTCCAGGAGCTGGTTGTTCAACACGATGTAAAGAAGAAACAAACACCTTCCCAGTCAGTCTCTGTAGCGAATCGGCCACATTGACAATGGCATGACCCGGCTTTGGAACAATGAATCCCCATTTATCCTCTCCCAGTCGAAGCTAACTGGTGTACTGTGGGCAAAACAGAAGTGTCAATGTTCCCATATCTGTATGTTCAGAAGGAGGGATATCTTCAAGTCTCTCCTCTGTAGGGACAGACTCAACCTTAAGCCCACAGTCGCTTGCTTCCCCTTGTCTGTGATGATCTTCAAGATAAGGTATTTTCAAAGCCATAGCCAGACATGAAAGCATTGTCTTGGTAATGTAATGCGAAGATGACACCAAATTCTGTACTGAGATCTTTGCTAGCCCTGCTGGTTATGAGTATGCTTTTACAAAAGCGCCAAAAAGCATGAAGTCTACCATTCAAGCTGTATACGGACTGACTGCTGCTGGTGGATCTATTATCGCTTCGGCATTAACACCGACAAAAAAGAATCCTCACATGCTTGGCATGTATGCTGGAATTGCCGGTGCCATGTTTGTGGCAGCTATTGTTGTGTTTTTGTGGTCATACAAGGAAGATGCGCAAGCTAGGCAGGCAAAGGCCGCCAGGACTGCAGAATCTTAGCAACAGTAGCTAAGTCAAACGGATATCTTGTATAATTCATAGATGTATAACATCAGTCAATATCATAGCCCTCTACAGGATTGATGCTTAACCTGAAAAGGTCTTCCGATTTGGTCGTTGAATTGCATAATTGAACTATATCCGTGTTTGAACTAAGGCAGATTCTGTGAAGGCTTGGATGCTGAACACTGAGCACTTGAGGTAATGACCCCGCATGGCATGACTTAGCCTTTTATGAGAGTGGAAGAACGTAGAGCATTGACTTCAACAGTCATATCATAGGATATCTACATGGGTACGGGCAAACTCGCCCTTACAATAACAACCGCTGGCTCATGATATGAAGGTTGAACAGAATTGCGAGTGGCGTTGGGGCCAATTGACCGAGTCAATGTCTCCGTGTCTACTTTCTGTGCCGCTTTACATCCTGCACATAGAATGAGGGAAAAAGAGACATGCGCAGCCATCCCGCTTATAGTGTCTTACTTGTGCAGTTGCTTCGCATGAAAGATAAGCGTTTGTGAACAAGTTCCATGCCTACTATAGGTATGTGTATGCCGTCATATTCTCAAATCATTACCATCTATTTAATGTTATCTAAGATAATATGTGGGTTTAGGTATATTTTTTCGCTCAACTGAGACAGACATGCAGTAGATTAGACACAATACGTTACATGCATAAATGATGTGGAAGGACACGGCATAAAGACACCCTATTGCTGACTGTAAGCCCTCAAGTGATGTCAATACAATAATTGACGCATTCAAGTTATATATCCTCATGTAAGACTAACAATCATCAAGTTCTCTCCAAATATTCCAACACATATCTGCTAATCTCCTTTGATTAAGTTACACCAAAAAAGATGCGTGAGGACATTGAATTTCAAACTTCCGACAATGTGGCTCTCCGAGGCTGGTTTTACAAACCGGACAATGAATCTGGCCCGCTTCCATGCCTCGTTATGGCCCATGGCTTCGCCGCCCTCAAAGAGATGGACCTGAATACCTTTGCCGAATTTTTCACTTCAACGCTCCCCATTTCCTGTCTCGTATATGACAACCGCGGCTTTGGCGACAGCGATGTTGCTCCAGGCCAGCCACGACAAGAGATTATTCCTGCGCTGCAAATCAGCGACTACTCCGATGCTATCACCTATGCTCAATTGCGTTCTGATGTCAATGAGAACAAGATTGGAATATGGGGGAGCTCATACAGCGGCGGCCACGTTCTCTGGGTTGGGGCTGTTGACCGGCGAGTGAAACTTGTAATGAGTCAGGTGCCTTGTGTAAATGGTTGGGAAAACTTCCACCGTTTGATCCGACCCGACTTCATTGCAGGGTTAAACCAGCTCTTCCAAGATGGTACGCAGTATATCTGATGCGAAAAATAAGGGGATAGTTGCTGATAGTCTGGGATTAGATCGACATGCCCGCGCAAAGGGAAACACTGCTAGTGTTATTCCCATCGTCGACCAAGACATTCATAAGCCCTCGGCCTTGCCCTCTTCAGAAAGTTATGAGTTTTTCACAACTTGGAGTCAGAAAATCGCATGGAAGAATGAAGTGACTGTGAAGTCGTAAGTAGCCACGCGTCATATCCTTGCTACGCACCCATTCCGAACCCTGCAATTCGTTTACTTATCATGTTTACAGTATCGAGGCCTTCCGCGAATACAACCCATCATCACATATTCACCATATCTCCCCGACGCCCCTGTTAATGACTGTAGCAGAGAACGACACCCTTGCCCCGACTGACATCTCTCTGGAGGCATATTCACGGGCGCTAGAGCCAAAGCAATTACATATCTTACCCGGCGGTCATTTTAATGGCTACTCGGGTTCTTATTTTGAGAGGAACAGCAAGTTTCAAGCCGAGTTTTTAAGAGAGCATTTCTGCTCTTAAGATAAAGAGATTCTATTAAGGTTGGACATTTAGTAACAAACTGACAAGGCTATCAAAACCACGGCACAAATAGTAATGTCAGTTTACAAGTCCCGCCGTTCCAATAGTAATCAACACTATGAGCACAAGTTTTAGGGTAGACCGTGGCAATTCTGTATGGATGAGATCTATGTCATTAGAACAGATTAGTCACCACTCCAGTGTCGGTTGTCGTAAAAAACCGTAGTAGAGCCGTAATCAGTATACTAAGAACCTAAAGCTATAATTTCGCGGCAGTCTGTGTAGTAATCGTGGTAAAAACTGTGAAGCCGGCAGCGCCAAGACACAGTATAGCGGACAGTTGTAGCATAGCATATATTCCAATCTAATAGCGATCAGAGTGAATAGTAGAGGGCTGAAGAGATCTTCAAACCAACAACTCAGCCAGATGTGAGGAACACTTGACAAGAATCCGGTCGCAAGACTTAGGCCCTTGAATAATATGATTGCAAATCCTTTCACACTCTTGACATAATATTTGTACACATTCCGATCCACCGCATGCCAACGCTCTTTATTCGCTGGTGTAGCAGGTTCTACTAGTTTAGCTTGGCAGATGAATCGCCTTGCGCCGCTTGCAGCAACTGTTGTAACTGAAGAAGAAAACCCCTTTTCATTTTGTTTATTGTTCCACGCCTCTTTGACACTTGGACACAGAATATAACCGTGATTAGCGACTGGCTATTCATATGTCCCTATTTCTACTACGCGTCTATTGGCATTAGCGGCGGTAATCCGGTCAGCCGAAGGCAAGTGATAGCAGAATGAGTGCAAAGGGCAGCTTTAGCCGCTCATCAGCGAATAAGACCATCTGGTCCAAAGATATTTTGGAACTCCTTTTCTTCAGTGCATGCATCTAGACCACTGGTTACATCAAAAATACCAGAAAGTTAGACTCCAAATACCATGCTCTTGCTACTGAGACTCGTTCCTTCTGACCGCCGCTTAGGATAATGCCATTGCTCCCAACTTTAGTGCTATCGCCTTCCGGGTGGACTAAAAGGTCTGACAATAACTTCGCAGCCTCTAGTACTTGCATGTATCTTTTAAAATTGAAATAAAAATATTCAACAGTGTTCTGCCTTTATCAAACCATTAGATAGAAAGAGTACTGGGTAGCAATATCTGATTCGACGGGAGGCCGAGCCAATAGTGACTTGCCCATCGTGGACTGGCATTTCTACGAGAGGTACCTTATGGAACGATGACTTGCCGGATGCAACGGACCCAAATATAAGCGTCAAGCCCGCAGGAGCAAGTTCTGGTTCAAGGTCTCTAAGACACATCTTTTTCTGGCTCCATCCAAGCATATTTTTCATCTCTTACTTTTAATCTCAATGGTTTCGATATTTTCTATTTAAGCAAACATGCAGTTGTCATATGATCTACGTCATTATCAGGGACTCCCACCGTGTAACGACCTGACCATACACTTATATTATCCGCAGGAATAGACTTATTTTTAGCAATACTTGTGTAACTTACTGGTTAGAATACAATCACAATAAAACCCTGGCTCAATTAGATCAAAGCAATCATATAACAACCCGACCATACACTAATATTATCCGCAAAAATAGACCCACTTTTAGTAATACTTGTGCAAGTTATTAAATAAAATACAAGCTTAATAAAACCCTAGTTTAATTAGATTAAAATAATTATTCAATAATCTAATTAATTTAACTTAAATTAATAGCTTAAAACTATAATCTAATAATCTAGATATATAACACAAGTTTATTCTAATAAAAATAAATTATATATTTATTATAATTAAAATAAACCTATTTATTATATAATTTTTTATATTATTTAAATAAAATTAGTTTTAATTAGTTATTAATATATAAGTTTATTATTAGCTATTTAATAACTAAACTATAATAATATTTGCTAATTATATAAGAAAAACTCACCTTAAGCCCTTGGGTTAAAGTTAAGCAAAAGACAGTTTTCAAAGGGTTTTTTTTATAAAAATTTCAAAATTTAAAACTTTTATAAAAATATAAATAAATATTATTTAAAATAATTATATAGGAAAAACTCACCTTAAGCCCTTGGGTTAAGGTTAAGCAAAAAACAGTTTTCAAAGAGTTTTTTTATAAAAATTTCAAAATTTAAAACTTTTATAAAAATATAAATAAATATTATTTAAAATAATTAATAAATAAATTTAAAATAACTATAAATCAAATAATAAATTATATAATAGATTAAGTAATAAATTAAATAATTAATTAAACAATCAATTTAATAAAAAACTAAGTTAATTAAAAGATTAATAATCCTATCCCCGAGGGCAGGGTCTACAATAAATAACTAAATAGCTAATCAAGTAATAAATAACCCTACCCCCGGGGGCAGGGTCTACCACTAATAAACAAAGCAATCAACTAAAAAATAAATAACCCTACTCCTAGAAATAAAGTCTACCACTAAAAGACCAAGCAATCAACTAAAAAGTAAGTAACCCTGCCCCCGAAAACAAAGTCTACCAGCAAAAGATCAAGTAATCAACCAAGCAATCAATCAAGTAATAAATAACCCTACCCCCAGAAACAGAATCTACCACCAAAAAATCAAGCAATCAACCAAAAAGTAAGTAACCCTGCCCCCGGGAACAGGGTCTACCAGCAAAAAATCAAGCAATCAACCAAGCAGTCAATCAAATTATATAGGAAAAACTCACCTTAAGCCCTTGGGTTAAGGTTAAGCAAAAAACAGTTTTCAAAGGGTTTTTTTATAAAAATTTCAAAATTTAAAACTTTTATAAAAATATAAATAAATATTATTTAAAATAATTAATAAATAAATTTAAAATAACTACGGATTAAGTAATAAATTACATAATAGACCAAGTAATAGACTAAGTAATTAACTAAGCAATCAATCTAGTAAAAGACTAAGTTAACCAAGAGGTTAATAACCCTGCCCCCGGGGGCAGGGTCCACAATAAATGACTAAGCAGCCAATTAAGTAGCAAGTGACCCTGCCCCCGGAGACAGGGTCTACCACCAACAGACAAAGCAATCAACCAAGAAGTAAGTGACCCTGCCCCCGGGGGCAGGGTCTACCACCAAAAGACCAAGCAGTCAACTAAGAAGTGAGTGACCCTGCCCCCGGGGGCAGGGTCTACCAGCAAAAGATCAAGCAGTCGACCAAGCAGTCAATCAAGTAGTAAGTGACCCTGCCCCCGGGGGCAGGGTCTACCACTAAAAGATCAAGCAGTCAACCAAGAAGTGAGTGACCCTGCCCCCGGGGGCAGGGTCCACAAATAAAAGACCAAGCAGCCAATCAAGCAATCAACCAAGAAGTCAATCAAGTAGTAAGTGACCCTGCCCCCGGGGGCAGGGTCTACCACCAACAGACCAAGCAGTCAACCAAGAAGTCAACCAAGTCAATCAAGTAGTAAGTGACCCTGCCCCCGGGGGCAGGGTCTACAAGCAAAAAACCTATTAGTTAATGATCCTGCACCACATTACAGATTTTCCTAGCTCGGATCAGACAATCGGTTCATTCAAATCCGAATAAACATATCCTTATTCATATCAGAATTGTTAATAATACATTATTTTATATAGAATAATAATAGGGAATAATAAGTTTATTATTCTTATTATTAGTCTATTATTATTAAATTATATTAATTTAATTTAAAAGATAATTATTAAGCTAGTTATTTTTTTAGAATATTTTATTTATTTTTTAGTCTTATATTTATTATTTATATATAAAAGATAATCTTTTATTTTTTTTTTAGTTAGATTAAATTTAAATAAATATTTTTTTTTTAATTTATTTTTATTTTATAGCCTAAGTGATTATATTTTTTTAGTTTAAGTAATTAAAAGTTTTTATAAGTTTAATTTTATTATAGATTAATATAATCTTTTTTATACTTTTAGAATCTTTAAGAAAGGTTTTTAAATTAGGATTAATAATAGTTTATTTAAGTTATTAGTTATTTTATTTATTGTTATTATAAGAAATTATATATACTTAAGTGGTTTATTTTTTATTAATAGATTATAAACTTATATTAAATTAGGTAAATTTTCTAGTTAGATAATTAATAGAGATATTAATTAGTTTAATTTAATATTATATACTAATATTTTTTTAATAAGAAAGGAATTATAATTATATAATTGGATAAAATAGCTAGTTTTATATTATTAGTTAAAGTCTATAAGGTTTAATAGGTTTAAATATAAGCTTTTATATAAGACTTAAGGGCTATTTAAACTGAAATAAAGGATATTAGATTTTTTATTAGTTAAATCTTAGGGTTATTATTAAATAATACTTTTGATTAAATGTTATAACCTAAGTTTATTATTATTAATCTAGTAATAATAAAACTTTTTATAGTAGTAGACCTGGTTTTATAATTAGTAACTGATTTACTTGCCTAATCTGGAAGTTTTTTTTTAAATAAAGGGTTTATTTAAGAAGCTTTTAAAAAAGTATATAAATTCCCGGAGATTTATAAGTTAGTTAGTCTGGAAAATTATAATTAATAGAAATAAGTTTTTTTTATTTAATTAGTGGCTATAGAATATAATGTTTTTGTTATAGACTTTAGTATAGTAGATAGCTTAGTGGGATTTTTATAAGCTTTGCTGTTAATGCTAATTAGGGATAGTGTAATAGTTATTTTAGTGGTTTTTATAGCTTGGTTTAATAGTCTTAAGGAAGCCTTTTATATGTTAGAGTGGTAATTTTTTTATTCTACTAGGCTTTAAAGGGAATCTTTATATAAGGTATTTTATAGTTTTTCCTATTCGGGTTATAATGGTATTTTATTTGAGTTTAATACTTAATTTAATAGTTTACTAGTTAGGTTATTAGCGTTAAAGGCTAATATAGATGCCGAAGATCAGGTTAATTAATACTTTACGGCACTTGAGAGGTCCTTTTTTAATTGGGCGGAATGAATTCGCGGGACTTTTAGGACCTTATATGTTATAGGCCAAGCTATAGATTGGATTAATCTCTAATTTCTTATGGCTGATATTCTAGAAGAGATTAGAAATCCGGCTATAGTTGCTTATCGGGCTAGCTATAAAGCTATTAAGGAATTTCCTAAGTAAAAAGCCCTACCTAGTCTTTTTAAAAAGGAACAGAAAGGCAAGGGTAACAATAGGAACAAAGGTTTTAAAAGAAATTAAGGCACTGAGAGTAGCCTTGATAAAGCATATAAGAAAGATCCTTATGTATGCCTAACCTTTAACCTAGCTAACGTTACTGAGACTAGTGAATCTAGTTACTTAGATTCTTTTGATACTGAAGATTTGCCGGCTTATGTAAGCCAGGCTAAGTCTAATAAGGCTAAGGCACACTTTCCTATTAGGAAAGATAGCCTATTATATGATACAGGGTCTTTTGTATATATAGTCAATTTGAAAAAGTGGTTTTTAGACTATATCCCTAATAGTAAATTAGGCATGGTTAAAACCGGTGGCGGACTTATTTCCCCTTTAGGAATAGGTACAGCTAGTTTTTGGGTCCTTGTGCAACAGCCTAATACCTATAAGGAAATAAGGCTGTAAAATGCCCTTTATTGCCCTGAATTCGATATTAATTTATTTAGTGGGCTAAGGCATTATAAGGCAGGAGGTTATCTTAGCTTTAATGTACTAAAATTAAACAAAGGAAGTATAATTGTATTGTTTGATTTCCAAAAATATGGCTTTTTCTTATCTTTTAAAGGGAAAGAAACCCCTACCCTTTTGAATCTAGCCTATACAGTTTATAGCTTTATAGAAGTTAGAATACTAGCTCTTAGCCAATTAAAGGCTAAGGAATATCAGGAATTTCCTAATACGGAAATTCAAGATAGCCTTAATTAAGAAAGGGCTAATCTAGAAGATTATATAGGAAAAACTCACCTTAAGCCCTTGGGTTAAGGTTAAGTAAAAGGGAGTATTAAAAGAGTTTTTTTTAAAAAAATTTCAAATTTTAAAATATTTATAAAAATATAAATAAAATATTATTTAAAATAAATAATTAATGTATAAATTTAAAATAACTACAGATCAAGTAATAAATAATTATATAATAATAAACTAAGTAATAGACTAAATAGTTAACTAAGCAATCAATCTAATAAAAGACCAAGTTAACCAAGAGATTAATGACCCTGCCCCCGGGGACAGGGTCCACAATAAATGACTAAACAGCCAATCAAGTAATAAGTGACCCTGCCCCCGGGGGTAGAGTCTACTACCAAAAGACCAAGTAGTCAACCAAGTAGTAAGTGACCCTGCCCCCGGGGGCAGGATCTGCCACTAAAAGATCAAGCAGTCAATCAAGAAGTGAGTGACCCTGCCCCCGGGGGCAGGGTCCACAAATAAAAAACCAAGCAGCCAATTAAACAATCAACCAAGAAGTCAATCAAGTAGTAAGTGACCCTGCCCCCGGGGGCAGGGTCTACCACCAAAAGACCAAGCAGTCGACCAAGCAGTCAATCAAGTAGTAAGTGACCCTGCCCCCGGGGGCAGGGTCTACCACCAAAAGATCAAGTAGTCAACCAAGAAGTGACCCTGCCCCCGGGGGCAGGGTCTACCACCAAAAGACAAAGCAGTCAACCAAGAAGTAAGTGACCCTGCCCCCGGGGGCAGGGTCTACCACCAACAGACCAAGCAGTCAACCAAGAAGTCAACCAAGTCAATCAAGTAGTAAGTGACCCTGCCCCCGGGGGCAGGGTCTGCCAGCAAAAGATCAAGCAGTCGACCAAGAAGTGAGTGACCCTGCCCCCGGGGGCAGGGTCCACAAATAAAAAACCAAGCAGCCAATTAAGCAATTATATAAGAAAAACTCACCTTAAGCCCTTGGGTTAAGGTTAAGCAAAAGACAGTTTTCAAAGGGTTTTTTTTATAAAAATTTCAAAATTTATAAATAAATATTATTTAAAATAATTAATAAATAAATTTAAAATAACTACGGATCAAGTAATAAATTATATTATATAGGAAAAACTCACCTTAAGCCCTTGGGTTAAGGTTAAGCAAAAGACAGTTTTCAAAGGGTTTTTTTATAAAAATTTCAAAATTTAAAACTTTTATGAAAATATAAATAAATATTATTTAAAATAATTAATAAATAAATTTAAAATAACTACGGATCAAGTAATAAATTATATAATAGACCAAGTAATAGACTAAGTAATTAACTAAGCAATCAATCTAGTAAAAGACCAAGTTAACCAAGAGGTTAATGACCCTGCCCCCGGGGGCAGGGTCCACAATAAATGACTAAGCAGCCAATCAAGTAGCAAGTGACCCTGCCCCCGGGGGCAGGGTCTACCACCAACAGACAAAGCAGTCAACCAAGAAATAAGTGACCCTGCCCCCGGGGGCAGGGTCTACCACCAAAAGACCAAGCAGTCAACCAAGAAGTGAGTGACCCTGCCCCCGGGGGCAGGGTCTACCAGTAAAAGATCAAGCAGTCGACCAAGCAGTCAATCAAGTAGTAAGTGACCCTGCCCCCGGGGGCAGGGTCTACCACCAACAGACAAAGCAGTCAACCAAGAAGTAAGTGACCCTGCCCCCGGGGGCAGGGTCTACCACCAAAAGACCAAGCAGTCAACCAAGAAGTGAGTGACCCTGCCCCCGGGGGCAGGGTCTACCAGCAAAAGATCAAGCAGTCGACCAAGCAGTCAATCAAGTAGTAAGTGACCCTGCCCCCGGGGGCAGGGTCTACCACCAAAAGATCAAGCAGTTAACTAAGAAGTGAGTGACCCTGCTCCCGGGGGCAGGGTTTACCAGCAAAAGATCAAGCAGTCGACCAAGCAGTCAATCAAGTAGTCAATGACCCTGCCCCCGGGGGCAGGGTCTACCACCAAAAGACCAAGCAATCAACCAAGTAGTAAGTGACCCTGCCCCCGGGGGCAGGGTCTACCACCAAAAGATCAAGCAGTCAACCAAGAAGTGAGTGACCCTGCCCCCGGGGGCAGGGTCCACAAATAAAAGACCAAGCAGCCAATCAAGCAATCAACCAAGAAGTCAATCAAGTAGTAAGTGACCCTGCCCCCGGGGGCAGGGTCTACCACCAACAGACCAAGCAGTCAACCAAGAAGTCAACCAAGTCAATCAAGTAGTAAGTGACCCTGCCCCCGGGGGCAGGGTCTACCACCAAAAGACCAAGCAGTCAATCAAGAAAGTGAGTGACCCTGCCCCCGGGGGCAGGGTCCACAAATAAAAGACCAAGCAGCCAATCAAACGGTTGACCAAGAAGTCAACCAAGAGAGTGAGTGACCCTGCCCCCGGGGGCAGGGTCTATCACTAAAAGACCAAGCAGTCAATCAAGAAAGTGAGTGACCCTGCCCCCGGGGGCAGGGTCCACAAATAAAAGACCAAGCAGCCAATCAAACGGTTGACCAAGAAGTCAACCAAGAGAGTGAGTGACCCTGCCCCCGGGGGCAGGGTCTACAAGCAAAAAACCTATTAGTTAATGATCCTGCACCACATTACAGATTTTCCCAGCTCGGATCAGACAATCGGTTCATTCAAATCCGAATAAACATATCCTTATTCGTATCAGAATAAACCTACCTCTTCCGACTCATTCACATTCGAATGAACTGCCTCTTACCTCACTTATAATCGACGTACATCGCTCTATCCAAATACTATCTGGACCAAATATATTAGCAATAAACTGTTCCGGTCTGGCAATCAAACCTAAAAGAGTGCTGTTCCGCTCATGTAAAACAGCTTCGTCTAACAATCTGATATCTGTATTCCGAGGGTTACGCCGAGTAGTATACGGTTTTATTGTCCATTGTAAGGCAATCAGCATACGGTTCGGGATTCCCTTGTGCTCTACTTGAGTCAGTATATTAGTCTTGTATATAAACTCTGATCAAACGTACCAATTTTCTTGGTCATTTCCGTTATTCCATATATTTCTGGTATATCTTCCAATAGAAAAAACAATGGTTTCAGAAACCAGAGCATTCGTGTAACCAAACTCGCCGCAAAATCCGCTCTGTCTTTTGATTGTGGCTTGACACTAAAGTCAAATGTTCCATTCCGAACAGTCACCATGGGCGACGATGCCGCCAAGGTCAGGGCCAACATGAGCATTAGGTTTACCAAAGGTTCCCCCACGGAGACCTCGAGACATTGACGGGCTACTCGATAATGGCCTATGACCCGTGGATCGCCTCCTTTGTTACCAAAGTGAGTCTCCATACCACGGAAACCATCGTCGACCATTGGGGGTACATGAACAAAAGGTACACGACGTCCGAAGTCGATTCTGCGATTTATTCTGTGTCTTTGAGCAGCTCTTCGCCTCTCATCGGACTCGAGTGCTTTCCTCTTTAGGCTTCCAGGCCGGGCAGATAAAATACCGAGACCAGGCGTTTCGCTAGACGATGGAAGCTCTCGGATAACCTGTGATGTCAGGGTCGCACGAGAAGTGCCCAACAGCCAGGAAACCCTGTAACGCTGTAGAGCCATGACGATACAGGCTTCCCAATCATACCGATCATGGCTCTTGTTGCCCGTGGCATACAATGGCACCATAGCCCGCTGGGTAATCAGCCAGGTCATGTTCTTGGATGCATAACGTTTGCCCTCTGACTCGGTATATAATGCCTTGACAAGAAGCGAGGCAAAATCTCTCAGGCCAGTGATTTCCACTTTGACCTTCTCATCAAAGGCGCCAACAAGACATGCCTTGATCCGTTTAAGCCACTCCACGGTAAAACAGACATAGGCGTCTCTTATGGCAGCCCACTTATCGAGACACTCTGTAGCATCTGCAATTGCAGCAGCCGTACCCTTTGCGGCCTTCAAAGCCAGCTTCATCCTGTAGTGAAAGAACTGCTGCACCTCCGGGATAGCATGATGCTCAAACACACGAAGCACAACATCGCCCTTGCTACGGCGCTGGCCTATCATATGCTGCACCCATAGATGGGTACCCCGATTGGCAGCAACATCCAGGCCATAGTAGAAGGCTAGCGCTGCAGTGTGTAGAAGCTTCGGGCCATCGTTGCGAGCCTTGGGCCAGGACATCATATCCATGGAGCCTCTGTGCAAGTCAAGCTTGGCCTTTGAGATGTACGGCCACGCGTGGTGCTGGAGATGCCTGAGCGTACCGAGGTTCTCGAACACAGCCGTAGGCAAGCACCTCGGGTCGCCGGTGAAGCAAAAGTTGGCGAGCCGATCGATTGCGGCAACACCCTCGGCCAGCGGGAGGGGAAGCCCTTGGCCCCCGCCCACCGTGAACCGCCGATGCATGTCATCGATGACCGTCTCGAACACGGTCGCAAAGGAAGTGAGAACACCAGGGAAGGCGCTGGAGGGAAAGGCACGCATCATGGGGTCATATGATCCCCTCTCCTTCAAGAAGAAACTGACGAGCTGTACGATGGGCCTGAGGACGTTGGTGGAGGTTTGTTTCTCGGGCCGCAACCCCGAAACCCTGACGGAGACGACCTGCTCCATCCTGAAGGCGAACTGGTTCGTCTCGATGCACTTGTCAATAAACTTTCGCTCCCGCGCAAAGGGCTTGGGGGCTCCCTGGTCTGCCGGGCCGAGGTGCCTCAGTAGCCTTTTCTGGATTTCCTTGGCCTTGTCCGAGAGTCCCGCGCCGCCCGTGTGCAGCGTGAGAGCGCCCGTGGGAATGGCCTTGGTGACCAGTAGCTGTTCCGGCCGGAACCTGATGGCACGCTTGATGTTGGAGTAGCACTGGAAATAGCCAAGGTCCAAGATCTCGGCCCCGTAGTTCTCCTTGGCCATGTTATACGCCACAGGGTTTACGGCGTCCGAGATGCTGATGGGCGGCCGCGTACATGTGAAGTTGCCGTACCTGGGATGGAAGGCAAGAGGGAAGCACATGAAGTCCCCATCCCCTCCCGTACACTGCTCCTTGAGCCGCTTCAGATCGCCGAGGAGACAGAGAGGCACGCCCGCCCTGCCCCAACTTTCACCGCTGAGGCAGTTTATGTTGCAGGCGAGGGCGTACGAGAGGAACTCCACGGACTCCATGTTGTACATCTGGTCCAGCGAGGTCTTAAGGGCCGATAGCCCAGGGGTGTTGTCGATGCAGTCATTGACAGCCATCTCGCGTTCGCTGAGCTCATCCTCAGCTCCCAAGCCGAGGCTCTCATCACTACCCGCCTCCGGGTTTTGATCAGACTCAGACCCCTCCCTCTCCGGCTCATTATCATCGCTCTCGCTACCCTCTTCTATGCCGGGCGAAAAGCGACCCCTCAAATCATCGGAGCCAGCGTTGGATTCATTATCAGAGCCCATGTCAGATCCATGGTCGAGTTCATCGTCAGAGTCCATCAAGGTCTCCTCCATGCTTAGAAACTCGGAATCGCCGGTCTTGATGTGATAGTTAGCTCCATACCCGTAGGCATGGAAGGCTGGTGACACATCTGCCCAGAAGGGGCTATCCTGATGCCGAGCAAATTCCGCCCACCCGTCCATAAAGTGCCGCTGGAACGCTGCCCAATCGGTAAGGCCCAGCTCCGCGACGGCAGACCCACCCAGCCTCCAGCTGGAATCGACGCCCCTGCCCTGAAGCTCAGTCTCCAGGGTATCGACAATGAACTTGGACAGCGGCCTTGCCTGGGCGAGAGGGAGGGCCGTCCCAGCCTGCTTGGGCCTACGGGTACTGCCCTCCTCCGCCTGGCGGGGGTGCATGACAATAAACCAAGACTCGTTCGCGCCACCCGAGGCGATGCGGAACGTACGGCCTGCAAGGCTAAACGGCAGCAGTTGCCTAACATGCTTATCGCTGTAAGAGCTGGCCCAGTTCCTGAGCGTGACCTTGACAGAGTCGAAGAATGTAAAGGGATTATCCGGCGAAAGGACGCAAAGGGGGCGGCCAATAACGCTGAGAAAGTCGAGGAAAAACTCGGGCCTCAGTTCGTCGTCTGGCCTGACACGGAAACCATGCTGGCCGTAGTCGATGGAGTGCCCCGTCTGGAGCAGGTTCATGGCTCGCTGAGCGTCAAACCTGCTGGAACGGACGATGCTGGATAACTTGGAGGCTATGACCGTACAAGTCAGAACATGTCCCCGTAAGATGGGATGCAGACCAGGACATAGGATGCCCTAGGGGAAGGCTAATACACACGAGTCAGGACAAACTCCCCCTTCCTAACACTGTTAGT
The DNA here is from genome assembly GCA_004303015.1 of Cladobotryum protrusum. Lineage (NCBI taxonomy): Eukaryota > Fungi > Ascomycota > Sordariomycetes > Hypocreales > Hypocreaceae > Cladobotryum > Cladobotryum protrusum. Next base: position 1,903,453 of record RZGP01000004.1, read on the forward strand.
CGTGTTTTGGCGCTCCTGCTGGCTCGAACCAGCATCACTGTCGCCATCGCCCTCGTACAGGGAAGAGTGGGAGGGGAGGCCATCGTTGTGATAGGCTTCGTCTCCCGGGCTATCAGGGTCAACGGCTACGATATCCTGATCGGGCTCAGGGGCATCGGTAAACCGGATGTCACGCACAGGACCCGCCGGCACCGCCTCTCGGTCCTGGTAGAAATAATCGGGCATTGCAGTGGTAAATGGTTATCGAACTGATGTTTTGCTTGCTTGCTTGCTTGCTTGCTTGCTATAGCAAATAGACTTGGACAAGTATAAACGAAGGTATGGCAGAGCCAATGCCAGCAGGGGGGCAACGGTCTGATGTAGCTGACCCAACCCAAGGCAGAGGCTGACCCTACATCGTGCACGTAATTGATTAACTTGTCTATTATAGTTTATCACATCGCCAATCACCAACACCACGGCACGGAAGAGAACCCATTGCAGGGGGGTGAAGACGGGGCCATGCCATAAAGGGCCCAGCTCACTTTGCAACAGGTGCACTCTTCCAAGCGGGCTCCTTCCTGACGGGAACAGAATCGAGAAGTCTGGACTTGTGCGTACTCTTCCTGGACTTCAAGGCACCCTTACTCGATGCTGCTCGATGGCGCTGGCTTTCAGAGAGACTCTGGGAGCCCCTCTCGGAATAATGACCTGGGGAATGAGTGGAACGAGTTGGGGGAAGGGGAGCAGAATCCACGGCATCATCATGGGCAGGGGGGGCAGAACGGACGCTCTGGTCCACGGCAGGGTCATCGAGCAGGTCGTCCTCATCGATCGACGAGGGAACAACGCGAAGTGGGTCTGGGGCTGCGGGCGGCGCCACGGGGCCAAGAGGTGGCGTACCAGCCGTGGAAGCGGGTACGGCCTCCTCGTCCCGCGACCATTCCAGGATGGCGCGGCGCAGCTTGGAAGACAGCCTATCAAGGGCTGCGCCGCGACGCAGGTGTGGTTTCGCGACCACATCGGGCAGCGCGTCGACCAGCAGAGCGAGCTGAGCAGCCCACGGATCATCGCCCGTGGCAGATTGTCCCCCTTCTTGACTAAGCAAAGGCAGCTCCCAACGCAAGCGGAGGGACGGGAGGAGGCCCCGGACAATGTCGAGAAGGCCAGGCCAGAAGGGTCCGCGAGCAAAGCGATCCGCATACTCAGGGCCGGCTTGCTCTGGTAGGACCTCGAGATCAGAGGTCCGGAATACTCGTAGCTCATCTAGTGAATCGACAGAGTAATCGAGGACGCTCGTCTGGATGCGGGCTGCCAGTTCGGCCAAGTCACCAGAGATGCCGGACAAGCTCCCCAGGGAAGACCTCAAGTCATCGAGGAGCGGGGAGTAGGTATTGGACTCGGCCTTTTTAGTAGACAGCGATAGAGGATCGACCCAGGCCACAACGTGCATGATAACCAGCTTCAGGCGCTCAGAGTCGTCCTTCTTCATCTCGGTCAGGTGCATGAAGGGGGGAAAGGCAAGGTCCGGTTTGGTCCTTAGAAAAGCATGCAACTTCTCGTAATCAGGGCGGGTAGCATGGGTCAGGAAGCCCTTCCTACGCTGCCCCTCCTCGGGGAAGAAGAGGTCGTCAAGGAGAGCATCGGGCGATCCGGAGTTCTCGAGGGCATTAGAAAGTAATTCCCAGTCCCGGGAGAGTATAAAGTAACTCGGGGCCACGGAGGTCCGGACGCAAGAGTCAATGACAGACAGAGTGCGGAGGACAGCCTGAAGGCGATCAAACCAAAACTGGATGGGAATCAGTACAAGGCGCGTAGGACCTCGAGAGGGAGTAAACGTACGGCATCGATGCGACGGCTCGCGAGGACAGACCAGGCAGAGACGGTAAACTTCTCCTTGCCGAGAGAGACGGAGCACCAGCGGGTGATGAACTGGCGCCAGGGCTCGTTCCTCCACAGGATCAGGAGGCGGCGGAGGGGAAACTTGGCGTCGGCGGCCAGGTGCAGCCTAGCCTGGACGCGGGCCTCGACGGAAGCCCTGTTGCCGGCGAAGAGATCGGGGTCTCGTTCGGAGGCGGCGGCGAGCTGCATCCAGACCTCCCCGTGGCCGTCGGGAAGCCTGATGTCCTGCCTGTTCACGGAGAGGCCGAGGGCGAGATCGGGAGGCATCCTCGCTGCGGGGAGCGGATCAGGATCAGATGACCAGCCAGGGTCTCGGTGTCGAGGAGAGCAACGTACCATCGTACACCTCGCAGGTCCACCAGAGCTCATGGCGAGGCAGCTTACGGGCCTCGACGTGCATCTTCAAGGCAGCCATGCGATGCTGGCCGGCGAGAACCCTCACCCTCTCGCCGGTCAAGGCCCTAAAGTCGAGAACAGGCAACTCGGCGAGGGCGGCAGGAGAGTCGAGGTCCGCAAAGGCCTTCTCGGCGGCGGCTCTGGTGCAGGTGACGACGAGGTAATTCTCCTCTGCCTGCCTGAGCAGAGCCCCCTTCCCAAAGGCAGCGCAGAACTTGCGAGCATGGCCCTCGTCCAGGGGACGGTTCTTCCCCCGCTCCCAGGTAAAGTCCATGGAGTCGAGGGACAGCCTCGCGACGGCGAGTCGGTAGGGCCTCGCCTCCTCCCGAGGGGTCAGCGCATCGCCTACGCTCTGGGCAAGGTTCGGTTCGTGATGGGTCTTTTGCTTCTTGCGCGCTTCATGATGGGCAGGAGCAGTATGACGACGTCGCTTCATCTCAAGATTCAGAACAGAGGGGGGTTCTCGTCAAACACATGGCACGATAAGACAGCAGGATGTGAAGGTGTGATGGTGCTGCTAAGGGTAAACAACCTCGACTGTCTAGCGCAGCCCTCGTACGCGTCGGAGTACCAGCAAGATTATAATCCTACCCTAGACAGCAACATATTATATTCATCAGACAAAAACATCAACTACAAGTATAATAAGTACTTGGTATAGAAATAAATAGATAATATAAGTATAAACCAACACATAACAAACATGCTTTACAGTTAAATAATACAAGTTATAAGAGAAATACTGTTCTATCAAACAGTAAAGACTGTTGGATATGATGGGCCACGAGATAATAATCTCAAGGAGAAAACAACCCAAAAAGCTTGTGGAAAAGGAAAAGTATATACCAAGTCACTTAGAAGTACTCGATAACAGAAACCAGTGAAGCTAAAGCGAGTAAAAGATAAATTATACAATACTTTACGCCCGGGAACAAATGACATGCCCCTGTACAAGAAGAAGAATACCTGAACAAAAACAGCCAATACATGTGCATGTGTCGATAATCATGGACACTAGACAGGGACCAAGGCAAAAGCAAATGCAAGAGACGGGTTCATTCTGGTCTGAACAGGAAAGACGCATGCAGATCCATCTCGATGGACAAGCTGAAATGATTAATACCATACATCAGCCGCTACTATACGAAACAGGTTATTTCCCAGCCCATCAAGGCAGACATGGAACAGTTGAACGCTACAGCCAACCAAACCACATCCCATCCAGTCGTACAATACCAGACAAAGCCTCACATACTCACAGAATAAACAACCAGGTATACATCCAACACAAGACAGCCATCGGTATCAATACACATCTCTAAGGACGGGGAAATTGCTTTTCCAGACAACGGCCCAATTTACATTTAAATAAGCCAGACGGCAAGCCACAGCAAGCTACACGGCACCAACAATCAATTACGCACCAAGACATGGCGAGACACGGCACACAGGCAAGGTCTTCCCTGCCGTACAAGCCGCGGGATTTCCCTCCCATTGTCCCTGGGTTGGAAGGGGAGCTTCGGGGCGCTGCCGCCACCCACCCTTCGAGCAGTCTGCTTGGTCATTACGGGGAACTGTAAAGGCGCGAGCATGATGCAGAAGAAAAGGAAGGCACCGGTACGCGAAGTCACGAGACCAGACAAGGACCAGACATAGACCTCTGCCGAGAGGAGCCAGCGATGAATCCTCATTGGCCCAGAGGCAGTCACATCTTCCAATGGCACGGATCCCACCTGCCCAACCGGTTCCTGCTCGCTCCATACGATAATCAAGATGCCCAGGCATGCCTTGCACAGCCGGAATGCTCTCTCAGAACAGTCACGTAACGCCAGATGATTACACGGGGGCATATACACGGGGGCATATAGCACATCGGTTCATTCTCGTCTGAACGGGCGGGGTTCCGTTCGCATCGGAATGAACCACCTCGCTGCCGAGGGATATACAAGGTACGGCGAACAGGCACCGGGGAAGAAGAGCTAATCTCAATAGGGTCGCTTGTCGATCGGCAAACCGCTCTCGGAGTCCCAGGTGAACCTCGAATCATCCGAATCGTATCCATCCGGAACAAGCTCGGTCAGTCTCCCGTGGCCGGCATCGCTGCAGCCGAGATCGGGATCCGGAGCAGGTCGCTCCGCCGACGCAACCGGCACGCCGGGTCCGGTGGGCGTTGCCGCGCCGAGGAGCGCGCTGGCCACGGCGGGGAGTTCCTGCGACGTCAGCGACCCATCACCGCGCGGGGCAACACCTCACTCACCCCCAACTGGACAAGCATGCGGACCGTGGAGATGGCCTGGGCGCGAGCCTCGAGGTATCCCAGCTCGGCCACGTGCGGCGGGATGTGACTGCCGGGCTGCGTGTCCCGGGCGTTAGCATCCGGGGCAAAGGCAAAGAGAGGGAACCTACCAGGTCATGGAGGGCGACCCAGGAAACCATGGCGAAGAGGTCTTGCACGAGCATGCCGAACTCGAGAGCACGGAAGTCTACGCACTCCAGACCCTTCTGCGCACAGTAGGAGCATCTGGGGCTTCCGGGCGAGGCTGGGAACGTCAGCGAGGCTCCGAGAGATGGGTTACGCTCGGCTTACACGAGGGGGCATCGAGGCATCGATGAGACGTCATGCTATACAGCCAATCCTGGAGCAGGACGCCTACGCAAGGGAGGCACTAGCAACCCATGGCGCGAGCTGAACCTGCGCTGCTGGGCGTTGATTCTCCTTGTAAGGCCATGTTATTGGGTGGTGGATAGAGGTGAAGAAGAGAAAGAGACTATAAACGGGTTGATCTCTTCCTTGATGTAATGTATATGATTAGGTAAGCAAGGCTAAGACCAGGAATAATAATCCGATTTAAAAAGAGTATATAATCTACCCTGTACTTGACAAGAGCCCAGTTCATTCGTATAAGAATAAAAAGCCTACCCTATATAAAGAGTTTTTTTAAAATGAAATAGTATATATAGCTAAAATAAAAGACTTAAGATTAATAAAGTTAAATATAAAAGTTAATTATTTTAAATTAGACATTAGTTTTTCTTATTTAAAAGTATTTGTAATTACTTTAAATAAAAAAAATTAATTATAAATTTATTAATATATTTATAATTATATTATATACTTTTATATAAAATATATATAATCTTAAGTTTTAAATACTAATATAAATTATTTAAAACATATTATATTTTTTATATATTATTTTTTTTAATTATTTTTATACATATCTTTATAAACTTTTTTTCAATTAATAATAATTATATATATTTATTATTTACTTTTAATTTTAATTAATTTCTTTTTTTATATATATATATTTATATAGATATTATTATTATTATTTTATTATATAAGCTTTTATTTGTATATATAAAAATACCATTCTTATCAGAATGAACTTACTCTTATTCTGTTCTACTAGCATAAAAACTTATTAAATTTCATTCTCAATAAAATGAACTCAGTCTCTCCTCATCATTTATTTCTATTTTATAATACTTTATAGTTAAGTCATAGCTCTATTAATAACTGTACGTTCATAAAACCTATGCACGGGCCATACACTAGACCCAACTAACCAACATACTTACTGTACATCTATAATTAGAGATATCAATCCATCTTATAGCAAACCTATCCTAACATCAACCATTCATTCAATTCCTATTAAATAGTCTTGCATGCCAATTAACTCAAGCAAAATAACCTTACAGAAGATTAAAAGGTTATATTCCCTTGTATCCGTATTCGGCATGTAGGCGGGACCCCGCAGTCTGGCCAACTTAGCACCCGCGCGCCTATCGCACCCACCCGCCGCAAACCACACCACAACCTATTCAGCTTACATTCACATCAACCTTTATTCCTCAGCCTCTTTACTTCTGTATAGCAACCCAATTCATTCCCGTACGAACAGGCAACTAGTCGGAGCATTCGTTAATCCGTTTCCATCGGAGCAAACGATAATCCGGACCCGTCTATAAAACCGCATTTCCATCGCCCCTTCCGAACTTAATTCTCTCTTCTTCCTTCCTTCATCTCGCATCTTTCCTCCCTCCCCCTCCCCCCTCCAACCGTTCAGACTCGATTGAACCGGCGCTCTTCTCTCCAACGGCAACTTCTCATCTCGGGCAAGAGCCCCGTCTCGATACTGCTCCAATTCGACAATACAAACACATTCGGCGCACGGCGCCCCGCCCTCGACAATGGCCCCGAAAAAAGCCACAAAGGTCACGAAGACCAAGCCAAATGCCAACGACAAGGCTATCGCAAAGGCTGAACCGAAAAAGGTCAACGACACCTACCGTTTTGTCGCGTCACGTCGACTTGTGCCTGAGGGAGAGCCGATCAAGTGGTTCTCCGAAGTTACACACCACCATTTCAAGACCGAACACCAAGCCCCCGATCGCTACAAGACCGCACGAACTCGCAGGTGGCAAGAGCTCGGATACCACCCCGGCATCCGTATCCTCCACAAATGGGCCCCCATCATTACCGACATTCAAAACCTCGCCAGGTACACAAACTTCAAGACCGCGGCCTGCATGGCTTCCTTCTGTGATAACGAAGGTAAGTATGAGATCCATTTCCACGTTTCCGGAGTTACACTTGCACCACCAAAGCGCCGGTTCGTTCCGATCCGAATGGCGTTGTACTATCCTCACACTTCCCGCCATGGCCATGGGGCTTAGACCGATTGGCTGGCCACCTCGGTTCATTCCTATCTGAACGGGTTACACTCATTCTTATGCGAATGAACCCACTACCCCGCTACCACTTGCCCCGCCCCCACCTCTAGCGCCCGTGGCATCGAGCGCTCGGTTCATTCCGATCCAAATGGGTTACACTGGTTCAGGCCAGAATGAACCCGCTCCTTTTAGCAGTTGATGGCTGACTCGCATTGCAGTCGCAGATATCACGAACGCCGCCCTTCAAGTTACTTATGAGAAGTTTACCATCAATGCAGTCAAGGTTGAAGTTGCGAGTGGTCGTCTCGGTTAGGAACCCGAACACCATGGAGCGAAGTTCAACGAGTATATGGCTGCTTCCATCCAAGCTCTCGATGAACTCGACGGCGACAAAACCGAAGACCGAGTTGCCCCTGCCAATGTCGTACAGAAGGCTCTGGAGGATATACGCATCAAGGGTTTCCTGGACGCAGTTCTCGCCGATTGTCGCCGACCGACCTTCATCCCCATTCTCAACAGTGTCATCCAAGGCTCGACGAACCAGGACAAGCCCGTCATCGTCGATGTCATTCCCTTCATCGCCGCGCACGCCCTTCAGATCCTCATGTTCTCGGGCATCGACTGGGACGAGTCTCGACAGCACACCACGGACCCCTCCGCCTACACGCACCGCTACCCAACACCTCCCGGCTATGGTGGGAGCGAGGAACCGGTGATTGGGCCCTACAGCGCCGAAGATTTTCACCGCGCCGTCTGCCTCTTCTACGCGGCCATGACTCGCAGGGAGAAGGCCGACCGTAACATCTTTGGCAGGGTGCCCGCCGGCCGCAACAAGAACTTCCAGGGGTACTATGACCCGAACGACAAGGGCTCAAGCCTCGACGACGGCGAAGAAGACAACAGCAAGGCCCGGCATGTCATGCACATGGGAAACGAGCAGCAGCTCATCCTCGACGAGATGGCTCTCACGACCGAGAGCCGCGCGGCATCACCGACCCGCACGCCCAGCAAGACACCTACCCGCGGCCAGCGGGACGGGCAGATCAAGGGCGACGCTGCCTTCGAGGTCTTTACCGCCATCACCGAAGTCTTCGAGGCTCGCGCGACCTCCGACAGGGAGCAGGCCAAGCTGTCCCACCAGCTCCACGACGAGATGCCCCCCATGAACAGGCACGACTTCCAAATCCTCCACAAGGCCCTGCGCACCAAGTTCAAGACCAAGGACATCAAGCTCATCACGGCCCGCACCGAGAAGTCTGTCCAGGGAGTCCAAGCCGTGCTCGAGGGCGACACGACGCTCCAGACCTTCATGGACGCAGTCAACAGTTCCGACGTGATGACCGACGCTGCCCGCGACACGGCCAAGGATGTCAAGAAGATGGCCCAAAGGTTCGAGAATGCCTACAAGTTCGAGCGATTCATGAACAACAACCCGCCCTCTCAACTCGTCAATTTTCACGACATCTGCAAGTCCCTGGGAATCTCACCCTACCCAGAGTTGGCCTTGTATCCGGGAAAGCCCGTCGAGACGTTAAAGCCTCACCAAGTCGCCGGTATGTACTTTGCCACCCTCCCCCTGACTGCGACCGGGTTCATTCTGGTCTGAACGAGGCTGATCCGTTCGGACGGGAATGAACCCGCCCTCTCCCTCTCCCTCTCCCTCTCCCTCTCCCTCTCCCTCTCCCTAGGCAACTCTTTTGGGTTCAGATGCTAACGTGTTTCTAGATCTTGGAGAGATGTTAAGTCGCTTCAAAGCAGGCAAGCCCAGCATCTTGGCAAACGAGATGGGTCTCGGCAAGACCAAGACCTTTATTGGTAGCATTGAGGTCAAGGTCAGATACAAGATCTCTCTACGCGATTCAGGAGCCAATGTTAGGTTTTACCCTACTCTCATCGTCAACCCAGTGTCCACGATTCTCCAGACGTTTCAGGAGGTGAAGCAACACCCAACCTTGAATGTCTATGTTTATTACACGACCCAAGCCCAATTCCCGGATAAAACCGCGAAAATCATTCACTCAAAGGGTCTCTTGAAATTTTTACAGAACATTATGAAGAAGACGGATCAACCTTCTGTAAGTACTGACCCGGTTCATTCTCACCTGAACGAGCGCTCTTTGGTTCTCATTTGAATGAACTCAGCTCATCAATCATAGACTGGACGCATTGTTATCCTCACCACGTTCCCTACCCTCTACACTCGACAGTTCAAGCGAATCGAGACACGATTTGTTGTTCGGCAGACTACGAGCAAGCGGAAGCGTGATGGCGACGACGCGGGCGCCAACAAGAGGCTCCGCACCGATGAAGACGTTGTACGTGACCTCGATGAGCTGGCGACCAGGGAGAACGAAGGCGACTTTTCCACTCGTACCAGCTTCGAATCCGACGAGGCGGCCATGGAACGGGCCGGTGACGTTGAAGACGAGGACGAGCTCTCCAGCAACAAGCGCATCCGCAAGTATTACGCCCGCGACGTCAACGAGAAGGAAATCGTCCGCCTTCCCAGAGGCAGCCGAGTTCGACCAGACGGCAACCTCATCGAATACGTCTTTTCGCGCGATGCCGAGTTGGCCGACATCTGTTTCGAAACCCTCATCGTCGACGAGGCCCACGTGGCCCGTAAGCTCAACGGAGCCTACAACCATATGTTTCGACTTCTGAATTGGCAGGATCTTGTTTAGGTGACGGGTACCCTCCTAACATCGAGTCTCAAGGACATTCTGAGCCCCATGGCTCTCATTTGGCTCAAGTCGGGCATCAAATTCCGCCAATGGCGCAGCCTCGATATTGGATACGCCCAGAACATTTGGCACCCCGACTATGATGTCCTCGCCGAGACGAACACCATTGGCGAGCACGTTACGAAGGGTCTTCTCCACGAGAGCGTCGGACTTGTTCAGAAGCCCTCTGGGCGCAGGATGCTCGAGCTGTGGAAGGAACACGCGTACCCCATCTGGCAGCTGAGCCCCGACCTGTTGGAAATCGCAGGCGAGGAGGGCCACTGGGACATTGGGTTCGCCAAGAATGTCATTTCGCACATACTCGGTCATTTGTCTATCCGGCGCACCCTGCGCACCCCTCTCACGCTCCCCGACGGCAAGGTCGAGTTCCCCGCCGTTGACCTGCCCCCCATGATGATTTACACCGAGGAGCTCCGCTTCGATCCCGCCACGGCCCCGTTGGTCAAGGCCCACGGGGAGGCCATGGCGCAGAGCCTGTCCCGTCCCCCCACCACCGGCGATCTCAGCGATACGTTTACCCCCTCCCAGAGCATGAGGTCGGACTCGGGCCCGGAGGGTGGCCAACTGAACTTTGGGTCCTACAGAGAGGGCGTCCTCGGCGCCCACGATGCACGAAACATTGCCCTGCTGCGCCGGGATGCGGCCAAGCTCCTCGGCCCGAACAAGGAGCAGGCGGTTAGACAGCTGCGCAAGTTGCGCGACGGAAACGTCGAGACCACCACCACCGAGGCCAAGAACGCGAAGAAGGGTTCCGACCAAGTCATCGCGGGTGTCGAACACGTCAAGCAGCTCGCCAGCAGCTCTGTCCACGGCGGCATCGACTTCTTCTTTGGCCAAACCCGATCTGATCCCAACATTCCCACGCTCATTGGTCCACAGCAGTGGATGCGATGGCTTCTCGGAGGTAGCCCCGTCACCACTCAACTCACAAGTCTTTGCTTCGATTATGTGCACGTGCAGGGCAAGCGTGTCGTGGTCTTCTGCGACACGCCCTGGATCCAGCAGTGAGTTTACCCCTCTTTCCTCTACTCCTAGCCCTCTACCGCGAGCGGGTTCATTCTGATCTGAACGGCATCGATCCATTCGCACCGGAATGAACCCAGCCCCATGCCTCTTACAGAGCGGGTGTTCGTTCTCATCTGAACGGCATCGCTTTATTCGTACGAGAATGAACCGGCTACGATCTTGCCTTGATAATATTGGGCTAACTGTTGTAGGATGACTTTTTCTATACTTACCATGGCCGGATTCCATGTTAATACTATTCGGTCGTCGGACAAGGGCGCTCGCAAGGCCAAACAGATTGCAGAGTTTGTGGATCCAAACTCTGCATCTCAGATATTTCTCGCTAATATCAACATTATGTCAACGGGAGTCAATTTGCAGCGCTGCTGTCACGTTGGTATCGCTATTAATTTTCATCACAATGCCAAGACCATTCGCCAAATGCATCATCGCCTTCATCGCATTGGACAGTCCAAGGAGGTCATTTGGCACACTCTCAAGGTCGTCAACTCTTTCCACGATCACCAGGAAAGGCTTTGCCTGACCAAGTGGGCGCGACAGATGTCCGCAGAGATGAGCCTGCCGGACTGGTTTCCCGACAATATCCGCGAGCTTGTCATCTTCGAGTTCCAGCGAATGTATTTCCACCACCCCTTCAACCGCTACGCCTGGGTACTGCTCCGGGACCTCGACCCAGCCAACTTCGACTACAACTCCGACTACACCATTGCGATGGGACATGCCCTGACGTGCATTGCTAAGCTCTGCCTTGACGCCGACATTGAGAAGCGCACGTTTTGGCAAGATGCCGCCGACGACATTGCCATGGCCCTTGTCCTTTTCATCGAGAAGAAGTCGTCCGAGGAGATGCAGGCGCTATCTGACCTTCCCGTCAAGGACCTCTTTGCGCAAGTCATGACCGTCCTGGAGCATTCTATCGAGAAGGCGGCCTTGAAGGCCAAGAGCGATAGCGAGGTCAGGGTTCGCGCCAGCAGGGTCAAATCGGGCGTCGAGAGGCGCAAGAAGCAACACAAGAGTGAGGAGATCATCCTCGACTCGGATGCGGACTCGGATGATGATTTGGCCGGGGTGGAGTCTGACATTGAGGAGATGGACGAGGGCGAGGAGGATCCCGATGGAACAGCCGAGGATGGAGAGGTAGACATGGTCGACGCCGGGGAGGATGAAGAGACGCCTGATAATCAGCTTCAAGAGGAGAGCGAACTGGCCGAGAATCCAGTGGGGGAGGAGTAGGATCTTTGGGCTGGCCTTGATTGACTGGCGATGTTGGAGTTGAGGGTCTTATATGGTCTTTATTGATCGTTATGGGCTCGTGAGACGGATTGGGGAAAACGGAGGCTGGTCTTAGTTGATTGGCGGTGTCAAGGCGGGGAGGTTACATATGGTCTTCATTGATCGGTATGGGCCTAAAGATCATAAAAGGATATTTAGACTGGCTTTTGTTTGGTGTTTTAGATAGTAGGCTTATTGTGGTTTTAGCTGATTGGCGATAGCCTATACTTAAATTTACATGGCTTTGCTTCATTTGTTATTTTTCTTGAACGTGGACTGACCTGCCACTGAATGTAAGAATGGCCGAGTTCATTCTCATATTAACCAACATTATTTATTCCGACCAGAATGAACTGGAATCGTTCTTCGCAACGAGGCTGGCTTGAGGAGGCGTGAGGTTGATATCAGTACTGTACTAGAGTAAAGCTAAGCAAAGGGGTGCGGCTACTATGATCAAGGTTCCGGGCCACGAGAAAAGAGAAAAGTTAGTAGCGATAAAGAAAGAAGAATAAGAAAAGGAGATGAACGGACGAGTGGTGTGGAACGCGGACTGGCCCCGCGCGGGGCAAACTCGGAAGGCGGGGCCGGGTCGGGAGGGGTTATCGGATATGGAAGGCGGGGCAATCGGGGCTATGCATACAATGAACGGGTTATAATATGATAACCGGTAAATGATTTTAACTATTGGATAAATATAACAAACACGAGATTTTTTAATATTTATATTCCATAAAATAGAGGTTATATTAAAGACTTCGTAAATGATTACTGTGTAAGTCTAAGAAGGACAGCCGGCTAATAGGCATGTAATCAAACTCCCGTTCTTGCTTACAAAAGTCCACCAAGAGCAACACAAGGTAAGCCAGCATTAACCAGACCACCGGCCGCCTATTTCATATTAGTCGATCCCGGCCTAAGCATAAGATAAAACAAAAGGAACAGAGAACAGCTAGAAAAGGAAGAAAAAGAACAGGGAAAAGGAGAAGGGAAAGGAAGGGGGAGGCATATGACTTACAGTAGAGGGAGAATGTTGGCAACAGGCAACATTCTGCTTGCAGTGGTTGTTAAGCAGATTATCAACACCAATAACTAAAAAGCAAAGTCAATTTCCAGAAGTCTATTCTGGGATACACATGGACTTACGGGCGGTCACGGAGAGACTGGAACACTGGTCGAAGAGCCCAAGGTGATCATGGTTCAAGGCGCCACCAAGGCTGCCAATCAGGCCGCCAAAAACGCCGGCTTCATGATCGACATCGACGCTCTTGTCGACGTCGTTGCAGCATTGGAGCTGGAGGTTATTGCCGCAAGCGTCGATGGCCTCACCGATCGTAATTGGAGGGATACCGTCGACGGGAGGAAGGGCCTTGGCGGCAACAGGATAACCTCCAGCCGGAGGGTAAGCCTTGGTCGGAGGATAACTTTCAACAGGCGCATAGTCCTCAACAGGCGGATAAGCTTCGACGGGGTGGTAGGGTTTAGCAGGCGGAGGGTAGGATCGGCCCTTCCTCGCTGCCATTACCGAAGCAATGAAGAGAGTGATGACGGCGAAGAACTTCATTTTTCCAGCTTTGTTGTTTGTGAATTGAATAAATAAACGAGTGAATGAGTAACGATGATGGTGATAATGATGAAAGAGTGTTTATGCCATGGGGACATTGTTTCTTTTATATATTATTATTTCTCTAGCAACTAACTCCGATTCCTTTTCTTCTCCCTTGTACTCCTATTTCTTGTTTACGACAATTAATCAATGGCTTTTTATTTTCATTTTTTTCTCCTACACTGCCACAGCCCCCTGACAACATCTCGACTATGAGCTAATCTCCAGGAACGCCAAATCCGTCTGGCGGGCTCCAATGGCACGCTGTGGTTTTTCCTGTTCTGCCCTTGCATACGTGCCCAAGAGACACACCGGGCGCCACCACTTTAGTACGTATAGACAAACAATAAGCACATTCACTACAGTAACGGGTAGTAGAAAGCCTGTAATTAAATTGTTTTTTTTTGTCTAGACTTTTGATATATATACATTCGATAACTACACGGTACCTATAACAACCCGATCTTGCACTTACGTCATTTACAAGGATAGACCCGCTTTTAGTGACACTCGTGCAAGCTACCAACCCTACACAATCACGATAAAGCCTTGGATGAAATAACTCATCACAATCAGCCCAAACAAGATTAACTTAATCCATTACAAGTACCAGATCATTGGTTTATTCCTATCAGAATAAAACCCTACATTCATTCAAATCATAATAAACCCACTTACTATATATACTAGCCTGTATTTTTTTCAAAGCAGTTACTGCACCAGAATAAGCTTTTACAAAGAGTCTATTATATCATAATGCACATGGCATAGCCATGGATTTGCCTACGGACAGTTTACTACATAATCTCTCAGTATACAATAACAGGATCATATAAACATCAATACACTACTTTTCTTAATTCAACAAACCGGTGTATTAGCGTAATATCTCTAAACTCAAAACATACTTAACCGGGTTAGTGCGGTATTATAAAGCGGATTCTATGCATTCCTGGTGATGTTTGCAGGAATACTGGAATGTAAGATTAGAGAACCGGTAGTATGTAAGGGACAATAAATCCCTAGATTGTTGAATTCCTTCCTAACCAATACCCTTATCACTCGCCCAACCATCTATTCAATCATAATCCAAGCCGCTATCATGAAGTCTGTCGCTACTGTCGCTATTCTTATTGCCTCTGTGGCTGCTATGCCCAAGCTTCGGCCTTACACTAATGCTGCCCAAGCGGGGGTGACTGTTGGCCAAGCCATTGATGCTTGTGGCAATAACCTCCAGCTGAGCTGTTGTAACAAGGTCGACAAGAGCGTCGACGTTGAGGACAATTCCGGCGTGTTTGGTGGCCTGATCGGTACCCTTGGTGGTGTCTTGAACCACGATGATATTGGTCTATTCGACCAGTGTTCTAGCCTCTCATTGACTGCCCGTGAGTGGTATCTATTCTTTGGATGCCTTTTATATACTGACCTGGCTTTTTTAGTCATTGGAGTTGATAACCTTCTCAACAATCATTGCAAGCAAAACGTTGCCTGCTGCCAAAACTCACCCTCTACCGTAAGCCCCCTTTTACTATTTCCCCTTACCTTAACAGCTTCTGGATTATGATTAACTAATCCATCACAGGCGGCTGGTGGTCTTATTAATATTGCTTTGCCCTGTATTGCAATTGGTGGCCTGCTTTAGTGCAGTCAGGACGCAGGCTTATACTATTATAATATACCTTTTACCCTGCACATTTGCCCATTGCCTTGACTAACGTCTGTGCCATGAGATTGCTATGTCCCGGGGGGCATTTAAGTAGGGTACCTGTGTACAAGTAAAGAACTACGGTTAAGTAGGCAAGTTTTTACTGTAATATTATATGGGTATACATATAGGCTCAAGGTCGACCGGCTGGCTGTGACGACCCGAGCCTGTTTGGGTCATATACCAGGACAGACCCACTTTTAGTGACACTTGCACAAGTTACCAGGCGGGAAAACCTCGGGCAAGCCAACCAATCATATCAATTGGCCCGCCAGGACTCGATCGGGTTCAAAAGGGTTCAACACCAAAGGACCGCCGTAATATAATCGGCTCATCGCAGATTGCGAAAGCTTAGGTTCATTCCTATAAGAATAGCCTCTACACTTATTACTATCAGAATGAACTCGCTTACTGTATAGTCCCCTTTACCTCCTATATCTAATATTTATTCATGAAATGCTAGTTCAGCCTACAAGAGGCTGAGGGCCAACCATAAAGTATACAATCATAGCATGTTCAGAGCCCAGCTGCATTTAAAGAAGGCCTCCGAGAGCAACGCAAGGTAGGCCAAGATTAATCAGACCACCAGAAGCCTTATTTAAGAAAGGGTTGGGGTTAGTTATTGGAACCAAATATAAGAGAGAAAGCAAACGCAAAGATATGATAAGCAAGCTTACAGTTGAGGGAGAATTCTGGCAACAGGCAACATTCTGCTTGCAGTGGTTGTTAAGGAGATTATCAAGACCAATCACTAAAAAGCGAAGTCAGTGACCAAAGGCCTTTGTTTTAGGATAGACATGGACTTACGAGCAGTCACAGAGAGGCTGGAGCACTGATCGAAGAGCCCAAGGTGAGCGTGGTCCAAGACGCCACTAAGGCTACCGATCAGGCCACCAAACACGCCGGACTTGTCCTCAACGTCGACGCTCTTGTCAACGTCATTGCAACATTTGAGCTCGAGGTTGTTGCCGCAAGCGTCGATGGCCTGACCAACCGTAACGCTATTAATAGGAGGATGCGACCGTCGAGCGCAGGCCCCCGGAACAGCAGTTACCGAGGCAATGAGGAGAGAAATGGTAGTCATGAACTTCATTTTGGCGGATTAACTAGTCATTGAGAGGCTGCACAAGGTAACGGGGATAACCATGAAAACAAGAGTAATGATTATACCTGAACTGTTAATCCAGGGATTTATTGTCTTTTATGTATTATGCTCTCCCTAATAAGCCATTCCCTTGCCTATGTCTATGGATATCTTTCGCAGCACCACGACTTGAATCACATGGAATTTACAGAGTCTTACTTTACCAAACCACCCTGCCCCAACCCCTTTTAGATATCTCTTTTGGACTTGGAATCATTGGCCAAGCTAGCTAATATGTTTATGTATCCAAAAACGGTAGTGTATTTTTATCATTCCTCGCACTCTCCCCTTGCATACCGTGTAGGCTTAAGTAAAACATAAAAACGCCACCCAAAAAGAAAACTGATAAAGCGCAGGAAAACGTATATAAACGGAGTACCTTGGCCAAGGTTCATGCAAGGGATATGGTTGGACTGTCTTATTACCCTTTGCACATACAGTGCATGCATTCTTTTGTCTTAGCAAGAAGAGACTACTTCCAAGCCCCTTACCTATGTATGTCCTTTCCCTTGCCTTTTCTTTTTTGCATACTCACTAGGGGAAATCAAGGGGTAATCGGTATGGCATTCGTGGCTGGTATTGCTATTTCCGCAACTATAAGGGGGAATAAGACAGGGCGAACAAAAGCAGTCTGCCTATATGAGCAGAAGAGGTTATAGATAGAGATGACGGGGATGGGGGGGCAAGGCAAAGAAAAGGACCGGAACGGGAAAGGCAAAGGTGGAGAGGGCAATTGGCGGGTAAGAGGAAGACTGGCGAGGGAGGAGGCGGAAGAATAGACAATAGAAAACGCAAGATAATTCACGCGCTCAATCTCGAGGCGTACATAGGTATGGGGTCGGCTCAGGCGGGTAATGCCGTGGCGTGGCCAGTGAATGTTGGGACGTTGCTTAGATAAATAGTAGCGCAGGGCGTCCCCTTGCGATTGCCTACTGGCCATTCCAGGGACTATAGTTTCTGGAGGCAATACTACAGCCCTCCCAACCTTGGAGTCCTCACATCAACCATGGAGCAATTAAGCGAATCGTCACAGGTGTTGGACCGTGTTGGGCTCTACAAGCCAAGTAACCTTTTACTGTGCAAGCTATGTCAGGCTGCTATTCGGCCTAAAACCCTGGCCGTCAAGTCGCATTTTCGAAAGCAGCACAGACTTGCAGGCAAGGTGCTACGGGGCATCGCGATGTTTGCGTATTTGCACAGGGCCACGTTAAAAGATCCGCATACAATCGAGCTGCCAAACAACCACAGTCCGCCCATAAGCGACCTTCCGGTTCTCGGAGGCTATAGCTGTACAGAATGCCGGTACCTTACCACCAACAAGAATGTTATGATCACACATCGCCGACAGTTGAAGCATGACTTGGGTGCCGGCCAGTGCGGGTGGACCAGGGTGTCGTTGCAGACATTCACACGGGCGGGTCATGCAAGGTACTGGATCGTTGATGTAGCCCCGGATGCCAATACCTCCCCTACCGAAAGTGAAAAAGACGACAGCGTAGATGCTCAGGAGCCTGAGGCCCGGGACGAGGATCAGGAGGAGGTGGGAAAGCTGATCAGAATGGCCGAGACTTGCGAGAAAGAGCTTCTCGTGGCAGATGAGGAGAGGCGACCGCTCGTCGAGGCGCCCGGTGGGGCCAATCCCGAGTCCAGATGGGCCAAGCGGATGAGGTGGGACGAACACCTCCAAGGCAAGGACCGGGCGACGCTTCATCGCGCCAGCCTACTTCCCATGGTCGAGGTGGTCGAGGAGCGATGCTGGAAAGAGGAGGCCGTCAAGGCGAACCGACGCCTGCGGCATCTGGCGGCAAGCTTCCATCGGGTTCTGGCCAGGTCCATGGATCGGCTCCATCAGGCGCCGGAAGATATGCTGAGGTGGTTGATCAGCATCGATGCCACGAAGCCGGCAGGCCGGCCGTTTAGCAGAAATCAAGACGCAGTGACGGTGGACCTGTACGGCTCATTCGTGCAGCGGTACCTATGCTACTGCGCGCGGGCGTGGGCGCTGGGACGTTCCGAGGCCAGAACCAAGCACGGCATCAGGTTCACGGCTTCACAGTGGGCGAGTCTCGGTAATGTCATGCAGCGGCTGGACGCCCTCATAGCTGTCGCCACCGATGGCAAGGCCCCAGAGAGGGATGCGCTCGATCGCGCCGTTTTCCCAATTCTGTATTCAGTCGATCCAACAGAAGCTGGGCAAAAAGCCATACCGCAGCCCGCTCCTACATTTTACAGCCATCCTTGGCATTGACCAGACAGGTACGTTATGGGTACCATTATCCTCGCACATGCGCTTTCTCGCCGGTTTCTTGTGGTGTGGAAGAATCTTGATGCTAGAGCATTGCTTCGAGGACGTAAACCCTTATTCAGGCGGATCATATAACGACGAAGATAACGACGACGACGAAGACGACGATGATGATGACGATGACAACTACGACGATGACGATGACGATGACGATGACGATGACGATAATGTAAACTGCGAAACCACTTTAGATATCATTACCCGGTTTCAAGAGTATCACCGGCAATGGCTTACAGACGGCTCGTACACTCCATTCAGCGCCATCATCCAGTGGATGGCATACGGGAGAGTTTGTCAAATGCAACAGGGCGGGCTGGCACAACTCACGTGGGAGAGCGATAAGACGCTTAACTATCAGGGGAGCCAGATCCAAGTAGGGGGCTTCCAGAAAACGGCACAGGCGGCCATCAGAGCTGCCGAAGTCTCGATGAGCAAACTCATGCTCGGCCAGTGGGACCAGGTTAAGCAGACGATCCGACTCAGGGATATCGTCGATAGCTTGGTCTACGAAGGACCGGGACGATCATTCGCGACCAACCGCAAGAACGCCTGGCTTAGGCCCGGGGCCGGGCGGGTGATGGAGCTCGTCGGTAAGACGCTATGGGAAAAGGTTCAGGGCAGTGACGGCCAGGTCCGGTACGAATGCCGGCGTCAGCGGGTAAAGGAATACTTGTCGGACCTGGAGCAGTTCAGGAGCCGCTCCCTACCGGCCGTATACATCTGGGCGGGGCAGCCCGGGCGCGGACCGGAGATGATGACCATCAAGCACTGTGACACCGAGGAGCTGCAGAAGAACATGTTTATTTTCGACGGGCAGATGATGATCGTCACGGACCGCGATAAGAGCAGGGGCATGAACGGGGCGGGCCGTATAGTAGCACGGTTTCTGCCGGGGCACTTGAGCCTCATGATGGTCGCGTACGTCGCCTGGTTACTACCGTTCGAAAAGGTACTGCACAAGCTATCAGGGATTCGCGGACCGTCCGATACAATCGGGCCGTGGGTCTGGAAATCAGCCGAACAAGGTATCTGGAAGACGGAGCGGCTCACCAGGCAGCTTGGCCTCTGTACCGAGACACATCTTGGCATTACTCTCGGCTTATCCAATTACCGGCACGTGGCGAATAAGTTTGGGCGTCGCGTCAAGGGCCTGGTAATCCAGCAGCTCAGGGTTAAAGAGGACGAGGTAGCCGCGGACGACGACGACGACGACAATAGCGATGATGATTACATTGACGGCGACGACAACGATAAGCCCCTAATAGACAAGACGAACACGCACAGTCAGGTCGAGTATGTATGGGATCTACAGGCAACGCTCGGCAGTCTCGTGGCGCGCAACCAGTGCGCAGTCAACACACTCTACCCAGGCCAGCTGCAGCCGGAAATAATATCCAACTTCCAAGGCATCAGCAGGCTCTGGCATGGCTTCCTGGACCGTACAGATGGTCAGTTTATACAGAAACGACCCATCAGGCTGGCGGATAGAGAGGAGGTGAAAAGCTCGGGATGCGAGCTGCAGAGGTCGCAGCCACCAGCCAAACGCCAGCGACAGGAAGAGCCAGTAACTATTATACTTGACCCCTAAGAATATACTGCGTTTTAGGTAGACTTGGGGCATACATTTTACAGTTTACCTATCATAAAAATAGTCCGTTAACGATCTGTGAGCGGATCGCAGTAAGCTAAGCGTCTTTAATAGTAAATAGGTTACTAGTATGACAGCTCGATCTATTACGAATACTAGATCACCGGTTCATTCCTATGAGAATAAAGCCCATATTCATTTGGATCAGAATAAACCCACACACTAGATAATCCCCTTTGTCCCTTGGATAGAATCAGGTTCAGCCAGTCGGTTAGGGTTAGGGTTTACCATTCGCTACCTGATGCCCGAACTGTGACATCGTTTGCCAATTGCTCAGCCCTACCCCCCGATCCTCTGCCAACAAGCCCGACCTACCATGTAATTCGGGTTGGAAGAACGCCTAGAACGTCACAACCATTAGCCACCTTGATGCCGTTGTTAGGGTTTACCCCGCTCCCCTCTGCTAACATTAATACTATGACCATGCGGGCTATCCTGATTGGAAAGAGCCCGAAAAGTCAAACAACCACCGCAGCAGCACTCTTACAAGAAAGCATCTAGCCTTAAGAGTAGGGTAAACACGTGTCATAAAAACAGATCTTCTAGTAGATATATTATAGCAGCAAATTCTATTCTTTTATACTTAAGATAAACGTTCATTAAATAAACGTGTACTATATAGAAAGGGATCTGATTTGGCACCCTCTTCATAACTGTAATCCAAGCTCAGGCAGGAGAGCTAAGCAATGGCCCAGGTAGTATATACCGGTGTCGTGGCCACCAAACCAACATTCTCGCTCAGAGGATACCACCAAGAGCAACGCAAGGCAAACCAGCGTTGACCAGACCTCCAGCAGCCTTTCATAAGCCAATTAGTAACAACCTTTGAGCGAAAAAAGAAGAAGAAGAAAAGAAAAAAAACATAAGAATATAATAACAGAGCTTACAGTAGAGGGAGAATCTTGACAACAGGCAACATGCTGCTTGCAGTGGTTGTTAAGGAGGCTATCGACGCCAATCACTAAGAAGCCGTGTCAGTGTTCGAAAGGCTTGTTCTGGGATAGGAAAAAGACTCACAGGCAGTCACGGAAAGACTGGAGCACTGGTCGAAGAGCCCAAGGTGGCCGTGGTTCAAGACGCCACCAAGGCTGCCGATCAGGCCGCCGAAAACGCCGGCATTATGATCGACAATCGACGCTCTTGTCAACGTCGTTGCAGCATTTAAGCTGGAGATTGTTGCCGCAAGCGTCGGTGGCTTGGCCAACCGTAATACCATCGAGGGGAGGGTTCGATCTGATCTCGGGAGCAGCGGCCACGGAGGCAATGACAAGAGCAATGATGGCCAAGAATTTCATATTGTCTGTCTAGCTGGTTACAAATGAGTAAGTCGGTATGTAAACAAGTGGATGAATGAGCAGGTAATAGCAGTGATGCTGATGGTGACGAGAGGACTTAATGATCTGGGGATGTCGGGTATTTTATATTATTATTTTTCTAATGAACCATCCCTTTGCCTATTTTATATCCCTTGCAGTATCACTACCCAATAGTAGGTTTACTTTTTTGGTTTATTCTCACATCCCTTGCAGTACTCCATACTATCACTGGCATCACAAACAGACTCATAGACTCTCCTTTCTTCGCACGGCCCTGGCCCCTTTTATACAGTTTAGGGTCCGAATGATACGCAGGGAAGCTAATTTTACCTAGCCAGCCCCCACGGTAGGCTGTCATTTAGTATGATCATGCCCTTGCATGAGTATATGACGCCACCGCTGTAGTATGCATGTAGTAATCAAGAAATATATATCCACCATGGCAAGTGGCACACAAAAGATAATTAAGTTGTCTCATTGCTTCTTGGACCTGTTATACATGTGTGTTTTTACGTGACAACCCAATCTTGCACAAGTCTGTCATCCATTATTGGACCCACCTTCAGTGACACACTTACCAGCTACAGATTGGAACGCAACCGCAGGAAAACATCGGAAGGAACAACCAATCATAATTGGCTTAAACAAAATCGAGTCAAGCAAACTTGACTGCTTAAACATGATCGATCTGATCCATCACGGCTATTAGATCATTGGTTCATTCCTATTGGAATAAGACCTTACACTCATTCATATCATAATAAACCCAATTACTATTTATACCAGCTCGTATGCCTTTTTTTATGTATCCAGTCAGTCGTTAATACAACTGTTCACCATTAGCTACCTAGTACCCAAATGTGACGTTCCGGTCGTTCTTCTAACAAGAACTACAGGGTAGGTCTAGTTTGTTGGCAGAGGATCAGGATGAATCTGAGCAATGAGTTAAACGTGTCACGGTTCAGGTTATCAGGTAGCGGATGGTGAAGAGTTGTATTAACGACTGGCCAAAGCTAATTCTATCTAGATAACATAGGGGATGATATAGTAAATGAGTTCATTCTGATAGTAACGAGTGTGGGTTTGGTTCCTATTGGAATGAACCTATGCTTTCGCGGGTGGCTCTCTGTGATCACCAAGTAACTGGTTGGATCACCAAGTGATTCTTCGGCTCACCTAGTGATTCACTGGCTCACCTGGTGATTCGATCCTTTGGTGGTGAGCCAATTCTAGCGTGTTGATTGGCTAAGGCGCCCGAGGTTCCTCCGTGGTTGTGCCTTGATCGGTAGGTAGCACAAGTGTTACTAAAAGTGGGGCACGTCAGGTTAAGCGGGGTCGGGTCGTCACACCAAACTGTAATATTGTTATCAATTATTTAGTCTTATTCTGATTGTTTGATGTTCTTGACTTACCTTGCAGTTCTTATTCGAAGAATGGCCGGGATGTTATAAAATATTGATACTGTTCTAGCAATTGCTATAGATGTGATTGTTCGTATAATCTTGTACCTATCAGCTTGATGGTATGGCGGATTATCATAATGATCTAATGCATTAGACTATGGATGGTATGTTACATTCCTTGGTCTATGTATATCCGTTTGCAACTAGCGTTCCTTATGATGATCTGGTATGCAACAAGATACTTGCATCAGTTCAAATGCGCTACTAGTGCTAGCCAAACAAACCTTGTATTGAAGTCCTTTTTTTCGCTTTTTTCCTTCTTTTTCTTATTACATAGATACTATACATTGAAAACAGAAGAGCTTGTAGGTTCACGCCAGGCGCAAACCCAAAACCCGCGCGCTAGGCGCAAACAGTCAGAGGTATATAGCTATACGGGAAACAAGATATATAAAATACAGTAATATAAAAGATAATTAATCTTTGGATTACCGATTTTCTTTTTCTTACTATCACTTTAATTACTCACTTAACCATTCGTCTATTCCTTTACTTAATCGTTATCCAAGCCGCCGAAATGAGGTCTGTTGCTGCTATTGCTGTTTTTGTTGCCTCTGTGGCCGCCGCTCCTAAGATTCAGACTTATCCCAACCCTTCGTACGATGGGTTAACTGTTGGGCAAGCCGTAAACTCTTGCGGTAATAACCTTGAGCTTCATTGCTGCAATGACATTGATAAAAGCATCGATATTGATGACGATTCCGATGTGTTTGGCGGCCTGATTGGTAGTCTCGGCGGTGCCGTAAACCACGACGACATTGGTCTTTTTAACCAGTGTTCGAGTCTTTCCGTGACTGCCCGTAAGGCTTGTTTATCTCGAAGAATACTGTCATACACATACTGACTTTGGGTATTTTAGTTATTGGTGTTGATAATTTGCTCAATAACCACTGCAAACAAAATGTTGCCTGCTGCCAAAACTCGCCTTCTACGGTAAATTTGATCTATTTATTATTTTTTTCCAAAAGTTTTTAATTTATAACTAATTATTTATATGCAGGCCACGGGTGGTCTGGTTAATATTGCGTTGCCTTGCATTGCCATTGGCGGGATTCTTTAAACAAGAGAGGGAGGTAACTAAGTAATTGTGACGATATTGTGATGGTGCAGACTGCATTCTAGGGTAGTGTTATGTAGCTTCTTGAGAGGATGGCAGAAAAACAAGTGCCGCAAGGGATGGCTGGATAAAAGAGGAATTAGCTAGGGTTGTATAATAGACAATCAACCTTTTACCTTGGTTTATATAATTTGATTAATGACTTTGGTTATGATTATGATATTATTTACGTTCGATTCTTAAAATCAAAGCCATTACTACCTTTGTTTTTATTTATTTCTGTGATGTTCCAGGCGGTTCTTCGAAGAAGAACTACAGGGTAGGTCTAGTTTGTTGGCAGAGGATCAGGATGAATCTGGGCAATTGATAAAGGTGTTAGGGTTCGGGTTATCAGGTAGGTGTGATGGTGAAGAGTTGTATTAACGACTGGCCAAAGCTAATTCTATGTAGATAACATAGGGGATGATATAGTAAATGGGTTCATTCTGATAGTAACGAGGGTGGGTTTAGTTCGTATTGGAATGAACCAATGCGCTGTTGCTCGAGAGGGATCGAGTCGATCTCGTTCGAGCCAATGCTGATTGGCTGTACCTTCCGAGGTTCTTCCGTGGTTGTGTCTTAATCGATAAGATGTACAAGTGTCACTAAAAGTGTGTCCATCTTTGCGAATGACATAAGTGCAAGGTCGAGTCGTTACAAATATGTAAATAGGGGGTAAACCCTTAACCCGCGTTAGTAAAAAGCATGTTTAGTTCTAACCCTGAGCCTAACCTGACTCTAACACTATTTGATTTCTTGTTTACTTATATAAACAAAAACACCCAGTTATTACTATAATAACCTTAAAATAATATTATTATTATTATTATTAATGTCTTGAGTCTTTTAACCCTAACCAAACCCCAACCCTACTTCTTACCCTTACCGTGGTCAACCCCAAACCCACTCTTAACACCAAACCTAACCCTTACTTCTCCTCACCGGCTGGGCTAGTAGGGTTTAGGGTTTAGGGTTTAGGGTTTAGGGTTTAGGGTTTAGGGTTTAGGGTTTAGGGTTTAGGGTTTAGGGTTAGGGTTTTAGGGTTAGGGTTAGGGTTTAGGGTTTAGGGTTAGGGTTTTA